>OY728145.1:1580802469-1582052469 GCA_963277665.1 Viscum album | reverse complement strand
GATAAGTCATTAGTCATTATAGTGAAAAAGAAGAAATATAATTTGTAGAGTAAATGGTGAGTATGGAACAAAAGTCACATTCGTAACATCCTTGTATAAGACCAAAGATATAGAGGGAGAGCATTGAATGGGATTCTATTTTCTTCACATGTGGAAAAAAAGATCACTAGAATAGAACTTTCATTGAATTGAAAAATAAGGAAGTATAGACTTCCAATTCAAGTATATTCCTCACTGACTATAATAAACCTATCTTACTTTATGGTTATTAGATATAATATTTTACTTAAATATTTTTATCCAAATAAAATAATTAAGTAATTTCCGAAACATTATAATAAGTAAGGCGAATTATCTCTATAGTTGAGAAAGGTTGATTTTTATGTCAGTAGTGAGAATAACATGACTTCCATTTTTTCAAGTTCATTTATTCTAGTTAAACTTTTAATTTTTATTATATATCACGAAAACATTTATATCATGTATCCATTGGATACAATGATTCACTAATTAACTTTATAAAGAATGTTGTTTGTGGTATTCATACTCAACTAATTATTTTTTTGGTAATTGAATCATTGAGAATAAATAATAAATATAAAATATAAGAGTCATTATACCAAGTTGTGGAAAGATAGTTTTTATTCAAGTAAATCTAGAAACAGATGTCAAGTAAAATACCAATAAGGGTGTTTATACTCTTCATGAGAAGAAAATATTAGGTATTAAACATGATTCATAATAAGGTATAATGAACAAGACACCTTAAGTGATAATAGTGATAAAGATGCAAAGCTTATAGAACTAGTTAAATATGATACATGTAACTATTTCAAGTGTAATATTGAGATAAATTCATTCACTTAATGAGATTACTTTAAGATATTTAAGGAATGTAAAAATAAAGAAAGCATCTTATTGGAAAGAAGATATAAGGTGCTTCGGGCTAGTGAGACAAATAATATATTAACAAAGAATTCATAAATCATGAGAATATTGGGTGGATTTATTCATAAACTCACATTTCCTTATACACATCAGATCTATGATGTTAATAAACTGAGGTTTGATGATGATTATTATAAGAATTCATCGATCATAAAAATATAGAGTGGATTAATTCCTAAAATCATATTTTCTTATAAACATCATATCCAAGATGTTAGTAAAAGTAGGATCGATAATGAGTCTTATAAGTCTTCAAAGGTATTATATTATCCCATTAGATACATAATTCAAAAATATAATTTCATTAACCCTTAATTATATGTTAACTATAATGTAAAATGGACATCATATGAGTTATAATATAAAATAAATCCATTATGTCACAATCCATGTGTTTAGATTCAATTTTTTTGTTAATGATAGGTTAATAAACAAATATTAATCAAGGAAAAAAAGTGAGTCTTGGTTATATATCTTAAAGGTTTTTAAGGATATTTCATAAATCCCTATGATAAGATTTTTAAGTCAAGTTAAAGACTATATTTCTATTAGAGGGTTCAAAAATTTATTTTAGATAGAGGGATAAAGGTATACTTGTATAAATTCAAGGATCAAGATACAAAAATATTTGGAATAGGAAATATTTCTATAAGAGTTTATGAAAAAGGATAGTTCTAGAGTCACATACTACATAGAAAAGATAAACCTATAATACCAAGGATTGGGTGAATCACTGAGATGGGGGGATTAATCAATGGTCTATTTTTTATAAGTTCCTTTAAATTTAAGTTAACCACTACGGTTTGTAAACGTATTGATCTCCTAAATTAATAAACTCACTATCACATGTATACAATAAAGTAAAAAAGAGAGTAAGGCACATTATTGTTTACAAGGTTTGGCCCCAATGGGTTGAAATACTCTTTATCACACCTGGGATGTATGAGTCACATATTTTCTACTATAATCAATTATAAATTACAATGGTTTAAGAAGGGATCATCCTAAACCAAAAGTGAATCCCACACTAAATGTCTCCCGAAAATATGGTTATACTAGTTCCCACCAGTATCATAATATATCTTTTCTTTTGATCCTTCGAAATAGAAAAAAAACTTCTTCTCACAAACACTAATTTCCTAAACATGAGGCATCCAAAACTTATATATATTGGCACTTGAACTTTTGGTATCCTCTACCTAGTAATATTATCTAAATTGGTGTATCTTCCAATGAGTGAAGGTCGAGCTCTCAATGATCTTATTTCCTCAAACCACTCAATGTAATTATTACGAATTTTATCAAATTTAACTAAAATGATCACCCCCTATATATAACCAATATTTATTCAATAAATATAGGTAATGTGTGATTTTTTAATATAAAACTCCCACTCACTTCATGTATTCAGTCAAAATACTTGAATAACTTATAAATATATTAAATTTTTTACTACATCAAACCCTCCACAATACTTGGTGTCAAAAATATTAATGAATTATACAAAACTCATATTTAATAATGAATTTTTCTTCATAAAAATTGGATCATTGAGCATATATATTAGTATCATAAAAATTCTTGTGCCATCATAATGAATCTATGAAGTCACTGAATAGCTTCTAGTATAAGTACTTTCATATACTTTACTCTACTTGTCTTCTAGTTCCTCCTTTTCCTCAGCTCAAATCACCATCTTGTAGTTATCAGTGCTTTGAGTATTTATAATAACAAAATTCTTATTTTGATGGTTTAAATTCATTAAACTTACACTGAATTTGAACATCAAGTTAAATTATATCATTTTGATAAACTCATACTCTATATTTCTATTGCTATATCTTCTAGTTAAAGTAAAGATCATCATTCATTCCAATATTTGGAGCTTCAACGTCATCCTTTATTCTACTAGACTAATTTTCCAATCAACTCACCTTGTATAATTATTAATATTTTTAAAATTTATGTTCTTTTTATGAATGGATAATATAGTATCATTTGACTAAAATATTTAAGATCCCTCTCATAAATCTCTTACTCTTTATGCCTCCATCATCTTCTAATGCTCTTATGAAAACCTCTAGATTTAAAAATGTTTATATCCAAACTCAAAAATATTCCCTCAAAAATATTTTTCAATTAGTACAAAAACTTCATAATGCTATGGGAACTATAATTTATCCCTTTGTATGTGTTGGAAACATGACTCTTTTTGAATGCTCAACGCTTTTTTCTTTTTCATCTAATCATAACTTTTATCAAAGATAACAGTCCCAACACCACATTTCTAGATAAATCAATTTTTTGAGAGAATTTTATCTCTCAATGACAAGTAATTTTTTTGAATGTTATTTTTATATCCTCTTCCTCAATTCAACCACTTTTCTTTTTCCACCCCCTTCTTTATAAGAACTCCAACATTATATCATCGGATAATAGAAATATCGATACTCCTCCTTTTAATAAATAGTTTAACCTTTATACCCCTTTATCAACCTAATTGAAATAAAAGTGCAGGATACTAGCATAAATTACATTAACTAGGAGGAGAATTCCAAACATGAAGTTTAAACCTTATTTCCTCAAACATTTCCCTTGGTATCTCTATAGTGAAAATATCAACAATTTGATCCTTTATATAAATATTCTTCAACTTTAGCTCTCTAAAATAAATTTTATCCTTGAGGAAATGAAACTTTATCTCAATATGTTTTTATTTATATTCTTGAACTAGTTTATTTCAAGGATTGATACTTTTATTATCACAGAAAATTTTCAATGGATTTAAACATTCACTTTCAAGTCTTCTAACTTGACTTTCATCCACATCATTTGAGTACAATCATGGGTGTAGCCAATATATTTTGTTTTGTTTTACATAAAGTTTATGATTTTTTATACTTAATATTCCAATAAATACAACTTTATATAAAATAGAATATTCCTCTAAAAGTTGATTTTATATCATCAAAATCACTATCCCAATAAGAAATTGTAAATACAAGTAAGTTCAACTTAATAATTTTATGATACATCAAGCCATAATTTGATGTTAATTTAATATACCTCAAGATTTTCCTAGTATCTTCTAAGTTTGATTCCTTTGGATCATTGATATATGGAACATAATGTGACTGTATACACAATATTTGATCGATATGTAGTGATATAGAGTAAAATTACAATTAAATTATGAAAGTCTTTTTGATTAAATCCTTTACCATATTTATCTTTTCTAAAATTTACTCTAATAAAAATAGGAGTAGTAACCTGCTTTGATCATATCATGTAAAATTTCTTCTATATATCCTTCATATACTTTTATTATTAGAGAAATATATAACTTCCATTTTGAATAATCTGTATCTTGAGAAAGAAATTCATCCTCCCAGGCATTTTTATTTTAGATTATTATTTAATTTTCTCTAAAAATCCTTACATTGATGAACTACTTAATAAGAAAATATTATATCATTAATATAAAAAATTACTATCATATTTTTTAAACTTTCCCCCTTTACATACAAGTTTTTATTAATTTTTCCTTTATAAAATTTTAATATCATCCAGAAATTGTCAAGTATAAAATACCATCCATAAGGGACCTACTTCAACCCATTTAAATTTTTCTTGATTTTACAAACCATACCGTCATCCCCATAAAGTATGAATCCCTTTGGTTTGTCAATGTAAATCTCTACTTCAAATTCTTCATTCAATAATGTTAGATTTACACCTATCTAGAAAACTTGTACTTCCAATGAACGAAAACAACCAAAAACATTTAGATGCTCTCAAGTCTAATAATAGGGGAAAAAATTCCTAAAAAATTGCCACCTTACACATATGAATATCCCTTACAAACTAACCTTGATTTATTTTTTGAAAAATTTATTTTTTTCATTGACCTTGTTTTTAAACACCCATTTAGTTCTTATTATACTCCTTCCTTCTGATCTCAAGAAAAAGTTCACATGTTTAATTTTTCTCAATTTAATCTAATTCATAATTTGCAGACTATAGACATTCCATGTGCTTAATTGCTTCTGATACAGACTGATATTTGACCAGAGTGATAATTTTTGTTTCATTCATCGTTCTCATATTTATCCTTATTAGAACTAGATCCTCACAAATTTTAATGATATTACTTGATTCAACCTTCTTTTGTAATGTCTATTACTTTAAATTTATATTTCTGATAATCTCTTCTTCATCACTAGATTCATAATAATACGTTTATTTAATACTAGGATCATGAATCTATTCCTCTTCAATTGTTTTTCTAGAAGACTCTATGATATCTTATGTTAGTTCATCAATCTCACCTTTCTTTTCATCCATTTCTTTAAACATAGTTTTAATCACATTAACAACTCATGATTCCAAAATTTTGTGTGATTATTTTTTCCAAAACCTACAGCATCTCCCATTGGTTATATGACTAAGGAAAATTCATTCTTCGTCATTTTCATAAAATTTTCCTGTGTTTTTTATTTTTTATCTTCATTAGGAAAGGACATCCAAATAATTTAAAGTATTTCACCTTTGGTTTCTTTTTGTAACATATCTCATAGGGTATAATGCCTACTTTTGGGGTAAGTAAACATATATTCTGAACATGTATCATCATACATATATCTTTACTCTGAAATAATTTAAGCATTTTATACTCTAAAACCATGGTCTTACCTATTTCATCCAAACTTCTATTTTTCCTCTCTACAACCCCATTTTACCGAGGTGGGTATAGAGAAATGTAATAATTTTTAATTTAAAACTTTCACAGATATAATTCAAAATAATTGTATATAAAATCCATTCCATTATCAATTTTTATCTTCTAGATATATGTACCATGTTTCTTTCAGTCTCTATTATATAAAACATAAACATTTATACAACATCATATTGATGTTTCATAAACATAACATTGTCTATCCTGGTAAATTCATCAATAAAAGTGAAAAAGTATAAATCACCCTTTATGGATTGATGTCTCATCAGTCCACTTATATTAAAATGTATATATTTATAAGTTTTTATGGACTAAATTTCTACTCTTTTATGTTTTCCTTTATTCATTATCCCATTCTAACATGCTTCACAAATGATGGTTCTTTCTCTTTTCAGTAGAGGTAAATAACTCACAACATATTCCTTTAAGATTTTTCCTATGTTCTGTTAGATCAGATAACTAATTCTTCTATTCCACAACTGATATTAATCTTTCTCACTTAGGTATCAGAAGTTACATTGATCTCTAATCTGAGATTTATTTCCTTTAGAAATAGTTTTTCCATCATTTAAGCATCAGATGATAAATTAATTTTTTTGGAATATCACTTTATTTCCATCATCACATAGCTGACTAACACTTAGTTATGATTAAGTTCATAAACATGTAGAACTTCCTTGGACATTATCTTTCATTTATCTATGAGAATTGTATCACTTCCTTTTTTTAAGGAACTATCTATTTAAAAGGTAAAAAATCTTCTATTGTATTATTTGAAGTTTCTCAATATTTTAACCTCACCTATCTTATGAAAAGAGATTCCACTAGCAAGAATCTATGGTTTATCCTCTCTTTTAACTTTTAAGGAGTCTTAAAAATGCGTAAATTTCCATTTTTATTTTCTTTTCCCTTCTACTTTTCTATTTTGGTGTAATAATCACTAGTAGAAAAATGATTTTTAACATCACCAGTTTGACGTCGGTTTCTTATAAACTGACGTAAATAATTTTTGGGGTGATTTTTTGGCGTCGGTTCATAAAAAAACCGACGCAAAAAACTAAAAAAAATCTATTTTGGCATTGGTTTTTATGAAAACAGACGCCATAAAATTTAAAAGAAAATTACAATATTTTAGATAATTCACAAGCATCAATTTGACTAGTCGTGGCGCAAAATGGTGTTAGGAATTAAAAGTTATGGATGTAGGAATTTGATCTTCTCTAAGAGATTTCTTAAAGAAGTTCAACTTTCAAAGACCATAACTTATAATCTGTAACTCCGTTTTAGCTCCATGACTAGTCAAATTGAAGATTAAGGAATTATCTAAAACATTGTAATTTTTTTAATTTTTTTGCACCTGTTTTCATAAAAACCGAAGCCAAATTTTTTTTTAGTTTTTCGCGTCTGTTTTTTAAAAACCGACGGCAAAAAAATTATTTTTTGTTTTTGTCGTTGTTTTTTAAAAAAACCGATGAAAATAGTTTTTTTTTAATTTTAGCGTCGGTTTGTTAAAAAACCGATGCCAAAAATATTATTTTTTAACTTTTTGGTGTCGTTTTTTAAAAAAACCGACGTGAAAAGGTATTTTTTTTACTTTTTAGCATCGGTTTATTTAAAAACCGACGCCAAAAAGGATATCTATTGGCATTTTTTGCATCGGTTTTGTAAAAAACCGACACCAAATGACCAATAAAAATCCTCTTTTGTGTCAGTTTCAAACAAAATTGATGACAAAGAGTAACACGGGATCAGAATTTCAATTTTTTTCATAACGCGCGTTTAAATTTTTAAAATCCCGCATACATTTTCATACAACGCAATTGAAAATATTTTCTTTTACTATATATATATCTAGTTTCTCTTTCGTTCATCATTTTCAACATCTTCAATTCAATCAAGTTTTGAATGCGACTTCAATCATTAATTTGAATACGGTACATATTCTATTCATTTTTTTTCTTTATTATTATTATCCTTCATTTCTAAACAACTTGATTAGATTTCTTATAATGATGATTAATTATCATTTCTAAATATAAGTTATATGATGATAAACAACATATCATTTCTATGGAATCCCCTAAAACCATTGAAATATGTTTGAAGATTTATGATTATTTTATTTCATTTGGTGTATATGATTTTAATTTATATTTATCATGTTTTCTTTGAAATGGGTTGTATCAATCGAAACATTGATAAGTTCAACTTCTGACGGTGATAACTTTTGATCCATAACTTCATTTTAGGTCCACAACCTATCAAATCAAAGCTTATAAAATGATCCAAAACATATAATATTTTTTTTACTTTTTGGTGTTAGTTTTTTTAAAAACCGATGCCAAAAATATATTTTTTCATTTATGGTTTCATTTTTTTTAAATAACCGACACCAAAACTATTTTTTTTTAATTTTTGGCGTCCGTTTTTATAAAAACTAATGCCAAAAATGATACGAATTAGTTTTTTTGGCATCAGTTTTTTACAAAATTGATGCCAAAAAACAAATTTAATTCATTTTTGGCGTCGGTTTACAAAAACTGACATAAAAAATTCATATTTTTTACATTGGAGACTTCGACGTCGGTTAAAAACCAATGTCAAAAATAAAAAAACCAACGTTAAAGACCATTTTTCTACTAGTGTCCTATCCAAGAATAATTCTTCCACATAATGACCAATCTAGTAACATTTTCCATGAGTTTATTCTAGGAATTCAAAATGATTTTTTCTTAATGATTTCATAACTAATAATTATTTATTTCATGAGATATCACTTCTCATATTATTATTGGTGATTTATTTTCTTCATGAGTTGATCCCCCTGAACTCATACCTTCTTTCTTTTAGTGATGTAACATCCCTACCCTAACCCATTAGATTGGACAAGACTAGGATGCCACTTTTTTTGGTGACATCCCCTGGACACTAAAGGTTGGAAATAAATATTGAGGGCATTACCAAACCATGATGGAATATTATCCCTTACATACACAACATTCAATAGAAAGACCACAATAGAATAAAGTAAACATAATGTATAATATAAAAACTAATAAAAATCCTAATGAAATAATAATACGGTAATTAGATAGGAAATAAAAAATATGTAATAGAAAGTCTACAATATCCCAAGACCTAAAAGACTCAAAGGTGTCAATATGGAACTATTATGACTCCACTGTATGCCCATATCCAAGATCCATCTCCTAAAGGACACAACTACAACATCAAGATGCTCCATTAGAAAAGTATGAAACCTTCTTCTTACATGTATCAGGGTAAAAAAATTATGTATATGAACCAAGGTACATATACAGGGGTGATTATATAACATGATAGGTAATACCCCAGACTTCCCTCACACTACACTACTATAATAACAATTTAGTTCACAATAATAAAATGTGTAAAACAAAGAGGATATCAAAACTATCAAATGAGGTGAACAGTAGGAGTAGTGAAAGTAATTCATACTATGAAGGTATCCTATGCCATGAACACACACCCATGAAACTCACATACCTAATGCATCTCCTATCAAAGTAGGACCACTGAACATCCCATACTCATGAGCAGAACCCATCCTTCTAGACCAAAGCCATCTATTAGTAGTAAAATACCCTTATACTCTAAATTTTAACTACAACCAAGTCTAACCTAAAAAGAACCTTTCTATATGCAACATTAACTCACACTATCCCACTAAAAAGTTCTCATCCACATTTAAAACCATTTATCATGAAATTCTATATTCAATATGAATTTTTAGAAAACCATATTTTCCTTGAAAAATAGAGTATGCTTCATATGAAATTTGGGAGGATTAATTCAAGAATTTTCATCAACAATAAAAATTATAGTTTTTAAAAAACTCAATCTTTAAAGTTCCATATAAAATTTTAGAGATAGAAAATCCATATATCTCTAACACAAACACACAAAAAGGGCCAAGATGAAGAGATTTGATTGTAAGGTAGGATCACCCAGAATTACTTTATAGAATTCCTAGATTGAGAGCCCAATCTAGGAGATGGATAATGATTATTATTAAAGGAAAAATATCTTGAAAATATAATTTAATGTCCCCAAAAATCTCACCACTGATTTCCCTCTTGAACATGCCCCCCCAAATATCGACATCAAAATCATCCATTTCAAAAACCATGATGACCAACACCACACCCTGGACAACAACATGGTGCATTATATCAAGCCATTTTGGGTGGTTCAAATGCAACCAACTTTGACTGGCACCACAACTAGGACAACATTATAGTGAATTCACCCAAGATAATTTGGATGGATCCCACATGAACCAACCTTATGTAGCCACCACACCCATCCAATAGGCATTTTGGTTTGCCCAATTCCAACATGTGAGCCTCCTAGATACCACACATACCAAAAAATAGGTAATAGGGTGTGTTGATATCCTTAAAAATCAACTGAATCCTATGCTTAGAATGAAAAAAACTTGGGTCCATGAACTTCACCACTATCTAACTCATGGAATAATGAATCCCAAAAATCCCAAACACCACAAAATTTAATCCATCATCCTTACAATTCTTCCAAAACAAAAAAACCAATATAACACATATAACCCATAATAAAAATTATATACCTCAAACTAGGGGTGTTACATTCTCCTCACCACTAGTCTTTCCATCCTTAGATTGCTAGAAGTTATTGGTGGTATGGAAAAATTATAGAAATTATCCTAGAAAACATTTTTCTCATTCCTAGGTCTCTTCTTTAATCCAACTATGATTCCAAAAAAAACCTATACCATAGATATAAGTCTTTTATGAAAAAACTTTTATTTCTGATTAAGAATATGAAGCGTAGTGTTCACGAATATCACATCAGTAACCAGAGTAACATGGTCCAAACTAATAACATGGGTAGGTTTAGGCTGATACTTCTTTAATTGTGATATATGGAAAACATTATGAATATATCTAAATCTTAGTGGTAGATATAACCAATAATAAAACTCTCTAATATGTTCAAGAATTTAAAAATGTCTAACCTATTGAGGGGATAATTCCCTTTTCTTACCCAAATGATGATACCCCAATCTTGGTATCACTTCAAAAGATAAGAGTCACTGATGATGATCTATATAATATTTACGATAGATTGGGGTCATTAAAATTATATTCTTAATCATATATATATTCTCAGTAGTCTCACGTTTAAGGATTGGTATAATTGGTGAATTGTTTCCAGTCTCTATGTAATATAGTGGAGAGCAGCATGGGCGGTTGTACAATGCCTCAAAGGGATCCATATGTATTGTTTATTGATAACTATGGTTATAAGAAAACACAACCAAATGAAAATGTTATTCCAATGATATACCAAAGTCTCTAACACAATATATGATCATTTCCTCCAAATTTTTAATTGGGCACTCTGATTGGCCATCCATTTGAGGATGGTATGTCATTCTCATGGTAAACCTGGTTCTAAGGGCCTATTTGTAAAGACCCGACCCCAGTTGCCCAGATTCGGTGCCTTATTTTATTAAATTGGAATAAATACAAGGAATATGAATCTCGAAGGACCAAGTAGTTTAGTATTATTGGAAACAAGATACATACATAAGTTCAACTTCACATATGGAAAAGAAAAACAACACTAATCCACTAGAGTCATCACGTCTCCTAGATTATGCTTGAAATTCATTCATAAATTACTTCTTCATGTCCTAAGAAAATGAAACATAAGAAAGGGGTGAGCTCAAATGCTCAGTAAGAGTAAGCAATACAGCGGAAGATAATATAAAAATTAGACACGGTGAATAATTGAAAACACATGACTTTAATAATAAACTTGAACGCATTATGGTAGAAATATGAGCTGAATAAATAATTCCATAATAAAACATAATCATGAGTATTAAACTAGTCGAATAACCACATGATCTTCAAATACTAGCATCATAATGAGGGAAGTGAATATGCCTCACATCATAACCATACCATCCAAGCCTTGTGCTAGGTCCATAAAATAATCATTTTGTCAAGGCCTCGTGCCAAGACCATAGTTTGTCTCATGAGATCTACTGATGCATCGAGGGGATATAGCGGGCCCCACCCATCACATAATAAGTCCAATTCATTCCTCATATGAGTGGGTATAAACTTAAACAACATATAAATTCATATTTAAACTATCATATGAAATGTAACTAACTTTCCCCAATTATTGAACACAAACACTGACCATTCGGAATAATATGGTGAATGGTTTTAGGATAGATCATCCATAATAAAGTTAGTCATAAACCATTCAATAAAATTTGGTATATGACATCATAAATGATTAACCCCAACAATACATAAGAATCAATAAGAGTGTTGAATCAAATGATAATATTCTTCTAAAATCATTAAGCAATTCTTGTGATAAATACTCTTTTATTATGAAAAGAAGAGTTCTTTTGGAAAAAATATTTATATAAAACCAGAAGTGAAGTAAGATATTATTTTTATAATAAAATTATTGATTTTATAAAGATAATGGTTTCCAAAAATAGATTATAGAGTGCCCTTTAAAATAGGTAAGAATTTGATAAATTCCCTTGAACCGGGCTTGTATTTTTGAAACAATTTTGAATGTTCCTTTTAAAATGTCTAACTATCCCTAAAATAAGGAAGGATTATGATTTGTAAAAATATATATGATACTCACACAGAACATATGATGAGTGCATAATAATACATAATAATTATATCGAGGTAATTAGAAAATGAAAGTATCCCGAATGAAAATGGAAGTTCAGGTGGAAAAACCCTTACCTTATCTCCAAACGTGTTCCGCTCTTGTACTTAAGCTTCTAAAATATGAAATTATACTTGTTAATAACTTATTTCAGAAACTATTATGTAAAGGCCCGTAAAATTCAAGGAATTTTTTTTCTTAATTTTCTTTGGAATTTTACAAGAACGCAGTTTCTGACGGCACCTGATTCCGAGGCCCGGTGTGCCCGGAATCATTTTATGAAGTTTAGCTAAGGTACGTTCAGTGAAAGAACGAGCGGGTTTTTCTAAATTTTGAACCGGTGCTCGGAATCAAATTCTGAGGGCACCGATGGAATCACAACTCCGGTATTTTCTTAGAAACACATTTTCTGGAGTTGCGTTTACTCGGGTGTGGTTTTTAATTTTTGGGGTTAAGTTATGAAATAAAATAAAAAGGGGTGCGATAATTTTATTTTATTTCACTTAAAGCCACTTAAGCTAAGTTAAGCGGATAAGGTGGAACCCACAATATCCTACCCACTAGGTAGGATATTTGTGAGGTGGGGCCCGCACGAGCCCCACCATTTCTTCCCTCCTAAGTAACGCTGCCGCAAACCCCCCTCTTTAATGAAAGTCAACCGTGCGTTTTTCTGGTTAAAAAACGCCCCATTAAATTGGGCAGTTAAATTGTTACAATTAATTCTTTGAATTAATTGTTCGTTTCTTATATTTTGAATTTCAAAAGCTTAGGTTGATAATAAAATAAGTGTTGGACTTATTTTATTATGGTTGGGGTTGTGTTGTGATAAACCTTTGGGAGAAAAAGAGAAGATTATTCGTTCTTCGACGAAGAACGCGAAGAACGCACCACCACCGATGAAGAACGCCAATCTCTGACGGCGGACGACAGCGAGTGACGCCTTCCTCAGAGATCACCTAATGCCAACGGCGATCCTCTTCTTCCGCGACGGTTATTTTCGCGACGAACGCTCGTTCGACGACAACGTTGAGGTAGAGATTTATTTTTTATTTTTTAGTTCATGAAATCTTTCGTCGCTTCTCCTTTTCTTTGAACCACCTATTATCGTGATAACGGGAGGAGGTCGGACCGCACGAACACGGCCGACACTCCTCCCCTCTTTTGGTTGTTGGTATTATTGCGGCGAGCACAGTAACGTGGTGCCGAAGCACCGCGCAGAATTTTGATAAGGAAAGGGGGAGAAATGCGGCGCCGTCACGCCGCGCCATTGAAGACGAACCAAGACGCGGCGCCATCGCGCCGCACCGTTGAAAACGAACCAAAGATGCGGCGTCGTCGCGCCGCACTAGAGAACCACTAAAGCACCACGGCCGGAGCGGGGCCATGGCGGAGGCGCACGGCGAAACAGCGGAACCGGCGGCCGGTACCGGGCCGCCGGCGTCGGAGCAAGGGGACCGGCCTTGCCGGTCCCGTGGTGGCAGAAGCCGGCTGGCCGGAGCGGGCTGGCCGGACCATGGAGGAACCGGGGGTTCGAAACCCCCAGCTGGCCGGATGAAGAGGCCCCATTAAGGGGCCGAGGTTTACTTCACGCGGGGGTAGGTCCCCCCGCCCCGAATGGTTCGGCCGTTCGGCCGAACCCCTGGCCATCGTGCCCAGCGCGCCGCACGCCGGGCCGGCTGCCTGGCCGATCCGCAAGACCGGGCCACGCCTGGCCGGGCCGGGACGCGCCCAGGCCGGGCCGCGCCCAAGCGGGCCAGACCCAGACGCGGGACGGGTCGACCAGGTTCGGGCCGACCCTGTGGGTATCGAGCCGGGTCGGACCGGGCCCGAACCCCCTAATACTGAACCTTATTCGGTCTGTTGCCCATAACTTGAGATACGGGCCTCCGATCGACGCACCGTCAGTTGCGATGTGATCCTTGGATAGAGGCGGTCGTTTAGGTATATCGCACTCAAGGTTTTGGAATACTTTTGGTTCGTCCGGGTTGGTTCGTACACGAAACCAACCGGGCCCTCGGAGCGGAAACGCTTATAACTTGAGCTTCGGACGTCCGATTGACGTGCCGTCGACTTTTGACGGATTCCTCTAAGTGAGACAGATCTTTTGGCTTACTCCGCCCGAGGTTTAGATGCAGGTGGAGTACGGTATGGTTGGTTTTGACTTAAAAACCAACCGGGCCCCTAGGACGAAAAAGCGAATGACTCTCAGACCGGGCGTCCGATTGACGCGCCGTCTATGGCGTTGAGTTCCTGTTGACGATACGGAACTTTTGGATACATCAACTCTGGACTATGTGTCAGTCGATGTATCATCCTCTCGACTCGTGGAGCGGACCCTCCCGAAGGAGCTTGCTGTGTGTGGGAACCCTAGAGCTGGCTGCGACTGCGATGACGACGACTGTACAGAGATCCTCAGTGGATTTGACGGCGACGACTACATCACTCAGCGATCCTGCGTGGATCAGCACTACAGATCCTGTGTGGGTCCGATCCTGTGTGGGTCAGCGCTCAGCGGTCCTATTGGGCCAGCGCCTACAGATCCTGTGTGGGTCCGATCCTGTGTGGGTCATTGCGGGGGTTAGTTACCTATCGATCATGTGTGGGTCAGATCCTTTGTGGGTCATTGTGGGGTTTAGTTACCTATCGATCCTGTGTGGGTCAGATCCTTTGTGGGTCATTGTGGGGGTTCGTACCTATCGATACTTTGTGGGTCTGAAGACTTAGATGAATCAGTGGCTATATATGACCATCTCTATCGTCTTATGAAGATGTATACCTGTGTGAGCTGAATCTTGTTTTTCTTTCCTATGTGGATTGTGTTGTGCTATCCTGTGTGGATTATGTTTTTCTTTCCTGTGTGGACTAGGTTGTGATTTTCTGTGTCGACTGGGTTGTGCTTGGGCTCAGAGGTTGGAGCGAACTGGAATTGGTGACTTAGGTATATGTATGGGCTTATAACTAAGCAGTGTTGGATGTTACTTCATGATTGTATATTTCCTTTGTGGATTATCCTTTGTGGATTCTGGGAGACCTTCGGGGGTCTCGGGGTCCCTACTAAGTAGCTTATACTCACCCCTGCACGGGCTATGCCCGCACTACGTTGTGTTGGTTGCAGACAACGGACAGTGCTGATCGTGGTTGGGGCTTGCGGAGCAGGATGATACGTAGAGGTGGACCACTGGGCGGGACATACTCGGATCGGACGGTTGGAACCGAGGAGCTGTGGATGCTATCTGTACTCACCCTTCAGGTGGGACTTCCAGTGGGCGGCACGACGTTACGACTTTACTTTTATTTGTTGTTTTCCCTTTCGAGTTGTACTTTACTTTCAGTTTGGGTTTGTATTCTGGCCCACTTACTTTTCCGCACTTACTGTTGTACCCAATTTTTACTTAGTGTTTACTTCAACTGCTTTCTTGCTCTGTGGTGTTTGTTTACTTTACAAAGGCAATACCTTCCCTTGATACCAGAATTTATTCATTGGTGCTAGTCGCCAGTCCCTGGCCTATGGAAGGCGGGCTTGGGGTAGTCACGACACGGGCCCCGAGGACGGGTCGTGACAAATTGGTATCAGAGGAGTTCGGTTCTACCGCAGAACTTTGGACTCTGGTCTTTCTTCTATGTGAAGCAATAGTGTTAAGCATATTGGGTGTGGTTATCAGTCCAGGGAGTCCAGTGTTGGTGCGGTAGCCGACGTATCCGTACACCAGGACCCTGACTACTGATTTCCGACTTAATGCACGAAAACATTGATTGCATGTGTGTTTCAAGTTTTCTTTGTGTCAGCTCACCAGGTATACTGTTTGACCATGGCGCACCTGTTTATTTTCAGGATGGCCCCACGATGGTAGCCAGCTAGGGTTCTGAGAGTTGTGCATGACGACAGCCCACCGAGCGACGAGGCCTCGGTACAGGGCCCTTTGACAGCAGAGGCACCGGCGGTACCTTTACCCGCCGAGCCACCGATGCTTCCTCCTCTAGCCGCTGACGATGCACGTCGCCTTAGTGCACTACACGAGTTTCAGTGCCAGTAACCGCCCAGGTTCCATGGGGATACAGACCCCCAGGCAGCCGAGGATTTGCTGGAGGCAGTGGTATGAGTTTTCAGGTTAGTGAGGACACCAGCAGACCTCATGGTGATCCTCGCAGCGAGCCTACAACACGTGGCAGTGGGCCGATGGTGGAGCTTGATGTTCCAGGTTCACGATGAGGCATCTATTCTCTGGAAAAACTTTGAGAGCCTCTTCCGCTCAGAGTTCGTCCTGGCCACCCTCCGTGCGGTGCGCATCCAGGAGCTTCTTCAGCTGCGGCAGGGCAGCTTGACGGTTGCCCAGTACTCGGCGAGATTTACAGATCTCTCACGCTACTCGACAGACATGGTACGAGACCCATTCTTCCGGGCCCAGACCTTTGAGCAGGGATTGAGGCATTAGATCAGGGCATCACTGATCTCCCTCAGCATTCCGACTCAAGAATGGGTACTGGAGCGAGCCCTTCTGATCGAGAGCTTCCTTGCTGATCCTTCTTCAGCAGCGAGGCCTACCGCAGGGCGGAAGGTAGCAGAGTCTTCTGCAGCAGGCAGTCGACGGATGACTCAGGGGTCCAGGAAAACCAGACCCTTAGGCAGACGACCTTAGGACACTGGCTCAGCAGTGCGGGGCACACAGCGCGGAGCTAGTCTTTCGAGAGGCAGACAGTGCTACACACGCGGCGAGCAGGGCCACATGGCTCGTGACTGCCCGACCCACCGTGCCGAGGAGCAGCAGACGGTTGAGGGGCCACCCAGGCAGAGGCAGAGGGTCGACCGTGGCAGTCCGTAGGGAGCAGGCGGACGAGGCAGAGGAGATGGCCGAGTAGTAGGTGGTGGGTGACGCTTTGAGGCTCTACCACCACCACCACCAGGAGGTCCACCCCGACCACAGGGAGCAGGCAAGCAGAGACAGGCACAGCTTCAGGCAGCGGAGGCCTATGACCACGGTGCGCCCGAGATGATTCGAGGTACTATCTGTGTCTATTCCACCCTTGTTTTAGTTATTATAGACACAAAAGCAAGTCATTATTTCATAGTTTCTGCCCTTGTTCGGATCTCGAAGATTCCGACAGAGCCGTTGGCTCGATCTTTACGGCTAGAGACTCTTATGGGAGCAGACTCGACGATTACGCACTGGTGTCGGCAGTGTCAGCTTACTCTAGGAGGCAAGAGCTTCGGCTGGGATCTTCTTGTAGTGGCATCGAGGCCTTACGACGTCATCTTGGGCATGGATTGGTTATCTACAGTCCATGCTCAGATCGACTGTATTAGGCGCAAGGTGCGATGTGTACGCACTGACGGGAGCAAGTTCACCTTCACCGGTGAGAAGGGAGCCTTCGCAGCATAGGATGGACTCTCACAGAGTAGAGGAAAACCCATCATTCATCAGTTGGCTAGCCTCATCCTAGGAGCAGTTGACGTGAGGAGTCCTTGTTTTCCTGCAGTGGTGGATCAGTATGCGGACGTTTTCCCCGACGACGTTCCAGGACTACCTCCTCGCAGAGAGGTAGACTTTTATATTGATCTATACCCCGGGACAGCCCCGATATCCACCCCAGCATATCGGATGGCTCCCACCGAGCTTCGAGAGCTATGGGTACAGTTGGAGGACTTTCAAGGTAAGGGATTCATCTGACCCAGTGTTTCACCCTGGGCTTCCCCGATATTGTTCGCCAAGAAGGCGGATGGGAGCTTGCAACTTTGTGTCGACTATCGTCGCCTGAACCAGGTGACAGTGAGGAACAAGTATCCTCTACCGAGGATTGATAACCTCTTTGATCAGCTCAAGGGAGTACGGTGGTTATCGAAGATAGACCTCAGGTCAGGCTATCATCAGCTCAGAGTTCAGGACGAGGACGTGCAGAAGACGACCTTTAGATGTCAGTATGGCCACTATGAGTTCTTGGTTATGCCCTTCGGCATAACCAATGATCCCGCAGTGTTCATGGGCCTCATGAACAGGATCTTTAATCCATACCTCGATTGATTTTTCATGGTCTTCATCGACGACATTTTGATTTACTCGACGACTAAGGAGGAGCATGCCTACCACTTACGGGTTGTACTAGACACACTCTGAGAGAACCCACTTTATGGTAAGCTCTCAAAGTGTCAGTTCTAGATACGTGAGGTCCACTTCTTTGGGAACTTCATCTCTGAGGTGGGAGTTTCGGTGGATCCTACGAAGATCGAGGCAGTGTTATCTTGGGAGCCACCGAGGAGTGTGACGGAGGTGCAGAGTTTCTTGGGAATAGCTGGATACTACCGGAGATTTGTGCCAGACTTCTCCAGAGTTGCGGCACCATTCTCAGCTCTTACGAAGAAGGGTAAACCCTTTGTGTGTTCAGACAGATTTCAGCAGATCTTCCAGGAGCTGAGACAGATATTGACCAGTGCACCTATCTTGAGGTTGCCGGAGGAGGGAGTAGGGTACGTAGTCTACTGCGATGCATCAGGGGCCGGACTCGGATGTGTCCTGATGCAGGAGCGGACAGTGATCGCCTATGGATCACATCAGTTGAGGCCTCATGAGAAGAACTATGCTACCCATGACCTGAAGTTAGCAGCAGTGGTCTTCGCTCTGAAGACATGGCGACACTACCAGATGGGCGAGCGCTTTACAGTCTTTTCTGACCATCAGAGTCTCAGGTACATCTTCTCTCAGAAGGACTTGAACCTGAGACAGTGACGATGGCTCGAGTTCCTCCAGGACTATGACTTTGAGATAGTCTATACTCCTGGGAAGGGGAACGTAGTGGCCGATGATCTCAGCAGGAGGATGGGCATTCAGCTACTTGAGGAGGCGACAAAGCAGCTAGACACTTTGCAGATATCCTTCATGGATAGAGATGGAGCAGTCTTCCTTCAGTCACTCACAGTCACTCCTCCACTACTGCAGCAGGTTAGATAGGCACAGCATGGGGATGCTGATTGTGAGACGCGGCATGCATAGATATCCTTAGGACAGGAACCTGATGGATTCCCCGTAAGAGGATAGCACGACGTCCTTTTCGGAGGACGTAACTTGGTACCAGTTTCTTTGCGGGAGGAGTTCCTGAGAGAGTTTCGAACTTCCCCTTTGGCGGTACATCCTGGAGTGGCGAAGATGTACCAGGATCTCAGAAGACAGCACTGGTGGCCGAGCATGAAGAAAGTTGTGGCAGAGTTCATTTCTCGATGCCTCACCTGCCAGCAGGTGAAGGCAGAGCACCAGGTACCAGCAGGCTTGGTACAGCCCTTGGAGGTTCCGGAGTAGAAGTGGGATGTCATATCTATGGACTTCGTGACTGGACTTTTGTGCACTTCCAGAGGTCACGACTCCAATTGGGTGATTGTCGACCGACTCACCAAGTCGGCACACTTCTTACCCATCAGAGAGCAGGGCTCAGTAGAGAGCTTGGGACGTCTCTACATTCAGGAGATTGTGCGGCTTCAAGGTGTGCCATCATATATCATCTCTGATCGAGATTCTCGCTTTAATTCCCATCTTTGGAAGGGGTTGCAGGAGGCATTTGGGACGCAGCTACATCTGAGCACCGCCTTTCACCCTCAGACGGATGGTCAGACGGAGAGGACCATCCAGACTCTCGAGGACATGCTCCGCGCATGTGTCCTCGACTTTGGTCGTAGCTGGGAGGACCACCTACCCTTGGTGGATTTTGCGTACAACAACAGATACCACTCCACCATCGGGATGACACCATACGAGGCGTTGTACGACCGACCTTGCAGATCACCGTTGTGCTGGATAGACCCTGGGGAGTCAGCACTTGTGGGACCAGAGATGATCCAGGCCACGACAGAGAAGGTCCAGGTCATCCAGGAGTGGATGAGGACAGCTCAGAGAGGGCAGAATTCCTATTTTGACAGGAGGCGGAGGCCACTAGATTTCGAGGATGGCGACCACGTCTTCTTGCGGGTCTCACCTCGATGTGGATTACGGAGATTTGGCCGAGGCGGCAAGTTGTCTCCACGCCTCATCGGACCATTCCAGGTCCTCAGTAGGATTGGAGAGGTGGCTTATCGCCTGGCTCTACCACCTCAATTGCACCGAGTGCACGACGTCTTCCACGTATCTCAGCTGAGGAGATACGTGCACGACCCGACGCATATCATTGACCATGGGGAGATGGACATTGATGATGGGGTGACTTTTGTGGAGGTCCTGGTGGAATTGAGGATCGACATGAGCGGGTCCTACATGGATGGTTGATTCCTCTAGTGCGCATCAGATGGTAGCATGGGAACCTCCAGGAGAGCACTTGGGAGCGGGAGGCTCAGATGCGTGTTCAGTACCCACTTTTGTTTCCCTAGTTTTTGATGTATCTTTACGGGGACATAAAGCCCTGAGGTGGGAGTAATGTAAAGGCCCGTAAAATTCAAGGAAATTTTTTTCTTAATTTTATTTGGAATTTTACAAGAACACAGTTTCTGACAGCACCTAATTCCGAGGCCCGGTGTGCCCGGAATCATTTTCTGAAGTTTAGCTCGGGTACGTTCAGTGAACGAACAGTCGGGTTTTTCAAACTTTTGAACCGGTGCTTGGAATCGAATTTCGAGGGCACCGATGGAATCGCAGCGCCGATATTTTCTTAGAAACACCTTTTCCGGAGTTGCATTTACTCGGGTGTGGTTTTTAATTTTTGGGGTTAAGTTATGAAATAAAATAAAAAGGGGTGCGACAAGTTTATTTTATTTCACTTAAAAACACTTAAGCTAAGTTAAGCGGATAAGGTGGAACCCACAATATCCTACCCACTTGGTAGGATATTTGTGAGGTGGGGCCCGTACGAGCCCCACTGTTTCTTCCCTCCTAAGTAACGCACCTGCAAACCCCCCTCTTTAATGAAAGTCAACTGTGCATTTTTCTGGTTAAGAAACGCCCCATTAAATTGGGCAGTTAAATTGTTACAATTAATTCTTTGAATTAATTGTTCGTTTCTTATCTTTTGAATTTCAAAAGCTTAGGTTGATAATAAAATAACTATTGGACTTATTTTATTATGTTTGGGGTTGTGTTGTGATAAACCTTTGGGAGAAAAAGAGAGGATTCTTCGTTCTTCGATGAAGAACACGAAGAACGCACCACCACCGACGAAGAACGCCAATCTCTGACGGCGGACGACAGTGAGTGACGCCTTCCTCAGAGATCACCTAATGCCAACGACGATCCTCTTCTTCCACGACGGTTATTTCTGCAACAAACGCTCATTCGACGATAGAGTTGAGGTAGGGATTTATTTTTTATTTGTTAGTTCGTGAAATCTTCCGTCACTTCTCCTTTTCTTTGAACTGCCTGTTATCGTGATAACGGGAGGAGGTCAGACCGCACGAACACGATAGACACTCCTCCCCTTTTTTGGTTGTTGGTATTGTTGCGGTGAGCACGGCAACGCGGTGCCAAAGCACCGCACAGAATTTTGATAAGGAAAGGGGGAGAAGCGCGGCGTCGTTTAAGATGAACCAAGACGCGGCGCCGTCACACCGCGCTGTTGAAAACAAACCAAAGATGCGGCGCTGTCGCGCCCCACCAGAGAACCACTAAAGCACCGCGGCCGGAGCGGGGCCGCGGCAGAGGGGCGCGGCACCGTCGCGCCGCGCTGGACGAACCAAGGCCGCGGCCAGTTTCGGGCCGCGGCAGAACAGCGGAACCGGCGGCCGGTACCGGGCCGCTGGCGTCGGAGCAAGGGGACCGGCCTTGCCGGTCTCGTGGCGGCAGAAGCCGACTGACCGGAGCGGGCCGGCCAGACCATGGAGGAACCGGGGGTTCGAAACCCCCGGCTGGCTGGACGAAGCAGACCCATTAAGGGGCCGCGGTTTACTTCATGCGGGGGCAATGCCCCCCCGCCCCGAACGGTTCGGCCATTTGGCCGAACCCCTGGCCAGCGCGCCGCGCGCCGGGCCGGCTGCCTGGCCGGTCTGCCAGACCGGGCCGCGCCAGGCCGGGCCGGGCCGCACCCAGGCCGCGTCGGGCCTCGCCGACCAGGACGGGCCACCCCCAAGAGGGCCGAACCCGGACCCGGGACGGGTCGACCAGGTTTGGGCCGACCCTGGGGGTATCGGGCCGGGTCGGACCGGGCCCGAACCCCCTAATACCGAACCTTATTCGGTCTGTTGCCCATAACTTGAGCTACGCATCTCCGATCGATGCACCGTCAGTTGCGATGCGATCCTTGGATCGAGACGGTCCTTTCGGTATATCGAACTCAAGGTTTAGGTATACTTTGGGTTTCGCCGGGTTGGTTCGTACACAAAGCCAACCGGGCCCTCGGAGCGGAAACGCTTATAACTTGAGCTCGGGACGTCCGATTGACGTGTCGTCGACTTTGACGAATTCCTCTAAGTGAGATGGATATTTTGGCTTACTCTGACCGAGGTTTGGACACAGGTGGAGTATGGTCGGGTTGGTTTTGACTTAAAAACCAACCGGGCCCCTGGGACGAAAAGCCAATAACTCTCAGACTGGACATCCGATTGATGCGCCGTCTGTGGCGTTGAGTTCCAGTTGACGATACGGAACATTTGGATACATCAACTCTGGACTATGTGTCAGTTGATGTATTAGCCTCTAGGCTCGTGGAGCGGACCCTCCCGAACGAGCTTGCTGTGTGCGGGAACCCTAGAGCTGGTTGCGACTGCGACGACGACGACTGTACAGAGATCCTCAGTGGATTCGACGGTGAAGACTACAACACTCAGCGATCCTATGTGGATCAGTGCTATAGATCCTGTGTGGGTCAGCACTCAGTGGTCATGTGTCGGCCAGCACCTACAGATCCTGTGTGGGTCCGATCCTGTGTGGGTCATTGCGGGGGTTAGTTACCTATCGATCTTGTGTGGGTCAGATCCTTTGTGGGTCATTGCGGGGGTTAGTTACCTATCGATCCTGTGTGGGTCAGATCCTTTGTGGTTCATTGCGGGGGTTAGTACCTATCGATCCTTTGTGGGTCAGATGACTTAGATGAATCAGTGGCTATATCTGATCATCTCTATCGTCTTATGAAGATGTATACCCGTGTGAGCTGAATCCTGTTTTGCTTTCCTATGTGGATTGTGTTGTGCTATCCTGTGTGGATTACGTTTTGCTTTCCTGTGTGGACTAGGTTGTGATTTCTTGTGTGGATTGGGCTGTGCTTGGGCTCGGAGGTTGGAGCGACCTGGAATTGGTGACTTAGGTATATGTATGGGAATATACCTAAGCAGTGTCGGATGTTACTTCATGATTGTATCTTTCCTTTGTGGATTATCCTTTGAGGATTCTGGGAGAACTTCGGGGGTCTCGGGGTCCTTACTGAGAAGCTTATACTCACCCCTGCACGGGCTATGCCCGCACTACATTGTGTTGGTTGCAGACGACAGACAGTGCTGATCGTGGTTGAGGCTTGCGGAGCAGGACAGTACCTGTAGGTGGACCACTGGGCGGGACATACTCGGAGTGGACGGTTGGACCCGAGGAGCTGTGGAGGCTATATGTACTCACCCTTCAGCTGGGACTTCCAGTGGGCGGCTCGACGTTGCGGCTTTACTTTCAGTTGTTGTTTTCCCTTTCGAGTTGTACTTTACTTTTAGTTTGGGTTTGTATTCTGGCCCACTTACTTTTCTGCACTTACTGTTGTACCCAGTTTTTACTTAGTGTTTACTTCTACTACTTGCTTGCTCTGTGGTGTTTGTTTACTTTACAAAGGCAATGCCTTCCCTTGTTACCGTAATTTACGCCTTGGTGCTAGTCGCCAGCCCCTAGCCTATGGAAGGCGGGCTTGGGGTAGTCACGGCACGGGCCCCGAGGATGGGTCGTGACATATTAGGCATTTATTTAGTTTAACATAATTTTGGTTAGTTCATTTGTGTATTTATTTATAAGTTATTGTATTGAATTTCGTCATTCTGGAGTGTTCGTTTCCTTTATTTTGATATTCGGTTCACTTGTTTTTAAGTAACGAAGTTCATGTGTAATGGTTATAAATCTACAGGATTGGAATTATATATTATTAATGAACATAAAGAATTGATAATGGTCATTTATATCATTTAGTTACATGGAATGAGGATGAATCATTAGATGAGAACCAGTTCGATTATTTGGCGATATTTGGATTATTATGAACTAGTTTTGTCATATAACTTAATTATATATACATATTCTGGTTCCTGAATATTAATTAGGTTATAAAACATATATTATAGTCTGGTTCAACCATAAATATGGTTTCATGACCAGTAATGAAGAATAAATTTAAGAATGAAACTTCGTCATCCACGAAGGCTATAAATTGGAACCTCATGGACGTTGATTTCGTTTATCAAAATAAAAGGGAGGGAGTAAGAATATTTATGATGGTCCTTACATTCACATGATATAATTCCAGTATATATATGATACTGAATTTAACATGATCATTTGAACATAGGAGGTTAGGTGAGGATAGAAAAGGAAGATAAATTGAAATGAAACCAAATGAAAAAGAAGGGTGATTTACCTCTTGAAATAACCTCCTTGAGAATCTCATTAAGGGAAGGAGTTTTGGTCTTTTGGAAAGACTAGAAGATTCTTGGATGTGGGGAGAGACTAGGGAATGGTAATTGGGAATAACTTTGAGGAGATTCAAGGCTTAGAGGAGTGAAGAGAAGAAGGAGTGGTGAGGTGTTTTTATAGTGGAGGAGAGGGGTAAATTTTGAATATTTAATTCATTATTTTATTATTTCCCTCAAGACAACCAATAGTGTGGTTTCATGTGACCCATAATAGTAATAAGTGCATGTGAGTTCGAACCAAGTGGCCTTGCATCACTTTTGATGTCATGAATAGTGTATTTAACTGATAATTTGTATATACGGTATTTTATCGTATTTCACTATTCATAAAAAATTCTAGAATTTCAGAAAAATCCCAAAAATTCACCCCTACCATATTTCGACGTGTAGAATTCAAAAGTGAAATCCAATTTTCAAAAATAATTTTCTAAATATTATTAATTTAATTTTTAAATAATGTTATAGTTAATTTGAAAAACAACAATCTTAAAGTGCAATTAGTTTTAGGTGACATTGAAAAATTAATTAAGATCCCATTATCATATTGCCTTAAGAAAATAAAATAATAATATTATTTACTATTGATAGGGGTCATATTACTATTCATATTACTATTCATAAGGGTATGTTACTATTCACCAAAAATCAATTATGTTCTATCAGACTCCAAATGAGTTACTGAACACAACTCTAGATGACCATTTTTCAAAATTCAAAACATAGAAGAGGCAACGTTGTGTTTAATGGCTAGATTATAAAATAGCATTCTATATTTACTTTCAAAACCATGGGGTGTTACATTCTCCCCTCCTTACAAAAATTCCGTCCTCGAAATTCAAAAAAATATTACCTAAAAATATTTGGGTATATCTTTAACATAAGCTCCTCAGGCTCCCATGTCGCTTCCTACATCTTATAGTTCCTCCAAAGAACCTTTACCAGACGAGTCATCCGATTTCTCAATACTTGTTTTCTAGTATTAAGAATCTTGATAGGCTCTTCACAATAAGATAGATCAGGCTCAAGTTGTACTTCTTCATAAGTGAGTACATGTCTTGGGTCTCACATGTACTTTCTTAACATTGACACATGGAACACATTGTGAACCTTGGAGAGACTTGGTGGCATTGCCAAACGGTAAGCTACGACTTCAATTCGGTCCAGAATTTCAAAAGGTTTGATGTACCTGGGACATAATTTTCCCTTCTTACCTAATCGTATAATACCCTTCCATGAAGATACCTTTAAGAAAACGTGATCACCTTCTTGAAACTTCAAATACTTCCTTCAGTTATCTTCATAGCTCTTTTGCCTACTTTGAGCTATTTTGACATGGTTCTGGATAATCTTCACCTTCTCCATTGTTTCTTCAACAAGTTCGGGGCCCATGAGCTTTCTTTCACCAACATCATCCCAGCAAGTTGGTGTACGACATCTCCTCCCATATAATGCTTCATAGGGTGTCATCTGAATACTTGAATGGAAGCTAATGTTGTAGGAAAATTCTACGAGAGGTAAATACGGATCCCACATGCCTTGAAAATCAAGTGAACAAGACCTCAACATGTCTTCCAATGTTTGAATAATCCTTTCTGATTGTCCATCAGTTTGTGGGTGGTAGGTAGTGCTCAAATGAAGATCAGTATCTAGGGCCTTCTGAAGACTTTTCTAGAATCTTGATGTAAAACATGGATCACGATCAGAAACAATCGATAGGGGTACTCCATGAAGTCTTAAAACTTCATTAATATATAGTATTTCTAGACGTTCAAGTGGTAGATCTTCTCTTATAGAAAGAAAATGTGATGACTTGTTAAGATGATCAAAAATGACCCATATTGCATCATTCCTTCTAGGAGTATTTGGTAGTCCCATGAAAAAGTCCATCGTGATATTATCCCATTTCCACTCAGGTATGGGAAGAGGTTGCAAAACTTTTCCAGGCTGTTGCCTTCTAGCTTTCACTTGTTGACAAACCATACATCTTGACACAAAATCAGAAATCTCCCTCTTCATGTTGTCCCACCAAAAATGTTCCTTCAAATCTCTATAAAAATTAGTGCTACAAGGGTGTATAGAGAAATTGGAACTATGAGCATCATCCAACAATTCTCTTTTTAGATCAGGTATATTAGGAACACAAAGTCTCTTCCCAATTTTCAAAATTCCATCTTCATATACGAAGTCACTCAATCTCCCATTATTCACAACTTTAATCTTCTTTTGAAACTCCTCATCATCAGCCTGAGAACTTTTTATCCTTTCTAGTAAAGATGGTTTGGCAAACATTTGAAAAAGCGTTGATGTTTCACCTTCCATGGTTATTCCTATATCCATCTTTACTAGATCAATGAAAATAGGATCCCTTTCAACTCTCATCTTGTTCAAAACTCCATGATCCTTTCTGATCAAAGCATATTCCACCTTATTTGCCTTCCCTGGGTGGTAGTGTATTGTGCAATCATAATCCTTGAGGAGTTCAAGCCATCTTCTTTTCCTCACATTAAGTTCTTTCTGTGAGAAAATATACTTCAAACTATTGTGATTTGTATAAATCTCTCATTTTTCACCATAGATATAATGTCTCCATATCTTCAAAGAAAAGATTACAGTAGCTAACTCAAGATCATGAGTAGGATAGTTATGCTCATGAATTTTTATCTATTGTGATGCATAAGCAATAACCTTATAATTTTGTATAAGGACACAACCAAGTCCTTTCTTTGAAGCATCACTATAAATAACAAACCCGTCATTCCTCGATGGTAGAGTCAATATAGGATAATTGACTAATATTATCTTTAGTTCTTTGAAACATTCTTCAAAATCTTCTGTCCAAACAAATTTAACCCCTTTACGTGTGAGCTTCGTTAGCGGGTTAGCCAGTCTGGAAAAATTCTACATGAAATGCTGATAATAACCTACCAAGACAATAAAACTGCGTACCTCAGTTATGTTTGTTGGCGTGGGCCAATCTTGGATTGCCTTTGTATTTTCAGGATCAACTAGGATTCCATCTTTAGAAAAAATATTTCCAAGAAAAGAAATCTCCTGAATCCAGAATTCACACTTGCTAAACTTCCCATATAATTCATGTCTTTTAATGGTCTTCAGGATAATGTGCATGTGATTTTCATGATCTTCATAGCTTTTGGAGTATAAAAAGATATCATCAATAAATACCACTAAAAAATCATCGAGATATACCTTAAAAACTCTGTTCATTAGATAGATGAAGACAGAGGGTGAATTAGTCATCCAAAAGGCATCACTGTAAACTCATAATGCTCGTACCTAGTTTGAAATGTTGTTTCCAGAATGTCTTCCTTCTTCACACACAACTGATGATATCCAGATCGAAGGTAAATCTTTGAAAATTATTGAGCTCCATGAAGTTGTTCAAATAAATCATCAATACGAGGTAGATGATACTTTTTATTTGTTGTTATAGCATTGATCTCCCTGTAGTCGACACATAACCTCATAGATCCATCTTTCTTTTAACAAAAAGGACAGGGGCTCCCCATGGAGGAACACTAGGGTGAATAAATCCCTTATTACTCAATTCCTCTAGTTGTTTCTTCAGTTCCACTAATTCCACAGTGGCCATTCTATAAGGGGTCTTCGATATGGGCCTTGAACCAGGAATTAAATCAATGGAAAACTCAATTTCTCATTCTGGAGGATGTCCAGGTAAATCTTTTGGAAACACATCAACATATTCTCTCAAAATAGGTACATTCTCTATTTGAACATTCCTTTCCTCACCCACAGTTATTTCATTCTCTTCCTCCCTAATAATTGAATTTATTTGATCTACTAGGGGTGGATCTAGATAAGAATCAGGTGGTGACGATTCTTCTCTAAAGATAAGGTGTTATTTATCATTGTTATCAAAAATCATAACCTCCTTCTTCATATAATAAATTTTTTCATCATGGTCTGAGAGCCAATCCATGCTAAGGATTATATCAAATTCAATCATGGGTATGACGATGAGAGTAGATAAAAAACATTTATATACCCTAATGGGAACTGATTCATAGAACTTTGTAGCAATGATACTTCCCTTATGAGTTTTGACTGACAACTCCCTTGTTAAATCAAATTGGAAATATCTAATTTTCTTAGAAAAATTGGAAGATATGAAACAATGTGATGATCCATAATCAAATAAAGCATTGGATAAACTTGAGGAAACAATTAAAGTACCTACCACTACGTCATTAGAAACTTCAACCTCTGCAGTTGTGATTGCATAAACTTATCCCTGATCCCTGGCATTTTCTGTTTCATATTTCCTTGACGTTTTGTACAATCATTTGAATAGTGTCCCATCTCCCTACAACTATAGCATTGAACATCATTGGATTCTTTCTTCCCATTGCAATCACCAGTAAGATGGCCTTTCTGACCACATTTGTAGCATACTACTTTTCCTTCTCAACATGAACCGGGGTGTTTTTTTTCCACAATTGTCACATGGTGGAAATTCAACTCTTCCCTTCTTCCCCATTTCCTTATTTCTTTTCTCAGGGTTTTCAGCAGCCCTCTTCTTTTCTTAATTTACCTTAAAGTCATAAGACTTATAGAATTATTTTTCTGTCTTGATGGCACATGAAACTATATCCTCATATGATGTAAAACTTTGAGAGAACAGAGCCCGCCAGAGGAATGGCTTTAGGCCATCAAATAATCGATCAATTTTTCTCCTTGGATTTCGTATATAGTCTACAACATGTCTTGATAATCTTGTGAAGTTAGCTTCATACCTAGCAACATTATCATCTTCCTTCTACCTCATATTCAAGAACTGTCTCTCCATATCTGCTCGCTGCTCATGAGGGAAATATTTTTCTTAGAATATTTCCTTAAAATCCCTCCATTCCATCTCTTCTATGTATTCCTCCTCCTTTTTGTTTTGGATTAATGACCACCATTGATCCGAATCTCCCAATAGACGATATACTACCATGAAAACCTTCTCTATTTCGTTACATCCCAAAGAGATAAATATATTCTCAAGGGAACATATCCATTGCTCTACTACAAACAGGTTTGTAGTCCCGTTGAATGATGGAAGATATTGTCGCATAAAGTAATCTAGCATGGCTCTTCCACGTGGTGGATCCGGATGCTCCATACGGGTAAGGTTATTATTCATAACCTGAGTAAGTTGTCCCAGTATAGTTATGAGTTTCTCAACACCAGTCACAACACCAGAGACAGCATCAGTATCCTGCATCGGAGGAAAATCCCTACAAGGGACACGTGTGTTCATGCGGCTTCCATTCCTTCCACTTGGTTCTATCTATAGATAATGGCATACACTATATTAGGTTATGAATCATAATTTACAATCTTAACTTAACAAAATACTTAGAAAAATTGAGCTCCTACGAATGGCTAATCCCATATTCAAAAAAATGGTTTCTTTGAGGCATATTTTACATTTCAATCCTTCATAATGGATTGTAGAGAAAATATGAATTATCCTAAGCATATCCCATGGGAGTTTCGTAACCAACAGTGCAACAAGTCTCGTTGTCGTGCACCAGTTCCTGTTCGAGTCTAGCTCAAAGCGGTTTTTTCGGGTTTTACCCCTAGATACATCTGTGTCAGAGCCACCTCTACCTGCTCGTATCCAGACATGGATGTATTTCGTGAAATATCCACATAATCTATTTGATTCTCACTCAAATTTACCCAAGAGAAGAAGGTAAGACGGTCCTTATAGTTTAGCTTGGGTTGTCGAATCCCCAGAGACCTAAGAAGTAACCTATAGACACGTACATTATATGGACTATTTTTGGATATTAAGTGGCCAACTTGGGTTGATTTTAGATGGGTTTAAAGTAAATCTAAGAGACATAAGTGAATTCAATTTGAAAGAGTGAGTTGATCCTTGGTTATCACTTGGGGTGAATTGGATATATTTTCTTTTCAATGATTTCAATTTCTTATATTTGAGATAGATTCATTTAAGAAGATAAAAAAATATCATCACTTACTGGTTTAATGCCTATACCCTTTAATACTAATCACCTATACACTTGAATAATCAAAGTTTTGAGCACTTCAAGGTAAAGGTTCGTATTATCACATGAAGTGTGTGGCCTTAAATTCAACAAGGACGATGAAGTTTAAAAATAATCAAATAAAAATCTCAATTAAAGAAGTGATTATATATTAATGGGGTGATAAATAACATTAAATCTATCCCCTTGCTACTCCCTTGTATCAACCCATAAGTGGGTTATACCTCCATTGATTCTATGATTTCAATGGAAGCGGAAAGTAGACTCATGAGGGAGGAAATGGAGAAGTAAAAAAACACAATAAAATAACAATCACTCCACCATTGTGTGATAATATCACAAGGTTTGGTATGAACAAGTTCACACCATGAACCAACAGTATCAAAGTGATAAAGATAAGAACATAATAATAAGAGAAGAAGAAATTTTATTAATAAATAAGGATGAATTAATACAACTTACATGTGGAAGACAAATTTGAGACAACCAAACCGCAGCATAACATTACAATGAAAGAAAGCTCAAAGATTATCAACTCCTCCTCCACCACTGCCTTAAATAGGCATTTTTTAAGCCTTGGGTAGAGCCTCCAAAAGTCCAAGTCTTCTCAATTAATTTTGGTAGGCAATAGGGTGTTGGAAAGTTTGTGGAAATAAGACTTTCCACCCTTGACCCGAAAAGGCATCCAGCTTGCATCCACCAAATAGAGGCGCATGAAACACCTTCTAGATGGCATAATTTTGGTGGGCCATATAACACTTAAATTAATCTCCGGATGTCCCCTAATATCCTGTAAAATCTCAGCACAAAAAGAGTTATGTGTTTTGAGATATGGTTGAATTGGCGGGCTGTTTTTCTAGGCCGCAGATTCTGGACCAGATTTTGATATACTATTTGGTCCGCCTAAATAACAATCATTGAGGCAGAATTAGCATTGGATCCTGAAGAGTGATTTGTTCCTATAGATGTATTATAGCATTCCACGAAATTTTGGATTCATTAGGCCTCTATGTTGGTCCCCATAGTCTCATCAGTGGGATGGTGTCCAATCTGAATTCTCCAAAATTGTTTCCTTTAATCAAAAAATATCCCCATCTTCATTTATGAATACTCCATTGATACTTGAATTAAAATGTTCATATTTAAGTGTAGATAAAGTTATAAAAATATAAAATTAAAATATGGATAATTAAATTCCTTAAAACCAGATGAATCATTGGGTACTTTAAATGATGTTAAAAAATGTACCACATAATAGTGCATTTTAAGTAAGAATTACAATCATAATGTGAAATGATGTTCAAAGTGTAAAATGCACTAAAATGGTGTTTATGAATAATAAATCACATGAATATTATATATATTAACAATTAATATTATCCTCATTTAGTGTCTAATCACACCCCCCAACTTGATTTTTTCTAGTCCCGAGCAAAATATATCTCAACAATATGAAATTCGAATTCCCTTTTCCAAAAACATTTTAATACACAATGATCACCAAAAACCCTTATAACAAACAATCATAAAACCCATCAAAATATTTTAATACAAGATAGTTTCATAAGCATATCTCAATCCCAAGCCCATTCCTTTGTTCAAATTCATTTCCATATTTCATCCAATATCAATTAAGTGTGAGGATGTGCTGTGCATTAAAATAGACATGGGGGTTCATCTTTATTCAAGGGGGAAATGACGGAAGCGCTAGGTGGAATCACATTTAAATATTAAGATGAGTATTCAAATTTTATTTTGTTTTGTTTTTTTTTTGTTTGTTTTTTTCAATTTTTCCATGGTAATTGAAATTGCACTCAAAAGAGTCAAACCCTGTAGCGAGACTTTGCCGATGACTCCCAGGCTCAAAGATCTTAGGGAACCAAGTGAAGCCCACAGACTCGGGCATCATCTCGAGTTAACTCAGTCAAAAACAAATTAAAATTACCAAAAATAGAGATAAAATTACTAACTCTGGGCCAGACAACTATGGAGTCACGATCCCCAAGTGTCGAAAGCCACGCATTAGAACATTTCATTGCTCTACACGCAAATTTATTTTTTTATTTTTATTTTTTTATTGAATACTCATATTAAAACTAAAATGATCACCAAACCTATTCTATTTATTTAGGGGACCCCATGAACTCAAACTAATACCCCACTATCCAAAGGATGTTCATTGTGATCTTTTTTTATTTGGATGAAAATATAAACGATGAAATATCACATTGGACAGCCACACTTTCCAAAATATATGCTCATGAAATTATACAAGGATTAAAATCAGAATCGGGGCATGCTAAATTATTTGATATTCAGATTCAAAGTGTGCAATGTGTATTACCATGTTCAAAGTTAAAGGAATTTTTCCTTCCATTTATACACATTTTTTTCAAATCATTTTTTTTTCACACAAATGAAATTTTTTTATATTTCATCTCCCCACCCCCAACTTAAAATAACACTATCCCCAGTGTTTGAAGAAAAGGAAATTTAGAATGGGGTAGATGAAAAAAAAGGGAGTTCAATAATGAAATTGAAATATGAAGATCATGGAATGAAGTCACCTGGTGGTTGAAGTTTGAAGTTCATGCCGCTCCAATTTAGTCCTTTGATATTCATGTCACTTGCAGAGTTCCCTAGTGGAAAAAGGAAAACAAACAAACAAACAAAACAAAACAATATATATATATATAAGTAAAATATAAGTATATATATAAAAATTATAAAATAAGTAAGCACAATAAGCTGTAGGTCAATGGTAAGTGCGCGCCCCTATCTCCCTTCGGTCCCGGGTTCGAATCCCCGCGGCTTCGCCGGTTTTGACGGGGTTTTCCCCATAGCCTACAGTGTGTCCCCTTTTTTATTTTTTATTTTTTTTTATTTTTTTATTTTTATCTTAACCTACAAAATCATAAAAATAAAAATAAAATAAACTGATGATATATTGTCTTCTTTTTAAATTTCTGGGTAAGGTATTACTCAAGGATCACACCACGTGACACAGATGAATATGGTGCTCCCCTTTCATACCCATACATACTCATAATAGAAGAACAGGTCAACAGTCTATATATTTTTTAAATATAAAAATGATTAATTAATCCTATTTAAAATATAAAGTTGATTAAAACAACAAAATGGTAGAAAACTTGAAAACCATGGGTTGCCTCCCATGCAGCGCTTTGTTTAACATCATTAGCTTGAATTGAACCCCCAAACATATCCAATACCAACTTTCAAAATTTTAAGGACCACATGTTTCACCACTTCTACTAGGTTTAAATTGATTATATGTTTAGAATTTGTTTCATGCACAAACCTCTGTTCTAAAATGAGCAGGTAGATCCAAGGAATATCAGAAATGATGGATTTAATTTCTTTTGTAGTATTTTCTAAGACATTAAGAATCATTACCTCTTTATTGGTTTAAAGATAAGAAATGGTGACAACTGGAAGTTTTTGGCTATCCCCAATGAACGAAAACTTAAGGGTGGATGGAAAGTCCTTTTGTTCAAGTTCAGGTAGGCTAAAACTCTCAAACATAGGTTGGGACTTTGAATTGAACTCAGTTTCATTTTCAAAATTGCTCAACAGAATTGGTTAATTTTGAATAGAAGATTCCACCACCAAATTGGAAAGACTAGTTTCAGGAATGGGTATGGACTCAAATTTTTTTATTTCTCTTAATGGTTCAGTGATTTGTGTTTTTTAAAAATCATCAATGGAGTTATATTCATGAGACTCTATCCATGATGTCAAATTTCCCTCTTGTGAATACCAAAAATCATTTTTCGCTTGATTTAAACACCCATCAACAATTCTACGATCTTCCTCATCTTCCCCAAATCCAAAGGTTTTCTCTTCATTAAATTCACAAGAGGTTTGTGGGAAACTAGACACTTCACATAAGGTTATGGAAGGGACAATTTGTGTAGGGATGGGTTCCTCACAAGTTTTAATGCTCTTTAGTTCTAACCTCAATGATGAAACCTCAAAATTCATTATCTCCATTTTTTGACACAGTTTTTCATGTAATGGATGTGGATTATGATGGATAAGGGGTTGATCCAAATGGTCTATTCTAGGTGGATAATTAAGTTGTTGGAATTGCAAAGGAGGGTGTTCAAATTGGATTTGTGAGGATTGAAACTCATTATATGTTGGAATTTTTTTTGGATAATAGGAGTAAAAACATTGTGGTTCATTATGTTGTTGATGATCCCACAAGTAGAAATTAGGATGGTCATTGTACATCACACATGGGGTTGGGTGATCAAAGTAGGGATATGTTTCCAATGTTTGGACTTGTTCAAAATTGAATTCCATAGGAGTGAGGGGGTGAGAAAAGAGAAGAGGGATAAAAAAAGGATGATAGTGTCTAAGATAACTTACTTAGGTCCCTGACAACGGTGCCAAAATTTGATTCTCTCTCAAATTTACCCAAGAGAAGAAGGTAAGACGGTCCTTGTATTTTAGCTTGGGTTGTCGAATCCTCAGAGACCTAAGAAGTAACCTATAGACGCGTACATTCTATGGACTGTTTTTGGATATGAAGTGTCCAACTTGGTTAGATTTTAGATGGGTTTAAAGGAACTATAAGCGACATAAGTTAATTCAATTTAAAAGAGTGATTTGATCCTAGGTTATCACTTGGGGTGGATTGGACGTATTTCCTTTTCAATGATTTCAATTTCTTATATTTGAGATGGATTCATTTAAGAAGATAAAACAACATCATATATTACTGGTTTAATTCCTACACCCTTTAATACTAATCCCCTATACACTTGAAGGATCAAAGTTTTGAGCACTTCAAGGTAAAGGTTTGTATTAGCACATGAAGTGTGTAGCCTTAAATTAAACAAGTACGATGGGGTTTAAAAATCATCAAATAAAAATCTCATTTAAAAGAAGTGATTAGACATTAATGGAGTGAGAAATAACATCTAATCCATCCCCTTTCTACTCCCTTGGATCAACCCATAAGTGGTTCAGCCCTCCATTGATTCTATGGTTTCAATGGAAGCGGAAAGTAGACTCATGAGAGAGGAAATGGAGAAGTAAAAAAAACACAATAAAATAACAATCACACCACCGTTGTGTGAAAATCTCACAAGGTTTGGTATGAAAAAGTTCACACCTTGAACCAACAATATCAAAGTGATAAGGAGAAGAATATAATAATAAGATAATAAGTACTTTTATTAAGAAACAAGGATGAATTAATACAACTTACATGTGGAAGACAAATTTGAGACAACAAAACCGCATCATAACATTACAATGAAAGAAAACTCAAAGATTATCAACTCCTCCACCACCACTACCTTAAATAGGAATTTTTTAATCCTTGGGTCGAGTCTACAATAGTCCAAGTATTCTCAATTAATTTTGGTAGGGCATAGGTTGGTGGAAAGTTTGTGGAAAGAAGACTTTCCACCCTTGACCTGGAAAGGCATCTAGCTTGCATCCACCAAATAGAGGCGCATGAAAAGCCTTCTATATGGCAGAATTTTTGTGGTACATAGAAGACTTAAATTAAGATCCGGATGGACCCTAACATCCTGTAAAATCTCATACCAAAAGGAGTTATGAGTTTCGAGATATGGTTTAATTGGTGGACTGTTTTTCTGGGCCGCAGATTCTGACCCAGATTTTGATATACTATTTGGGCCGCCTAAATAACAATCATGGAGGCCGAATTATCATTGGATCCTGAATAGTGATTTGTTCCTATACATGTATTATAGCAACCCATGAAATTTGGAATTCATTAGGCCTCTATGTTGGGATCCACAGTCTCATCAGTGGGCTGGTGTCCAATCTGACTTCTCCAAAATTGTTTCCTTTCATCACAAAATATCCCCATCTTCTTTTATGAATCCTCCATTGATCCCTGAATGAAACATTTTCATATTTATGTTTAGATACAGTTATCAAAATATAAAATTAAAATATGGATAATTAAATTCCTTAAAATCAGATGAATCATTGGGTACTTTAAATGATGTTAAAAAATGTACCACATAATAGTGCATTTTAAGTAAGAATTACAATCATAATGTGAAATGATGTTCAAAGTGTAAAATTCATTAAAATGGTATTTATGAATAATAAATCACATGAATATTATATATATTAACAATTAATATTAGCCTCATTTTGTGGCTAATCACTATTCCTTACCAAAATACCTGGACGTTATTGTATGTATTTCCTCAAAGACTAACTTAGGGACTCTTCCCTAATTCTACGTTTTCTAAATCTAGTTTCCAAATTTTCTACTAAACTTTCTATGATACCAACTGTAAGGACCCGACCCCAGTTTCCTGGAGTCAGTGCCTTATTTGATTACATTGGCATACACACAAAGATTACAAATCCAGAAGGACCAAGTATTTTAGTATTATTGGAATTAAGATACATTCATAAGTTCAACTTCACATATGGAAAAGAAAAACAACACTAATTTATTCCACTAGAGTCATCACGTCTCCTAGATTATTCTTATAAGTCATTCATAAATTACTTGGAGGGAGGCTAACTTCGTGGTGGACTCCCTTGCTCGCTTGGGTAGGCAGGACGTGCCTCTCATCATTTATGACTCCCTTTTTTCCCTCCCTCCAGAATGTGCTTCTTTTATACTGGGGGATTCCCTTGGACTCCACCATTTCCGACCCCCTTGAGGGGATCTTGTCTTCCTTTCCCTTCTCCTTTTGAATAAAAAATATACTACTACTAATACTTCTTCATGTCCTAAGAAAATTAAACATAATAAAGGGGTGAGCTCAAATGCTCAGTAAGAGTAAGCAATATAGAGAAAGATAATATAAACATTAGACAAGGTGAATAATTGAAAACACGTTCCTTTAATAATAAACTTGAACACATTATGGCAGAAATATGAGCCGAATAAATAATGCCATAATAAAACATAATCATGGGTATTAAATTAATCAAATAACTTCATGATCTTTAAATACTAGCATCATAATGAGGGAAGTTCATATTCCAGACATCATCACTATACCGTCCAAGCCTTGTTCTAGGACCATAAAATAATCATTTTGTCAAGGCCTCGTGCCAAGACAATAGTTTGTCTCATGAGACCTACCGATGCATCGAGGGGATATAGAGGGCCCCAACCATCACATAATAAGTCCAATTATTTCGTCATATGAGAGTGGATAAACATAAACAACATATACATTCATATTGAAACTATCATATGAAATGTAACTAACTTTCCTCAATTATTGAACACAAACACAAACCATTCAGAATAATATGGTGAATGGTTTTAGGATAGATCATCCACAATAAATTTAGTCATAAACCATTCAATAAAATTTTTTATATGACATCATAAATTACTAACCCCAACAATACATAAGAATCAACAAGAGTGTTGAATCAAACAAGAATAATCTTCTAAAATCATTAAGTAATTATTGTGATAAATACTATTTTATTTTGAAAAGAAGAGTTATTTTGGAAAAAAGATTTATATAAAACCATAAGTGCAGTAATATAGTATTTTCACAATAAAATGAGTGATTTTATAAAGATAATGGTTTCCAAAAACATATTATATAGTGCCTTTGAAAATAGGTAAGAATTTGAGAAATTCCCTTGAACCGGGTTTGTATTTTTGAAAGAATTTTGAAAGTTCCTTTTAAAACGTGTAAATATCCCTAAAATAAGGAAGGATTATGGTTTTTAAACATATATATGATACTCACATAGAACATATGATGAGTACACAACAATACATAAGAATTATATCGAGGTAATTAGACAATGAAAGTATCTCGAATGAAAATGGAAGTTCGGGTGGAAAACTCTTACCTTAACTCCAAACATGTTCCACTCTTGTACTTAAGCTCATAGAGTATGAAATTATACTTAATAATAACTTATTTCAGAACCTATTAGACATTTATTTAGTTTACCATAATTCTTATTAGTTCATTTATGACTTTATTGATAAGTTATTGTATTGAATTTCGTCGTTCTGGAGTGTTCGTTTCCTTTATTTTCATATTCGGTTCACTTGTTTTTAAGTAATGAAGTTCATGTGTGTTGACGCTCCTTTCCTTCACAGAGTCTAACGTCTGAAAAAGAGAAATACCTTAGTCCAAAGTGATTCATCCTTTGAAGAAACATAAAAAATAGACAAAGGGATGAACAAGGAGAACATTGCTCATAGGTCGCGCAAGTTCCCTCATAGTTGCGCAAGTCCACTTGCGCGACGCCTAGTGGTCGCGCAAGTGACTTGCGCGAACTAAGTGATAACCACCCAGGGTCTTCTCCTGCCTATAAATAGACCCTGTGGGCCCCCTATTCGAGGAGGATTTTTTCCAGAAACTCAGATTTGAGCTCCCGGCACCCTAGTCTCTTCTCAAAGCTTCTGAAACACTTCTAAGGTAATTTCTTACCTAGAATGGAAGATCTAAAGAGGGGGAGGAAGGACTAAGTGTTGAAACTCATCAACACTTGTGCACCTGAGTGGCCAGCCCTTAAGGGAAAAGGCCACACTTGCGCGCCGCCTTACTCCTTCAATAGAACTTGCGCGCCCCTTTTCTGGAAGAACCTCAAGAGGATTCTAAAGGCTTTAATCCAGATTCGCTCAAGTATTACCCTGCTGGTTAACCGTCACGCAAGTACACCATGTGTCGCGCAGGCATACCTGCACGACCAGGACTTGCGCTCCCACGCAGTACCTGCGCGCCTACCAGGACTTGCACGCCCCTTCCTTTTTGGGTGCCCTTATTGCCCATTTCACCCCTCTTAAGCCATTACACCTCTCTTATTCAAGATTCAATCTTCAAGACACTCTTCAAATCCATTTATGGCATGATTTCTTGATTTTTTGATTCCTTATCTAAAAGGAAATTTGTAGAATATCTCTCAAAACCTAGTGATTTACACATCTTTATGTTACTAAATATTGAGATTTCATTCATTCAACCTCATCCTTTAAGATGAGATAACTCAATATATTTGGGCCTCCTTTTCAAGAGTAAGTCCCAGTCATAATTCTTAACTTGGGAATCCTCCTTAGAAGTAAGCCCCAATTCTAAAAATTCCCAAATCTGGGCATCCTCCTCAGGAGTAATCCTCAAACCTTAATTACCTTAACCTGGGCCTCCTTTTTAGGAATAAGCCCCAGTCATAATCTCTTAACCTGGGCCTCCTTTTGAGGAGTAATCCCAAGTCTTAATTTCTCTTAACCAGTCCTAATTTACCTTTGATCTGGGATTCCTTTTCAGGAGTAAAACCCAATCATAAGTCTTCTCCTAATTTGGGCCTCCTTTTCAAGAGTAATCCCCAAGTTAGAGTATTCAAAATATCCATGAAGCACATATACCTTTATGGAACCTGTTCTTGGATTTCTTCCTTAAATTAAATCCTAACCTTTATTTATCTGGGTAGTCATACATACATAAGTCCCACATTATTTCTTATGATTGCATCTTTCATGAAACAATTGTCTGATTTTTTACCAATACCTCTTGTTTCTCACACCGATGATGACTCACGTGAGCTTAGAGTGTAAAAGTAATTATGAAATCCTTCTTTGATCCATCAATCATAAACATCATACTCCCTTACTCGAACTACGTGGGTTCTAATTCCTTTTATAAACAAAGGATACGTAGGTAGCCCATCTGCGGGTTCGATCCCAACTCTGAAATAATCCATGTCCTTCTGAATGACAATAAACTTCAATTACCCCACTGAGTGGCTTTAAAACCAGCATGGTCATCATAATGACCAAGAGACTTCTATATAAATGTGTCGAAGGGTACCATTGACCAAGAATCTCTAATAAATATAGATGATTCTCTATCTATGAAGAACCTCAAATACATATAAAAGATTCTCTAAATTTCCTACATATTTAATCATTGATTGTCAGATATGAAGGAAAGCTCATTTTATACTCGGTAATTTAATAAGGATTCAGGAACATAACTTAAATCTATAAAGAGGGTCCCGGAGTAGAAAATAATTCCCGTCATAAAGGTGTGATGAGTCCGACCTCCCATCCTCTCGACCAATACAAATTCCTAAGCCTCATCAGTCCATAAACTAATAAGCGCCTACCTTTGGAAAGTAGGTCCGAATGGATGTGGAATCATTGGATGTTTCCGGTTCTACAAAAAAACCCGTTAGAAACCGATCGAAATGTTTGAACCTCCCATCAAAAGGAGGTCATCCCCGGAATTCGAGGGAAACAAAAATGGTGAACCTGACGTGAATCCTTAACCAAGTTAAAATGGTGTTTTACCTATTTTATTAGGCCCCTATTTAAAACTCAATGATAGGGCCAACAAAAAAAATCATTGACAAATGTGATCATCCAAAATATGTAGTGGCTGAATTTATCTGGATTACATCTGTTATATCAAACAGGCACTCTTTTTCCAAGATCTTCTGCATTTCTAGAATGGATGCTCTCAAGTTCACACCTGTGAATATTGCTGCTACAAATGACACTGCTGCTACTCCTGCTGGATCGTCGTCCGCTCTAAGGACGATATCACTTACTCAGAATCTTCAACGCTGGGTATCAAATGCACTGGTTAAGAAGTACCGTCAACACGGTACCATCCCAACTCTGGAGGCTACCCAACAAGACCTCCAAGTAAACAACTCACATCGGTCATCTGGACAAAGACGACCAGTGATCAAGAAGCAGGCAGTGCTGACTACCGTCTCCAACCATTTCGGGTCGTTATCCCCGGAACACAATCACCATTCGCTCCCTTATTCTGGGGAGGTGAATGAGCAGGTCCCTCAGAGCCTTAATTCAAACAGACAGGAGTCCTTACTGAGGAATCCCACCAACAATCGCCGCCAGACTCGTGCGGCAGTGCACCCTCAACATGATGAGGGTACCGACTCCAGGCGTTCGGATCAAGTTCCTCGAACCCGAGCAAGCAAGACGAACCACCAGAGGTGGAATTCGGTCAACAGTGAGCAGGTTCTCATCTCTGCCATCTCCGGAGAAGTCCACCAACCTAACTTGGTGGCAAGAAACGAGCAGGCACATACACCTGCCCGTTTTAATTCCGCTATCCAGCAGACTCGTCTGGCAGCATCACGCCAATCCCGCCAGGCAATTCCAGAAGAGTACTATAGGAAGGAACATGCACATGTTTATACATCATTAGCTAGTCAGCAAGCTCGTCTGACTACATATGATGGATCTCGTCAACCATGTTTGGCGAAGTGCAATCAGCAGGCACATACACCTGCTAGTATTAATCAAGCCTATCAACAGTCTCGCTTGGTAGCATTCAGAGAAGTTAGTCAGAAATCCCCGACAACAAATAGGAGGCAGACTCAACTCTCTGCCCCCACAATTGAGTACTGCCAGGATTAACTGACAGGAAAAGGAGGATAGAAGCAGGCACATACACCTGCTCCAAGCCTGAAATTGACGTATATTCCCGTTCCGGTAGCTGTAGTCACCAAGCATATTCTATCAATGGTGAAAGAGCAGAAGAAAATCCCTGCTCATATTCTGGATGCCTGCCAAAATATTATAACAACTTCAGCGGCATCTCAGGGAAAGACACATAAATCTATCCCTACCAGTGGAGTGACACATCAAAAATTCACTCCGGAACAGACACACACATCTGTTCCAGTCCAAGAGGGTTGTGGGGCATACTCCCCCATATCATACGGACAACCAAGTCAGGCACATACACCTGATTTGAGTAGAGATATTTAGCCTAACCTGGGCATCTTTCCTAATCAGGCATATACACCTGCTCAGAGCAGCCACTTTCGTCAAAAAGTGGTTTCTAAGGAGAGTAAGAAGGCGTCTAAGAAAAAGACCCGCCCAACACATTCATGAGATCAAGAGCCAATCTGTAACAAGGCCTTGCTCGATGCTGGAGTTCTTGAAGCCCTCAGACAAGTATCTGTTGAAATTCAAGATTCTACTCCCTCATTTCCCAATAGTGGGAACATTAATTCCGAAGGTCTTCAACAGACACTTCCTCATGAAGGCTTGCTTCATGACAATTCGATCAATCTCGAAGTTTAATCTTCAGATGAGAGCCACAGGAACCCTCTGTGTGGTCAGAAGACTAAGGAGAAAGAGATCTCATCTTTTGTTGTAACCCATTATGGTGGTCCTCCCCATGATGATTTATTTCACTGCGAAATTCCTCTCCACAGTAGTAATGCACATTGCCTGAAAAATGCTCCAGTGGAAAATGCAGTGCCGAGAAAGACCTCTTATCTTGAGGCACTTGCAAATTCAAAACCAGTCATGTCTGAAGTTTCATCGCTAGTAGGTGAAATACTTTCTCAATCAGAAGATAGCCTAGGGTGTAGGTCATTCTCCGAACCACCCCTAAATCATGCATCTTCTAGTTTGATCAATGATTTCTCTACCAATCCTGTTGAATCCAATGAAGCAACCAGGAAACCCCAACTCTGGTAAAATAAGGTAGAAGAATCTTCATCAAATGATAAAGAGGAAATGCTGAACATGAGAAAAAAACTAGCGAAAGGTGAAGTGCCAGTCATGTTTTGGCCTCTGGATGACTCTCAGTATAATATTCCAGAAACGTTGATGGAAGATGAAATTCATGATATTTGTCTCAACATATGGAAAACTCTTTGTTAGTTAAAAAATAATGTATTATCTTATGATGAATATGAAAATAATCTTAATATAATAGAAGGGTTACAACGTCATATTGATTTGGATTCTCTATCAGTCTCTCGATATCCAAAGGCTGAAAAGCAGCAGAGAGCCCTTCAACGTTCATGACTTGGCGCACTATGAATATTGTGTCAGTTAATTTCCAATGCCCCATCTGGTATTCATGTCAGAGGATGGGGTGTTCATGGAGCACTACATTTCACGGTGCTCTCTAGTCAGCAAAGCCTGCCAAAAATGGTCTCATGCAATGTTATTGCCCATGGACGGCCATAGTTAATGGGATTTGTTTGTAATCAAAAGATCTCCCAAGAACAGGCTTCAACTAGTTCCTCTCAAAGTCAAGAATACAGAGAACAAGTTGTTGAATTACTCTTACGTCAAGCAAACGAGAATATTAAATAGGCCTCTCCTTTAGAGAAAGCATGTCACCAAGTGACAGAAGTGTCAGAAATCATCCAACGGTCTTTTGAACCGGGTGATAAAAGAGGATATAGGTTAATGCATCCAGCTAATTTCCGAACTAAGGTTCGAAAGATCAGGAGGACTTTCAAGAAAGTCTCATACATAGCATGTCAAGAACCACCCTAGCTCACCAGACTGGGGACTCTTTTAAACCAACCCTCGGAATCAACAAAAAGGATTCGGGGAGTTGAGTAAGAACAGCAGGAACAGCCCCAGTCCACTGGACTGGGGACTTTTTCAAATCATCAATCCCCTCCTCAGAGAAAGTCAGTCTTTTCTCGATTGGGGAAGAAACCTCGAGAGGAACGAAGAGCCAAATTATCAGGAGATTCCCTCCAAATTTCAGTTCGTCAAGAAGTTCCCGAGGGATTGAATCAAAAAAAGGAAATGTCTCATCAAATACATGGAAGAAGACAATATCACAGAAATGATGATAGAAGGGATGCAATGAGTTATGCATCAATCAATTTCATCAATGCTGTTTTTTCTGATCCACCAGATGAAGCTCACTCAGGGGATTCAGATGAAGAGGTTTCTGCTCAAGAAGATGTACGCACCGACACAAATGAAGAAGGCATGCGTACATGAAGTCAAAGGATTACTCAGAACCTAGGTAATCCTTCAAGTAACCCACTTCCCCCTCTCTGAAAAGGATCCAACAAAGCTAAGGGAAAGAACCAGGTTACATATCCTTCCTCTGGAGAAGGTCAATCGCTCTCACTAGAGCAAAGGTTTTCACAACAGGAAGAAGAAATGAAGGAATTAAGAAGGTTGAATGCAGAACTACTTCAGAGTAGTCTTCTTCTTAATCATGATGGAGTCAGTCATCCAAAGGAATTTGTTGTAGCTACTGAGATGGATCAAGAATATCCTCCTCTCTTAGTACACCCTCATAGGTCTAATCCTACGGGTCAAGTGCAACAACAGTTGGCAGTGCTACCATCAGTTGCAGCACGAATCGCCACATCTGTCCAAGCTCCAGTCATTGCACCTACCCACGTCTAAGTTCAACTATATGTTTCTCAAAAGCTAATAACTACTATTGAGTCATTAACAGCTCGGTTAGAAACTATGGAAGGGAAACGTGCGCAAGTTCAACCAGAAAAGAAAGTTTACCCTGAATGGGTAGATTCAATTTCTCCTCTATCCAGTTTTGGGAACCCTGTATTCCCTATTTTCAATGGATCAGGTGATCATGAACAACATTTGACGCATTACGTGTCTTTTTGCGATCCTATGATGGGAACTTCGGAGCAGCAAGAAGCAGTGAAACTCATATGCTTTGTGCGAACCTTGCAAGGACCAGCTTTTGTTTGGTATACAAGCTTGCAATCCCGGTCAATTACCGGATGGGAGGATCTTCGCAAAAAAATTCCTCCTTCAGTTCAGTTCAACTTTTCCAAAGACAACAGTTTTCGATCTTACAAACTGTAAGCAAAGGGAGAATGAAAGAGTCTCTGATTTCATTGCTCGATGGAAGGGATTAACATATTCCTTGAGTTTAGCACTCCCTCAAGAAGAATTGTTGCCAATCTGTGTGGAAAATCTGCGTGACGAATTACGCATGCCGTTAATCCCTGTGAAATACATAGGAGGGTTTCGAGACCTTAATTCAATCGCTCAGCAGATTGAAGATTCCATTATACAGGCTAAGGCTAAATCTCGTGTAATTCTATCAGCTCCAGGAAGGAGAATGGGTAAAGCAGAAACTGCTACAGTTGTGCTTAAACAAGAACATGTACCTGTTTCTACCTCAAAACCTTCATCTTCTAGAAGGGATCCACCTTCTCAGCGCCAACAACAATGGCCTTTTCATCCAGACGATAAAAAATATCAAAGACAAAGACAATTTGAGGATCTGAAGAGAAAAACATACTCTTTCCGAAATGAACAAGTTCCTGGTTATTTCATTTCGGCTCTGGAAAACAATTTGGTTCAATTTCCAATACCCAAGAGGCCAAACAAGAAAGGAGATGAAGACCGTCCTAATTATTTCCCTTTTCATCAAATGTTGGGGCATCCCATCCAGGAGTGTTTCGTCTTCAAAGACCTCCTGCAAAAAATGGTTGACTCGGGACAAGTCACATTGAAAGGCTCCTCAGCCCAGGTAGCATGTGTCACTGCTATAGTTCCAGAGGAGGAAGGTGAATGGAAAGAAGTCAAAAGAAAAATGCACAGAAGTATGATGATTGGATGGTTAGAAAGACAATCAATCGAACTCATGCTATTTTGCAAACACAATTAAATAAACCAATTGTGTCTTCTGCCATGAATTTTTCGGCAAAACCCTCTTCGTCAGAGGGAAATTCCTCAAAGAAACGACATGATTAAAAGAAAGAAAAAGAATCAGAAGAAGATGAGTATGTGTCAAAGCCTAAGTTATATTTGACTTTGTCGGACTTCATGCCATCTACTTCAAAGGCACGGGCACCGCCCCACCAAACGGCACAGCATAAATAGGCTAATCAGGCAGAGTCTTCATCAGACGAAGAGTTAATCTTTGGTTCTGTTAATATGATTCAATTAACAGATCCATATGCCAGTCAAAGTTTCGATTTCAATGAGCCTGAATTCCCTGTATCAAACAGAGGAATCAGAGGAAGTTCCAGGGGCTCAGGATACAGGGTAAGACGTGGATCTTTCAAAAGCCACTATTCCAATTCTACCCCGGCTAGAATTGTGTACGCATCTGAAACTCATGGTAGAGCCCTTCAGCGAGCTCAGCAAGAACAAGAAAGTTCTTCTACCAATATCAAATTCAGTCCTGGAACAATTATTTTGGAAGACTGGTTGAAGGTTCCATCTTCTTCCTCTCAGCAAGTAAATGGATCTAATCGGTCTAATCTTCCAAAACTAGGAATATTGCCAACTCCTATCCCAATACAAGATGCATCAACTTCCAAAGCATCTGCTTCCAAGGTACCTGCTAAACCACATATTCCTATTGGGAAACGTAGACCTCTGGATCAAAATTATGATATATTGAAACACTTGGCCCAAGTACCAGCCAAGTTATCAATTCTGGATGCTCTGAATCTATCAAAAGATCTTCGAGAAGCACTCATCGAGGCTCTGTCAAGTCCTCAGGAGTTTGAAACTGAAATTGCTGCAGCTGAAGTCTATCACATAGATAATAATCCTGCAGAATTCCATGCAATAATATCCTTTACTGATGAAGATGATGATGATGTTGTGCATGGACATATTAGTCCATTGTACTTGTCTGGAAAGGTCAATGGCGTGGATGTTCGGAGAGCTTTCATTGACAATGGTTCAGGAGTCAACCTCATGACCATTCGTACACTTCGTCGATTGGGCCTCATGGAATCTGATTTATATCCTTCCACCATGATTCTACATGGATATGATAAAAATGAACAAGAACCACTGGGTGAAGTTACACTCAGAACTCAGTTTAGAGATCTTGTATCCAAATCAGATTTCATGGTTGTTGATCAAGACTCAGCCTTCAACATCTTGCTTGGAAGACCCTGGCTACATCAACATGTGGTTATCCCTTGGTCATACCATCAATGTCTCAAATATTGTTTTGATGGTCAAGTTGGGACATTGTATGGTGATAAGGCCCCATTCAAGACATGTGAGTCTCAATACATTGAGGCAGAATTCTATCACATGAAGCAAAGGGAGAAATCCATAACAAAGGAGATTACCAAAGTTAATGCTCCATATGGTTTGGAAAAAATTCCAGTAAATCCATTTACACATGTGAGTACAGATTATGTGTTGCCTATCAGTCAAATTGAGAAGATAGACCCAAATCAAAATACTCTTATGGAAAGATCCATAATGTCAATTACGGCAATCGAGCCAGACAACATGGGAGAAATTGGTAATCTACCAAGCAGTGATGAAAGCACAAATGGTGACGTCTTCATTTCATCTTCTGAAATCCAACAAGTCTATGCTCCGGCAATTAGGCCAAAAGAAGTTATAGCAACATCGGAGGTGAACAATGATGTCGATTCTCAATCCATCATCTCCTCTTTATTACCCAAAGAAGACCCCTCATCATCAATCGGGTCGGAAATGGAAGCTTCTTCTTAAAGATATGAAAATTTTGACATCTCTTCGGATCATGAGAATTATACTTTATCATCTAATATTAAAGTAGAAACGGAAGAAATAACAGATGATGAAGAATAAGAGGAAGATCTCAGAGATGCTCCTCCAGCATTTGCAGAGGGTATCTCTACCACTGTGGATGAACTCCGAGAAGTAAATCTGGGTACAAAAGGAGATCCACGCCCCACTTTAATCAGTGCTTCCATGACTCTTGAAGAGCAAGAGATATATATTTCTTTTCTAAAGAAAAATAGATATATATTTTCCTAGAACTATACAGAAATGCCCGAGATTGATCCTGATGTTTCTACTCATCATTTGGGTTTACCAGAAGAACATCAAGGATTTAAGCAAGCCACGAGAAGAACACACCCAAATTATGCTTCCAAAATTGAAGCTGAATTGAATAAGATTATCAAAGATAACTTCATCAGAGAAGTTAAATATCCTAAATGGTTGGCTAATATTGTCCCTGTAAAGAAAAAGAATGGACAAATTCGAGTTTGCATCGATTTCAGTGATCTTAATCAGCATTGTCCTAAGGATGATTTCCCAGTTCCGATTACAGAACTTCTAATTGATGCAACAACTGGCTATGAAGCACTTTCCTTCATGGATGGATATTCTGGATATAATCAGATCCGAATGGCCCCAGAAGACGAGGAATCTACAGCCTTCAGAGCCCCTCAGGGTGTGTTTTGCTACCGGGTAATGCCCTTTGACTTAAAGAATGCAGGTGAAACTTATCAGTGTGCCATGCATCGTATCTTCAAACCCTTCTTAGGGAAGTTTGTTCAATGCTATGTAGACGATTTGGTAGTTAAATCCAAACAACGTTCTAATCAATTGGCTGATTTGGAAGTCATATTCTACAATATTCGACAACATAATTTGAAGATGAACCCCTTAAAATGTGCTTTTGGGGTAACCTCAGGAAAATTTCTCAGCTTTGTTGTATGCCATCATGGTATTGAAGTCGATCCTAAGAAGACCAAGTCAATCCTTGGTATTTCACCTCCTCAAAATTTGAAATAATTAAGAGGACTTCAAGGACACTTAGCCTATATTCGGCGTTTCATCGCCAATTTAGCAGGCAAAAGTTTACCCTTCACCAAATTGATGAAGAAGGGAGTCACTTACCAGTGGACTAAAGAATGTCAAGAAGCATTCGATATTCTCAAGAAATACCTCTTGAGTCCATCGGTACTCATGCCACCTGTTGAAGGAAGACCACTTATCCTCTATGTGACAGCTCTAGAGCGATCATTGGGTGCCTTTCTTTCTCAAAAGAATGATGATGGGAATGAAAACAGTCTCTACTATCTCAGTTGAACCATGCTTGAAGCAGAAACCCGGTATTCAAGTATTGAGAAGTGCTGCCTGGCATTAATCTTTGCAGTTTAGAAGTTGAGACACTACCTGCAACATCACGATGTCCAATTGGTATCTCTCAATAACCCGCTCAAATTTATCCTAAGTCGTCCAATGCTTACAGGACATCTGGCAAGGTGGGCAGTTATTTTGCAGCAATTTGACATTTAGTATGTGTCTCAAAAGGCGATAAAGGGCCAAGCTCTGGATGATTTCCTAGCTAAACACCCTTCAGTGGAAGACACATCTTCAGATATTGAACTCCCTGATGAGGAAGTATTCTCTATTCAAGAAAGTCCTCAGGCATGGGAAATGTATTTTGATGGTGCTTCCAGAAGTCCAACAGGGAGGAAAATGGAAAATCCTATATTCAAAAAAGTTTTCTTAGGAATTGTTCTCATTTCTCTAGAAAAGGCAGTGTTACCTTATTCCTTCTTATTGTGGGAAGGTGGTACCAATAATGAAGCAGAATACCAAGCTCTCATCGTAGGTTTGGAATTAGCACTTTAAGCACAAGTGAATCACTTAAAGGTGAAAGGTGATTCAGACCTGGTAATCAAACAAGTTAATGGGGAATATGCCATCAGAAAAGAAGAACTAATCCCTTTGTATGATTACTTCATAGAGTTAATGGATGAATTCCCTTTGGAACTGACATTTTCTTATGTCCCAAGATCACAAAATTCTCAATCTGATTCATTGGCTAATATAGCCACAGCTATGGAAGATCCAAATCGGGATGAGACAACCATCATTATTGCCCACCATCATGTAATTTCACCTTATGTTTGAATCAGAACAGAGGAAATTAATGAAATTTGTCCCATTCCTAAACCTTATGGTCATACTACAGGATGGATGTCACCTATCAGGGAATACCTTCAAAATGGAACACTTCCACCTGATAGAGCTGAGAAAGAACAAATCTGACGACGTGTGGTTAATTTTACTCTTTATGATAGCCCAGATCACCTAGAGAAAATTTTCTACAAATGTGGTTTTGATGGAGTTCTCTTCAGATGCATTGATAGTGAAGAGACAATGGCTGTCATGAAAGAAGTGCATGTAGAAGTCTGTGGTGCCCACCAGTCTGGACATAGACTGTCTGATCAGATTCAAAGGCTGGGATACTTTTGGCCTTCAATGATACGAGATTGTGTCAATTTCACAAAGAAGTGTCATTCATGACAAGTACATGCCAACTTCATTCATCAACCTCCAGAGTTGCTTCATACAGCTAAATACTCATAGCCATTTTCCACATGGGGAATGGATGTGGTGGGACCTTACCCTTCGACTATGACCAAGCAGTTTAAGTACATTCTTACTGCTACTGACTTCTTTTCCAAATGGGTAGAGGAAATACCTCTCAAGGAAGTCAGTTCTAAATGCATTGTTAGCTTCATCAAGTCTAACATCATTACCAGGTTTGGTGTCCCTCATACCATATTGACGGACAATGGCACCAATTTATGTTCATCCGAGGTAAAGAAGTTGTATCAAGAATATAACATCAAATCCAACCATTAATCTCAGTATCATGTAGCGGCCAATGGCCAGATATAAGCCTTTAACAAGACTCTTTCAAATATACTACAAAAGATGGTAGATAAAGAAAATAGGTCTTGGCCTGATAAACTCTTTCATGCTTTATGGGCTTATCGAACTACCACCCGCATTGCAACTTGGTCAACTCCATAATCATTGGTATATGGAATAGAAGCCATCTTGCCCATTGAAGTTCAACTACCCTCGCTCAGAGTTGCCATTTGTGATCAATCATCTACAAATGAACAATCTCAAAAGCGATTGAATGAATTGGAATGGTTAGATGAGAAAATATTGTGCACTTTGCACCACTTGGAAGTCTATCAGAATCAAATAGCACGAGCTTTTAACAAAAAAAGTTCATCTTCGTTCATTCACTCAGGGAGAATTGGTATTAGTTCTCAGAACTCCAATGATACCAGGAAAGAAACCTCCCAATCTTGAGCCAAAATGAGAAGGACCTTATTCAATACATAGGTTCTACTCCAATGGAGCTTATTCATTAATATAAATGGATGGAGAACTCATCACTACTCCAACCAATGCCAGATTTTTGAAGAAGTATTTTGTATAAACTGCAAAGTACCTCTTTCGTCCTTGCTATATGACGTTAAACTATATAGCAATGGTCCATACATATGACCTTAAACTATTTGTATTAATTTCGTCCCACACGACGTTAAACTATGAAAAAAAAATTCCCTAATTTGTCCTCACTGCATGACATTAAACTGCAAAGTCCCTCTTTCATCCTTGCTATATGACGTTAAACTATACGGAAATGGTCCATACATATGACCTTAATTTATTTGTATTAATTTTGTCCCACACGACGTTAAATTGTGAAAAAGTTCTCTAAATGGTCCTGTATGACCTTAAACTACATCAATGGTCCAGTATGACCTTAAACTGCATCATTAACGGTCCATGCATATGACCCTAAACTATTTGAGAGTCCCTTACGTCCAGCAAGACATTAAAATGTGATGTCCTAACTACATGACACTAAACTGTATAGAAGTCCCTTACGTCCAGAAAGACGTTAAACTATATAAGCATCAAAGGTCATGTATGACCTTAAACTACACTTTTGTCCAACATGACATTAAACTGCACCATCCACGGTCCATGCATATGACCTTAAACTATTCGCACTTTCGTCCAACATGACGCTAAACTGTGGGAAAAATCCCCAATGCGTCCAACATGACGTTAAATGGTGTACTCTTTTGTCCTCACTGCATGACATTAAACTGCACAGTCCCCCTTTCTTCCAACATGACGTTAAACTCTATTGTCCCCATCGTCCTAACTACATGACGCTAAACTGTACAGAAAGTCTGTGATACATCCTACATGACATTAAACTGTATTTTGTCCCTGCTACATGACACTAAACTGTGCAACACCAATAGTCCTAACTGCAAGGCTTTAAACTGCATAGTCCCTTTATATGTCCTACGTGACATTAAACTATGCATCGTTAAGGTTGTTGTTACCTATTCTTTCTCACACCGAGTATGAATCACGTGAGCTTAGAGCAAACCTCAACCATAACACTCTCTCTGGGCCGCTAACCATGTGTAAGTCCCAACATCATTTTTTAGGTCGTTGTCCCCAAGAACAACTTGATCATTAATTCATTATTTAATTGAACTACACGGATTTTGATCCTTTCATGCTAGGATGGGTATGTAGGCAACCCCCCAAGGTTCAATCCCAAAACCAATCTCTTCACATTGGTTCATCTCCATCTCATACGATGTTGATTCGTGAAACCGCCCCTAGAATCAATATCTTTACATTGGTTCACATTAGTCCTTGTTATACGACGTTAAACTATAAAAAACTTTTGTCCAGTATGACAATAAACTAAAATATTCTTTGATGCCCTCACCTGGGAGGGAACCATTATTTAAATTGATTTTTCAATCATGTTTCATTTTAAAGACTACGTGCATACATGGAAACGCCCAAACCTTTTATCTTGGGTTAAACCATCATTGTACTAAAGTCCCCTTTCACCCTTCACATGTACGAACAAAATTTGTACAAAGGGTATTGCTAGAACTACGTGGGCTTGATTCCCATCCTTATGGGATATGTAGGAACGTTCGAGTGTCCCTCGAATCCAGCCCCAAGTCTTTGGGACTAACCCCAAATTCAACTTTCAGTCCCTTGGCTCAAAAGTCCCCATAAAAACACACACTGTGTATTTCTTACAATGGTCCAAGCTCTATGACCCTAAACTAATATCTCTAATCCTTTTGTCCCACACGATGTTAAACTGTAGTTTAAGAACTACGTATGGCTTGATTATCATCCTTATGGGATACGTAGTGAAGTCCAACATTTCAATTCAGGACCCAGCCACAACATGATTATGGTTAGAATTGATCTGTGTATCTCTTTATACATTGAGCAATACCCATCATTATGTGTCATAATCCTAACCTTAAATATTTTCAGATCCTCATAACCCTTTTCATGACTTCTAGTCACAAAAATGTCAAACTTCTGAGAATTATTTTTCCTGACTATATAGCACGTGCCCATAGGCGGCCTTGCATAAACAGTCTACATAACAGACTTGTTATCCAAAAGATATTATTATTTGACTATGCATCCAATGCCCTTAGGTGGACCTGCATAATTCAACCCCCTAACGGGTTTGTCGGATAGTGGTAACTTCATTCTTGGGAAGAATGCATATTTTGTCCTTATTTTTATTAAATGACAGTATGTAGGGATCTGCAAAAATATTCATCCTTAACATATTTGTCACATATCCTTTTTCATGATCTGAAAGTATTCAAGTCTATGGTTTATATTCTCCTTCCCTACATTTGGGTCAGACCTTTGTAGGAGTGATATTTATCTAGTTCTTCGATAATCTTGTTTGGAAATATCTTCTCTATATTCAAGCACCTCTTTCCATATAGAAAACTCTATACTTTGGAAGATTTGAATCTCCATAAACTTTCACTAGCTTTTAGCACTAGGAAAGTAAATTTCTGAGAGTTTTTTTTCCTGACTATGCAGCACGTTCCCATAGGTGGCCTTGCATAAATAGTCTACATAACAGACTTGTTAGCCAAAAGATACTATTTTATTTAACTATGCAGCCAATGCCCTTAGGTGGCCCTGCATAATTCAACCCCCTAATGGGTTTGTTAAATAATGGTAACTTTATTCTTGGAAACTACTTCTTCTAATGCATTTTAGCTCTTTTTCATATCATTTCTCAAATTAAAATATTCTTAAGTCATAGATTACATATTTTCCCTCATACTTGAGTATGGTAATATGTTTTCAGATGAATTTTCAAGAAATTGAGTCAATTATAATCCATTTCGGTCAAATATATTTTACATTAGCCTTTGTATGTCTGACATGCATGACTTTAAACTGCCATATTTCTTGTTTTTCTTTTTCACCTCAGAGTCAAATCCTCTTTTCTCTCTGGATCCAACTCTAAGGGGGGGGACTTTTGTTGACGCTCCTTTCCGTCACAGAGTCTAACGTCTGAAAAAGAGAAATACCTTAGTCCAAAGTGATTCATCCTTTGAAGAAACATAAAAAATCAACAAAGGGATGAACAAGGAGAACATTGCCCATAGGTTGTGCAAGTTCCCTCATAGTCATGCAAGTCCACTTGCGTGACGCCTAGTGGTCGCGCAAGTGACTTGCGCGACCTAAGTAATAACCGCTCGGGGTCTTCTTCTGCCTATAAATAGACCCTGTGCGCCCCCCATTTGAGGAGGATTTTTTCCAGAAACTCAAATTTGAGCTCCCGGCGCCCTAGACTCTTCTCAAAGCTTTTGAAACACTTCTAAGGTAATTTATTACCTAGAACGGAAGATCTAAAGAGGGGGAGGAAGGCCTAAGTGTTGAAACTCATCAACACTTGCGCGCCTGAGTGGCCATCCCTTAAGGTAAAAGGCCACACTTGCACGCCGCCTTACTCCTTCAATAGAACTTGCGCGCCCCTTTTCTGGAAGAACCTCAAGAGGATTCTAAAGGCTTTAATCAAGTGTCTCTCAAGTATTACCCTGCTGGTTAACCGTCGTGCAAGTACACCATGTGTCGCGCAGGCATACCTGCACGACCAGGACTTGCGCGCCCACGTAGTACCTGCGCGCCTGTCAGGACTTCTGTGCCCCTGCCTTTTTGGGTGCCCTTATTGCCCATTTCACCCCTCTTAAGCCATTCCACCTCTCATATTCAAGATTCAATCTTCAAGACACTCTTCAAAGCCATTTATGGTATGATTTCTTGATTTTTTGATTCCTTATCTGAAAGGAACTCTGTAGAATATCTCTCAAAACCTAGTGATTTACACATCTTTATGTCACTAAAGATTGAGATTTCATTTATTCAACCTCATCCTTTAAGATGAGAGAACTCAATCGATTTGGGACTCCTTTTCAGGAGTAAGTCCCAGTCATAATTCTTAACTTGGGCATCCTCCTTAAGAGTAAACCCCAATTCTTAAAATTCCCAAATATGGGCATCCTCCTCATGAGTAAGCCCCAAACCTTAATTCCCGTAACATGGGCCTCCTTTTCAGGAATAATCCCCAATCATAATCTTTTAACCTGGGCCTTCTTTTTCAGGAGTAAGCCCCGGTCTTAATTTCTCTTAACCAGTCCTAATTTACCTTTGATCTGGGATTCCTTTTCAGGAGTAAAACCCAATCAAAGTCTTCTCCTAATTTGGGCCTCCTTTTTAGGATTAATCCCCAAGTTAGAGTATTCAAAATCTTCATGAAGCACATATACCTTTATGGACCCTGTTCCTGGATTTATTCCTTAAAGTAAATCATAACCTTCATTTATCTGGGCAGTCATACATACATAAGTCCCATATTATTTCTTATGATTGCATCTTTCATGGCACAATTGTCTGATTTTTTACCAATACCTCTTGTTTCTCACACCAAGAATGACTCACGTGAGCTTAGAGTGTAAAAGTAATTATGACATCCTTCTTTGAGCCATCAATCATAAACATCATACTCCCTTACTCGAACTATGTGGGTTCTGATTTCTTTTATAAAAAAAGGATACATAGGTAGCCCATCTGTGGGTTCGATCCCAACTCTGAAATAATCCATGTCCTTCTGAATGACAATAAACTTCAAGTGCCCCCACTGAGTGGCTTTAAAACCAGTATGGTCATCATAATGACCAAGAGACTTCTATATAAATGTGTCAAAGGGTACCATTGACCAAGAATCTCTAATAAATACAGATGATTCTCTATCGATGAAGAACCTCGAATACATATAAAAGATTCTCTAAATTTCCTACATATTTAATCCTTGATTGTCATATCTGAAGGAAAGATCATTTTATACTTGGTAATGTAATAAGGGTTCACGAACATAACTTAAATCTATAAGTAGAGTCCCGGAGTAGACAATAATTCCCCTAAAAAAGGTGTGATGAGTCCGATCTCCCATCCTCTCAACCAATGAAAATTCTTAAGACTCATCAGTCCACAAACTAATAAGAACCTAACTTTGGAAAGTAGGTCTGAATGGATGTGGAATCATTGGATGTTTCTGGTTCTACGAACAAACTTGTTAGAAACCGATCAGAATGTTTGAACCTCCCATCAAAAGGAGGTCATCCCCGAAATCTGAGGGAAACAATGTGAAATGGTTATAAATATACAGGATTGGAATTATATATTATTAATGAAAATAGAGAATTGATAATGGTCATTTATATCATTTTTTTACATGGAATGAGGGTGAATCATTATATGAGAACCACTTCGATTTTTGGTGGTATTTGGATTATTATGAACTAATTTTGTCATATAACTTAATTATCTGTACATATTATGGTTAATGAATATTAATTAGGTTATAGAACATATATTATAGTCTAGTTCAACCATAAATATGGTTTTATGACCAGTAATGAAGAAGAAATTGAAGAACGAAACTTTGTCATCCACGAAGGCTATAAATCGGAACCTCATGGACGTTGATTTCGTTTATAAAAATAAAAGGGAGGGAGTAAGAATATTTATGATGGTTCTTCCATTCAAATGATATAATTCTTTTATATATATGATACTTGAGTTAACATGATCATTTTCAAGTAGGAGGTGAGGTGTGTAAAGACCTGTAAATTTCCAGGAAATTTTTTTCTTTTATTCTTTGGGATTTTATGAGTACGCAGTTTCCGACGGCACCTGATTCCAAGGCCCGGTGTGCCCAGAATCAATTTCCAAAGTTTAGCTCAAGTACTATCAGTGAAATAACGAGCGGGTTTTTCTATCTTTTGAACCGATGCTCGGAATCAAAATCCGACGGCACCGATGAAACCGCAACGCCGGTAATTGCTTAAGAGGACCTTTACCAAAGGTGCGTTTTCTCGGGAGGAGTTGTTAAAATTTGGGGATTAATAAAGAATTGAATAAAATTTGTGATACAAATTTTATTCCTAACCTCAATGGTTTTATCCTACATGGGGAAGTTTGGGTGGGACCCACTGGCACCTTAACTACCCATGTAAGGATAAATGTTAGGTGAGGCCCGCATGAGCCCCAACCCTTCACATTCCCCATAACTCCTTAAACTCTCCATTAAACCCCCTTGTAATTAAGTGGGTGACTTCTCCTCTCCCCACCTTCCCCACATTAAATCATGCCAACTCACTTAATCAATTAAGAGAGTTACGTGTTTGAATTTTAAAATTTAAATGTGTGGAATGAATTAATAAAATAAGATGAGACTTATTTTATTTTGGGGGTTATCTTGTTGTGTTAAGTTTTTGGGAGATCTCTATTCCCTTTGGAAGAACATCATCTCCTTTGTTGAAGAACGCCAAGACTCCGACGAAGAACGTCAACTTGGAAGACCCGGTTTTCTCCATCCTCTTCCTCCTCCGTGACAAGGGAAGAGACACCGACGAAGACGTAATCGACGCCATGGTCCGCGGCGCTAGACAACCGCGAACTTCCTTCGAGGTAGGGGTGTGTTTATGAATGAGAAACATCGTTTTTCCTTCCATGTTATTGGTTCTCTCTAAACCATTTGCTATTGAACTAATGTGGAAGGAACCAGACCAATATAACACGGTCTGATTCCTCCGTCGTTCTTGTTGTATGGTGTTCTCCTACTGTTCTTGAGCGGTGAATCAAGGCAAGTTTTCAGAGCCAATCGGAGGCCCGAAAACATCGGAAACGACCTCGGAACATCGGGAAGACCTAGGAACATGAGTTTTGTAGCAAACGGATCATCAGAACAAAGGAAGGACGCCTCGAGAGGTGTGCTAGCTAGAGGCGTCGATTCTGGAAAATTCCAGAATACACAACGTGTACTTCCAAAGCACACGCCGTGTAATACAAGCGTTCAGCAGTAGAAGTAACGGACATCAGAAGAAGTGACACACGACGTGTGACACCGGTCACATGGCATGTATTTTCCACACAGTTTGACAGAGGAGACTTCGATGGACATGGCGTGTATTTAAGGAAAATACACGGACACTGATAGAAATACACGACCACTAGGCACCGCGTGTATTATCTTCAATGAAAGGCAGAACCGGCTTTGTGAGGCTCGTTGTGTAATCCAGGAGATACACAGACACGGGCAGAACCACACGGCCACGAGGCACAGCGTGTACTTCCACCACCATGGCAGAAGCGGCTTCGTGAGACTCAGCGTGTAATCTGGGTGATACACGGACACATGCATAACCAAACGGCCAAGAGGCACGATGTTTATTCCAGAAATACACGGACACGGGGTGGAGTACACGAGCATGTACTCCACCACACGGCCAGGCATGTCCATCGCACATGGAACTGACCCTAGAGGTTTGGACACGACGTCTAACCATATTACACACTATGTATTTTACTTATTTACACGACCAGCCCTGAGACACGGGCCGTTTCACACGGGCAGTACCCGGTGTCTGATGACACGACGTGTATCACTTACCTACACGCCGTGTACATTAGGAAAATGGATTAGTTGTCTTGTTCTATGTGACTTGGGAACGTTTTTCTTGGTTTTTCACCTATGACGTGGGACAGAACTACAGGATACATCAACTCTAGTCTTCATGACAGTTGATGTATGAACCCCCTTGGCTCGTGGAGTGGACACTCCTGGAATCGAGCGTGTTGTGTGTGGGAACCCTATAGCTAGCTGTGACTGCGATGATAATGGAAACTGTACTTGGATCCTACGTGGGTTCGGCAGCGAGGACGACTATACTTAGATCCTAAGTGGGTTCAGCAGCGAGGATGACTGTACTTGGATCCTCTGTGGGTTCGGCAGCGATGACGACTTTAATTGGATCCTACGTGGGTTCAGCAGTGACGACTTATATACTTGGATCCTACGTGGGTTCGATAGAGGATATGATTTAGAGGCTACATCTAATCATCTCCACACCTCTTTGTGAGTAGTATACCTGTGTGAGATGAGTCTTGACTTTCAATCATTATCATCGATGTGAATGTCATGCTTTCCTACGTGGATTGGTTTGTGCTTTCCTATGTGGATTGGGTTGTGTTTTCCTATGTGGATTGGGTTATGATTTCTTATGTGGACTGGGTTGAACATGGGTTCGGAAGTTGGAGGCGAACTGGAATTGATGACTTAGGTATATGTGTGGGCATATACCTAAGTAGTGTTGGTTGATACTTTGTATTTGTATCCTTCCTTTGTGGTTTATCCTTTGTAGATTCTGGGAGACCTTCAGGGGTCTCGGGGTCCCTACTGAGTATCATATACTCACCCCTGCATGGGCTATGCCCGCACAACGTTGTGTTGGTTGTAGAAGATGGACCACGATGATCGTGGTTGAGGTTGTGGAGCATGACGGTACCCGGAGGTGGACTATCAGGCGGGACGTACATGGAGTGGACGGCCGGACCTGAGGAGTTGAGGAGACCATATGTACCCACCCTAAAGGTGGGATAACTGGAGAACGACTCGGTGGTTACTGATTTACTTACTGCTGTTGTACTTTCTTTTCAGTTGTACTGTACTTTTATTTGGGTTTGTATTCTGGCCCATTTACTTTTCAGCACTCACTTTTGTACTCAATTTACTTAGTGTTTACTTCAGCTTGCGTACTCTGTGGTGTTTGTTTTATTATATAAAGGCAATGCCTTACCTTTTATCGGGATTTACACCTTTGGTGCTAGTTGCCAGCCCCTGGCCTACGGAAGGTGGGCTTGGCGTAGTCATGGCACAGGCCCCGAGGATGGGTCGTGACAAATTGGTATCAGAGGAGTCATTTCTACCGCAGAACTTAGGACTCTGATAATTTCATATATGTGAATAAATAGTGTTAAGGGTGTTGAGTTTGGTTATCATTCCAGGGAGTCCAGTGTTGGTGCGGCGGTCGACGTATCCATACACCAGGACCCTAACTTCTGATTTCCGACTCAATGCACGAAAACCTTGATTGCATGTGTGTTTAAAAAGTTTTCTTTGTGATTACTTTGTGTCAGCTCACTAGGTATACTGTATTAACCGTGGCACACCGGTTTCTTTTCAGGATGGACCCACGATGGCAGCCAGCTAGGGTTCCGAGCTTTGTGAGAGATGACAGACCACCGAGCGACGAGGTCTCGGTGAAGGGCCCCATTACAGCGGAGGCACCGACGATACCTCTACCCACCGAGCCACCGATGCCACCAGCCCCAACAGCTGAGAGTGAACGTCGCCTGAGTTCACTACACGAGTTTCAGCGTCAGAGGTAGCTTAGGTTCTACGGATATACGGACCCTCAGGCAGCCGAGGACTGGCTGGAGGCTATTGTCCGAGTCTTCAGATTAGTAGGGACACCAGCTGATCTCATGGTGATCCTTACGGCGAGTCTTCTACACGTGACAGTAGGTAGATGGTGGAGCCTGATTCTACAGGTGCACGATGAGGCATCTATTCTTTGGACGGAATTTGAGAGCCTCTTCCACTCAGAGTTTATACCCTCCACCCTCTGTGCGGTACACATTCAGGTTTTACTACAGCTGCGGTAGAGCATCATGACAGTAGCCCAGTACTCGGCAAGATTTACTGATCTCTCGCGCTACTCCACGGACATGGTATGGGACCCATTCTTCCGGGCCCAGACCTTCGAAAAGGGACTATGGATTGAGATCAGGGCTTCGATGATCTCACTCAGAATTCCGACATAGGTAGGAGTACTGGAGAGATCCCTTCTTGTGGAGAGATTTCTTGCTGAGCCTACACCAGCAGCGAGGCCTACCACAGGGCGACACGTAGCGGAGTCTTCTGCAGCCGACAGTAGACAGATATTGCAGAGGTCCAAGTGGACCAGACCATTACGTGGGTGACCTCAGGATACTGGTTTGGAGGTGCGGGGCACACGTAGCAGAGCCAGTCATTCGAGAGGCAGGCAGTGCTATGCATGAGGCGGGTAGGGCCACATGGCTCGTGACTGCCCGACCCGCCATGCATAGGAGCAGCAGACGGTTGAGGAAACACCCAGGAAAAGGCAAAGGTTCGACCGTGGTGGTCCGTAGAGAGCAGGCAGATGAGGTAGAGGAGATGGCTGAGCAGCAGGTGGTGGATGACGCTTCGAGGCTCTACCACCACCACCACCAGGAGGTCCACCCCGACCACAGGGAGTTGGCGGACAGAGGTAGGCTCAGTTTCAGGCAGTGGAAACTTACAACCACAGCGCCCCTGAGATGATTCGAGGTACTATCTATGTCTACTCTACCCTTGCTGCAGTTCTTATAGACATAGGAGCGAGTCATTCTTTCATTGTCGCTGCCCTTGTTCGGAGCTCGGAGATTCCGACAGAGCCGTTGGATCGATCCTTACGGCTAGAGACTCCTACGGGAGCAGACTCGATGATTATTCACTAGTGCCGGCAGTGTGAGATTACTTTAGGAGGTTAGAGATTCGGCTGGGATCTTCTTGTAGTGGCGTCGAGGCCTTACGACGTCATCTTGGGAATGGATTGGTTATCTACGGTCCATGCTCAGATCGACTGTATTAGGCACAAGGTGCGGTGTGTCCACACCGATGGGAGTAGGTTCACCTTCACCGGCGAGAAGGGAGCCTTTGCAGTGCAGGATTGACTCACACAGAGGAGAGGACAGCCGATCACTCATCAGTTGGATAGTCTCATCCTAGGAGCAGTTGATGTGCGGAGTCCGAGTTTTCCTATAGTAGTGGATCATTATGCGTACATTTTTCCTGACGACGTTCCAGGACTACCTCCTCATAGAGATGTAGACTTCTATATTGACCTGTACCCCGGGATAGCCGTGATATCTACTCCAGCATATCGGATGGCTCTCGCTGATCTTTGAGAGCTACGGGTAAAACTGGAGGACTTGCAGGGCAAGGGATTCATTTGACCCAGTGTTTCACCCTAGGATTCCCCAATTTTGTTCGCCAAGAAGGCGGACGAGAGCTTGGGACTATGTGTTGACTACCGTTGCCTGAATCAGGTGACTGTTAAGAACAAGTATCCACTTCCATGGATTGACGACCTCTTCGATCAGCTCAAGGGAGCATGATGGTTCTCAAAGATAGACCTCAGGTCAGGCTATCATCAACTCAAAGTTCGAGACGAGGATGTGCAGAAGACGGCCTTCAAGTGTCGGTATGGCCACTATGAGTTCTCGGTTATGCCCTTCGGCGTAACCAACGCCCCAGAAGTGTTCATGAGTCTCATGAACAGGATCTTCCAGCCTTACCTTGATCGATTTGTCATAGTCTTCATTGACGAAATATTGATTTACTCGACTACTAAGGAGGAGCACGCCTACCACTTGCGGGTTGTACTGGATACATTTCGAGAGCACCAGCTTTATGGTAAGCTCTCGAAGTATCAGTTATGGATTTGAGAGGTCCAGTTTTTAGGGCACTTCATCTCTGTGGTGGGAGTTGCGGTGGATCCTGCGAAGATCGAGGCAGTGATAGCTTGGGAGCCACCCAGGAGCGTGACGGAGGTGCGAAGTTTCCTAAGTCTGGTTGGGTACTATCGGAGATTTGTGCCAGACTTTTCCAGAGTTTAAGCACCACTTTCAGCTTTGATGAAGAAGGGTAAACCCTTCGTGTGGTCAGATAGATGTCAACAGAGCTTCCAGGAGTTGATACAGAGATTGACCAGTGCACCCATCTTGAGGCTACCAGAGGAGGGAGTAGGGTATGTAGTTTACTGTGATGCATCAGGGACCAGACTCGGGTGTGTCCTGATGTAGGATCGTGCAGTGATCGCCTATGGATCACAACAGTTGAGGTAGCATGAGCAGAACTATGCTACCCATGACCTGGAGTTAGAAGCAGTGGTCTTCTCCTTGAAGATGTGGTGGCACTATCTGATGGGCGAGCACTTTACAGTCTATTCTGACCACCAGATTCTCAGGTACATCTTCTCAAAGAAGGACATGAACTTGAGATAGCGTTGATGGCTCGAGTTCCTTTAGGAATATGACTTTGAGATAGTCTATAGTCATGGGAATGGGAACGTAGTAGCTGATGCTCTCAGCAAGAGTTCGGGCATCTAGCTACTTAGAGAGGTGATGGAGCAGCTATCCGCGTTGCAGATATCCTTCGTGGATAGAGATGGGGCAGCCTTTCTTCAGTCACTCACAGTCACTCCTCCACTAATTCAGCGGGTCAGATAGGCACATCGTGGGGACGTTGACTGTGAGACGCGACGTGCAATGATATCCTCAGGATATGAACTTGATGGATTCTCTGTAGGAGGAGAGAACATCGACCTTTTAAGAGGGCGTACCATGGTACCAGTTTCATTACAGGAGTAGGTGATGAGGTAGTTTCACACTACCCCATTGGTGGTACATCCAGGAGTAGCGAAGATGTACCAGGATCTCAGATGATAGCACCGGTGTCCAGGTATGAAGAAGGTTGTGGCAGAGTTTGTTTCACGATGCCTCACCTGCCAGTAGGTGAAGGTAGAGCATCAGGTACCAGCAGGCATGGTACAGCCCTTGGAGGTCCTGGAGTGGAAGTGGGACAGAATATCTATGGATTTCATGATGGGAATTTCACGTACTTCCAGAGGACACGACTCCATCTGGGTGATTGTCGACCGACTCACCAAGTCGGACCACTTCTTACCCATAAGAGAGCAGGGCTCAGTGGAGATCTTGGGACACCTCTATGTTCAGGATATCGTATGACTTCATGGTGTGTCATCGTCTATCATCTCTGGTCGAGATGCTCGTTTTACTTCCCGGCTTTGGAAGGGGTTGCAGGAGGCATTTGGGACGTAGCTACGCCTGAGCACCACCTTTCACCCGTAGACGGATGGCCAGATGGAGAGGACCATTCAGACTCTCGAGGACATGCTCCATGCATGTGTCTTTGACTTTGGTCATAGCTGGGAGGATTACCTACCCTTGGTGGAGTTTGCGTACAACAAGAGATACCACTCCACCATCAGGATGGAACCATACGAGTCATTGTACGGCCGACCTTGCAGATCACCTCTGTACTAGACAGACCCTGGGGAGTCAGCACTTGTAGGACCAGAGATAGTCTAAGATACAACAGAGAAGGTGCAGATCATCCACAAACAGATGAGGATTTCACAGATCCGACAGAAATCCAATGCTAACAGGAGGCGGAGACCACTAGAGTTCGAGGATGGCGACCAAGTTTTCTTACGGGTCTCACCTCGACATGGATTACAGAGATTTGGTCGGGGTGGAAAGTTATCTTCGTGATTCATCGGACCATTCTAGGTTCTTAGCAGGATAGGAGAGGTAGCTTATCGCCTGGCTCTTCCACCTCAGTTGCATCGGGTGCACAACGTCTTCCATGTATCTCAGTTGAAGAGATACGTGCACGAACCGACACATATCATTGATCACAGGGAGCTGTACATCGATGACGGGGTGACATTTTCGGAGGTTACGGTGGAGATCAAGGATCGACAGGAGCGGGTCCTATGTGGATGGTCGATTCATCTAGTGCGCATCAGGTGGCAGCATGGGAACCTCCAAGAGAGCACATGGGAGTGAGAGGCTCAGATGCGTGCACAGTACCCTGATTTGTTTCCCTAGTTTTTGAAGTAGCTTTAAGGGGATGTAAATCCTTGAGGTGGTAATAATGTAAAGACCCATAAATTTCACAGAAATTATTTCTTATATTCTTTGGTATTTTACGAGTACGCAGTTTCTGACGGCACCTGATTCCGAGGCCCAGTGTGCCCGGAATCAATATCTGAAGCTTAGCTCGGGTACGATCAGTGAACGAATGAGCGAGTTTTCTATCTTTTGAACTGGTGCTCAGAATCGAAATCTTAGGGCACCGATTAAACCGCATCACCGTTAATTTCTTAAGAGGACCTTTACTAAAGCTTCATTTTCTCGGGAGGAGTTGTTAAAATTTGGAGATTAATAAATAATTGATAAAATTTGTGGTACAAATTTTATTCCTAACCTAAGTGGTTTTATCCTACATGGGGAAGTTAGGGAGGGACCAACTAGCACCCTAACTACCCATGTGAGGATAAATGTGAGGTGGGTCCCGCATGAGACCCAACCCTTCACATTCTTCATAACTCCTTAAACTCTCCATTAAACCCCCTTGTAATTAAGTGGGTGACTTCTCCTCTCCCCACCTTCCCCACATTAAATCACGCCAACTCACTTAATAAATTAAGAGAGTTATGTGTTTGAATTTTAAAATTTAAATGTGTGGCATGAATTAATAAAATTATATGGGACTTATTTTATTTTGGGGGTTAGCTTGTTGTGTTAAGTTTTTGGGAGATCTCTATTCCCTTTGGAAGAACATCATCTCCTTTGTTGAAGAACGCCAAGACTCCGATGAAGAATGTCGACTTGGAAGACCCAGTTTTCTTCATCCTCTTCCTCCTCCGCGACAAGGGAGGAGACACCGACGACGACGAAATCGACGACATCCTCCGTTGCGCTAGACAACCGTGAAATTCCTTCGAGGTAGGGGTGTGTTTATGAATGAGCAACGCCATTTTTCCTTCCATGTTATTGGTTCTCTATAAACCATTTTCTATCGATCTAATGCGGAAGGAACCAGACCAAACTAACACAGTCTGATTCCTCTGCCTTTCTTATTGTATGGTGTTCTCCTACCGTTCTTGAGCGGTGAATAATGGAAAGTTTTTGGAGCTGACTGGAGGCCCGAAAAGATTAGAAACGTTCTCGAAACATCGGGACGACCTAGGAACGGGAGTTTTGTAGCAAACGGATCATCGGAATAAAGGACGGACGCCTCGGGAGGCATGCTGGACAGAGGCGTCGATTCTAGAAAATCCCAGAATACACGGCGTGTACTTCCAAAGCACACCTTGTGTAGTACAAGCATTCAGCAGTAGAAGTAATAGACATCAGAAAAAGTGACACACGGCGTGTGACACCGGTCACATAGTGTGTACTATCCACAGAGTTTGACAGAGGATACTTTGATGGACAAGGAGTGTATTTAAGGAAAATACAAGGACACAGATAGAAATACACGACCACTAGGAACGGTGTTTATTGTCTTCAATGAAAGTAAGAAGCGTCCTCGCAAGGCTCGGCGTGTAATCTGGGAGATACACAGACACGGGCAAAACCAGATGGCCATGAGGCACGGCGTGTACTACCACCACCATGGAAAAAGTGGCTTCGTGAGGCTTGGTGTGTAATATAGGTGATACACGGACACAGGCAGAACCATACGGCCAAGAGGCATAACGTGTATTCCAGAAATACACGGACACAGGGTGGAGTACATGGGCATGTACTCCACCACATGGCCAAGCATGGCTATCGCACATGGAACCGACCCTAGTGGTTTAGACATGGCGTGTAACCATATTACATGCCATGTATTTTACTTATTTACATGACCAGCCCTGCGACACGAGCCGTTTCACACGGGCAGTACCTGGTGTCTGATGACACAACATGTATCACTTACCTACACATCATGTACTTTAGGAAAATGGCTTGGTTGTCTTGTTCTCCGTGACTTGGGCACGTTTTTCTTGGTTTTTCCCCTATGATGTGGGACAGAACTACGGGATACATCAAATCTAGTCTTAATGACAGTTGATGTATCAACCCCCTTAGCTCGTGGAGCAGACCCTCCTAGAATCAAGCATGCTATGTGTGGGAACCCTAGAGCTGGCTGCGACTGCGATGACAATGGCGACTGTACTTGGATCCTACGTGGGTTCGGCAGTGAGGACGATTGTACTTGGATCCTATGGGGGTTCAGCAGAGAGGATGACTGTACTTGGATCCTCTATGGGTTCGGCAGTGATGGAGAATGTACTTGGATCCTACGTGGGTTCAGTAGCGACGAATTCTGTACTTGGATCCTACGTGGGTTCGGCAGAGGAGATGATTCTGAGGCTACATCTAATCATCTCCACACCTCTTCGTGAGTAGTATACCTATGTGATCTGATTCTTGACTTTCAATCATTATCATCGATGTGAATGTCATGCTTTCCGGTGTAGATTGGGTTGTGTTTTCCTGTGTGGATTGGGTTTTGTTTTCCTATGTGGATTGGGTTATGCTTTCCTGTGTGGACTGGGTTGAACTTGGGTTCAGAAGTTGGAGCCGAACTGGAATTGATGACTTAAGTATATGTATGGGAATATACCTAAGTAGTGTTGGTTGATACTTCATATTTGTATCCTTCCTTTGTGGTTTATCCTTTGTAGATTCTGGGAGACCTTCAGGGGTCTCGGGGTCCCTAATGAGTATCGTATACTCACCCCTGCAGGGGCTATGCCCGCAAAACATTGTGTTAGTTGCAGGAAACGGACAACGCTGATTGTGGTTGAGATTGTGGAGCGTGATGGTACCCGGAGGTGGACTATCAGGTGAGACATACACGGAGCGGACGGCCAGACCCGAGGAGCTGAGGAGACCATCTGTACCCACCCTTCAGGTGGGATAGCCGGAGGATGACTCGGTGGTTACTGATTTAATTACTACTATTGTAATTTCTTTTCAGTTGTACTGTACTTTCAGTTGGTTTTTTATTCTGGCCCATTTAATTTTCAACACTTACTTTTGTACTCAATTTACTTAGTGTTTACTTCATCTTGCGTACTCTGTGGTGTTTGGTTTCTTATATAAAGGAAATGTCTTCCCTTTTATCAGGATTTACGCCTTTGGTGCTAGTCGCTAGCCCCTGGCCTATGGAAGTCAGGCTTGGGGTAGTCACGACACGGGCCTCGAGGATGGGTCGTGACAAGGTGAGGATAGAAAAGGAAGATAAATTGAAATGAAACCAAATGAAAAAGAAGGTTTCTTTACCTCTTGAAATAACCTCCTTGAGAATCTCCTTAAGGGAAGGGGTTTTGGTCTTTTGGAAAGACCAGAAGCTTCTTGGACGTGGGGAGAGACTAGGGAAGGGTAATTGGGCAGAACTTTGGGGATCTTCAAGGCTTAGAGGAGTAAATAGAAGAGGTAGTGGTGAGGGGTTTTTTATAGTGGAGGAGAGGGGTAAATTTTGAATATTTAATTCATTATTTTATTATTTCCCTCAAGACAACCAATAGTGTGGTTTCATGTGACCCCTAATAGTAATAAGTGCATGTGAGTTCAAACCAAGTGGCCTTGAATCACTTATGATGTCATGAATAGTGTATTTAACTGATAATTTGTATATACAGTATTTTATCGTATTTCACTATTCATCAAAAATTCTAGAATTTCAGAAAAATCCCAAAAATTCACCCCTACCATTTTTCGACGTATAGAATTCAAAAGTGAAATCCATTTTTCAAAAATAATTTTCTAAATATTATTAATTTAATTTTTAATAAGGTCATAGTTATTTCGAAAAATAACAATCTTGAAGTGCAATTAGTTTTATGTGACATTGAAAAATTAATTAAGATCTCATTATCATATTGCCTTAAGAAAATAAAATAATAATATTATTTACTATTTATAAGGGTCATATTACTATTCATAAGGGTATGTTACTATTCACCAAAAATCAAGTTTGTTCTATCAGACTCCAAATAACTTACTGAACACAACTCTAGATGACCATTTTTTGAAATTCAAAACATAGAAGAGGCAAAGTTGTGTTTAATGTATAGATTATAAAATAGCATTATATATTTATTTTCAAAAACATGGGGTGTTACACTATTTCAAGGACCACAAAAACAATGAGGTGAATACAGGGTCTCAGGGTGCCCCATGCAATTTTACCACTTCCCAAAGATATATATTTTCATCTCGTCTACGATATTCATCTCCAAAATTAGATTAAAGTGTGTTAACTTTGTGATTTAGTCCATAATTACCCAAATGGAATTATACTTCCAAATTTTTCTTAGTGTAATGGTGAAAACGTCTATAGAAATCTGTACCAACTTCCATATAAGTATGTTCAATGATTTTAACATTTCGGTTGTTCGTTGATGTTTAGAGTTGACTTGCTGATAGGTGGGATGTTGTATAACATACTTGTCCACCTTATTCTTTGTACCCAGACACCAGAAATAGTCCTTCAGTTTCCTATAAATTTTTTAAATACCCAGGTGGATAGCCCACACAAAATGGTGATAAAAGGATATAAGTTTTTCTTTATTATATGGTGTAACTACAATCCAATATTTAAATTATAAAACCAAATTTCTAACTTATATCTGTCCAACAATGGTCTCCCCACCATTGACGTTTGACCTAATTTCAAGATAATTAGGGTCTGACTAATAAGCCTCCGTAACATGGTCAAAAAATTCTGGAATAAGAATAACTATAAATAAAACCATGGTATCATTCAATTAAAAAAATTCTAAGTACATGTTAGCAATTACTCCAATTATTTTCCATTGGCCTCGGGATTCACTAACCACTTGGTTATATGACTTAGGACGTAATGCAACAACCATTGAATTTCCTTTCATGACTGTATACACCAAGTCAAAATCAAGAAGTTAAAGATATTTTATCTAACAACATTATCTTAGGTTCAATTCCTTCTATGATAATATGGGTTTCAAGATTTTTTTATCCATAAACATAGTTAACTTTTCACTAAATAAATGGTGGATCTATATTTTTAAGGCATGGATCATTATAGCTGGTTTCAAATTATGGGTTAGATAGTTCTTTTCATTTATCCTCAACTACATTGAGATGTAAGATATGACATGATCTCCCAGCATGAAAACACAACCTATCCCAAAACCAAACGCATCAAAAAAGAAATTACAACCATTACCTAGTTCGGGATGGATATGGATGGGTGCTTCAGTGATTTTAGTCTTGATATCCTTGAAAGATTTATGATAATCATTAATCTAGTGGAATGGGATACCCTTCCTTTTCAACATAGTCATGAGAGAAGTTATATGCGAGAAATCATGAATGAATCATCGATAATAGCCTAATAATCTTAGAAAACTCCACATATAAAAAAATTCCTAGGTGGTTTCCATGAAATGATGGCCTCAATTTTATCAGGGTCGAATAATATGAATTTTTCTGACATGGAATTACTAAGAAGGAAAAACTCTTATATCCATAATTCATATTTTTAGAGTTTGAGATAAATATGGTCCTCTAGTAATGTACCCAATATTATATACATGTGTCTTTCATATTTTTCCTTTATACTATAATACACTAAGATGTCATCAATGAATAACACAATAAAATAGTTTGGATATATCTGAAATATATGATTCATTAACTCCATGAAGACTACTGGTTCATTAGTGATACCAATGGGAATGAACAAGTATTCATAGTTATTATAATGGAATTTAATTTTTTAGGTATATCCTCTTTTTTAACTCGAATTTATTGGTACCCCAATTAAAAATAAATTTTTAGAGAACCACTTGGATCCCTTCAACTAATCAATAAGATCATAAATTCAAGAGATAGGATATCAAATTTTTATATTAACATGATTTGGGTTACAATAATCAGCACAAAGTCAAATTCTTATATCCTCTTTATTAATAAATATAACTATAGTGGCCCAAAGCAATGTACTTGGTCATATAAAACCCTTTCTTTCTAATTCTTCTAGTTGGACCTTCAGATCTCATAATTCTTTTGGAATCATTCTATATAATGGAAGTGAAATATAATCCATTCTTATAAGTATTTTGATAGAAAATTCTACTTATCTTTTAGGTGGTAGACCAAAAAATTTATCCATAATAACATCAGAGTATTGATCCACTATGTAAGAAAAATCTATATGTTTAGTTACATCAATAAACCCCAATGTGATTGTTTCTAATTGATATCATATGGTTCCAACCACTATCAATAAAGGTCATAATCTTCTTGTATTAACATTCCATTCTCCTTTGAATAACTAGAAAACTCCATTAGGTGATGTAAAAGTTTCTCATTGAGTGTAGAATTCAAAGTGGGTCTTGAATACTACTGGTCAATCCATTCCCAAGAATAAATCAAAGATAACCATTTGTAAGATATTTAAGTTCCACAAAAACTATATGGATTTAATAGTGTTGTTACATGCCAAACATTTAAATTTCATTCACTCAGACTACCAGATAGGTGACTTGATGCTCATAATGTGAGGCATCATTTCAAATAAAATGCTTAGTTTTTTACCATCTGAGAAGAAATTAAAGAATGTGAATCACTAATGTAAAATAAAACATGCATTTGGGTAGAGTTAAGTAGAATGTTACCTTTCACTTCCAAGGGACATACTTCTTTATTTGGAATACTATGCTCAACTTCAAAGAGTTGTTGATCCACTCCTCTAACTGATTCTCACTCCCTAGATAAGGTGTTTCCTACTAAGGTATCGAGGCATTTCTGGTGTGATGTTATCAAAATCTAAAGTAAGAACCTTGTATTCAATAACATGTATGAAATGCGACACCAAGAAAGTAAGGTAATATAATATCTGGATACATTATAATATATATACTATTTAAAATATATTCTATATATTTCAATGCACAAAAGACCAAGTTACAATCCCTCACACGCAAGAGTAGTCTTACTTGATATATTGTTTTTCATGCAAGATGGACCTTCCTCGATAGCATATGTTACACACAAGACCGAGTTTCACTGAATAATAATGTATTATTAAAATATTATTATTTAATATAATATGATATAAACTAGTTATTAAATTATTTTATATGAATAGTAATAACTAAATTATAAAAATTATGGTTTACACTAATATAAAATTAATTCATTGGTTAACCATTAATGAGAAATAAAATAAGAACCAATTGGATAAAAAAGAAATATTTTTATTTTTATGCTTCCAAAGGTGTTTTTCCTTAATAAACATAACTAATTACAATTAGTTAATGATTTTAATGAATTATATATGTTATATATTCAAAAAAATATTTTTGATATATATCCATTGGGTTTTATATGCATAATATAATAACAGACCCTATTTCACACATAAAAACCTATATTTTTTATAAAGGAAATTTTACCAGCTTTTAATAGAGAACCTATTTTAAATCTTAATTTTGAAACTCTTATAAAATGAATTTGATAAAATAAAATTCATTATTGAATTCATAATTTCAAAATTATCCTAGTGTTAATTTTTGGTATTTTTCTAGGAAACTTCATTTTCTAATGAATAGTGAAAAATACAGTATTTTAGTTAAAAACTGCCTTTTTATTTAAATAATTATTAGTGATAAATAATAATTTTAATTTGTTATAAAGTCAAATTAGATCAATAATACATATATTAAATCAATTTATATTATTATAATCAATTTCAAATTTAAATTTAATATAAAAACTCAATAATCTTTTGAACATTTTTCTACTAAAAACAGTTAAACCATCTATCTCCAAGATTAGCATTAATCTTAATTTTTCCACTTCTGTGATTTCAATTTTAAAAAAATGTACATAAAATATTTTAATCAGGGTGATATTTTGAGTCTAATAATTTCAACTTAATTTTTTACCAAAAATTATTAGTTAAAGTGATTAAAATTAATTACATTGATTAAGGTGTAATTAGGCTTAAAATGCACTAAACCTTATATTTAAGGGCCCAAATGACATAAACAATTTCTAAAAACCCATTTTATGTATATAATTAGGTCATTACCCTTCCATTATTTAGTGTTTTTTTGTTTTTTTATGACTTTTTTTAGGTAATAACATGTGTACACCTAACTTGTTTCCAAAAATTCCAAGTGAGTCATTTTCCTTCCCTATAAAAGGCCACCACCTCTCCCCCTTCCTCACACCTATCAAGCCTAATTGGATAATCAAAGCTCTACCAAAGAAGTATTCCAAAATTTATCCCATCATCCTATAATCCTAACCTTGGGCAGAAATCAATCCAAGGAAGCTTTTTGTTCAAACCAAAAGGAGTTACCCAATTAAGATGTAACATCTTCTCTCAAGCTTTTTAGATTAATTTCTATTATTAAACCCATAAAATATTCTTATTATATTATTAAATAAAAAAATTATTATAAATATATTAGTATTTTTTATGTTAATATTTCTATCTACACTTACACACACCTACATATAATGGGTAACGAACATAATGTTTCTCTGTATGGCAAACTGTTGCCTCACGAAACGATGATTGTTCATTTTTTCATTTCCAACTTTCATGATTGGAAATTATGATGGAAAAATTTTTTATATATATTAAATATTATATTTATTATGTCTTTAAGATTATTTAATTATTTTACAACACATACCCTTATACTTTCCATTTTCATTAATACGATAACATCGTTTAAGGAAGTGTGAACTACCACCCCCTCAAAGCGATGTGCTTCGTTCACACGATCCATGAAATGTATAAAGGATTATTATAATTGAACATATGAGACATAAACACCATATATATTATATTTATTACATAATTAACTTTCTAAATATATATATATATACATATCATTTTCTTTATTATCCTTTCACACACTAAAAATGATTATATCGGTCGTGGACACCGCCTCCTCGAAACAATGTGATTCATTTAACATTAGGATAATTTTATTTATAAGTATATATGAATAAATAATATGTTATTAATAATATTATTATCATTCTGTAAAGATATAATTTTGCTTACCTTATTTTCATAACGATCATTGAAAGATGAGAATGTTACTCATGCGTATGTGCGGCTTACTGTCTCCATGATTGTAACGTTAGTTCATTTTTCATAACCATATTTAATGATTGATTTTAATTTTATAATTGATTTATAAATATAATAATTATTCCATGATTATTATTCTATATATTTTATATATTGACCCCTTTGACCATAGTAGACCTACCAAATTTGTTTTTGACACATAAACTGAATTTGGTCAAAACACCCGATGTAAACATAATTGTTTAAGTAGTTGTATACAAAAAAGTAATAAGTGAAATAAATGTATTTATAAACATGAAAATGGTTATCTAAAATGTATAAAATTTACATAATTTTATTATGCATGAAGTTCAAGGACGTTCACCCAAATGGAAACACAATGTAATGGATTCTCCTCTCACTTTTTATATCCGTGAGATAAATGTCATGTTCATCACTTATATATTTTTTATGGGGTATCTACTTACTATATTGTTATATTTTATCATTAATACTCTTACCTTAATGGTATTTATGTCTTTAATATAATATTATTCCTTCATGAGGTTTATTATTTAAAATTTTTCAAGGTGGTATAAGACACTTTGAAATGTTTAAATATTATTTTCCCCAACTATATCTTTAATGATATTTCAGCGGAATTTCCATTTGATGAAATTATATAACCATTATTCAATAAAAACTTTTATTCTACTATGGTTATTCATGACCATTTTTAACATTAGTATCAATCTTCAATTATTTGGTACTCAAAATGTTTTAGAAAATATTTTTCAGAAAACCCAACTTTATTTTTCACCTCAGTCAGAGAACATGTTTTCTTCTAAAAACCAGTTTTACTAAAAAAAATTCAAAAATGTTTTTAAAATTATTTGATAAAGACATTTTACCCCTATTTTTCTTTTACTAATGTTTTCAAATGAATCTTATTTCCACTTTTTGAATGAGGAATTTTCTAACCTTTTGTCGTACAAAAGGAATATTCTTTTTACCTCATATGACTTGTATGGATTTATCCACCATTATTTCTTTGAATCTTACTTTTCAAGTTTAAAAGGTATATTTTTTTAAGAAAATTTTTTCAAAGGGGATTTTCAAAGAAAAATATTTTCAAAATATTTTTCAAAAGAAAAGGATATTTTCCTCAAGAATATTTTAAAAGTTATTTTTGTATTTCATCAATGACAAGAACCTTTTATTTTTACTCAATATGGAATTTATTGTATTGATAACATCATTATTATTTATATAGATGATTTATGATTTACTTGGACATGGATAGTATTCACATTTACTTCCTTGATTTATTTTTTATTCCCTTTGAAATATACAATTTCATATGATCATTGAGCATTGAATTTCTACTAATTATTCATACCATTTATCATGGATATTACTATTACCTAAACCATATACCATTTTTCATATGGTGTTTAAATAGTTAATTATTGATAAATTCATATTTATCATTAAATATGGTTAATTAATATGGCATATTAGTTATTTTGATTATTCAGTAAAAGGAATTTTTTGGACTGGACAAGACGTCTAGAGCCTAGACTTTATATAGATCCTCGGTGTATCAATAGGTTCTCATGAGACAAATAGTTGCACAAATGGGTTTCTACCATTAGTTTTAAATAGACTTGTGAAATTTATTGATGGTAATATGTTTTCATGTGCCCCAGACATGATTTCTAACAATTAATCATTGCCCTCATATTAGTTTTAGTTATTATTCATCCATGATATTTTTCATCAACATATCTATAGATATAGTTCATTTTAGTTCATTAGTTAAATATCAAGTGTTTTAGTTTCATACCTTTCCATAGTGATTTTTACTTATCAATTTATTCTAATGGCATGCATTTCTAGTTATTACCTTTACTATTGTTTACATACTTCTATTCAATTTATTGATTACATGTCATGTGTGTTCAGTTATTTACCTTTCCATTTTATTATTGTTATTGATTCATTATGAATTCTACTATATTTTTCTCTTATTGAGAATTTTAGATCACCCTTATTATGTTTCTTTCCCTATCAATCCAAGAAGATCATTATTAAAGATATGCACGGATTTACTAGATGGATTTGATTTATCTACGAAGCTGTTTATTTAGAAAGAAGGGAAAAAATTATTTTGTAATTTGTATAGTCATTTGTAATAAAATACTCATTTATGTATCTAGTTTACTAAGATTACTAAACTGATCGTCCCTTAGGGAATTGATTTTTTTTAATTATGCCAATGTAATTGATAGCAGACATCGGCTCTGAGCTTATGCGGTCAGGTCGCTATAGTTGGGTTCAGAGTAAGTTTAGTAATAACCTTGGTAACTAAATTTAGGAAAATAAAGGTTAGAAAACATAAGACTAAGGTATAATTTGAGGATAATTGTAGAATAAAACAATATAATTTTGTTAAATTATATATTATATGGGTCTTCCTAGAAATACATCTCAGTCTGGATACTACAAATGGATGTGGTTCTTACATTGATGTACCTAGGAGTAATTACTCTGAAAAGGTGTTCCGAACCTGACTCAGGGTAACCTGGTACACAAAAATAGATCTTACTTCTCACCTAGTTTGACACTCCCAGAGGATATTCTTAGGAAAATCCACATTTACTTTATAAACCATTATGAATAATTTGAATGAATAATGACACTAAATGATCAAGTTAAACTTAACATGTTTTAGATTGAATATAAGGTGACATGATTTAGAAACCCTTAAAATTATATTATGGATAAAACCTATACCAAGGAAGGAACTATGTGTAAATAAATGGATGAAGTATTAATGTATTGAGTATTTATTGAAAAATATAGTTATGAGTCTATTTAATGATTAAATTTCATGGATATCTATCATATTTATTTTGGAAATTATATTAACATGGTTTTAGAAAAGGAAAACCTATAATCCGGGTGACAACTAATCAAATCTGGCAAGGCCACAGGTCTTGTACCCCTGGATGAAAGAGGATAAGGGTTTCACACCAACCAAAGACCTATGAAATCTCCTTGTTTTTTTTAGTTAAATAATTTAACAAACAAATTTTAATGGTGAACCAGTACTATCACCTTGAGTATTATAGATTAATATATTAACTATATTGGTTTTGGAAGATATTAAGAGACAAATAGTTAAACTTTTCAGTCTTGTATAGGACTTATGATCCTTTAAAAGTTTCTTTTAGTGGTTTAAGAATTAAAAAAAATCATTATTCGTAATTAATTTCTGGGTGTAAATGGATGAATTCGAATTTGATCAAAGCACAACCAAAAGTTGGGATTGTTCATATTAAATTGAAACCTATCAAGTAATAATATTTCATTATATTCTAGGTTAGTAAAATAATTACCCAATATTAGTAAAATGACTTAGAAATAAAATTTCATCCTAATACATTAATTTCTATTAAACTGATGGTCTCTTAAATCATCGAAGATTTATGGATTTGTGGCCCTCAAGTTTATATTGGTCATTAACTTTTTTATGATTGATGACCTTATTCACTCCCTATAAATATTTATGTTTTTCCTCTAAGTATGTATCTATACTTTCCACTGATGTTCTCCTACTTAGAGACCTAGTTACATGGTAGTCTATGGGACCTTTTTACTTCCCATTCTCTCTTTTCTAGAGAATGTTTTATGAACCCTTCTTTGGATGTGAAATTTCAACATAGGAAACATAAAACAATCTATCTCCATGATCAAGTTTAAATTGTGAGGATACAATTTAAATAAGTTGGTGAGAACGTGTTTCCCCAAAAATATAAAGTAATAACCTTGTATTTGATAGCGTTTATGACATGTAACATGAGGCGTGCAAGGTAATATAATATCTAGATACATTATAATATATTTACTATTTAAAATATATTCTATATATTTCAATGTATTAAACACCGAGTTATCCTGTGTTACATGCAAGAGAGAAATTCCTCAATAGCTTGTGGTATATGCAAGAATGACCTTCCTCGATATCTTTCCTTACACGCAAGACCAAGTTTCAACGAATAAAATTGTATTATTAAAATATTTTTATTTTATATAATATGATATAAAATAGATGTTAAATTAGTTGTTATGAATAGTAATATCTAACTTATAAAAATTATGGTTTACACCAACATAAAATTAATTCCTTGGTTAACAATTAATGAGAAACTAAAATAATATCCAATTGGTTATAAAAAGAAATATTAGTATTTTTATGCTTCCAAAGGAGTTTTGCATTAATAAACATAACTAATTATAATTATTGAATGATTTTAATGAAACATATATTTTTTATATTCAAAAAAATATTTTTTATATTTATCCATTATGTTTGATATGCATAATATAATAAAAAACTCTATTTCACACATAAAAACCTATATTTTTTATAAAGGCAATTTTACCTCCTTTTAATAGAGAACTTATTTTAAATATTAATTTTGATGCCATTATAAATTTAATTTTAAAAAATAACTTCATTATTGAATTTATAATGTAAAAATTATACTAGTCTGAATTTCTCATATTTTTTTGAGAAACTTCATTTTTTTGATTAATAGTGAAAAATACTGCATTTTAGTTAAAAACAGATTTTTCATTTAAAATATTATTAATATAAAATTATATTTTAAATATATTTTAAAGTAAAATTAGATAAATAATAAATATATTAGTACAATTTATTTTATTAGAATCAATTTAACATTAAAATTCAATAAAAACTCAACAACATTTTGAACATTTTTCTACTAAAACCAGTTAAACCGTTTGTCTACAAGATTATCATTAATCATAATTTTGTTGATTATGTGGTTTGAATTTAACAAAAAATAAATACACCATTTTAATAAGTATTATATTTTTATTCTAAAAATATTAACTTAATTTTTTACCAAAATGATTAGTCAAAGTGATTAAAATTAATTACAGTGATTAAGGTGTAATTAGGATTTAAAATGGTATAAAAATTATATTTAACGGCCTAAATGACCTAAGAAATTATCTAAACCCCATTGGGTGTCTATAATTCATCCATTAAACTTAAAGTATTAAGTTTTTTTAGTTTGTTATGACTTTTGTTATGTAATAACATGTGTACACCTAACTTGTTTCCAAAAATTCCAAGTGAGTCCTTTTCCTTCCCTATAAAAGGACACCACCTCTCCCCCTTCCTCACACCTATAAATCCACATTGGATCCTCAAAAATCTACCCAAGTAGTCTTAAAAAATCCCTCCCCTAATCCTTTAATCCTCACCTTTGTCAAAAATAAATCCAACGAAGCTTTTGGTTCAACGCAAAAGGAGTTACCTAATTAAGAGGTAACGTCTTCTCTCAAGATTTTTAGTTTTATTTACATTATTCGGCCCTTATACTCTTCTTATTATATAATTAAATAACAAAAATAGTATTCTAAATATACTAGTATGTTTTTATATTAATATTTTTACCTACACTTACACACACCTCTATCTAATGGGTAATAAACATACAGTTTCTGTGTATAGAAAACTATTACCTCACAAAACGATGATTGTTCATTTTTCCATTTCCAACTTTCATGGTTTGACATTATGATGGAAACATTGTTTATATATATTACATGTGATAATTTTTATTTATTTAATCTTATTTAATTATTTTACAACATATACTCTTATAATTTCTATTTTTCGTTATTATGATGACATTGTTTGATGAAGTGTGGACTACCGCCCCTCAAAGCGATGTGATTCATTCACATGATCCATGGAATGTATAAAAGATTATTATAATTGAACATATTATACATAAACAACATCTATATTATATTAATTATATAATTAAATTATATATATATATACATTTCATTTTCTTTATTATCCTTTCACACATTAAAAAGAGATAATGTCAGTCGTGGATGTGTGGACTACAGCCTCCTCAACATGATGTGATTCCTTTTACATCAATAGAATTTTATATATAATTATATATGAATAAATAATATATTATTAATGATATTATTATCATTCCAGAAATATATAATTCTACTGACCTACTTTCCATAATAATCATTGAAAAATGAGAACGTTACTCATGCTTGCATACAGCCTACCGTCTCCATGATTGTAAAGTTGGTTAATTTCTCATAAAAATTTTTAATGATTGATTTTAAAATTATAATTGATATATAAATATAATAATTATTTCATGATTATTATTATAGATATGTTATACGTAGACCCATTTTAATATAATTGACCTATCAAAGTTGTTTTTGATGCATGAATCGAATTTGGTAAAAACACCCGATGCAAACATTATTGTTTAAGTAGTTGTATACAACATGGTAATAAGTGAAATAAAAGTAATTATAAACATGAAAAATGTTATAAAGAAAGTATAAAATTTACATAATTTTATTATACATGAATTTAAAGTATTTTCTCTCAAAAAGAAACACAAGGTGAGGGATTTTCTACTCACTTTTTATATCCACGAGATAAATGTCATGTTCACCACTTATATCTTTTGTGTGGTGTATCTACTAAGACTATTGTTATATTTTATCATTAATAATATTAAATTAATGGTATTTAAGGATTTAATTTAATATTATTACTTCATGATTTTTATGATTTAAAATGTTTCAAGGTGGTATGGGACATTTTGGAATGTTTAAAGATTATTTTCCTCAACTGTAACTTTAATGATCTTTTAATGGAATTTCCATTTAAGGAAATTATATAACCATAGTTCAATAAACCATTTCATTATCCTCTAGTTATTCATTACCATTTTCAATATTAGTACAAATCTTCAATTCTTTGGTACTCAAAATGTTTCAAAAAATGTTTTTCAGAAAACTTGACTTTATTTCTCTTATTAGTCGGAGAACCCATTTTCTTCTAAAAACCATGTTTTACAAAAAAAAATCAAAAATGTTTTTAAAATTATTTGATAAAGAAATTTTTACCCATTTTTTATTTTACCAATGTTTTCAAAGGAACCATTATATATCTTTCTTAATGTGGCATTTTCTAACATTTTTTCGTACAAAAGGAATATTCTTTTTACCTAGTACAGATTTATCTACTGTCATTTCTTTGAATCTTACATTTCAAGTTTAAAAGGATTATTTTTTTAAATAAATTTTTTTAAAAAGGTATTTTAAAAGGAAAATATTTTCAAAATGTTTTTCAAAAGAAAAGAATATTTTCCTTAAGAATATTTTTAAAAGTTATTCTTTAATTTCATCAACGAAAACAACCCTCTATTTTTACTCCACATGGAATTTTTTGTATTAATAACATCTTTATTATTCCTCTTGATGGTTTAGGATTTATTTTTCCAAGGATATTATTCACATTCACTTCCTTGATTTATTTTTTAGTCCCCTTGAAGAATCCAATTTTATATGATCATTGAACATTTAATTTCTCCAAATTATCCATACCATTTATCATGGATATTACTATTACCTAAACAGTATACCATTTTTCATACTATTTCTAAATGGGGAATTATTAATAAATACATATTTTTCATTCAACACAGTTAATTGATAAGGCATATTTGTTATTTTTATTATTCAATATGAGGAATTTTTTAGACTAGAAATGACGGGTGGAGCTCGGACTTTATATAGCTCCTCGGTGCTTCGACAGGTTCTCATGAGACAAATAGTTGCACAAATGGGTTTCTACCCTTAGTTTTAAACCCAATTTTTAAAGGTCTTGATTGTAATAGGTTTTCATGTGCCTCATACATGACCTCCAACAATTAATCATTGCCCTCATATTAGTTTCAGTTATTATTCATCTATGATATTTTTCATCAATATATCTATGGATATAGTTCATTTAAATTCTTTGATTAAATGGAATGTGTTTTAGTTTCATACCTTTCCATAGTGATTTTTCGTTATCAAAATATTTGAATAGCATGTATTTCTAATTATTATCTTTACATATTTTTTATGTAATTCCATTCAGTTTATTGATTACACGGCATGTGTGTTCAGTTATTCAACTTTCCATTTTACTATTCTTACTGATTCATTATTGCATCCACTATATTTTTTCCTTACTGAGTATTTGATCTCACACATATTATGTTTCTTTCCCTAGGAATCCAAGAAAAGTACTATGAAAGATATGAGGGTATTTACTATATGGATTTGAGTTATCCTCTAAGTTCTTTATTTAGAAAGAAGAAGAAAATTACATTGTAATTAGTGTAGTCAATTATAATAAAAGAATAATTTTTGTATCTTGTTTACCAAGACAACTAAATTAATCAGTATTTTAGGGATTTATTACATTTAATCATGTAAATTTTATTGATAGAAGACACTGGATTTGGGATTTTGGAGTCAGGTTTCTATAGTTGGTATCAGAGGAAGTTTAGTAACAACCTTGGGAACTAGATTTAGGAAAACATAGGTTGGAGAACATAACCCTAAGGTAGAATTTGAGGATAAGTATATAAGAACACAATAGAATTTTGTTAAAGTATATATTATGTGATTATTCTTAGAAATAAATCCATGTATGGGTACTAAAAGTGGACGTGGTTCTGAAATAGATATACCTAGGAGTAATAACTCCAACAAGGTGTTCTGAGCCTATCTCAGAGTAACCTGATACATGAAAACATGCCTTACTGTGCACCTAGTTTGACACTCCCAGTGGATATGTTTAGGATAATCCAAATTTTATTTAAAAACCATTATAAATAATTTGAATGGATAATGACAATGAATGACCAAGGTTAAACCTAAGATGTTTTATATTGAAAATAAGGTGTCATGATTTAGAAACCCTATAAATTATATTATGGATAAACCCTAGACCAAGGAAGTAACTATGTGGCAATAAATTGATGAAGTATTTATTTATTGAGGATGTATTTCAAACCATAGATATGATTTTATTTAATGATTAAATTTTTATGTTGTCTATTATATTTATTTTGGAAATTATATTAATTTGGTTTTAGAAAAGGACAACCTATTATCCAGGTGACAAACAAAAAAATTTGGTAAAGACATGGGTCTTGAGCCTATGACCAAAGGATGATAAGGGTTTTATTCCAACCACTGACCTATACAATGTCCTTGTTAATTTTTTCATTTTTTTAGTTAGAAAATTTAACAAACAAATGTTAATGATGAACCAGTAGTATCACCTTGAGGATTAGAGAATAATATATTAACCATATTGGTTTTGGAAGATATTAAGAGACAAATAGTTATACTTTTCACTCTTTTATAGGCCTTAAAATCCTTTAAAATTTTCTTTCAGTGGTTCAAGAATAAAAAGAAATCATTATTGGTAGTTAATTTCTATGAGTAAAGGGATGAATTATAATTTGATAAAAGCACAACCAAAATTTTTAATTGTTCATATGAAATTGAAACCTATAAAGTAATAATATTTAATTATATTCTTGGTTAGTAAAATAATTACCCAATATTAGGAAAATTACTGAGAAATAAAATGTTTTCCTAATACCTTAATCTCTGTTGACCTGATGGTCTCTTGAATCATCACATATTTATGGCTTTGAGGCCCTAAACTTTCTATTGATTATTCACATATTTGTGATTGATGAACTCATTCACTCCCTATAAATATTTATTCTTTTCCTTAAAGTATGTGTCTCTACTTTCCACTAAATTTCTTTTAAGATACCTAGTTAAATGGTAGTCTATGTGACCTTTGTACTTCCCATTCTCTCTTTTATAGAGGATGTTTTATAAACTCTTCTCATGATGTGGGATTTTAACATTGAAAACATCAAAAAATATTCCATGATAAAGTTTAAATTTAAAGGATGAAATTTAAATAAGTTGGGTAGAATGTGATGCCCTAGAAATCTAAAGTAAGAACCTTATATTCGATAGTTTGTCTGAAACGCGACACCAAGTGCATAAGGTAATATAATATCCAAATACATTATAATATATTTACTATTTAAAATATATTATATATATTTCAATGCATGAAACACCAGGTTAGCTATCCTTACACGTAAGATCAACCTTACTTTATATCTTGTGTTATATGCAAGAGCGACCTTCCTCGATAGCTTGTGTTACACATAAGACAAAGTTTCATCGAATTAGTTTTTCTGAATAATAATATCTAACTTATAAAAATTATTGTTTACACCAATATAAAATTAATTAATTTTTTAATAATTAATGAGATACAAAAATAAGAACCAATTGGATATAAAAACAATATTGTTATTTTTAAGCTTCCAAAGGAGTTTTACGTTAATAAACATAACTAATTACAATTAGTGATTCATTTTAATTAAACATATATGTTATATATTCAATAAAATATTTTTTATATTTATCCATTATTTTTTATATTCATAAGATAATAAAAAACCTTATTTCACACATAAAACCCTATATTTTTTATAAAGGCAATTTTACCTCCTTTTAATGGAGAACCTATTTTAAATATTAATTTGACACTATTATAAATTTAATTTGATAAAATAAAGTTAATTATTTAATTCAAAATGTGAAAATTATCCTAGAGTTAATTTTTGGTATTTTTCTGAGAAACATCATTTTTTGATGAATAGTGAAAAATGATGCATTCTAGTTAAAAATTGCCTTTTAGTTTAAATAATTATTAATGTTAAATTATATTTTAAATTTTTTATAAAGTAAAATTATATAAATAATAAATATATTAATAAAATTTATTTTATTATAATCAAATTCACATTTAAATTGAATATAAAAACTCAACAATCTTTTGAATGTTTTTCTACTAAAAATGGTTAAACCGTCTATCTGCAAGATGAGCATTAATCTTAATTTTTTCACTTTTGTGATTTAAATTTCAAAAAATGGACATAAAACATTGTAATAAGGATGATATTTTGAGTATAATAAGATCAACTTAATTTTTGACCAAAATGATTAGTGAAATTGATTAAAATTAATTAATGTGATTAAGGTGTAGTTAGTCTTAAAATGGACTGAAGCTTATATTTAAGGGCCCAAATGACCTATAAACTTGTACAAAACCCATTATATATCCATAATTATTCCATTAACCTTTAATTATTGAGTTTTTTTTTGTTTTTTAAGGCTTTTTTAGGTAACATCATGTGTACACCTAACTTGTTTCCAAAAATCCCAAGTTAGTCCTTTTCCTTCCCTATAAAAGGCCATAAACTCTCCCCATTCCTCACACCTCTCAAGACATATTTGTTCATTCAACTTATGAACAATTAGTCTTTAAAAATACATAACCTTATCCTAGAAGCCTCCCATTGGTAAGAAAGAAATCCAAGGAAACTTTTGGTTCAAATCAGAAGGAGTTACCTGATTAAGAGGTAACGTCTTCTCTCAAGTTTTTTAGTTTCATTTCCATTCTTAAACACCTATAATATTATTATTATAAAATTAAATAGAAACACCAGTATTATAAATATACTATTATATTTTTATGTTAATATTTATACTTACACTTACACACACCTCCATCTAATGGGTAACAAACATATTGTTTCTGTGTATGACGAACTACTGCATCATAAAACAATGATTGTTCATTTTTCCATTTCCAAATTTCATGGTTGGAAATTAGGATGAAAAAACTATATATATATATATATATATATTAAATATTATATTTATTATTTATTAAATCTTACTTAATTATTTTACCACACATACCCTTATACTTGCCATTTTTCGTTAATATGATAACATCGTTTGAGGAAGTGTCGACTACAGCCCCCTCAAAGTGATGTGATTCGTTCACACGATCCATGGAAAGTATTAAGGATGATTATAATTGAAAATATGAGATATAAATAAAATATATATGATATTCATGACATAATTCAATTTATGTATATATATATACATATCATTTTCTTTATTATCCTTTCACACACTAAAAAGTGATAATGTTAGTCGTGGACGTGTGGATTACCGCCTCTTTGAAATGATGTGATTCCTTTTACAAAAATAGAATTATATATATAATTATATGTGAATAAATAATATAGAATTCATGATATTATGATCATTCTTAAAATATATAATTTTAATTATCTTCTTTCCATAATGATCATTGAAAAATGAGAATGTTACTCATGCGTATGTACAGCCTACAATCTCCATGATTGTAACGTTGGTTCATTTTTCATAACCAATTTTAATGACTGATTTTAAAAGTATAATTGATCTATAAATATTACAATTATTTTATTATTATTATTATATAGATATTATATATTTAACCCTTTGACCATAGTTGACCTACCAAAGTTGATTTTGACACATAAACCGAATTCTGTCAAAACGAATAATGTAAACATAATTGTTTAAGTAGTTGTATAAATCATAGTAATAAGTGAAATAAAATTAATGATCTACATTAAAAAGGTTATTGATCAAGTTTAAAATTAACATAAGTTTATTATATAGGTATTTAAAGGATGTTCACCCAAAAGGAAACACAAGGTAATGGATTATCCTCTCACTTTTTACATTCGTGAGATAAATGTCATGTTCACCACTTATATATTTTGTGTGGTGTATATAATTCCCATTTTTTTATATTTTATCACTAATCCTATTACATTAATTGTATTTAATGCTTTAATTTAATATTATTCCTTCATTAGGTTTATTATTTAAAACGTTTAAAGGTGGTGTGGGATACTTGGGAATGTTTAAAGATTATTTTCCTCAACTATATATTTAATGATATTTCAATGGAATTTACATTTGAAGAAATTATATAACCATTTTCCAATAAAAACTTTCATTATCCTTTAGTTTTTCGTTACCATTTTCAATATTAGTACCAATTTTTAATTTGTTAGTACTCAAAATGTTTTAGAAAATGTTTTTCAGAAAACCCAACTTTATTTCTCTCATAAGATGGAGAACCAGTTTTCTTCTAAAAACCATGTTTTACTAAAAAAATCAAAAAAAAAATTAAAATTATTATATAAAGACATTCTTAGCCTTTTTTCTTTTACCTGTGTTTTTAAAAGGAATCTTCTTGTCGCTTTCCGAACGATTCATTTTATAACCTTTTATCGTACAAAAGGATTATTCTTTTTACCTCGTATGACTTGTACAGATTTATCTGCCATCATTTCTTTGAATATTCCTTTTCATGTTTAAAAGGTTTATTTTTTAAATAAATTTTTTTCAAAAGGTATTATCATAGAAAAATATTTTTAAAAGTTTTTTCAAAATAAAATTATATTTTCCTCAAGAATATTTTTAAAAGTTATTTTTTTATTTCATCAACGACTACAACCCTCTATTTTTACTCCACATGGAATTTTTTGTATTAATACCATCCTTATTTTTCTCTTGATGGTTTATGATTTATTTGACCAAGGATAACATTCACATTCACTTCCTTGATTTATTTATTATTCCCCTTGAAATATCCAATCTCATATGATCATTTAGAATTGAATTTCTCTTAATTATCCATACTATTTATCATGGATATTACTATTACTTAAACTGTATACCATTTTACATACTACGTTTAAATGGTAAATTGTTAATAATTCTATATTTTTAATTCAATAGATTTAATTGATAATGAATATTTGTTATTTTGATTATTCAATATGAGGAATGTTTTAGAATGGAAATGACGAGTGGAAAACAGACTTTATATAACTCCTCGATGCTTTTATAGGTTCTCATGAGACAAATAATTGCACAAATGGGTTTCTACCCTTAGTTTTAAATCAAATTATGAAAGATCTTTATGATAATAGTTTTTCATGTTCCTTAGACATGACTTCCAACAATTAAGCATTACCCTCATATTAGTTTCAGTTATTATTCATCCATGAGATTTTATGTCAACATATCTATAGATATAGTTCATTTAAACTAATTATACTTATAATTACTATAGACATAGTAGAGGATTTTAAAAATCACAAAACATATTTCAATTCCAAATATATTATAATCATTCCTCATATATAATTAAATTAAATATTTTCATCCTCTTTTATTCAAATTGGTTAACTTTTCATAAAAACACATGCCACTTGATGATTTACCTCACTAGAGGTTACCACACTAATCACTCAATATTATTTAATATTATTTATGCTCAATCTCAATTATATTCACTCTATCCATAGGCTTTAAATTATTATCATTCTCTACTTTAGAAATTAAATCACAAAAATCATGAGGTATTTCAATAAGGTTGAAATGATTATGAGGCTTCGGGTAGGTAGGTAATGATGTGAAAAATAATATCATTGACTTGAAAAAGGAGGCTGAATTATTAAATAATAATGCATAATATTCAGAAATAAGGCTCAATGAAAAATTCAACCTTAATAAAGATCTCTCAAATGGTATCATAGATGTGATATTCCCTTGCCACATGGGTCTATTAACCATTAGTAAAGTGTAATGAATAAATCTGGTCCCTCTTTTGAATTTTTCAATTTTTCAAGTATAATTATTATAGTAAACTATATGATAATTATTATTTATAATTTTAAAATAAATATATTTATTATTTACTAATGAAAAATAAACCTATACACATAATGTATTGAAGAAATATATGTTGTGTTTTCTATAATTTGAAAAGGATAACTACAACCTTTGGTCCGGTACTTGGGGTGTTATTCGAACCAGTGACCAGCCGATCCAAACAATAACCCTCAACCACTGAAGTGAAGGTTTTAGTGCTACATATTTTTATTAATTTTATATTTTTAAAGTATACTTATAGAAATAAATATTAAAAATAACAACGCACAACATGTGGTTTCAATTATTGAAATATTAGAATGGAGCAGGGAGATTAGTGGAGTTTGAACCTGGGTCTTTTGGGCCCTAGTATATGTCTATGCCAATCAACCTAAATCATCCCTAGGTGATTTATTATTTTGGAAAATGTTTAAATTTATTATTAAAACATGACTCACACAACGTGTATCTTAATTCATGATGTACGGATTTATTAAAATGAAAAATGATGAAACTAGGTCGGTTGTTAGGACTCGAAACTGAGTCTTTTGGATTTATGGGTTATGACCCTGCCAACTAATTGGGCCCCACCATGGTTTTTCTTTTGTTTTGAAATGATTTTTTTTAATTTAACAAACATCTCACACATTGTTAAAACAAAACATGGGTTCTAAAAGAATGATCCTTGTACAGAAGGTAGGTGTGGATTGATTCGAACCGATGATGGCTCTGATACCTCCCAATAACTTTCCCATCGGCACAAGACTCATCCCAATTTATTATCCTAATTGAAATATATTTATACAAAAATTTATATAATTATATACACTAAAACGATAAGTACACATTGTGTAATAAGACACACATGACATGTTCTATCATTTTTCTCTTATTAAAAATAGTGTATAGAAGATAAGGGAGTACATGATGTGTTGAGAATAAGTACATGTTGTGTGTTTATTAAAAACAAAAAATAAAGAAAGAGGGTAGAAAGGAATGGGTGGGTTGCCTCCCGGTATGTGCCTTTGTTTTAGGTCTTTTGATCGACCTGAGTTACGGGTACTTACCCATAATCTAAATGTGGATGTGGCTTTCACAGTGCAAAACACCACATGTGTCTAGTGCCCTCATCTTGTTTCCAATCATTTTGACCTTTAGGTGGTCTGGGTGGAAGCTTATAATAGCCCTTCTCTGTGGCCATTAGATGCCGAAGCTGGACTTGGTTCTTGGCTTGATCTGCTACATCCTCCGCCTCCTAAGGTTCCTTTTATGCAATGTTAAATACCTGATAGTAATCACAGGATTCCTCTAAAATAGGTGTGTAATCAACTAAGAGTTATGAATTAATTTTTGGATCAATTTTAGTATGATCATGATATGATGTGTCCCCATATTCAAAATTGGAGTTTTGAAAAATAATTTCTAATTTTTTTAATGAAAGATAGGTTGGTCCCACATCAAGACATTTATTCTCATTTGAAATAGAATCAGAATGCCCATACTCATACTTAACCAGAGTATCCATATTGGAAATTTTCTTAGCGAGTTGTTCTATCATATTTTTTAGTCATCTCAACCTTTCGGTTTGGTCTAACTGTCATGTGGAAAAATACTCAATCATTGATAATAAACTTTTGGTATTATTTGAAGATGGTTCTGAAGGAGAAGAATAGAAGGGTGGGCTGAAGAATGTACATGGGTTTTCCTCGTATTGTAACCCATCACCCATGTAAGAATAGTATTTTTTCAGGTATGGGAATGATAGTTGTGGATCATATGGATACAAATAATCTCTAGGTATATCGTACCACTCCCCATTCAGATAATAATCTATGGGATGCATGGTTGATGTTCCCAAAAAAAATAATAGATAAAGTAAAATAAAAATAATACTCTGGGGAAACATACCTTAACTCAGACTCACGTTATTTCTTTCCGTATTGTTCCCCAGTAACGGTGCCCAAATTTGGTGTCACCCCCATCATATGGTATGGTCCAAATTAAAAATTAAATTTCCCTTCTGAACTAACTAACTAGGTATCTAGTGGTAGTTGGGGTCGATCCCATGGGGAAGATGGAGAAGCAATAACATAGCTCATGTCACAAACCAAATCTGGACGTGGCCAAAACTAGCACTAAACTCGGCCCGTGACATGTCCTGAAAGGCGTTACTGATCCCCACGGGTTGGAAAAAGTGCTTGGGTATCATAAAATGAGAATTGGGAATGATTTACCTGTGTTTATAAACTTAAAACAACAAATGAATCCAATAAAATGAATCTGGATTTTTCAAACAAAACAATCTTTTACAAAAATTCAGAAATAAATTACATAGTTTAAAACAACTCACCAAGACTATAAAAAAGGTAAAAAAACCTAAAGCAAACATCCCAAGAACCTACACATGGCAAGAGGCACTGCCCTCAAGACATCCCCATAACACTGCACCAAGAAGAATCGCTAAAATTCAGAACCGTTGTCACTAAAAGTTTTACCCAAACCTGCGACAAAAGAGACCAAATCTACTTACACCCAAAGGTTTATGTAGGGTGTGATCAAAATCCCATTAGTATTCCACCACTATAGTATTCCATGTGATAAAAATTCAAAGATTAAAAGCTTGCAAGTTTTTGTAAATAATAAATGCTAGTGACGATTTCTAAAAGATGCAACTTTAAATAAAAAAACAATTTCTAAGTGGGCTAATTTAAAGAATCAAAACTTTTAAAAAAAATTCCAAAGATACATAATTTTCATCCAAATATACTATATGTCGATAGTAAGTGTAAAGGATATAATGAGCACAAACAATGGGAAACAACCCCTAGGCACTAGCTCACTGTGGGTCTCAAGTACCTCGTATCTTGGTGAAAGTAACCATTACAAAATATATATATATGTTATCATGCACGATCCAAAAGTAGAGAACATACCCATAACATAGTGGTCACCAATAATCATCATAATAGTTTAGTTGGAGTAGTAAGCATCAATCTTGCTAAGTGAAACTGAGGCCAAACCCCACATATTCACTAGTATACTAGTACACGTCCACCCACCTAGATACCCGGGTTTTTCCCTTGTGCTCAAACAAGTTCAAAATGTCAAGAAATATACTTTGCACATGAAAATATAATTTCCACATCACAATTTCACCAAACAGTCCACATGTATACCACACAAGTCACAAAATTCCACTTTTCATTCAAATTGGTTTTGAAATCTGACTCACACCAAAATAACCCACAACACTTTTCGCATTTCTTTAACACTTCCACAAATCCATTAAACAATTTCATAAAACTATTACAAGATATTACAACTCACATAACATCTCATTCACATGTTACATAATACTCTTTTCATAACCAAAATCCATTTTTCACATCACACTCACACAAAACATCCCACGTCACTTTCACATCCCTTGCATACTTTAGTAAATTATTCAAACATTTTTATAAAACATTTATAAGATGGAACACATCAAAAAACATCCCCTTTAACATTTAAAATGTACCATTTAAAAATATATACACTCCAAAATAGTTTTCCAATATGGTTTTACGTCTTACATAAATCATTAAATCATTCAAATCTTTCATAAAACAACTCTAAAGAGTATACCCAAACTTTGCTCATAAAACCCATTTCAAAACCATATTTCAAGGACAAAACCAAACAAAAACACTACCAAAGTATAATTATCATCCATAGAGACATTTATAAAACAACTTTCAAGTGTTATAAAATCACCTTGAATAATACCATGAAAGATACAAATGGAAACACTCATTTTCATAAAATGCTCTCAAGAAGTATAACAAAGTTTCACACACAAAACCTATTCCAAAAACCCCCTTACAAGGCCCACATGACACTAAGGAATTAAAAAACATAATTTTAAGCCCCTTTAAACAACTAATAAATCAATTTCATATTTTATAAAACTGCCACAAAAGATACCACATGTATTACATTCAAAAAGTTCACAACTTCAACAAAAATGAAATTATAAAATTAAATGCTTAACTAAATCCCTCAAAAATGGTTTTTTCACCATAGAAAGCATATGGGGAGCATGAAAAACCAATAAAACAATCAAAATAACTCATCAAGGAATGTTTAACCATGGAATTACCCACCTTTTGAGTCGAAACCCTCAAAACTTGGTGCGAAACATCAAATGCACTACTGCCGCACCACAAAGAAGTGAAGAGAAAACTAAAATCTCAATATTACACCAACAAGACACCATTTAAAACCCTAGTTTTGAACCCTAACTTCTGGAAAATTTGGAACATCCAGAATATGGGATGAAACCCTAAGGAAATGGACGAAATGGAAGGGAGGAACACTTACTTGAAATAATCTTGGAGAAATCACCCTAAATCCACCAGTATATGAATTTTAAAATATCCAAACATTAAAGTTAGGTTTAAACAAGGAAGAGGAGATCATGTAAGAAATGTAATAGGTGAAAATAGTGAGAAATGAAGGAGTTATGAAGGAATCAATTTACCTCTTCAAATATGGTAAATTTGTGAAATTTAGAGAAGTTTTGCCTAAATTCGTGATTCTATTGAGCTTCAAATTGGTGGAGGAGAGAATTGGGGCGTGCCTTGGGTAAGTGGGATTGGTTGAGAGTTTGAATCACCAAAAAACTTAAAAAATTGAATGAGATAATAAATAATTAAAAAATATTTTTAATACAGGAAATGGGCTTTCGGGCAGGCCCAATCCCTTAAATAAAAACTCAAATCCACCATGATTATTGATTATTAAATGGTTCAAATTAATATGGTGGTTTTAATAGGTCAAGGTATGCCAAGTAGGAATTGGAATGGATGAAAAATGTTTAAAAATGAAGGAGTTATAAAGGAATCCAAATTTATTTTTAAATATGGAATTGAGCTCACAGTTTGGCCCAAATCATGAAAACTCACCCATTTCTCCAAAAAATCATAAGAAACCCCTAAAACAAAGAAATAATGGAAATTAAACTAAAAATAACTTTAAAATAAGTTATGTATGTGAAAATTATCCCCACCATGAAAACCTTTCGCCCCAGAAAGTCATAGCAAGGCCAAAGCAACAACCAAACCCAACTGAGAAACCAAGAGGTACTCCCTTTCCAGGTTTTACCCCCAAAGGAAAAAACACCTCCAATGATCAATTAAAGAAGGAATACTCTCACAAACCAAACTTACACCACTTTCCTAAAACAATCAAGCACATCCAGGCTTTATCCCAATATAAAACTCCTCAAACACAATCTGAACAAGACCCAAGAAATTTACCCAAACAAACAACAACATCAAACAAGGTTACACTTACCTCGCTATAACTAAACCATTATGAACTCTCCAATATCAATGTTTACCCAAGGAAGATGTAGTTAGTTAGATAGTTCTGAACAAGACTACCCACTTCCAAGCCAATACCAAGGAAAAAACTTAGTTACTGGTACGAGGAGACAAAAATGGGCTCCCCACCATAAGAGACAACTTAAATTCTTCCCGAGATAGAATCGGTACACTAACAGGGGGGCCTAAATAGACTCCCCAATTCAAGGGGTATACTTCCATGCACAAAACATGCGCTCAACCTGTCTAGACACACTTCAAAAATTTCTCCAAATACCCAGTTGAAACTAGAGGGGGGAAATCATGAACTCAGACTACAACATGGAAACGAGGTCCTCCCACCTCTACCACCAAACGGGGACAACTGGAACAAGATAATGAAACCATAGGTTTAAAATATTCCTATCATTCATACTGATGATAAGACTTTGTACTAGGGTTTTAATGACCCTAGGATTTCCCCTGACTATGTTCCAGCTTATCTCTAGTACCTATGGCTAGAGCTCAAATGATTGAAGCATCTTCAGCCTCGTAGTTAGGATTTGGAAACCACCTGAACAGAACTTCTTCTTCCGGTGATACAAACATCTACACTATAATCCCCGATAAGTTTACCAAGACATAAAACATTCCAAAATCACTTTACCTTAACCCAACATTTCACTGAAACAAGGTCTTAGAAGATTCACACACATCACACCTTGTTTCTTCAAGTGAGAAACAACAAAAGGAAAGGATGCATATAAACACCTTCCTCTGAAATAGAGAATTTTGACGTTTTTTCAAAGGGAGACATACTCCCAACATAACAGAGACTCTTATAGGATTGCACAACCTTCACCTTTATAGTCAAACGAGCACATGACATCACAAGGCATCACCGAACATGACCATTACGACGGATAGAAACAATATGTGGAACAGGACCTTATGCCAAGTCCCTAAGCAACACACAAGTCCAAAAAGTGTCCAAAATAGCCTCTCAGGACCAGATTCCCAAAACTGGTGGTTTAACATTAACTCCTACTTCAAATAAACTATGAAGAACCTAGATTCCCTCTTAGACACCATCAAGACACTCATCCACACTAACAACTCTAGACAACTTCCACCTTTGACGAATCAAGCAACTTAAGAAACTATGGTCTCTTTCAACCTTCCACAAGAACTCTCCCACTAAAAGAGGATCCACAAATCAAAGAAATGAATGGTTGTAGACTCAATCAACAATGATCAATAAAAGATTCATTATATTGATCAACTGGGGGATTTTCAAATGGTGAAACAATCTGGGTTTCACTTCAGTTGTGCATCAACCCTTAATGGGGGCGTACCTTATCCAATGAAAGAACCCAAGGACCCAACCAAGCTGGTACATTGGTAAAAAAATTCCACAAACCAGATCCAAACACATGAAGGGAACCACCATAAAGGTGTCCCAAAACATATCTCATAAGAGACTACTAACAGGTCCTTCTACCCAGTTTACCGACCAAACACAAACCCAAAACACGGTTCAAACAGGAGGGGTTCTTGGACTCAAAACATTCCAGAACATCAACATTTCAAAAAACACATAATACACACCATCCAAAAACATTCATCAATACATCAATTTTTCTTTTTAAAAAAATTTCTTTGAAAACAAACGGTTCAGCGGTTAGGGTATCCACCAATGGTACCCCATGGACCCCACACATGCATGTTTCCATGCCACACCAGGCACCCTCCTCATATCCAAGCCGGAACTCATCCAGTCATCACATTAACCATACATCATCCCATATAACCCCATTCATGTGGTCACTCATGAAAATACCAAATTTTAAAACAAAAACTCTTTCCACTTTTCAAAACCAAAACAATCAACCAATACTTCCTTTTTCTCAATACTACTACCTACAAAATCGAACCCAAATTACCACTTAAAAAAAATTTCAAAAAGGCACAATCATTCAAATGAAAACACACTTTCAAGTCATACACATTAATTTCAAAAAATCTCATCCCATTAAAACACCATTAAATAGTTTATAAAACTCTATTGGAAACACTTTTTCAAAACCAACTTTAACATACTTCTTGGTTTCAAAAGAGGCGTAAACACACCATTTTCCTAATTCAAAACAAAAATTATGAAACTTTAGTTCAACCATTTCAAAAATAAAAATATTCCCTCTTTATTTGAAAATAATTTTACAAAAACCTTATGCTTCTTAAAAACATGTCATTTTCACTTTAAAATCGAACTTCAAAGATTTTAAAACTAAAGGGCACAAGATAATGTGAGGGGGAACTAGCTTCGATGGGTGACTTGGACATATGGTTGGTGGCCATATTCCAATCACTTAACCATCACATAGAGTAATCTAGGTAATATCCACAGCTTCAAATTGCTTTCCAGGTCCAACAAGCTCACTAAGACCATTAACCCAACTCTCTTTTCATTTTCTTTAATCATCATCAAACCAAGAAAACCAAAGGACTTAGATAAATCCCGACTTCCCCTGGAAACTTGAATCCCATCATGAGGTGTGGTTATCAGGCACACTACCCATAACTGGAATACCAATTCTTGATAACCCTAACTCCATACTATTCTGACTCTTCCCCAAATAACATGACCCAAAGAGTTAACCTCAACCTCCTCTAATACCATTTTGTCACGAACTGAATATGGTCACCGCCAAAAACAGCACCAAAACCAGCCCGTGACATGGGTTGAAGGGTGTTCTAGATCCCCACAGGCTGGATCAAGTGCCCGGGTATCATAAAATGAGAATTGGGAATGATTTACCTGATTTTATAAACATAAAACAACAAATGAATCCAATAAAATTAATACGGATTTTTCAAACAAAACAATATTTTACAAAAATTTAAAACTGAATTACATAGTTTAAAACAATTCACCAAGACTATAAAAAGGGTAAAAAACCAAAAGTAAATAACTCAAGAACCTCCACATGGCAAGAGGCACCACCCTCAATCCATCCCCATAACACTGTGCCAAGAAGAACCGCTAAAATCCCGAACCGCTGGCACTAAAAGTTTTACCCACACCTACGACAAAAGATACCAAATATACTTACACCCAAAGGTGTAATTAGGGTGTGAGCCAAATCCTAGTAATATTCCACCACTAGAAAATTCTATGTGATAAACATTCAAAGGAGAAAAGCTTGTAAGTTTTGGTAAACAAGAAATGCTAGTGAAAATTTCTAAAAGATGAAATTATAAATAAAAAAACAATTTCTAAGTTGGATAATTTAAAGAATTAAAACTTTTAAAATAAATTCCAAAGCTACGGAATTTTCAGCCAAATATACCGTATGACGACGGTAAGTGTAAAGGATCTAATGAGCACAAACAATGGGAAATAACCCCTTGGCACTAGCTCACTGTGGGTCCCAGGTACCACGTATCTTGGTGAAAGTAAAAATCACAATATATATATGTTATCATGAACGAGCCACTGGTAGGGAACATACACATAACCTAGTAGTCCCCAATCATCATCATCATAGTTTAGTTATATTTGTAAGTGTCAATTTTGTTAAGTGAAACTGAGGCCAAACCCCACGGATTCACTAGCATATTAGTACACGTCCACCCACCTAGATACTCAGGTCTTCCCCTTGTGCTAAAACAAACTCAACAAGTCAATAAATATACTTTTCACATGAAAATATCATTTCCAAACCACAAATTTACCAAAAATCCCACATGTATACCACACAAGTCCCAAAAGTCAATTTTTCATTCAAATTAATTTTGAAATCTGACTCACACCAAAATAGCCCACAACACTTTTCACATTTCTTTAACACTTCCACAAATCCATTAAAAAATTTTATAAAACCATTCCAAGATATTCCAACTCACTTAAAACCCCACTAACATGTCACATAATACCCTTTTCATAACCAAAATCTATTTTTCACATCACACTCACACAAAACATCCCACATCACTTTCACATCTATTACACACTTTAGTAAATCCTTCAAACATTTTTATAAAACATTTTCGAGATGGCGCACATCACAAAAAATATAATTTCACATTTAAAATGTACCATTTAAAAATATACACACTCAAAAATAGTTTTCCAATATGGTTTCACCTCTTACATAAATCATTAAATCATTCAAATCTTCCATAAAACAATTCTAAAGAGTATACCCAAACATTGCTCATAAAACCCATTTAAAACCATATTTCAAGGACAAAACCACACCAAAACCCTAACAAAGTATAATTGGAATCCCTAGAGACATTTATAAAACCACTTTCAAGTGTTATACAATCACCTTGAATAATACCACGAAAGATACAAATGAAAACACCCATTTTCATAAAATGATCTCAAGAAGTATAACAAATTTTTACACACTAAACCTATTCCAAAAACCCACCTATAAGGACTACATGACACTAAGTAATTAACAAAATATAATTTTCATCCCATTTATACAACTAATAAATCAATTTCATATTTTATAAAACTACCAAAAAAGACACCACATGTATTACATTCGAAAAGTTCACAACTTCAATAAAAATGCAATTATAAAATTAAATGCTTAACCAAATCCCTCAAAAACAGTTTTCTCACCACATACAACATATGGGTAACATGAAACACCAGTAAAACGATCAAAATAACTCACCAAGGAATGGTTAACCATGGAATCACCTACCTTTTGAGTTGAAACCCTCAAAACTTGGTGTGAAACATCAAACACACTATCGCTGCACTACAAGTAAGTGAAAAGAAACCTAAAATCTCAAGATTACACCAAAAAAGACACCATTTCAAACCCTAGGTTCGAACTCTAACTTCTGGAAAATTTGGAACATCAATAATTCTGGATGAAACCCTAAGGAAATGGAAGAAATGGAAGGGAGGAACACTAACTTGAAGGAATCTTGGATAAATCGCCCCAAATTCAATAGTATCTGAATTTTAAAATATCCAAAAACTCAAGTGAGTTTCTAAAACGGAAGATGAGATCATGTAGGAACTATAATGGGGGGGGGGGGTAATAGTGATAAATGGAGGAGTTATGAATGAATCAATTTACCTCTTCAAATCTGGGCCATTTGTGAAATCCATAGAGGTTTCGCCCAAATTCATGATTTTATTGAGCTCCAAATTGGGAGAGGATAGAATGGGGGAGCGCCTTGGGTAAATGGTATTGGTTGAGAGTTTTAATCACTAAAAAAACTTAAAAATTTAATGAGATATTAAATAATTAAAAAATATTTTTAATGTAGGAAATGGGCTTTCAGGAAGGCCGAATCTCTTAAATAAAAACCCAAATACACCATGATTATGGATTTCTAAATGGTACAAATTAATATGGTGGTGTTAATAGGTCAGGTTATTCCAAGTAGGAATTGGAAAAGATTACAAATGTTGAAAAATTAAGGATTTATAAAATAATCAAAATTTATTTTTAAATCTAGAATTGGGCTCACGGTTTGGCCCAAATCATGAAAACTCACCCATTTCTCAAAAAAAATCATAAGAAAACCCTAAAATAAAGAAATAATAGAAATTAAATTAAAAATACCATTAAAATTAGTTATTTATGTGACATCTCAATTAAAAAAGTTTTAGTCGATTATCTAGATAAAAGAAGAAATGAAGGGAACAATTGAAATAGTGAAACTATTTGTGAAAATTAAAATTAAAAGAAAACAAATGTGTCAGGGTTGTAACTCTGATCATGTTTTATTTTAATTGTCATTATTTAGCGTTTAATTTATTGATGATAGTTATTTCCCGCAAGGATTCAATAAAATCATTATTTATTTTTCAAAAAAAAACAATTACACATTTAAAGGTTAATTTCTTGTTCTAGTAATTAACTACTTAAACATGTTTAGGTTCCTTACCCCAAAAGCAAGTGGAAACAGTATCACCCAATAGTCATGGATTTTCTCAATGAAACTCCTTTAGTTTTCTCTATTTTTTTCAATCTTGGTCTGATACGACACCAATGGAAAATAAGGAATTAGATTTACTAAAGAAGTTGTAAACAAAAATCATAATAAAAACAAAATTTTGGGATTTTGATTACAAATAACACACAATCATTATTATAACCCCCAACATGGGGAAACTAGCCTCTTATGACCATGGTCACATAGTGTGTATTGAGTATAAACTTAATCTCTACCATGGATATGAGAGGAAGAAGGGTAAAGGGAGAATTACACTAAACATAATTGAAGAATAGAAAAGAAAACAAAAATTTTGATCTAAGGGAGGTTCGAACTGCATAGTGGAAGCAAATCCCCCTAGATTTCCAACCTCAAACATGGAGGGTCTTCATATTATTTATAGAAAACATGAATAAATTTCATGTATAATAAATTACACGGTGTTTAGTGAGTTCAACTCCTTTTTTATTTTATTTCTCTGTTGGTAGGTGAGTTGTGCACCGCTCCTTGACTATAAATGCATCGGAGTTCTGTTGGTGGTAGTACATGGCATGTAGTGCTTCCCTATATGGCATGTAGTTTCAAATTCATCCACCAACTACATATAAAAGGTAGTACATGTCATGTGAATAGGTAGTACATGGTGTTTAAGATATAGATGGATACTTGGGTGTGTACTCAGTCTGGATGATCTGTGTCTGGGCAATGTTACATGACATGTGTTAATAAAGTACATGTCATGTATATTTGAACATTTGTTCTGATCCTTTCTGATTTGTGAATTTGGATTGAAATTGACTGAAAAGTACCATGAACACCAAAATAAAGTATTTTATCTTCAAAACAACATACATTCGGTGAAAATATGTTTTTATACTTAATAGAATGTATGAAAATGTGTACACGAATCGGTCACATCAGTTCTCTCTGGGTTCTATGGAGTCATCCCATTTTCCCATCTTATATCCCTCCTCTACCGATTTGGCCCAACACACACAGCCTCATCTTGGTTGGGTGTGTTGGTTTTTCAGATGGGTTTGGGACTGTGGTGATGGAAGTAAGGGAAATGTGGTTTTCTCCATTTTTATGGCCTCTTTCCTCAATTTCTATCAATCTATTTTTGGTTTCTCATTAGGGTTTCAGTCCTGATTTCTTATTAGGGTTTCAATCCTGGTTCCCACTTCCTCTTTATTGTTTCTTCTAGTTATGGGTTTCAATCTCTGTTTTACCTTAGGGTTTTTATCCCATGGTTTCTCTCTCTTGTTCCATGGTAGTTTATGTTTTTCATTTACCCTTATCTACCACTCCTCCATGATTTTGATTCTTGGTCCCTTTCTCCCTTCCAAGTCAGTCAAGTGAGTTAGATACCAAGGGAGTTTTGGGATGTATCTAAGGATTGGTAAGAGTTCCCGGGTGATGCGACATGTGGTGGATTTTTTTAGTTACTATGTTATTTAGTATTTCTCCATTGATGATGGATCTGGTTCTCTTTAGCAGTCATCATTGTTGTTCATAAAGGTTTCATGCTGCTACTTTATGTAGTTTGGTGATGAGGGATGATGATAAGGCTCTAGTTTTAACGATGGTTCAATGGAATGTGATGTTCTTCAGTGGATAGGTGTGGTGTTAGGATGATGATGACGATGGTGTAAATGGATCGGTGACAATTACATTGACGATAAAGATGTGGTACCGTGTGAGACGGCGGTGAAGATTCTGGTGGGTCTCACCGACATTGTGATGATGGGGAGGCGAAAGTACAGGTTGTTCGACATGATGGTTTTGCAATTATAGGAAGGAGTGTGACTTGAGATGGAATGTGAACCGAGATGGTTGATGATGGATTTTGAAAATGAAATTTTAAATTTTTTAGATGTGTAGTTTTTTGTACTATCTTTTAGAAATGTAAGGTTTCCTTTAATCCTTAAAGTGGATTTTAGAAAATAGAAAAAATGGATTTGCTAGTAAATGAATATAACTAAATTTTATAATGTAATGACACTACCATGATCAAATGAAATTAAGAAGAAGAAATTATCACTTACCCAAAGAGATACAACACAACCAACAAAATGATCAAATGCTGAATAAATCAACCCAAATCGAATAGAGACTCCCAAAATCACCAAATAAGGGATCTAGGATGAGATCATGGAGTGTTTTGGTATAATGAAATAAAAATGAATTGATGCAGTGCCCTAAAATATTATCTCTCAATGGTTAACGATGTGTAACCCCTTTACATGTCATTCAATCTACGGGGATTGCATGCGCTAAAAAACCCATAACTTTTTTATTAAAACCTGATATTTTAATATTACATGATGTGTCACCAATACATGGTGTGTAATATTTTCACTCTATGTGCACAGTTCATGACTTGTGTCTTGAAACTAGGTACATGTCATGTAACCCATTTACATGCCATGTAATCCCCCAACATAGAGAAAAAATCCAGATTCTTACACAAAAACCCCAAACTAACTTGGGTGTTCTCCAAACATGGGGAGAACCTAGAAATTCCATTAACACATTTATATATGGACTCCATTAATTAAAAAAATATAAAATACCTAATCTTTAGGTTTTTTTCCCAAAAAAATGTTCTACATCCTCAAGAGTGCCAAGATGCACCCAATTAAAGAGGAAAAAAACAAATAGAAGAGAATTACCTGAAAGCGGGTAACAGGATATTACAAACTCCCCACCATAAGACTTTATATCCCTAGGAAGTCATGTGGAATAATGAGGTTTAGTAAATAGGTGATTCCATTTCTCCATCATCAACGAATCGTGCTCCCAAGTCTCATGAAAATATGATTTGTTCCGCCATAACACTCTAACCAATGGAATAGACTTCACATGCAAGACTTTCACTTGAGAGTTAATGATCTCAACTGGTATCTCAATAATTGAAACATCTGGTAACTCAATCTATTACCAACTCATAATATGAGAGGGATCATGATGGTAGTTCCTAAGCTGTGATATGTGGAAAAAATCATTTATGCCTATCAACTAAACTGGTAATTCCAACTGATAGGTGACCTACACAATCCTCTTAATGACCTCATATGATCCAAAATATCTTTAATCCAACTTTTCTTATTTCCCCAACTAATGGTGACCTAATAAAAAAGAAAATTTAAAAAAAAACTCAATCACCTATAGAAAACTCCAAAGGAAGATTTGATTGATCTACATAAGATTTCCTCCAAATTTTCACTGTAACCAAATGTTGACGTATATCCTGAATCTTTGCAAATGTATCCTGAACAATCCTCAATCAAACAAGAGAGTCCTTTCCCACCTCTTCCCAATAAATAGGTGATATGAATGGGTGACCATACAAATCCTTGAAATGATACATTCTAATTAAATAATGATAACTATTATTATAAGAAAAATAAACCAATACTGGATGGATATCCCAAGATAACAAAAGTCCAAGACACGGACATGAATCATATCCTTTGGAATCTTAATATCATGAATTTTTTGGCCATATATCTATGGATGATAAGTTTTAATCAATCTTAATTGATTTTACATCACCTTCTAGAGACTTATCCAGAACCTTTAAGTAAAACTAGGATCCCTATCTAAAATAATAGCAGAAGGAACACCATGTAACCTCATAATTTTTTTCATGTATAGCTTGCCTAGATATTTAACTTTTGCAGTGTATTTGATCAAAATAAAATGAGATGACTTTTTCAACTTATCAATCACCACACAGATATCATTCCTCCCTCAAGGTGTATGTGGTAATCTAAAAATAACGTTCATGGATACCTCATCCAATTTCTAAACCAGCACTGGGAGAGGCTAGAGAAAACCAAAAAGTTTGAAATGATTTGACTCTATCTATTGGTAGGAGTAATAGTGGAACACATAATCAACAATTTCATGCTTCATAATCAGCCACTAGAATCATTGTCTCATGTCATAATACATCTTTATAGTTCCCGGATGAATGGACCATAAAAAAATATAAAAATCAAACAAAACCAAGCTCCTCACGGATGTTGGGATGAAAAATTGATCTTTGAAAATGATAATACCATATGAAGAGAGAGACCAACCAGAAATGGTCCCCCACCATATAAGGTTTCTCTAATTCCTATTAAATTGACATCTTGCCACTAACTCTATAGAATAGACTCAATGAGGGATGGAGATAATCGAACACTAATCAGAACCATACATAAAACACCCTCCCAATCATTTAGATGCAATTGATAAAAAATACACATAATTTTCTATTGTTCCTTAGATTATAAAACATCTTGTGTTGGTAATTTCCTACTTAGAGAAACTAAAATTACATTCCCCTTCACCAAGGTATAGGAAATATAAAATTCAAACATCTAAAGGTATTCCACCCACTTCTTCTGTTTAATATTCATGTATTTTTTTTAAATGATATATCTCAAACTCTTATAGTCATAAAAGACTATTAACCTCCCCAAAAAAAGATAAAGTTTCCAACACTTAAGTTCATGCATAACTATAGAAATCTCTAAATCTTGAGTGGGGTAATTCCTCTCATGAGGTTGAAGCTGACGAGATCTGTAAACTACTACATGATCATCCTATATGATCACACAACCCAAAACAATGCTAGAAGCATCACAAAAAACCACATACCCCTTATCAGGATCAAGTAAGATCAGAATATAAGTCGATGTCAGAATTTATTTCATCTCATTGAAATAATACTGAATTTTTTAAAACCATAAAAATTTCACCCCTTTCCTAGTAAGCGTATTCAAAGGTGACACAAACTTTTAAGAAATATTTGAAAAATTGTCTATAGTATCTAGAGAGACAAGGGAATATTTGAATATCAAAGACATTTAGTGGTTCTTCTCAGGAAAAAATAGTCTTTACCTTCTCAGGATCAACTAATAATCCATACTCATAAGTTACATGTCTTTATGATTTCACTTCTCGAATCTAGAAGTTTCATTTTGAAATATTTCCATATAAATAGAGACTTATCTAGATTTACAAAACCAAACTCTAATGGTTCTTATGATCCATCTAAGATCTCGAATAAACTAAATATATCATCTATGAATGATACCAAAAAAAATTTGAGATATATATGGAATATCATATTAATCAAAGACATAAAAATTAAAGGATTTTTTTTAGACCAAATGACATCACAAGATTTTCATGATGGTCATAACTACTTCTGAAAGCCATATTTGGTATATCTCACTCATGAACCATGAGATGATGATAACCCAACCAAATATAAATCTTTAAAAACCATTTCCCCCACTTTAACTGATCAAAAAAATCATTCACATTTGGAAAAGTATAGTAGTTATAAAATGTTAATTGGTTTAGCTTCTGATATGACACCCACAATAGGAGTGAACCATCTTTTTTCTTGGAAAAGAGCACTGGGCTTCCTAATTTAAAACATTGGGGAAAATAAAGCCCTTCTCCATAAGATCACCCAATTGAATTTTGAGCTCTTTCATCTCTTCTACTTTCATACAATGATAAGGTATAAAAATTGGTTGCATCCCTAAAACCAGGTCAATCATAAACCCAACCTACATATCTATAGGAAACTCAGCGAAATAATCTAGGAAAGTATCAGGAAAGTACCGAACAATGGAAGGAAGATCAAAAATAGAAGAGACATCATCTAGAACAACTGGTACCACAGACAACAAACTCCTTAACTCTGGGTGGTAAGGTACTACATGACTAAAATTTGGATCCCACTCTCCCTAAAACATTTGTGGGATTCCATAATCCACTAGAAACAAGACATGCTGATGATAAAAATTAACCTTATCATAAATAACAATAAACCAATCTATCCCAATGATGATATAAAACATATCTAGATTGAGAATAGGAAAATCTCAGACTAACTCTGCATTAGTTATCGATAGCAGATAGGGACACTAAAACACATGTTCTTTCTTCTTACTAATAGGTGTCTATAACTCCATAAAAACGGACATGAGATTCATTAAAATTTTAATTATATAAACAAAATAAAAATATATAAATGAGTTGGAATCGCCAGTATCAAATAAAGAAACTGCTATTGAAGATGCAATAAATATAGTACCTCTCACTATATATAGAATCAAATCTACCTCCACTTGAAACTCATCTACTGCATAAAGGTGATTCACTCCTAAGGCATATAGATGGATCCTTGTAGTCTTTGAAGAATATGACCATCCTACAATACCCTTTGGATCCAACGATATCTGGCCATATTGAGGAGTAGACATAGCTAGAAACAAAATGCATATAACCATAATGTCCACATCTATTATACATCTTTGGAGGAGAAGGACATGAAATTTGAGTGTGTATGGCTTTACACACTGATAAAAAGTCATAGGAACACCACTAGATATAACTGGAGGTTCTAAAGAGGTTTTATTCCTAGAATCACGTTCACCACTCTTGAAACGAACTTGACACTTACTCTTTTTCCCTAGCACACCACTGATGGTTCCACTAGGTGGAAGAGAAGGGAAAAAATATTTAACCTTTCCTATTGTATTCATTTCTTCTAGAATATCCATGTATATTATCTCTGCATAGGTCGAATGATTCATCATAAATACCTACAATCAGATATCTGGTCAAACACTCTATAGGTACTTTTGAGCTTTGAGTAGTTTATTCTTCACAACCTTTAGTGAAAAACAAACCAGCTCAGTAAACCTATTAGTGTATTCCAACACTAAAATCTCTCCCTACTACAAAGAGAGGAACTTCAAAGACCTTTCCATCATCAGGGACTCGGGAAAAAATTGATGGAGGAAGAGAGTCTTGAAACCCTTCCAGTACAATCCCACGTGCCTATCCGCCTATACCATAGAATCCCACCATTGCTTGTTGGGGACCACAAGTCTGAACGTTGCACACTTCACTATGATACTCTTAGATTTATCTTGGAATTCAAAGATCTAATTAATCTTTTTAATGCATTTCTTTGACTCTTGAGGTTCATTAATACCTTTAAAGGATGGTGGTTTCTCACACAAGAACTCCCATGATCAATCTCTTTTCCCCCACAGCTCCTAGTTGTCCCTAAATGACTGTGTTCTGAATATGTGGCACATTATGGTCAGCAACATGAACTTCCCATAGGATGACCTCGATAAATTTCTGAACCATCAAAGGATTACATTGAGGATCATCAGTTACACCCTCCTTAGGAACTCACAGAACACATATCGAAGGAATATTACTACAAACCAAAATAGAATAAATGATCATACAATAGAATAATATCAGTTCAAACCAGAAAACCCATAATAAAAAACTGATATTAACATCAAAACTCAAAATAGGAGATACGCATCTCAACATTCCATGGTAAATTGAGTCTCTTCATGGATATATATATCCAAACTCACCGAAATGTACTTCTTAAGTCCCAAAAATACTATCTCCAGTATACCAAAAATCCCAAGACAAATAATCTTAAAGAAAGACCGCCTTTAATACTAAATCGTAACAAACCAACCCGAATACCCTCTCAAACTTGTACCTGACCCATCTCATCATGTACCTAAAGGGAATTCATGATCCCCACAGGATGGAGACTAGAACCAATTCATCAAAAAACAATCAGATGGAATAATTTTTCCAAACATGAAGCAACAATATGTCATATATATACAATAGAGACAATAGTAAAAAAAGATAAACATATTCCATAACTGAAAACAAATAGCAGAATCCAAACAACTCAAGGGTATAAAAAATCTCCAAGTATTTTTATAACCACAAAAGACTACCAAAATAGGAAAAACAACTACTCCATGTGATAGTGTGGGAATACTCCCACTATCTCACCACTATCTACTCAACTCAGTTGATAGAAAACCTCACCGCCTCATTGTGGTGTCTTGCCTTTCCCTACATCGAAGGATATAAAAAGGTCAACACACAGCCAAAGGGTTACACATGGTGTGAGATAATAGGCTCAGTAGGATACCACTCAGGTATTCTATATCAAGTTTTTGAATAATAATCCAATCATTTTCAACTTTAAATAAAACAAGGAATAATAACAGTTTTACAGTTTTTATACCAAAATCATGGAAAAATAATTTAATTTACCCTATCCACATTTACAAAGAAAGAAAGTAAATTATTTTCAAATCATTTAATAACCATATATCACAGTAGATATATCATTTCAAAACAAATAATGCATCACATAACATATTATATCTATAGAAGTACAAAAAAATAGTTCAATCCAAAAGCAGAATCATGGGTAACATCACACCAAGGATCACACTATGTTAGGATAGCTAGGAAAATCATACCTAATATAGATAATCACATATGCATCAATCCTCTATACATATGCATCGATTCTAGAGAGCATAGGAACACCCTAGTAAGTGAACCTCCCAACAGGTCTAACAATCCCCTAGAACAATAGGCCTAGGGAGCAGAGAAAATCCCCATGAGAAAACCCCATGATAGTGGATGAGACCTATTACTCTAACTTCCACCTAAGTACCCAAGGATTCCCATGTGGTCTATTTTCCAAACTAGTTCATCAAACCATTTCCACCAAACCATTATTTAAAAATCATCTCATAAAACTATTTTACAATGATTTGAAAAACCTTTTCCATTTACCAAAACTAGGGGAAACCCATATTTTATGAAAACTAGTTTCACACACACACAAAAAACAATCATATCATTACATTAATTTAATTAATAAATTTATCAAAAATAGGAGCAATGTAGTTCACCAATAAAGGCTAGAGATGGAACCACCTGCCTGAAAACTCAGGTCACACATGCCCGCAATGGAATCCACTACAAGGAAGAGGCCAACCATGACAACGGAGGCCCAGAATAAATATACACATATTAAAATTGATCCAATTCAACAGAAGGGTCATTGAAGATTATGAAACATTACATACCTCAAGAACATACTCCCACCACACCACAACCAATAAGGATTAGCCCCTAGAAGAAGATTACACAATAGATCTGGAAAGAATAAAGAAGAAACATCACCATGGATCAACAAAACAAATAGCTCAACACAAAGATGTTATCGCGATCAAAGGAAATGAAGAAAAATAAAGGATATCTTACCTGAAGAGATTCATCACAACCACCTTGATGATTCAATAATGAACGAATCAATCCAAATTGAATAGAGACTCCCAAAATCACCACAGAAGGGCTCTAGGTTGAGAGCAAGGAGGGATGCGAAAGAATGAAATAAAAATCAACTGAAGTATCACCCTAAAAGTTAACCTCCCAATAGTTACAAGATATGTATCCCCTTTACACATTTTTTAATCCACAAGGATTACATATGCTGAAAAACATATTTCATTTTTATCAAAAATTGATCTTTTAACATTACATGTCATGTGACTATTACATGGTGTGTAATATTTTCACATTGTGTACACAATTCATGACTTGTGTTTGGTGACCAAGTACGCATCATGTAACCCATTTACATGCCATTTAATCTCCTAGTACATAGTATAAAATCAAGATTATTACACAAAAAACCCAAACCAACTTGGGAATTCTAAAAACTTGGGGAGAACCTCGAAAGTCCATTATTATATTTATACCCAGACTCTATTAATTCAAAAAACATATATCCCTAAACTTTAGGTCATTTATCTCATAAAATGTTCTACATCCTCGGGAGTCCCAAAACACACCCAATTAAAGAGGTAAAAAATAAAAGTGAATATAACTACCATAAATCTTGTAAAGGGATGTTATAATTATGGTTATTACATAATTTAAGGGTTATTAAGAAGAAATAAAATTAAAAAACTCAATTAAGAGTTATACCACTTCTTTGGGAAACATCCTTTGGTTTACACCTTTATCCTTATAAGGTTGGTATTTCGATCAAACTAGGACCTATAGATCACTGTTAAGGATTTTAGGAATGTATTTTCATAGGTATTTGATGAGATAATAAACTCTTGAAATGTGAGTAAGATAAGAGAGTTGGTGCTCATTTATAAGGGAGGGAGAATACACACTTGTAATTTTTTAAAAGATTAAAATTTATTAATGTCTTACTCAATCCAAATGGATCCAAAATGAATAATATAAAAATATTATATGTTATATGTATTAATTATGTTAATAAAATCGGATTTAGACAAGTTTTTATGTCATTTTATCCTTTATAATTTTATTTTTAACTGTTTTAACCTTTTTTAACTCTTACAGTGGTAACTAACTTTTTAACAAAGTTACTATTCATGATGACCAAAAATGAAAGTGCAATCATTACCAAATTTAGAAAATATGATTCTAAATATAGAATATATTTTATCAAATTTAATTTAATTAATTTGAAGAAACTATTTTAAAAACAAACCCATAAAAAACGATGAAAACAGTTTTCCATAAAAATACCTTTCTTGTGTATAAAAATGTTTTTATACCAAATTAAAGTATAATGTTAATAGAAATGTAATTAATTGTATTATGTTAAATAAAATGATAATTATTTTTCTTTAAAACCAAACCAAAACAAAAATAAACCTTGCATGTACTTTATTAATAAAGATTAACTAAGAACAATTTTTATTTAAACAACAAAATTACTTAGATTTCCAAATTGTCAAGCATATATTTATAGGTCCAAAATTATATTTTTATATACATTATATTAATTATTTAATATATTTTTTATTTAAAAAGGTTTTTTAATCTTTAAATTTATTCTTATATCATTATAATGTCATAAAATTGATAGTTTTGGTAAAATTGGTGTTTTTCACTATTCACTCAAAATCAACTATTCCTGAAAAATCTCAAAAAATAAACCTAAGATAATTTTAAAATGATGAATTAAAAAAGAAAATTAATTTAATCAAATTAAATTTATAATAATTAATAATTAATATTTTAATCATATTCTTGTATAAAGCTATGTGCATTGTGTTGTTATTTCTTAAAAAAGAAAAGCCTACTATAATTGAAGCTCAGGTGTTACACTATTCCACAATTTAGTGAATTCACCTAATAAATTTTGGTAGTTTATCACAAAAATTAATTATACTATAACCATACCTAGATCCATGATGTGGTGCATTCACCCAAGTTGTTTTGGACAGTGCCCGCATGAGACTGACCCAAATAGCCACTATGCCTATCCACCAGGATTTTAAATCTTTCTATTTCCCATAGGTGAAAATCCAGACCACTATGACAAAAAAATTCAAGGTATTAGGGAGTGGATAAATCCCTACAAATAACCCAATTCCCATGCTCATATCACAAAAAAGCTCAGGAACATGACCTTCACTAGGTCGGTCTCAAGGGATGGTGAATCCTAGAAATCAAAAACATCACATCCTTCCACCAACCATCCTTCCAATTATTATCAAACGCAAAAGGGGCCGAAATAATATTTAAAAATATATAATAAAAAATAACATATCTCAATCCAAAGGATCTACAAGTGCTATTTTTTCTAAAAATTATAGGCTTTGAGCTCATAGTTTCCACAGTACCTTCAATACCCTGAAAACCACCACCTTTCTGGTTGATAGAAGTTATGATTGTAGAACTATATTGTTATTTAATAAATATATATGACTTCATTACCCCTTTTTAATATAGTATTTTTCTTCCAAAAATCATTTCTTCCTTTTATTGGTTTAATGTAAGTAATACCACTCTTATTTCCAATCAAAACTTTCTAATTTTCTGTTGGAAATCCTACATTGTTAAAAGATATTGATATATCTTCATATTTAGGAGGAATAAATTTTACCTATTTTTCTGGACCAACATTTTCACCATCTTGTAAAGATTTAACTATAAATTCTATTTCCTTATTGAAATCATATTTCAAATTCTTAAGAGTTCTTTCAACTACTAGATATCTAGATTATATCTTTCCATGTTCATCTTCTATTATATCTAGTTTCTCATTTTTATCCTTCAATATTTTTTCCTATTGAGCCTCTTTCAGATTGATATTATTAATTTCTTTAAATTATGAATTCTATTTTTTTAGATTATCTTCTTTAATTTCATTCTTCTTCTCTCCATTTATTTTAAATAGAAAAAGTTCCTTCTTGGGTTTAGTATTTTTCTCAAGATAGGCTTTAATTATGATTTCATCATGTATTCCAAGTAAGTTAATTCATCTTATTCACCATGTTCACTTAAATTTTTCTCATGTTTCACATGATCCATAAAGTTTAAAAATTTATCTGAAATTTCGTCATTGGATGATATAGCTTCTGATAATTCTCATTTCTCTTATTTTCTTAGAAAAATCATTTTCTTCTTCTGGGTAAACTTACATTTTCATTCATCTTATTTTCTAACTCCAGTTTTTTTAATCTAATTATTATTTCAATTATTTTCATTAAGTTTATCCTATTCACCTTCAATAACTTTCTTCTTAGGGAAATTGATGAAAAATTTCTCAACTTATCCATACTCAAAGCATTTCAAAGGAATATTTCCCATGTAATTACCTTTACAATACCTAAAATTTTAACAAATAAGATAAATTATTCTATTGTGATCTATATTTATACCATATTCATCTTCTGATTCATTTAAAGAATCAAATTTTCATATATTGAGTTTGAGTTTCCTCATGGATTTGAAATACATTTCTTCATTAGCTATTAACTTAAATGTTAAATTATTCCCTATTTCACATAACATGAGTATATTATTAAGTTCATCTAGTAATAAATAATATTTATCCTCCATGTTTGAGACTTTAGGATCAAATCTATCTGAGAAATTTAAAATTAACCTTTCCCCATTTATTGAGTTCATTATACTGTCTCCAAATCCCCTGATATTACTGAGATTTTTTTTAACTCTTTTGAAATAATATTTTATATTTTCCTCATTATCCATATTCAAGTACTAAAACTAAATTGTCTATATTTTAAGTTTTTATTCCTTTATTTTATCATTACCTTCAAAGAAACTTTTCATCCTATCCCAAGTTTCCTTAGCTAATTGAAGATTTATCACCTTGGTGTAAAAAATTTCTGAAAAAGACATGGGTGTTGTATTTTGATCCTTATCATCAACTCCTGGGTTTATTTTGTCTTTAAAATTCATAAATACATCCTTTTATCTTGGTATAAAACCTATTGTAGCAACATCCTCCCATTCCAAGTGAAGATATAGAAGATATGGTATTATCCTATTTTTCTATCCATGCATTTTTTTCCATCAATGGTAGGGAAACCATGGTTATTAACTGGATTTTAGTTCTTTATATTTAAAAAACACATATAATAAAGGGAACATGGATTTTATACCTCTTTTTATACCCAATAATGGGTAAAATTCAGAGAACTTAGGATAAATCATTCATTACTTTTTAAAACTTACTTTAACTTTAAGTTAACCTCAATTAATTGTAAAGATCTTGACCCTATAAAGTTATAAAAACACTCTCAGAAGTATGAAGTAAATTAGAAAATAGAGTAAGGCATAGTTATTTTTACAAGTTTTTTACCTAATAAGGGTACCTACTTTTTGTTGTGCTCTAAATTTTTGAGTCATATATTTTCCACTATGATAAATTATTAATTAAAATGGTTTGGGAAGGGATCAATGTAAACCAAAAAGTGTATCCCACACTAAATGTGTAACAACCCATAATCCAAAAACCTATATTATGTAGTTATATTACATTATTTGTATATAATATAATATTTTACTGAAGTATCTAATAGTTTAATAATCTTGGAATACTAGATACATATATATTTTTCACATTACACTTAAGAACATAAAGTATAGTATAAAAAAACCATGAGAATGTTACTATCTTTTAGTAGATCCTTGAAAATTACACATGGTTCTCTTCTAGGTTTCCTAAGGAAAAGAAAAAATAAGGGTGAGATCAAATTATCAGTAAGGAGTAGTATATAGTGGAAGCTAACATAACATAAGTATGGAAAATAAAAGTATATGTTTAGAATAATTCTTTAATAAAATGAAACTAAGGGCATATTATATCTTTTATAATAAATAAAAACATTGATAATAATTATTAATCTCATATTGATGGAATAAATAATGTTAGAAAACATAAACATGCCTTCAGATCCTTGTCCAAGTCATCAAACATAAATGATCAAATCATATTCCAATACACAATCTAGTTTGTCTCATGAGAACTAATAATTCATCTAGGGGCTATCTATACTAGACCACCCATTACTAATTAATTCTAATGTATTCATCATATGAATTAACAATAAATTTCATAAAATTACCTAAGTATTACTTTATCATGGAAAAATAGAATACTGATTATATGTATGATGAAAATATAGAAAAATAATAATTTTATATTTAATGTAATAATAGTTTATCTAGGAAAATATCCTGAAAATCAACATAGAAGCTATGGGGTATTATCAATGTAATAGGAAGTACCTTTTTCAAATAAATAAAGATAAGGTGGTGGAAAGGGTAATTTCAAAGTTTTCGGTTATCAATAGAAGATATTAATTGAGTTTAGTAGTTTTAAATTGTATAATACCAAAACAATGATATCAAAATCCTTCATTAAAGTTCATAAATATCAATTAAATTATCTAAATAATATCACCCAAGAGTGTCTCTTCAGATGTGCAGTCTTAGGCTCACTCATTATACACTAAGTGAAGATTGAGTTGATAATAAAACAACCTTTTTCATGGTGATTTATCTTCGGTGAATTTTTCTATAGTTTCATACACTTTCCAGTATCTAGAAAAGGATTTAATTTATAGGAAAATCACATACACTGTACTTTCCCAAAATTTAAGCTTTTGGTAATTATGATAGCATGGGTAATTTTTTTAATAAAAATCCATTAAAGAATAGAATTTAAAATTGGAAGTTAAATTATATGAATTATAAAATAATCCTGATATAAAATTTTAAAGTGATATTGAGTGCACCATAAAATTGAAAACGTGGTGTATGAAATAATCATGACCAAATGAATTGAAATTTGAGACAAATAATCCTTACCTTTATTCTCACTCAGTATAATGTTCACTAACCTCATTTATAACAGAAATAACTTTATTAATCACCTATTTAAGAACCTTATTCATGCTTATAACCTTTTTTCAACTTCATTAATAATTATTCTCTACATTTATATTAGATAGTTATTAATTATTTTTAATATCAGATGTGAGTAATCTTAAACATTTTGAGCTAGTTTCGTAATAGAGGTGTTGTTATTCATTATTCTCCAAAATAATTTCATTGAAAAATAATAAAAGGTAATATAATTGATTATTTAGAATGTTAAATTTTTATTCTATGGTATTTTTTTATGATCCTTAAAGATGAAATTGATAATGAGCATCTTTAGGTGATTTCGAACAAACAAGAATTAGTATCTTAACTAATGAGTTTAATGTTAATTTTTCCATAAAAATAATTATTTACTTATTTATATCATATATTACCAAAAACTAAATTCCCATATTATTCCATCATATAAATTTATAGCATTTTTCAAGTAGGTGGTTAAACAGACCCAAATAAGAACATACCTTAATTAATGGATGATTTTGAAGTGATTTAATTGTAATATAACTATAACAGAAGCATAATGACCTTATTTAGTATTTATAAGTGTTTTATATCATAATTAGAAATAATTAGAAGAAGAATATAACTTATATGAAGTTATTTCATAGTATGAATAAATCACTTTTTTCTCTAAAAATGCACTTTTGGAGTGTCTAATTTACCAAGGTTGTTTGTTTCTCATATTGTTAATAAGTTATAAATTTTATCTTTAAATAACCTTAATAATTTCATAAATGTAATATTTATACATTAAACCATTTATCTTGACCATCCATGTAAGATGGTGATGAAAATAAAATTTTAAATCAATCATTCCATAGAGGCGGTAGTCCACATGTACGATTGGTTGATGATTTCATTTTCCATAGAACGGGAAAAATGCATAATATTTTTTAACATTTAAGGATATAAAATATTTTATAAATATAATAATTATTTATTAAATTCAATATTATGACCATTAATTTAAGGTTTTTAAGGAAAATTAAACATGATGCTTTGTGGTGGAGGTAGTCTGCACGTACACACGAATGTCATTTTATGTTTTCATAAAAGGAAAAGGGAGAAGTTTGTTAATATTTATTAACTTAGAATAAAAAAAATTAATTATAAAAAAATAATAATTTAGTTATATAGTATTTATAAAAATAAATTTGGAATATTAATATATAAAAGAAATTAAATTATGGAAAATTAGTACTCATGTTGAGGACTTGGGATTTCCCTTGAATGATTTTTTGGAAAGGGGGGCTTAGGATAATCTATTATGAAAAAAAATATTAAGAGGATAAAATTATATTATAGGGGAAGGAGTAAGGGTATAATTTAAATAGGAAACTAATTTTTTTTAGTGGTATTAAAGGGGTGGTAAGAGGCCTCTTTTATAAGTGGTGAGAATTTCATTTTTGTAAATATTTCAACTAAAATGTTTTATTCACTTCTATTTATTGCTTATAAAGTCATAAAATTCACAATTTTGGTTAAAACATTGTTTTTCACTATTCGCATAAAAATAAATTATTTCAGAAAAAACATAAAAAATAATCTTAAGCTAATATTGACATTCCAAATCTAAAGATTAATTTTATTCGGTTTAATTTAAAATAAAATTTAAATAATAAATAAATTCAATAATAAAGGTTATTTAGAGTATGTATTAGGTAATAGTTTTGGGATGTAGTGTTTACTTTTTATAGTATGGTCTCAAGTATTACAAAATATATCCTAGAAAGATGATTTAATATCTTCCCACTATTAGCACAATATATATTTTCTTTAAATATTTCTGAATAAAAAATAGATTCTTCTCATTATCTCTAATTTCTAAAACTTTAGATGTATAGAACATATATTTGTCACTACTTGAACTTCTAGTCTCCTCAAATCAATGATCTTATTCTTCGATCCATTGTATATTCTTTTGAGAGTAGGTTAGGCCCTAAATGATCTTATTTTATCAAAGATATCAATGTTAACAGCACCAATTTTATAAAATTTAACTTGAATTATGTTCCCCCTGTATATAACCAATATTTCCTTGATAAAAGTGGGGAATGTACAGGCTTGTAATTTGAAACTCCCACTCACTTAAAGTATTCAGTCAATGAACTTGAATAATTTTAATCATATCAAAGTTTGTCTTCACCAATCCCTCAGTGGGACTTGAAATCAACTATATATATGACCTCTATAAACCTTAGATTCAATCACAAACTTTCCTTCATTAAAATTGGTTCTTTGATCATCTATATCAGTATCATCACAATGGTTTTGAATTCATAATTTTATGTGAAGTCTCTTTGAAGCTTCTGATGGAATTACATCCATAGACTTTACTTCACCCATCTTCTGGTTATGTGTTTTCTTTATCTCAACTCGTCCTTCTGTATCCTTCAGTACTTTGAACATTTATAATATGAAACTTGTTCTTTTAATGGTCTGAATTCATTATTATTACACGTCATTTAAACTTTAACTTATAAAAACAATTTTTTACCAACTCACCCAATAGACTTCCATTTCTCCATCTTCTAGTAAAATTATAGATCATTTTTTCTTTCTTCCTCTAGAGATTTGACATCTACCTTTCTTCTACTCAACCAATTATTTTATCAACTTATCTTGAATCATTATTGGTCTTCCATCAAAGTGATTTTATTACAATTAATGAATAGGAAAACATCATTAGAATGTATATTTGGAGATCCCTCTAATAAACTTTCACCTCTTCATGAATCCATGGTCTTTTATTACTCTTATGAAAACATCCAGACTTAATTATTTGGATTTAAAAAAATTTATAACCTCACTCAAAAATATTCCTTCAAAAAAATTGAAAATAAATTTAAAACCTTCATAATACTAAGGTAAATTCAATCCCCCTTTTATATTTTGGCTACAAAACTCTTTTTTAATACTTATCACTTTTTTCTTTTTCATCTAATTATATCCTTTCTCAATGATAAAGGTCTTGAAACCACACAACTAGATAAAGAAATATTTTTGTGATAATTTCATCTCTCAGTGGTAATCAATTTTTAACCAACTAATTTTGATATCCTCCCCCTCAATTCATCCACATTACTTTTTCTCCCCCTAATTCATAAGAAATCTAGGATGATAGAAATTTTTTTACTCATCTTTTTAACTATGAGTATCAATTTTCTCCCCCTTTTTCAATATAATATAAATCATATTGGGGGATAGTCTTATAACTTCAGTTAAGTGTGAGGGGAAGGATAAACAAGAAGTTTCAACCTTATTTCCTTAAACCTGTCCCTTGGAATCACTTTAGTGAAAATATCAATAATTTTATCCTTTAACGAAATATTATCCAACATTACTTCTCTAAAAGTAAATTTATCCTTGATCTGATGAAATATTGTGTAAATATGTTTTGATTTGTAGTGTCGAACCAAGTTATTTGAAAGTTCACTTTTATTATCATGGGTAATATTCAATGGGTTTTTTACATTCAATTTAAAGTCTTACTATTGAAATTTATTCCACATCATTTGAGTGAAAGAATAAATAGAAAAAACTAATTATGATTCCAATGAACTTAAATTTACTAATTTTAACTTATTACTATGAAAAAAAATAAAAATTTATCCCAAAAATAATTCTCCTTTGAAAGTTGATTTTCTTTCATCAGAACCACCATCCCGGTTGAATGTTCCAAGGGGAGAAAAACATCCCCTTGGTGACTCGCTTATCCCCTCGGCGTCGATGGTGGCTTTGGCACCGGTCCCTCCCGCCCTCACGGGGGATGGGGATTCTTCGATTCCTGAGGTCCCTAGCTTCTTCTGACCTTTCTCTAACCCTAATTTCCTTCCACCCTTCCCCGATGTTTCGGTTTTCCCTAAAGATCCAGAGCTTCTCGACGGTTACCCTAATCTTCAAATCTCAGACTCAGAGTTCTTGGAGTCTTCAGCGCTTCTAAATCTCACTCTGGTTTCCCATTTCTCATATAAGTGGCCTTCAATTGATGCTTTTGACAGGTTTGTGTTTAGCTCCTGGGATCTTCAAGAACGGGTGGTGGTCAGTTTTCTTGAAAGTCGCCAGATCATGATCCGTTTTGAATTGGAGTCAGATCTCATTCAGGCCTGGTCTAGGGCTCCGTGAAGTTACAACGAGATGAGTTTCATCCTCCTTCAATGGACTTTCGATCTTCACATAAAGGGTGATTTTCCATCAATGGAAATCTGAGTTAGTTTACCTAAACTTCCTCTTCCATTTTAAAATCCCACTATTCTTATGATGATTGGTAATATGGTTGGAAGGTTTCTTTGTTCTGATAATCGCACTACGGCTCTGTGTCATCCAGTTAATCCCCGAATCTGTGTGGAAGTAGATGTCTCTCGCCTACCTTTCTATTTTGTATGGATCACCATAGGTGAGGAGTATAGGTGCAAGAAGAAGGTGGTCTATGAGAATTGTATGGACTTCTGCTCATTTTGCCAGCGGCTGGGACATCCTTTGAAGGTCTGCTGAAGGAGAGATCCCCCAGGAAGGTCTAAATCTAAGGATAAGAGGGTGAGGGTTGATGTGATGAAGAACTCGGTTCAGGGAGATATGGGGATGGATCTTAATAAAATCACTCATATTTCTGAGCCACCTAAGGATGTGGTGTCCCCTGTGCAGTCAATGAATAGAAAGAACCAGTGTGGTGTGCATCTTATTTATGAAGGGTTAGAGGATATTCCAAGCAACAAGAATCCAGAATATGAGATGGTGATTGATTATGGTCATAATTTTCGGGGTTTGATGGATGGAGGGCGGGTTTCTCTTCTTCCTAACACTGTGGTGGGGGACCAGCCTTCTTTCTCCAAGAAGGTGACCTGTGGTGAGGTCCATGATGCAGAGGCGGCTGGAGGGTCAAGGATACAGTTGATCCTGCAGGTTTCTGATGTTGTCAGCAGGCCGAGGAACAGTTTAGAGATCATTGATTGTTCCTCTGGAAGAAGGGATACTTTTCAGAATGAGGAGGAGAGATGTTTCAGACCTTTGGAGGTGATATTTCCAGCCTGTGCTAAAAATTCTCTGGGATTGGATCCCTTATACAGGCCTTTTCTCACTCTTAGAAACCGGTTTAATGATCTTTCGACATGCATGTTGGAGGATGGAACAGTTGAGGATATTGATGTATGGATGGATAACGGTGTGAAAACGTCAGAGGGTCTTCATGGTATGGGGAAGGAGACCTGCACTTCAGATGTGGAGGAAGCTACTATGAGAAGAGGAGGACGCCTTTGTTGGAAAGTAACACCCCATACCAGAGGAGGGGGATCATCGCTAAGTCGCATGGTACTATTTTGGAGGTGTGAGCTGATTTTGGAAGGGAGAGTTCTGGGGGAGGGGAGGAAAAGGAGATTTCCCCCTTTGGCCGGTCATTCAGTGATGTGGTGCAAAGTGGGAATCAGAAGATGGTTACAATGGAAGGGCCTTTATCTGCTACTCCAAGAAGAAGGCCAAGAAAGGATTACTCTTACCTCCCGCAGCCAATGTAGACCAGATCGGCCTCTAAATAGAACAGTTTGGTTACTGTGGCCTTTAAAAAGGGTAATGTAGTTGAAAAGGCATCGCCAGATCAACCCACTCTGGATAAGCTTAGGAGTCGGGTTCAAAGTGCTATCTTCTGGAGGTCTACAGACTGGAACTCATCCACTGAAGATGATGGATCCTACATGGGGTGTGGTGATGATTCTGTCTACTATGATGTGTAAGTTTCACTTGTCTGTGTTTGTGGTTGTTTTTTGGGTACCATAAACCCATAAACCGGGTTTTAAAAATGGAAAAAAATGATTTGCAGTCAGAACCACCATCCCAATAAATATCTTTTAATATAGGTAACTTCAACTTACTACTTTTAATATGCATCAAGACATAATTTAAATTCCTTTTAACTTAAATCATGGTTATCTTAGTATCATTTATGTGTGATTACTTTGGATCAATTTGATATCTGGAAAATAATGTGATTGAATACACAATATCTAGTCAACATGCAATGAGACAGAGTAAATTTAAGATTAACTTGTGGATGTATATTTGATTAATACTTTTACCAGATTTATTTTTGTTCAAATTTCCTTCAATATAAATAGGATTAACAACCTAATTTGAGTGTACCATATCAAATTTCTTCAATAGATCCTTCATATACTTTTCATGTGATAAAAAGATATAACTTGTATTGTGAAAAATTTGTATACCAAGAAATAAATTCATTTTTCTGAGCATTGACATTTCAAATTATTCCTTCATTTTCTATAAGATCTCATAAAATATATGATCATTGTCATCAGAGAAGATTCTATAATCAACAAAAATAATGACTTTAAAAATTCCAAAACATTCCTTCTTCACATACAAGTTTCTGTCAACTTTTACTTTAGAGAAGTTCAATATCTTCAATCAACTATCAGGTTTATAGTATCATCCATGAGGGGTGTACTTAAACCCATATAAATATTTCTTGAATTTAAAATCCATACTTACATACCCATCAATTAAGAATCCTTATAGTTGTTCAATGTAAAATTATACTTCAACTTCACCATTCAAGAATGTTAAATTTACATCCATTTGATAAACCCTATAATTACATTGATCAACAACATCCAAAAACATCTAGATTGTATCAAGTCTTTCAATAGTAAAAAATGTTTTTCCAAAATCAACACCATCCACCTATGAATGTCCCTTACAAACTAACCTTTATTTATTTTACAAAAAAATTCCCTTTTCATTGAGCTCGTTCTTGAACACCCATTTAGTTATGATAATATTATTTCCTTGTATTCTTAAGAAAAGTTATCAGGTGTCATTTTTCTCAATTTGATCTAATTCCTCATTTATGTCCTTCAACCATACTTTTTCCTCAACTAATTCCAATAATTATTAAGTTTCAACCTGATAGATAAGTGTATTTTTATTCTTCATTCTCATCTTTTTCCTCATTTGAACTAAATATATGCAACTTCTATTGATATTAATTGGTTCAAACTACCTTTTCAATGTACGGAACATTAAATTTTTATTTCTAGTAGAACTTTATTCATCACTAGATTCATAAAAACATGTTTTTCAATACTAGGATTGTGAATTTCTTCCTATTTAATATTTCTTCCAAAAAAATCTTTGATATATTACATTGGTTTATCGGTTTCACCTTCATATTATTCTATTAGTTTGAACTTATTTTCAATCACTTTAACATCACATGATTCCACAATTTTTTGTGATAATTTGTTCCAACACCTATATCTTCTTTTATTGGTTGTGTAACTTATGAAAATTCCTCCTTTGGTCTTTCTATAAAAGTTTCCAAAGTTTAGATTTTTAATATTAATTTGTAAAGGATATCTAAATACTTTAAAGTATTTCACCATTGGTTTCTTTTTTCCACATATCATAGGGGAAATTACTACTTCTGGTATAATTATATATATATTCTAAACATGTATTATCATATATATATAGCTTCCCCTCAAAATAATTTATAGATTTTATACTCCACAATCATAATCCTTACCATTTCAACCAAAATTCTCTTTTTCCTCTATAAAACCCCATATTTTTTAGAGGTATAGGGAGAACTATAATAATTATTTATTCCAAGTTTTAATAGATATGATTCGAAAGTGATACATATAAATTCTTTTTCATTATCCATTTTTATCTTTCATATATATGCATGAATTTTATTTTCATCCTCCCTTTTTAAAACTTAAATATTTCCACTACATCGTATTTATATATCATAAACATAACAATGTTTATATGAGTAAAGACATTAATAAAAGTGATAATGTATAAATCACCCTTTGTGGATTGATGTCTCATTGGTCCAAATGCATCTGATTGTATAAGTTAAAAAGGTTTGGTGAACTGAATTTACTCTTTTATATTTTCCTTCAGTTATCTTCCCTCTATAGAACATTTCAAAAATGATAGTTCTTTACCTTTTCATTTTTCTCATGTTGTGTTAACCCAGATGACTAATTATTCTATTCCACAACTAATTTTCATCATTCTCACTTAGGTAACATGATTTACTATGATATCCAATCTAAAATAGATTTTTTTTCTCACTCCTTTGGAAATAATTGTTCCATCTTTCAAGCATTGTATGATACAAAACAATTCTATAGAATACCACTTTATTTTCATGATGATATAGCTAACTTACACTTAGTAAGTTGTGATTAAGTCCATAAAAAGTATAAATTCCTTGGACTTTAACTTTGGATCATCTATATAAGTTATTCCAATTCCTTTGATTTTTAAGGAATTGTCATTTCCAAAGGTAAAAACTCCTCCATTGGGTTGTTTTAATTTTATCAAGATTTTAAACTCACTTTTCATATTTGAGGAGCATCTACTATTAAGAATCCATGATTTCCCCTAGTGGATAGCTTTTAAAGAGGCTTCAACAGTGATGGACTTTTCATTTTTTTCCCTTGTCCTTTTCCATTCTGTTGTATTGAGCCTATCCAAGAAGAGTTTTTATGCAATCATATACAAAGTGTGAATACTAACCACATATTCCACAAGTTTCTTCTAAGAAGACAAAATGATTTTTGGTTGAAGTGTTCTTCATTTATGATTTCTCCTTCCATTAGATATCACTTTTCATCTTATGATTGGTGTTTTTTTTTTTAAAGTGTTTCTCACCCTCTACTCATCTCTTCTTCTTGGAAGTGATATGTTTCCCCAGAAATTGTAGACTTTGTTCCCATAGTTTCCATAAAACTAGAAAAAACCTTCAAACATCCACCTTTTTAACTAATATAAGTTCTAATTGTATAACTTTCATGATTCTTTATCAGTATATATGACTTTATTTCACCTATATCATGAAGGATATTACTTTTAGATATTATTTTCAGATTCTATTGGTTCAATGAAAGAACTAATGATCTTATTTTAAATTCATACATAATAATTTATTGTTGATAAACCTTAAATATTAGTATAAATTTATTTATCGTAAAATTTATCAAGAATAAATTTAACCTATTTTTATAGGCCAAATTTTCACTATATTTTGAAGATTCATCTTTAACTTTTTTTCCTTGTTAAAATAATTTTTTAACTTATTTAGAGTTCATTTAACTTCAAGATATCTAAATTGTATCTCACCCAATTTATCATCCATTGTAGTTGGTTTCTCATTTTTATTCTTCAATATTTTTTCCTACTCAACCACCTTCAACTTGAGGTTATTGATTTCCTCAATGTTTTATTCTAATTTTTGAGATAATCCTCTTCACTTTCAATATTATTCTATCTTTTATTTTTAAATAGGTGAATTTTCTTATTAAGTTTAGTATTTTTCTCAATATAGGCTTCAAGTTGGGATTTTGATATGCATTCTAAGTAAGTTACTTCACATTATTCTTCTTATTAACTTAAGTTTTCTTCATGTTTCACATGATCCATGAATATTATAAATTTATCTAGAATGCTTTCATCAGATAAAATATATTTTTATGATTCCACTTCTTTTACTTTTCTTAGTAAATACCTTTTCTTCTTTCAGGTAAATTTAATTTTTCCTCAAGTTAATTTTTTAACTCCCTTTATGTTTTTACTCCAATTATTCTCTAAATGATTTTAATCAGGCTCATACACTTTATCTTCAATACCTTCTTCTTAGGCAGATTTATAGAAAATTTCCCATCTAAGACTTTAGATTTTAATCTAGTAAATAAATAATTCATAATGCATGTATCAACCCAAACTTTTATAAATGAATTCACTTTTGAAATCAATAAATTCCTTATATAAATCACATACACGACTTTGGTTATTTTAGACCATTAAGAAATATAGAATGTGATATTTAAAATACTATTAAGTATATTAAACATTGATAATATATTCATTATATAGTGACCATTAAGATTAATATCTATTTAGAGTTATGATAAAATCTAATTAACATTAATGAAAGAAGCATTGGACTCAACCAGTAGTATCATACACTATGAAGAACATTTATCAAATCTTTTAAGGGATATAACATCATTGGGATTTACCCTTGACCAATATCAAGCCAAGATTCGAAAAATAAATCCTGAAAAAATTGTTTATATTACAATTTCAATCTTATCAAGATCACAGATCAAACCATTTTCGGAGAACCACCCCAAGAAAGTACCACCATCGCACACCTTACCCTTAAGTTGTAAGCTAGTGTAATAAGGGGTTATGTATCTAGACCCTACTTGAATTAATTGTTATGTTTTATTTGTAAAAAATAATGATTATGTTTACACCTTTTCATTATTACTTTATATATACAATTATATATGAGTTTGATAAAAATTAGATTTTGATACGAACAAATCAAAATTTGATTTTTGGGAAATATATATTTTAAATTAAGTCTATTTTGATAAATTCAATAATTTTTTAAATAAATTTTATTTTAATAAATTTTATTATTAAATAATATTTATTTAATTATAAATTATAATATAATTTAATGAAGTCCAGTGTAATTTTTTAATGGTCAACAAGTTGTTCATATTATAAAAACTAGTACCTCCCTATAAATAATGATTTTTATTTGAAAGTTAAAATTATCATATTTAGAAAATTATTTTGGTTAAATAATTATTATTTTTGAAATCATTATGTTGAAATTATCCAATAGTGAATTTTTCATAATTTTCTAATATAGTTGAATTTTTGGGTAAAAATTAAATATGGTATAAATATATGGTTTGTATTATAACATCATAATAGCCCAAAAGATATGTAATAAATTCTATAAAAGTAATTCATTTACAAATACAAATTTTACATTTAAAATAATTTGTTTTTGAATTTATTTGATTAATTTTATAAACCCTTAATAAATCCTCCAAAACTGATTTTATATTTTAAGTTTTTAAAATCAATTATTTATTAACATGACTCACTTACACATCATAAATGGTATTATTTTAATATATTTATTTCCTATAATTATAAAATATTTCAAAACACTTATATTGTTTTTAGAAACCATGGGAATTTTTTTGGTTTTTATTATTTTATCATACAGAGTCCAAAAACTAAGTTTAGAAATTAATAATGAATTACCCTCTATTTTGTTATAAATAGCCACCCAACCTCCCACTTTACTTCATTAAACACCCATTGATCGCAAATTTAATCTATTTATACCTCTCTAAATCCTTCCTAAGGTGTTACCAATCACTTAATAAGCTCCTCTCAAACTTTTATAAGTTCCCTCTCAAGGCAAGGGATCCCTCTCTCTTCTTTTCTATTCAAGAACCTTCTTTGTATTTAGCCTTTTGAATATAAATTGATTATATTTTCATGTATATATAAATATCCCTTTACTATCCAATTGATTTTCTAATAATGGGAGATTAAATATCTTCCATCATTATAACATTTACCTAAGTTTTTACTATTTTTAAGTAAGGATATTCCCTCCTCCTCCTCTTTATTCAAACACTTTATCTGTATTATGAAATTTTATTTCTTATTTTTTATGGTGTAATGTTTTTTTACATATACCTTTTACTATCCTTATGATATCTAATTAATGATAGACCACATTTCACTCTTATTAAACCCTTCCATGAATCTTTATATACACCTGTTATGCTACTGAAATCATTCTATGATTTTCTAAGCCAAATATTTTTGTAGTGAATATCCATCCCCATTTTCAGTCAAGGGTATTCAACTAAATATACATGTCCTTCATTGATTTGGTACTTTCATTTATATATCCTACACTCCTTAATCGTGTGATTAAAATGATGAAATTCTTTCTTATGTAGTATGATTTATGTGGCACACTAATTCATGTACATGATATGATTGTGATGGGTGGGCCCAAAATTATATAGCCCTCCAATGCATTGGGTAATTTTTTATCACATGATATGACATTTATGGTGAATTTAAGGTTATCTTAAGAAAATTGTGTTATGATATCTCTGTGGTTAGCCTTGACTTATTCTTATGATGTCATGTTTTATGTTATTTCCACATTATTATGTTTCCTTAGTGTTATCATCTTATATAATGCTTCAATGTTCATGTTTATGATTCTCATCCCTTTTATATAACATTGATATTCCTATTTACTAACATGTATTAATTTCATCATGTTATGATTTTATTATTCCCTTACTGAGCTTTATATCTCACCCCATTCTTATCTACATCCTCAGGTTATCTAGCACATTTTTAGAATGTCAAATGAATTTAAGGGAACATTATGGGATTTATAAATAATTTTTTCATATCCCTATTTAAATTTATGATGTCATTTATCTAATTAATCAAATATATTATGTCTTTAGATATTTTGGGATTTTATTATGTGTGTATTTATGAAATAAATCATGAATTTATGTTTATAAAATATATGTGTTTTCATAATTGGTATCAAAAAAAGGTCTAGTTATTTTGGGGGATTAGTTTTAGAAAACTATATTGAAATCCTTAAAAATAATGCTAAACATAGGAAAAAATACTAAATTTTGGTAATGTATAGATTTAGTGGTTTCCAAGAAACAAAATCCCTTTCTAGATAATATAATTTGATGTGGATATGGAATAGTTATACCTTGAGGTAATAACCCCGATAAGGGTGCATTGGGTATTAAATCGATCATCACATGGTGTGAAACAATGTGCCCTTTCTAAACACCTATTTTTACACTCTTAAGGGATATGATTGGGTAAATTCATAATCTCTTTATGAACCATTATGAAGGGAACAAAAAAATAGACATAAAATTTTATGTTAGGAAATAAATCATAGATAACTTAGATTGAAATCTAGAAAATAATATGATAAGGAATGTAAGTTATTTATGATTTATCCCTTCAATGTTTATATTTTAACTATTATATGATTAATAGTTTGAAAATTATCATCCCAAATTTTTACTTTATTTTAGTTAATGGCTGAAAATAGGAGGAACCAAGTCAACAACCAATGTTATGGGAAATATAAAGACTCTCCAAATGAGATGCTCAACCCGATGGGAGCAGAAGTTGAGAACATCCTAAAAATAATTACTTAATTAACTCAATTTTTGAATATAAACTTGAATAAAGTATAAAACTCACATCCACCTAACAAAAGATAAAGTTTCAATTGATAACTTTAGACGACAAATTCCTATGACTTTTAGTGGATCTTCTGATCCTTTAATCATGGAATAATATATTAACTCCATTGAAAAGATGTTCTCCATCCTTTAATTATATAAGTAAGAAACTTTCATTCTATTTGGTTATCATATAGATGTAGAAGTTGAGAAATAGTGGATATTGATCAAAAATAAAAATCTTATGGAGTAGATTGAAGAGATGGAATGGAAATGATTCTAGGAAAAAAAATATAGAGAAATATTTTCCTCAAACTCTCTAGCTTAAATTGGAGATGAATTTCCTTAGCCTCAAGTAAAAGGATGAAAAATCCATTAAGTTATAAGACTTTAACTTTAAAATACTTTCATGATAGGCTTTGTCTTTGTCAATGACTCCAAAAGTGAAGTTGATTTCTTATTTAGTGGGATAAATACAAATCTGTGAAAATATTTAGTGATTTAATACTTTTACAGCTATAAAGAAATTGTCTAATGTACCCTCAAAGTTGAAATGGAGATTAATTAATCTCAAGGGTCCCACAGGTATGGAGATAAGAAGTAGAGAATGGATTTTAATTATGGTGGGGGAAGTGGACAAATTTCATGATGGAAAGAAATTCCAACATCCCACTAATTAAAAGAGTGGGAAAAAGGATCCGGGAAATTTCCTAAAGGGGATAAGGAAATGCTTTAGGTGTAGGAAGGAAGGGAACCTAGCTGGTTAATTATTTTTGGAGAAACCTACCAATATTATAGAATAAATTAATGATCTATTCAACCCTCAACCTACTATCCAATATTTTAACTACAAGGAATAAAGACAATATATGAATCAATTAATTAAGACAAGCATTATCGATGATAAATAATAGCAACAACCTCTAAGGCCTAGAGATAAAGGGTGAGATTATTTCATCACAACTACTAAGGTGGATCCCAAAAATGATGTGTTGGTAGCTACACTAGTTATTCATTCATGGATATAAAATTTACTATTTTATTCTAGTTCTACACATTATTTAATTCCATGAAAGTTTATTAGAACTATTAAAACACTACCTTAAAACATGAAAGTGTAGCTATTTGTGAAAATGTAAAATGGGAAAATTGGTGTATCCTAACTATAAAAATTCTCCACTATATATATTTGTGGGATGAATTTCCCAGTAAACCTCATGATAATCCCTTTAGTAGAATTCGATTTTATTCTTGGTATGTATTGTATTTCCTTGTATCGATCCAAAAGAAATTATTAGAAGAAGGAAATAACATTATATATCATGAATAACCCTATGATTTTATACAAGTGTAAGGAGGAGGGTGAATATTTTTTGGAATCATCATCTCCAATGTGGATATTATTTCCTTATAAGAAAGTGTATCTTGATCAAATGGTTGAGACTAAGGAAAATATCATTCTTGATGACATTTCAATTGTGATGGGATACACTGATGTGCTTCCTGAATAATTTATCGGACTTCCTCCAATCTCAGAGGTTGATTTCTCAATCAAACTTATACCCACATATTTTCCAATATTTAAGACTCTATATAGAATAACCGCTATTAAACTTATGGATATGAATAAAAACTATAATAGAATCTACATGAAGGGTTTATATGCCCAATTTATTCACTATGGGGTGAACCAATCCTTTTCATCAAGAAGAAATATGGGTCAACATGCCTCTACATTAATTATTGTTATCTTAATAAGATCACAATAAAGAACAAGTATTATCTTCCATAGATCGATGACTTTCTTGATCAGATATGTGGAGCTCAATACTTCTCTAAGATGGATCTTCGGTCAAGATATTATCAAGTAAATGTGAATAAAGAGGATATTCCAAAGACTACTTTTCTTACAAGGTATAAGAACTAGGAGTTATTAGTGATTCCATTTGGAATAAAAAATTCTCCAGCTATCTTCATGGACTTAATTAATATTATGGTAGTATTTATAGATGATATTCTTATCTACCCGAAAATAAATGATGAACATGAGTAGTATTTTGATGTTATAATGGATACATTGTGAAAGGAAAATTTATATACAAAGTATAGAAAATGAGAGTTCTTGATAGAAAAAAAACATACATGGGGCATGTTTTCACCGACAAATAGATATCTATGGATCCTTTAAAAATAAATTCAATTAAATGATAGCCCAGACCAACATTTATGAATGATATTTGTAGCTTTCATGGATTTTCCAGGCACTATCATCGATTTGTGAGAAACTTATCATGGTTATAAATCCCACTGACCAATATAACATGAAAGGGATTGAAGTTTTTCTATAATGAAAGGATAGATTTAAATATTAAAATAAGAGTCTAGTCATTACACATATACTCACATTACCCACTGGTGAGAAAAGATCTATAATCTATAGGGATGTGTCTAAAAAGGGTTTGGGTTGTATACTCATACAATATGACAAAGTAATAGTTTATTCTACCTACTAATTAAATATCCATGAGCATAAATACCCAACCTATGATCTAGAATTATTTCTAGTGATCTTTGTCTTAATTATTTGGTTTAATTATCTATATGGGGAAAAGTGTGACATATATATATTATAAAAGCCTCAATTATATATTCACACAAAAGTGGATCAATATGCACCAACTAAGGTAGTTTGAGCTGATTGGGGATTATGATTTTTCAATCCATTACCATCCAAGGAAGGAAAATAAAGTAGCAGATACTCTGAGTAGAAAGGATCTCACAACCCTATCCAGGATGAGTATTGAAAGGGATATAATCTTCTTAGACATGAAAAGGATTCACATGGGAATAATAAAAGAAACTTCATATTAACTTTCTCAAATAACTTCTCAACCATCCTTTCTTGATAGGATCAATGAGACCCAAAATGATGATGAGAAGCTATAGAGGAAGGTAGTGAATATTCTAGAGTTCAAATTTTCTAAAGATGGATTTATAAGGTTTGGAACCTTGATATGTGTCCCATTAAAACTAGAGTTGAAAATTTAAGTTTTGGATGATGCACATAGCTCATCATTATCTATTCATCCATGAAGCACTAAGATATATAAATATCTAAAGAAAAACTTATGTTGGGATAGGATAAATAGGGATATTTTAGAATTTATATCTTGATTATTAGTATTCCAACAAGTCAATTATGAATGATAAAATTATACGGGTATGACGCAAACATTACCCATACCAGTATGAAATTGGGAAAACATAACCATTGATTTTTTCATAGCATTCCCCAGGACATCTAAAGGAAATAACTCCATCTAGATGGTAGTCAATCTCCTTACAAAGTCGGTGTATTTCATTACTATAAAGTATGATTTATATCTTGACCAAATCATCAATATATACATAATAAAAGTGGTAAGACTACATTGAGTGAAAATCTCTATTATATCTAATCGAGATAAAAGGTTTACCTTGAGGTTCTGGAGAATCCTTTAGCAAAAACTAGATACAGAGCTAAGTTTTAGTATTTCTTATCACCCTCAGATGGATGGTTGTTCAAAAAGAACTATTCAAACTCTAGTGGATATACAAAGATCATGTTTAATGTATTTATAAGGATGTTAAGATCAACATATTTCGCCTAGTGGGGTTCACATATAATCATTCAAATGGAACCTTAGGAGGCACTATATGGGAAGAGGTGTTGAGATCCAATATGTTGGGATGAATTTAGAGAGTGGAAGTTTATGGGGAATGATCTTATCCAAGAAAAGGAATATAAGTTTAAAAGCATTCAACTTCATATGTAATTTTCCCAAAGTTGATATAAAATCTATGTAAAAAATCATTAATGAGACCTAGATTTTGAGGTCTAAGATAAATTGTTCCTTCATATATCACTATGGAATAAATTCATGATGTTTGGGAAGAAGGTAAATCTTATTCGTAGATACATATTCCTCTTTGATATCCTTGATCACATCAGATATATTGTCTATAAACTAAAACTCCCACAAAACTATCTCGAGTGAATGATATGTTCCACGTATCCATCATGAGGAAGTACATACTAGACCCCTCACATGTATTAAACCTAGAGGTGATACCATTAGAGAATGATCTTTCATACGAGGAGTATCCAGTGAAGATATTAGATCATAGGAACAAATAATTATGAAATAATAAAACCCACCTAGTAAAAGTCTTGTGGCAGAACCACAAGTTTGATGAGGTATAATGGGAACCAAAAGAGGTGAAGGAAGAGGAGTACCCTCATCTATTTTAGTTTACAAAATGAAATTTCAATGGTGAAATTTCTAAATGGGGAAGAATGTAATTACCTAAACATTTATAAATGAATTCCCCTTTGAAATGAATAAATTACTTACAGAAAACACATGCACTAATTTGGTTATTTTGTACCATTATAAAATATAGCATATTAGATTTAAAATTATATTAAGAATCTTAACTGTTGATAATAAAGATATTCTACACTGACCATTAAGATTAATATATATTAAGTATTGTTATAAAATCCAATTGACACGGATGAAAGAATAGGTTGTCTCAACTAGTAGGATTATACCCCATGAAGCCCATTTATCAGATCTTTTGAGGGAGATAAAATAACTATGTTTTTTTACCAAGACCAAGCTAATATTCAATAACAGAAACACAAATGAAACTATTTATAGGAGAAGTTCATGTGTATCGATATCACATCCCAAACCATGTTCAGCGAACCAACCCAACAAAGTACAACCATCGCACATGTTACTCCTAAGGCGTACACTGGAGTAATAAGAGGTTATATATCTAGACCCAAGTTGTATGAATTTTTATGTTTTTTAAATAAAATAATTATTATATTTACCTCTTTTCATTATTACTTTATATATACAATTATATATTTTTTTGATAAAAATGTATTTTGATACGAAGAAATCAAAATTGTATTTCTGAGAAATATATAGTTTCAAATAAGACACTCTTGATAAATTCATTAATTTTTTAAATAAATGATATTTTATAAAATAATATTATAAAATAATATTTATTTAAATATAAATGTTAATATAATTTAATAAAATATAATGTATTTTTTTCATGGGTTATAAAGTTATTTGTTTTGTAAAAACTAGTATTTCCTAGTATATAAGAATTCTTATTTCAATGTTCAAATTATCATATTTAGAAAATTATTTTGGTAAAATAAATATAATTTTTGAAATCATCATGTTGAAATTATCCAATGGTTAATTTTTCAGAAGTTTCTGAGCGTCAAATTTTTGGGTAAAAATTAAATACGGTATAAATATAAGGCTTGTATTATGACACCATAATAGCCTAAAAGTGATGTAATTGTAACACCCCAAGTTTTTCTAAAAAAATAGAAATGCATGGAACTTTGTTTTAAGTAGATATTTATAACTATCCTTTTAACATAATTTTTCCACTTCAATGTTTTGAATTTCAAGAAACTGTCATCTACAATTGTGTTTCGTATGTTATTTTGAGTTTATTGGAACCAACTTGTTTTTTTGGTGAATAGTAACATACCATTATGAATAGTAATATTAATAGTAATATGACCCTAATGAATTGTAAATTTTATTATTATTTTATTTTATTAAGGCTTTAATATAATAGCATCTAGGTTAATTTTTCATTGTGATATAGAAGTAGTTACCGAATTAGAATTGTTAATTTTTGAATTAAGTATGATTTTATTTAAAAATTAAATTAATAATATTTAGAAAATTATTTTCAAAAAATGGACTTCATTTTGGAAATATACACGTCGATAAATGGTTAGGGTGAATTTTGGGAATTTTTCTGAAACAGTTGATTTTTCGGTGAATAGTAAAAAAATATAGTTTTTAGTTTCGATGTGTTAATGACATCATTAATGATATAATAATGATGTAATAAATATGGTAGACTTTTGTATAGTTAAATAATATTTTAAGTGTCCCAAGTGGATTATACTATGGGAAAATACCATGGGCAAGCCCATGGTTTTTTAAATACCACTCATGAGGTGTCCCTTGAAAATTATTAAAATAATCCCTCACTTTTCCTATAAATACCAACTCTTCCCTTAATTGAATTCATTCCCAATTCTCCATCAAAAAATATCTGGCCTATTTACCTTCATATTAGTCCTACCAAGGTTTCCTTAAGCCCTCAAGGTCCCAACCTTCAAGTTCTAAGGGTTACTCTACAAGGTAAGAAAATTCTCAATTTCTTTCTTTTTCCATTCAAGTTCTCTTTTATGTGGTATATCTTTCAAGTTTCCATAGAATGTTCCAATTTCCTTATTATTATTGATCTATACTGTATTATGATTCATTTTTTGTTGGGTTAACCTTGTCCCCTCTCTTCTTAATGTTTTCTAAAACCCTGTGGCATAGCCGTTGGGCTGTCAAATTTTTGTAAGAGATTTCTCACTTATTCTTTTATTTTGAGTTCCTTCCTTATTATTTATTCATATATCCTTACCCAAGAGGGGGGAAATCGTAAAAAATCATGTATATTCTTGATCTTATCATGTTTATGGAAAATAACTCATAATTATTCTTCTCCTCTCCCACTTTTTTAAAGAATAAAAACATTGTTCGTTATATGTCGAATTACCGACATCGTGGATGATGTGATTTCAATTTCCATTAATTCTTTCAAGTATGGTCATGAAACCATTTATATGGTTTAATTAGGTTATAATATATGTTTTATGACTCACCCATGGTTCTGGAATTCTTTTGTACTCATGGTTCTAATTTATAAGACAAAACGAGGTTGTTATTATCAAACAACCACTAAAATGATCTAAACGAACATCATTAATGTTTTAATTTATGAATCATACTCATATTAAACATCAAAATAATAAATGGTATAAATTATGGTACTATAAATATGTAAATACCTTTCCATTCCAATTCTGTAATTTCACTTCCAATCGACAAGAACATCCACCATGAACCAATCGTGGAAATCATGTTAAGAACTCACCCAAAAACAGTGCAAGGAGAAAAATACTAACAATTAAAGGTTTAAATGATGGTATTAAATGATAGTATAAGATGTTATAAACATGAAAATGTTTCTTTAAAATAATAATAACACTCTTTTAACCATTATACAGTAATTTTAAACAAGTTTGAAGTAAGAAAAACCCGAGGTAAGGGAATTCTTAACCCGATTTCCATTCTTTGGGTTAACCGTCTTCTTCATTATTTATGTGCTATTTAAATTTTTTGTGTTATGGGTTATATTTATATTATGTTTTATTATGTTTATTTACAGTATATATACATACTTCATCCACTCTATTAAGTCTCACTTCAATTGTATGATATTTATAAGGGGCTTTTCTTTAAAAATCCTCTTTTTAAATTCGGTATTACGAAATTCCCAAGTAATGTATTTATGGAATTATTCATGATGTATGATTATATTTTGGTTCTTGGGAATTATTTATGATGAATTGTGGGACCTATATCTCCCTCCAATGCATTGGGTATGAGTAAGTTGGAGGTCAGACGTATGGTTACTCAAAGTGTAACTGTGATGGTTACATAAAGTAAGGTAGCCATGAGGGTTACAAATTATAAGGTAGCCAAGAATGGTTACAAGATTATGTAAGTAATGCCCCAAGATACCTTTATGATTATATTTATGTTATCATGATTTGTTTAGATCTTGTGTAAATATTATGTAATACAAATTAAGTATATATGGGTGACAAGAATATCTTTTTAAAATGCTTTCATATATTACGAGTATTCATGGAATAATGTGATCTTCCTTATTTTACATCCCTTACTGAGCTTTTGTGCTCATCCCGAGTTTTAAAATGATTTTTCACAGGTTAATGGATGTGTAATAAAAGGAAGGAATCCATGTTAAATGTTGAATAATTGTCAAGGAGTCTTGTTTTATGTTTTAATGTTTTATATTTTTAAGAAAATGGAAACTGTTTTTATGGTATCCACTCTGTAATAATGTGTTATTGCATGAATGTATTGTCCTAATTATCTAAAGCTCTAAACTTGAAAATATATTCAATGTAAAAGTAAGTGTTTTCATGACTAAATTCAATATTATGTATGTAATAAGGTCGGGTCCTTATACTTGGTATCAGAGGATGGTTTAGATAACTTTAGGGGTTATGGTGATGTTAATAGAATACAATAATTGATTTTCACTCTATGTTTAATTTGAAATGTTATAGAATTTTAAGATTACCATGTCGCTTCATCTAAGACATGTTTGTTCAGAATGGTTGTCCACAGAAGTAACATGGATGCTAAAGAGGAGAGGCACCGACAGAATGACATCCTTCCGGAACTACAGCCCGGAATGGTAGGGATTGGAACCAAGCAGTTTGTGATAGTAATGGCTCAGCTGACGCAGGAAATAAATGGTGGTGGCATCCATGCAAGAGAACCAATAGAGGTACCACAAAGGAACATGACAGTAGTGGAACATTTTATGAGACAAAATCCTCTTGCATTCAATGGATCTTCAGACCCAGTAGTAGTTGAAGAATGGATCAAAGCCCTTGAAAAGATATCTGATGTTATGGGATGTTCAGACAATCAAAAGGTAAGTCTTGACATTTATCATTTTGAAGGGGAATCTGATTAGTGGTGGTCAATGGTAATGAATATCAGGGGTGTAGAGGATGTTTATGCCTTAGTGTGGGGTGAATTTAAAAGTTTTTTCCTTGAAAAATATTTTCCTAAGGTGGTGATACTTAGAATGGAGAATCAGTTCCTTGAATTGAAACAGAAGGAGGAAGATTCAATGGTTGTGTATGAAGCGAACTTCACCCGACTGGTGAGGTATGATCCAAATCTTATTTTGGATCTTGATAGCAAAATCAACCACTTTTACTCAAGATTAAAGCCAAGGTATCAAAGGGAGTTGGCCTCCCGTGAATTCAAAAGTTATGAGAAACTTGTTCGATGTGCTGAGAGGGTAGAGATGGAGTTTGGTGATGATCATGTGCATTTTGGAAACAAAGAGAAGAAGAGGTCTAGTTGGCAAGAAATGGGTAATAATCAACCAAAGAAATATGATGGTAAGAAAATCCAATTTCCAGTTTGTGAAAAGTGTGGCAAGAAGCACCCTGGGGAATGTCTTAGCAGAATTGGGAAGTGTTTTAAATGTGGTAAGTTTGGACATATGGCCTGTGATTATAATGAAAATTATCCAAAGACTAATCCTGATAAGAAGACTGTAAAGTGTCTTAAATGTGGTGAGGTGGGTCATTATGCAAATGCCTGCCCAAAGAGAGATCTGAATGATGCAAAGAAGCCAGACTACAAGCAAAAAAGGTGTAGTGAGATTCTTTGCAACTACGTCATCAGATGTAGGGCCATCCAACGAAGTTGTATCAGGTACTTTGTTTGTTCACTCAGATTTTTCTAAAGTTTTATTTGATACGGGTTCTACACATTCCTTCATCTCTGAGAAATTCTCTGGTAAATTGGAAATATCACCTCAACAAATGAGACTTTAACTTGTTGTTAAAACACCAGGGGGAAATGTTATATCAAAGAAGAATTATAATAATCTTTCTATTGTGGTCTGTGGAAAGAATTTACCTATAAACCTTGTTATTTTAACCTTAGTCGAGTTTGATGTTATTCTAGGGATGGATTGGATTTCTGATTATCATGCTAAGATTGACTGTAGAGCTAAAGAAGTTGTTTTTCAGAAAGAGTTTCAGTTTGTATACAAAAAATGAACGCATACAATTGATAACATATCAGGAAGCTGATAAACTACTGAAAGATGGAAATGAAAGTTATCTTGCTTATATTGTTGAAAAAAAGGGAACTATTCAAATTAATGATGTGCCAGTGGTAAATTATTACCTTGATGTTTTTCCTGATGATTTACCCGGTGTCATACCTGACTGGGAAGTCGAATTCTCAATTGACTTAGTTCCTTATGCTAAGACAATTTAAAAAACCCCATATCGTATGGCTCCAATAGAACTTCTTGAATTGAAAAATCAGTTGCAGGATTTTCTTGACAAAGGCTTCATTTGTCCTAGCACTTCACCATGGGGATCCCATGTTTTGTTTGTTAAAAATAAAGATGTTTCCATGAGACTTTGCATTGATTATAGAGCTTTGAATAACATCACTGTTAAAAACAATTATCCTTTGCCTCATATCGATGACTTGTTTGATCATCTTCAGGGAGCTCAGTACTTTTCCAAGATTGAATTGAGATCCGGATACCATCAACTGAAGGTGAAGGAGTATAACATCGCGAAAACATCCTTTAGTACTAGATATATGCATTATAAATTTGTTGTTATGCCGTTTGGATTAACTAATTCACCTACTTTATTCATGAATCTTATGAATAGAGTATTTCATGAGTTCTTGGATAAGTTTGTGGTTATATTTATTGATGACATTCTGGTTTTTTTTAAAAATAAAGAGGATCATGAAAAACATCTAAGGGTTGTTTAGAAAACTTTAAAAGAAAGGGAACTATATGTAAAATTCAGAAAGTGTGATTTTTGGTTCCAACAGATTTCTTTTCTTGGGCACATTGTAAATAAGGATGGAATAACAGTTGATCCTAACAAAACCAAAGTAGTTGATAAATGGCCAAGACCCAAAACTTTTATAGAGATTCATAGTTTTCTTGGGTTAGTAGGTTATTACAGATGTCTTTTTAAGAACTTTGCACGGTTATCTAGCCCGATAACTAAGTTAACACAGAAAGGGGTTAAATTTGTTTGGACAGAGGAATGTGATGTTTGTTTTTAGGAACTGAAGAAGAGATTGGTGAATGCTCTAGTTTTGGCCTTACCTTCCTGAAATGATGAGTTTTTCATCTACAGTGATTCTTCTTTGAAGGGACTTGGTTGTGTTTTGATACAGAATGGTTAGGTAATTGCCTATTCTTCAAGATAACTTAAACCTCATGAGCTAAATTATCCCACACATGATTTGGAATTGACAGCTGTGGTTTTTGCTTTGAAAATTTGGAGGCTTCATCTATACGGAACCAAATGCCAAATATATACTGACCATAAAAGTATAAAGTATATATTCACTCAGAAGGAATTAAATATGAGACAAAGAATATGGCTAGAACTGATAAAGGATTATGACTGCACTATCAATTACCATTCTGGAAAAGAAAAAAAATTAGATGATGCCTTAAGTCAGAAACATCATGCATCATTAACCATGTTATGTTTGGAACTTGATCCCTTGATTAATGATTTGATAAATTTTGGCTTAGAAGTTATTGTTGTAGGGAATACCTCTATTTTGTTTCAGGTTTCAGTGCAGTCTTCATTATCAGACAAAATTAAGCAAGCTCAGAAGGAAGACCGTGAGCTACAAAAAATAGTAGAACTGGTTAAAATGGGTAAGTTGCTATAATTTAACCTTGACAAAGATTGTGTTTTTAGATTTGGAAAAAGGTTGTGTGTGCCTAGTGATTCTCAGTTGAAGAAAGATTTGTTGTGCGAAGCTCATAGTTCTCCATTTTCGGTTCATCCTGGAAGTACTAAGATGTATAGAGACCATTGAGAGTATTACTGGTGGGATGGAATGAAAAGGGATATAGCTAATATTACCATGAAATTTTTGACATGTCAGTAGGTTAAAGCAGAGCGGCAGTTATCAAAGAGGATGCTTCAGCCTTTGCCAGTGCCAAAGTGGAAATGGGAGAATGTATCCATGGACTTTGTGGTGGAACTACCAGAGACTTATCGAGGTAACAATGCAATTTAGGTTATTGTTGATCGGCTGACAAAATTTGCACATTTTATTTCTATTAGAGATACAATGTCTTTGGATCAGCTTTCTCGATTGCACCTCAAGGAGATTGTCAGGTTACATGGAGTTTCTCTTTCCATTGTATCTGATCGGGATCCTAGGTTCACTTCTAACTTTTGGAAGGGACTTCAGAAGTCATTAGGCACAGAGTTAAATTTTAGTACATCTTTTCATCCTTAATCAGATGGGCAGTCAGAACGAATTATTCAGACTTTGGAGGATATGCTTTGATCTTGTTCAATGGACTACCAGGGAAGTTGGGATCAACATCTTTCTTTAGTTGAGTTTTATTATAATAATAGTTTTCATTCCAGTATTCAGATGGCACCTTTTGAGGATTTTTATGGGAAGTGGTGTCGGACTCCAGCGTTTTGGGATGAAGTCGGTGAAAGAAAGTTAATGGGGCCATAATTAGTAGTAGAAGTGGCTGAGAAAGTGAGAATGATCCAACAGCACATGAGGACAGATCAGAGCAGGCCGAAAAGTTATGCAGATAATAGAAGGAAAGACTTCTCTTTCAAGGTAGGTGACCATGTTTCCCTTAAAATATCTCCTTGGAAATGTGTGATGCGTTTCGGTAAGAAAGGGAAGCTAAGTCTATGATTCATTGGTCCTTTTGAAATCTTGGATAAAGTTGGAACAGTTGCATACCACGTAGCTTTGCCTCTGAGTTTGTTTTAGGTACACAATGTTTTTCATGTTTCGATGTTGAGAAAGTATGTGCCAGATTCATCACATGTCTTGATCCTAGAAGCTTTTCATCTAGAAGAGAACCTTTCATATTAAGAGAAACCAGTTTAGATTCTTGATCAAAGGGAACAAGTATTGCGGAATAAGGAAATCCACCAGGTAAAGGTTTTTTGGGGAAACCACATGGTTGAAGAAGCAACATGGGAGACTGAAAATGCTATGAGAGAAAAATACCCTCAGTTGTTTAATAAGAAAATAAAATTGTGAGGATGCAATTTCAAGAAGGTGGGGATAATGTAACACCCCAAGTTTTTCTAAAAATAAAGAGAAATTCATGGAACTTTGTCTTAAGTAGATATTTATAACTATCCTTTTAACATAATTTTTCCACTTCAATGTTTTGAATTTCAAGAAACTGTCATCTACAATTACGTACAGTATGTTATTTGGAGTCTATTGGAACCAACTTGTTTTTTTGGTGAATAGTAACATACCCTTATGAATAGTAATGTGAATAGTAATATGACCCTAATTAATAGTAAATTTTATTATTATTCTATTTTATTAAGGCTTTATGATTATAGCATCTAGGCTAATTTTTCATTGTGATATAGAAGTAGTTACAGAATTAGAATTGTTAATTTTTGAATTATGTATACTTTTATTTAAAAATTAAATTAATAATATTTAGAAAAATATTTTCGAAAAATGGACTTAATTTTTAAAATCCACGCATCAATAAATGGTTAGGTGAATTTTGGGAATTTTTCTGAAATAGTTGATTTTTTGGTGAATAGTAAAAAATACAATTTTTAGTTTCGGTGTGTTAATGACATCATTAATGATATAATAATGACGTCATAAATCTAGTCAACTTTTGTATAGTTAAATAAGATGTGAGGTGTCCCAAGTGTCTTATACCATGTGAAAATACCATGGGCAAGCCCATGGTTTTGCAAATACCACTCATGAGGTGTCCCTTGAAAATTATTAAAATAATCCCTCACTTTTCCTATAAATACCAACTCTTACCTTCATTGAATTCATTCCAAATTATCCCTCAACAAAGATCTGGCCTCCTTACCTTCATAGTAGTCCTCCCAAGGTTTCCTCAATCCCCCAAGGTCCCAACCTTCAAGTTATAAGGGTTACTCTACAAGGTAAGAAAATTCTCAATTTCTTTCTTTTTCCATTCAAGTTCTCTTTTATGTGGTATATCTTTCAAGTTTCCATACCATGTTCCAATTTACTTATAATTATTGATCTATTCTGTATTATGATTCATTTATGGATGGGTTACCCTTGTCCCCTCTCTTCTTAATGTTTTCTAAAACCATGTCGCATAGCCGTTGGGCTACCCAATTTTTGTAAGAGATTTCTCACTTATTCTTTTATTTTGATTTCCTTCCTTATTCTTTCTTCATATATCATTACCCAAGAGTCATTAAATCTTCAGAAGTCATTTATATTATTTATTTTATCATGTTTATGGAAAATTACTCATCATTATTCTTCTCCTCTCCCACTTTTTTAAAGAATAAAAACATTTTCCGTTATATGTTGAATTACTGACATCGTGGATGATGTGATTTCAATTTCCATTAATTATTTCAAGTATGGTCATGAAACCATTTATATGGTTGCATCAGGTTATAATATATGTTTTATGACTCACCCATGGTTCTGTAATTCTTTTTTTCTCATGGTTCTAATTAATAAGACAAAATGAGGTTGTTATTATCAAAGAACCACTAAAATGATCTAAATGAACATCATTAATGTTTTAACTTATGAATCATCCTCATATTAAACATCAAAATGATAAATGATATAAATTATGGTACTGGAAATATGTAAATACCATTCCATTCCAATTATGGAATTTCACTTCCAATTGACAAGAACATCCACCATGAACTAATCATGGAAATCATGTTAAGAACTCACCCAAAATTAGTGCAAGGAGAAAAATACTAACAATTAAAGGTTGAAATGATTGTATGAAATGATAATATAATATGTTCTAAAAATTAAAAAATTTATGTAAAATACTAATAAAACTCTTTTATCCATTATACAGGAAGTTTAAACAAGTTTTATGTAAGACAAACCTGAGGTAAGGGAATTCTTAACCCGATTTCCATTCTTTGGGTTAACCTTCTACTTCATTATTTATGTGCTATTTAAATTATTTGTGTGATGGGTTCTGTTTATATTATATTTTTTTATGTGTATTTACAGTATATATACATACTTCATCCACTCTATTAAGTCTCTCTTCAATTGTATGATATTTATAAGGGTCTTTTCTTTAAAAATCCTCTTTTTAAATTCGATTGTATGAAATTCCAAAGTAATGTTTTTATGGAATTATTAATGTTGTATGATTATATTTTGGTTCTTGGGAATTATTTATGATAGATTTTGGGACCTATATATCCCTCCAATGCATTGGGTATGATTAAGTTTGAGGTCGGTCGTATGGTTACTCCAAGTGTAACAGCGATGGTTACACAATGTAAGGTAGCCGGGAGGGTTACAAATTATAAGGTAGCCAAGATGGTTACAAGATTATGTAAGTAATGCCCCAACATACCTTTATGATTATATTTATGTTCTCATTTTTTGTGTATATCTTGTGTAAATCTCATGTTACAAAAAGTAAGTATATATGGGTGGTAAGAATGTATTTTGAAAATGCTTTCATATATTACGAGTATTCATGGAATAATGTGATCTTCCTTATTTTCCATCCCTTACTGAGCTTTTGTGCTCATCCCAAGTTTTTAAATGATTTTTCATAGGTTAATGGATGTGTGATACAAGGAAGGAAGCCATGTTAAATGTTGAAGAATTTTCAAGGAGTCTTTTTTTATGTTTTAATGTCTTATATTTTGAAAAAAATTCAAACTATTTTTATGGTATCCACTCTGTAATAATGTGTTATGTCATGAATGTATTGTCTTAATTCTCTAAAGATATAAACTTGAAAAGATCTTCAATGTAAAAGGAAGTGTTTTCTTAACTAAATTCCAGATTATGTATGTAATAAGGTCGGGTCATTATAGTAATAAATTCTATAAACGGAATCCAAGACCAAATATAGATTTTTCCTTTAAAATAATGCATTTTGAATTTATTTGATAAATTTTATAAACCCTTAATTAATCCTTTAAACCCTATATTACATGTTAATATTTTAAAATCAATTCTTTAAGAGTATGACTCACTTTCACATTATCAATGTTATTACTTTAATATGTTTAGTTATTAGCCTTATAAAATATTTAAAACCAATACTCTTTTTTAAAATACATGGGAAAAAAACCATGGTAAGAGTTTTAGTTTTTATTATTTTATCATATAGAGTCCAAAACCTATGTTTAGAAATTAATAAATAATTACCCAATATTTTTCTATAAATAAACACCCAAATTCCCAATTCTCTTCTCTCAAAACCCACTGAGAATGAACTTCCTATCCCTATCTCTCTCTAAATCCCTCCCAAGATTTTATAAGTGTCCTCTCAAGGTAAGGGATATCTCTCTCTCTTATTTTCCATTTAAGAAAATTCTTAGTATTTAACATTTTGAATCGCAATTGATTATGTTTCCATGTATTTATAAATGTCCCTATACTACCCAATTAATTTTATAATAATTTTATATCATTTATCCACTCTCATTATAAACACTACCTAATCTGTTACTTTGCCAAAGTAAGGGGATTTTTTCTCCTCCTCTTTATTCAAGCATTTTATTTGTATTATGACATTTGATTTCCAATTATCCATGTTGGAATGTGTTTTTACACATCCTTTAAAATGTAATTATGATATCAAAATAATGAGACACCACATTTCACTTTCATTAAATCCTTCCCTAAATCTTTATGTATACCCATTATGCTAATGAAATCATCCTTTGATTTTTCATGCCAAACATTTGTGTAATGATATCCATCCCCACTTCCACTCAAGGGTATTCACCTAGATGTACCTATCCATAATTGATTGGGGACTTATATGTACATAAACCCATTCCTTAATCATGGGATTAAAATTAATGAAATTTATTATTATTTTATATGATTTATGTGGAACACTAATTTATGTACATGATATGAATGTGACAGGTAGGCCTGAAATTATATATCCCTATAATATCTTGGGTAATGTTTTTATCTCATGAGATACCATGTATGATTCATGGGAGGTTATCCAAATCACACTATGTTATTATTTATCATCATTTATCCTTGACTTATCTTTTGATTTCATGTTTTATGTTGTTTCCACATTCCTATGTTGCCTTGATGTTATTATCTTATGTCATGTTTGTGTATTCATGTTTATGATTCTCACCCATTTACGACACTTTGACATTATTATTGAATAAAATGTATTAATTTCATCATGTTTTCTTTAATTATTCCCTTACTAGGATTCATATCTCACCATTTTCTTTTCTATATCCCTAGGTTATCCAATGCAGTTTTAGAAGATCAAAGGAGTTTAAGGGCTTATTATAGGATTTATAAATAATGTTGTTGTATCCCTATTTCAAGTTATGATGTTATATATCTAATTACCCTAATAAACTAGGCCTTTCAACCTTTTGGGATTATATTATGTGTGTATTTATGTAATAAATCATGCATTGATCTTTATAAAAGATATGGGTTTTCATAATGCACGTTATATTATTCCATCATAATGGTACAACACATAGTACAAAACAAACCTAAAAAATTACATTCAAAATAATGTCCACAACTAGTGCAACAAAACACATAGAAATATAAGGCACCAACATAATCTTGAACTCTAGAGGATCGTGCTATAAAATGAATGAAAAATGTATAATATATATACCTATTATGAAGAAAGCAATAAGAAATGGAATAGACATGGTATCAAAATAAAGATCGGGATATGAATGATTTTAGGATGTTAAAATGAATTGTATATATAAAGGATAATATGATTGTTGGGATCTTACCACTGTGATTTGACCATTTTAAATATAATAGTTATAATATTAATGCAACATTTTTTCATGTGAATGTGCAATAAAATAAATAAAATCATTTTATAATAATATAATTAATAATTAAAAAATATTAATCAATTATTGGTAATATAGTTACACACGTATGGATTAAAAATAAGATTTACTAGAATAAATAGTTTCTAAATTTTTAGCACCAAACACATGATTTTAAAATAAAATAAGTTTTTTACTTAAAAAATAATATTCTCATATAAATAAAATTATTTTCATAAAAAAGGATTTAAATTTGAAATAATCAAGTAGAAATTATCCAATAGTGAATTTTTTAAACTTTTCTATGGAATTATTATGATGTAAAAATGATGTAATAATTAATATAAGTGAATCCATGACCAAAAAAATGTTATTTAATTAATATAATGTATTTAAATTAATTAATTTTTTTTTCTAAACCTAAAAATAATTTTCAAAAGTCTAAAATGTAAATAATGTTTTAAAAAAAATTGTTAGAAAATGATTATTTCATGGTCAAAGTAATATAAAATAGTGGGGTTTAGTTATAAATCATTAAAATAATAAAAATAATGTCTTAAATTCCAAAAAATGTGACCTAAAACCATGGATAATCCAATGGTTTTTCGTTTTACATGACCTATATTTTCAAGGCCTGTATTAAGAAATTAATAGACAATCCTCTCTTATTTATTATAAATACCCACCAATTCACTCATTACTCTCCACTCTAATCCCATTTAGCATGAATTATTACTCATTATTTCCCTAAATATTGTCTCTAAGGAGGTTTTAAGGTTCTAAGGCGCCCTTATAAATATTTAAGAAGTTATCCTTCAAGGTAAGGGTTTCTAACCTTTACTCTTTCTCTAATTGTGTTATGATTTCCAATTACTTTTCATTACATTGTGAAATGTTATTATGCCTCAATTTTATAAATTAATTTTTATATTATTAATGATATATCACCATTCCCTATCATTATACTAACTTAATAAGCTGTTATAATTATGAAACTTTCTCATAGATATAAAACATCCAAAAAATTTGATAAAGTAAAAAGTGTGTGATTTCCTAGAAATGGCATTTCTATCTAGATATAAAAAAGTGGTTATAGGCTATGGTATAGATTCACCTTGGGATAAAAATCCTTAAAAAGGTTGGTTGGGTATTAACTCAATCTTCACTTTATGTACAAAAAGTGTCCCTAAATACACACTTGTTTTGACACTCCTGATGGATAATCTTTGGATGATTCGCATTCTCTTTATGAACTATAATGAAGGACCGTTTCCTATTGATATCCCTAAACCATGAAAGTACACCTCACTTATACCCTATTATAATTCCTTTGATAAGTTTATTTTCTATTTCATTGTGAATATTTATATAGTTTGATATTCACCTAGTTAGCCACAATTTCCCATTTAATGGGAAAACCTTGATAATTCATACATCTATTATTTTTATATAGATAACTATTGATTAAATATCCAGGATTATGTATTGGGTATCTTAGGAAACTTTAAGATATATATTTTTTATCCATTATCTTCATATTAAGTATTAATTGAATATATTATGTGACAGGTGGGCCCAGAATTATATATCCCCCTAATGAATCAGTGGGTCTCATGAGACAAACTAGCTGGGTATTTGGTGTAATCCATACCCATTTATGTATAATTTATTGGAACAAGGCATTGATGGTATTATTATGATGTCCAACATATTCATTCCATTACTATGAGATCTATTATTATTATCCACATATTTATTTATTGTATTGTGGTCTATTTATTCTATACCAATGTAATAAAATAACCACCAGTTCTAGGGTATTGGGCTTGGGGTTGTTATAGTTAGTATCAAATAAAGTTTAGTAGAAACCTTAGAAACTTCATTTAGAAGAAAATAATTAGAGAACATAATCCTATGAAAAAACCTTAAGTTATTCTATAAATATTTTAATATTAAATGGAATATGTTAAATGTATAATAATTTTATAATGTGATTTATAATTCATAGTTTTATTCATAGAATAATTATGTATATTCCCTTATCTAGAAATAAATCCTAATAGAAGGAATGGAAACCATGTCAACACCCATAATCTATGTAAGGATTTCCATCTAGAGAAATTAAATAATTTTGGCATTATAGAGTATTAGATTATAACTATATCAGGGTAGTTGAATCAGGTTATGACCAATAACCTTTCTAGTATGAAATAGAATATTACTTCGTATAATGGTGAACCAATGTCAGACTGCTTCATGAGGAAACAACACCCATCCTTTAATGGAACCACTAATGCATTAGTGGTAGAGAAATAGATCAAGTATTTAGAGAAGATATTCCTTACATTGAGCTATAGTGAAATAGAAAAAAACATATCATGGTTGTATATCATTTAAGGGGATATGTTAAAGAGGAATAGATAGAAATCAAAGAGTGGAAAGAATTTAAAGTGATATTCTTGGAAAAATATTTTCCTCACAAGTAAATATCTAAGATAAAAAGGAAATTTTTGAATTTAAGAAAAAAATATGAGGAAAGTTTAGTGGGTTATGAATCTAACTTTATGAGGTTAGTGAGGCATGATTAATATTATGTATGCAATATTGAAATCAATATCAATCACTTCTTTGTTGTATTGAATCCATGTTTTAGAATTTAATTGGTCTCTTAACCATTTTCATAATATGAGTAAATTATTACAAGAATGATCAAGATTGAGAAATAGTTCTCTAATTCTTATATTTTTAAATGAAAATAAGATAAGAAGAGAGAACATGAGATCCATATTGAAAGAAATTTTAAAAGGGAGAAAAATAAAAGGGTAAAATTTATAACATATAATAAATGTGGGAAGAAACACCTCAGGGAATGCTTAAAGGGAATGGGAGTTTGTTATAATTATGGAGATAATGTCCATAAATATCATGAATAAAATGACAATAAATGGTCCATTAATATATAATTCTTCAGTTCTAAGGAGATAGTCCACTATTCAAAAAAATTCCCTAAGCGTCAAGAGAATACACTACAGAAGAGGACAAGAGAGTGAGGTCATGCTTTTTCAATCACCAGAGTAGAATTTTATGTTCTAAATGATATCATAATGGGTAATTTGATCATAAATTCAAAGTTATCTAATTCATTATTTGATTTTGGATCTACACATTCATTCATATCTTTAAAGTTTTAAAAGAACATAGAAGCATCCCCTGGTAAACTACGGAAGGATTTGTCTATTAAAACTCCTTATGGAAACCTTAAAGAAATGAAATTGTATTAATATATCTCTATTAAGATACATTGACATTCCTTAACTATAAGCCTTGTTTTAATACTAATGGTTGACTTTAAAATAATCCTTCAGATAGATTGGATCTCAGGTATAATGCAAGAATTTATTAATGTGGTAGGGTGATTATAATCTCTAAGGTTAGAATAGAATCACTTAGTTTTAGTGGAGATACTCCATTCCATGATCCTTGTTTGTAACCACCTTCAGTTAGTCATCTTAATGAAATTCTTGTAAAATATGAATAAAAAACTAAGAATTATATCTTTAGAATAGAGGATTTAATTATTATAAGGGATTATAATAATGTATTTCTCAAATAAATTCATATAGTTACACCTTATAATGAAGTTAATTTCTCTATCAATATTATCCTTGATTAAAAATTCATATTTAAGCCTCTCTATAGAATGGATCTGGTGGAATTATTGTAATTAAAGAAACAAAAACATGAGTTGTGTAATAATGGATTCATATTCCCTAGTGTTTGAACTTGGGGAGTACCTCTCTTATTTGTGAAAAATAATGATGGTTCTATGAGGTTGTGCGTTGATTAAAAAGAAATCAATTGCATTAATCAAAAGAACAGGCACCCTTTACCTCAAATTGATGATATGTTTGATCAAATTCAAGGTTTTCAATACTTATTAAAGATAGATATTTATTTTTTTTACCATAAATTAAAAGTCAAGAAATTTTATATATCAAATATTAATTTTTATACAAGTTTTGGAAATTATGAGTTCACAGTTATGCCTTTTGGGTTAACAAATTTACCCTCTATGTTTATGAAGTGAATAAATAGAGAATTAAAGGATTATATTGATAAATTTATCAAGGTTTTTATTGATGATGTATTTATATACCCTAAGTGATATGATGATAATAAAGACCATTTAATAATTTTTCTCAAGACTATAAAGAACAAGGATATATATGGGAAATTTAGTAAGTATAAATTTTGGCTTCCACAAGTCTCTTTTCTTGGTCATATTTTTTCCAAATATGGAATATCAATTGACCCAAATAGAAAAATGTTTCTAAGGAATGGACCATACCTTTGAATTGTACTAAGATACATAGTTTACTTGGCTTAGTCGGTTATTATTAGTGATATATTTAAATTTTTTCCTAATTGGATAATCTATTAACCAAGTTGACTTATGAATGGTTTAAATACACATGGTTTAAGGAGTGTTAAGAAATATTTGGTTAATTAAAGAAAATATTAATCAAGGCATTGGTATTGACCATAACAACTTTAAAAGAATAATTTTTTTTACATATAATTATGAATTTAATAAAGGAATAGATTGTTTACTTATATATAATAATAGATTTTTTTCTTATGTATCAAGGTAGCTGAAGACCCATGAGAAAATCTATCCAAATAATTATCTTGAATTAGAATCCAAAATATTAACTTAAAAGATATGGAGAAACTATATTTATGGTGAAATATGTGACATATATACTCATCATAAAAGATTAAATTATATATTCACAAAGAAATAGCTCAACATGTGACAATGTAGATGGATATAACCACACAAGGACTACGAATGTGCAATACACTACCAACTTATAAAGGCGAACAAGGTTATATATACAATGATTGGGAAGGTTCCTAGATTTTTATTCATTATGGAGATAGATAAGGATCCAATATTCATGGATTTAGTAAATTTGAATATATAAGTTTTTAAGGAAGGGGAAACATCATTTCTCTTATAAGTAATTTCCTAAACATTTTTACTAAAGAATATAAACAAGTCTCAATAGGATGAAAAAGGTTTAAAAAGGAATATTAAATCCATGGAGAATGGGAACATGATAGACTTAATCCATTAATATGGTGTGTTTATGTTTAGAAGTGAATTATGTATAGAATTAGTAAATGAGATAAAGAGGGAATTATGGGATAAATCTCATAGCTCGAACTTCTCTATACAACCTGGTTGTACCAAGATGTATAAATACCTAAAATTGAACTTATGGTGGGATAACATAAAGTGGGAAAATTCTAACTATGTGTCTATATGTTTGGTATTCCAACATGTAATGTCTTAGATACCACTCTCAAAGGGTGTCATATTACCCCTCCCTATACCAATGTGGAAGTGGTAAAATATCTCAATGAACTTTTTTACTATCCTAGATAATACATATAATAGGAATGATGTTATTTGGGTCATTTTATATCACATTACCAAGTTTTCACATTTTCTAACAATAATGGAGGACCTACCACTTTAACATCATTAATGAATCTATATTAATGAAGTTGTGAGAATTCATGGTGCACTTTTGTCAATTGTATGTGATCATCGCCCTAAATTTACATCAAAATTTTGGAGAAGTATTAGAAAGTATTTGAACATTTAGGGACATTTAAGCATTTCTTATCATCCTTAAACTGATGTGAATTGTGAAAGGACCATCCAAAGCTTATAGGTTTTACTGAGGTCATGCTCTCTTTAATTCTAAGTAACATGGGACCAATAACTACCTATAGTGAAATTTTCATACAACAACAGGTAACATTTGATCATAAAAATGTAACCATATAAGGCCTTATATGGAAAAATATATTGTAATCCAACCTTTTGGGATAAAGTTAGGGAAAGAAGGTTAGTTGGTCTATAACTCATTAAGAAAACAACTAATAAGGTTCAAGCTATCCAAAATCTTATCAAGACAACTCAGATCAAATAAAATATCCATACTAATAATTGGAGGAAGGACTTGGAATTAAAAGTAAGAGATCATGTATTATTGAAATTAATGTCATGGAATGGAGTCACAATATTTGGAAATAAGTGGATGCTAAGTCTGAGGTACATTGGTCCTTTTGATATTTTGTAAAGAGTTAGAGTTGTGTCTTATCGTTTGGATTTTCTACCCAACCTCTCTAGAGTATATAGTGTATTCCATATTTTAATGTTGAGAAATTTCATTTCAGACCCAACACATATACTCACCGCCAATGAAATAGATCTGGATCCTAACCTATCATATAATGAATAGAATATCCAAATTTTTGGCACTGGATAGAAATTATTATGGAATATAAAGCTTTGGTGGTGAATGTCCTCTGGAAGAATCAAAATTTAGAGGAGAAAACAAGGGAGTCTGAGGAAGTAATGTGGGATCATTACCCTCATTTTTTCATGTACTGATGTACACCCCAAATTTCAAGGATGAAATTATTTAAGGGGTGTAGAATGTAAGACTCAAGATTATATTATAGTAAATAAATACTACAAAATGCACATTCTATTATTTCATCATAATGGTGCAACACATTGAGAAATTCAAAACTAGAAAATTAGATTCAAATTAATGACCATAAATAGTGTAATGGAACACATATAAATATAATTAACCACCAAAATCTTGAACCCTAGAGGATCATACTCTAAAATGAATAAAGAATTTATAAGATACATTACTATTATGAAAAAAAATGAGAAATAGAATAGAAAAGGTATAAGAATTAAGTGAAGGATATAAATTATCTTAATATGTTAAAATGAAGTGTATATATAAGGGTTGATATAACCATTGGAATTTTACCATTGGTATTTAACTGTTGGAATTTAACTATTGGAAATTCTGACATTGTAGTAGTAATGCAACAGTTATTCATGAAAGTGTCTAATAAAATGAATAAAATCATTTGATAATAATATAAATAATAATAATAAATGTATATTAATTAATTAAGAGTAATATAATTACATGTATGGATCCATTCTCTCCATAAATTCACTCCTAGGAATGTCTCTTCTCCTCTTAGAGTTTCACCCCTTGGTGATGAAGCAATCGTTCTCGCTCAATAGAGTTTTTTACACATTATATTCTTCCTCATCTTCACTATCCTAGTGATCCCTATTATCCTTGTCATGAATGTAATTTCTTTTGTATGCCTCCTTATCTATCTTATTTATTCTCAGTATCTCAATATTGAGGTGGATCTTCATTGCTGGGATGCATGGATTACTCAGGGTTAGAGATTTCTGGTGTGTAGGGACTCTTCCTGTCCAAATCTATCTTTAGATATGGGTTCCTATAATGAGGTTCAATGGTTGGTGTGTTTATCTTCATCCTAAGTTCCTTTGGGTTTCATATAATCAAAGGTCGAATAGTAAGAGGTTGTTCGAGTGGTGAGTGTTTGGTCAGTTCCAATCTAGGTTTCTTCAGGTAATAGTTCTTGGAGGTCACACAACTACTCATGGGTTATATAATACTGGGTGATCATGATGGATATTTAGATGTATATGGTGCGATATTGTTTGGAAGGTTCTAGATGATCATTTTAGATCTTTTGGTCACTAGAAGTGGTAGTGATGAAGGCTGCTGGATGAAGGTATGGCTCATGAGTGAGACAAGTGGCATCTGGTGTTTCTTGGGACTTTGAGCTGTCTATATTTAGAAATTATCCACTGGGACTTCAGGATGTGTATAATTATTCTACCTAGTATTACTCATTTTAGTATTAGGCCTTCTATCCATGGAATTTTCCTTGGGCCTTCAGGCCATGGGGATTTTAGTCCATTGGGCCATCAGTCCATGGGGCCTTCAGGACAACATTCTATGTTGTATGTGACATGAAAAGACCATGAAAATGACTCGGATCATTTGTAAGGTGGTACATCTTGGTTCATATAAGTTTAATTAGGTGGGTGACCTCAAAAGAGGGATGGGTGTGCTGGAACCCATCATTAATCCTTCATTCCTCATACCAATGATAGATTTATGGGTTCCCAACTGCATGTCTTTCTACATAGTTCCTTAGACAGATGATGTGGAGAATCGATTTGATGGTTCAACATAGGCCACACAATCATCGTTGGTTGGGTATCTTAAAAGAGAGATGGGTTTTATATCACCAATCATCTGGTCCTCCCCTATAAACTAATGTGGGATGAAGGGGTGCTCTTCCATGTTGTTTTAGACTAGCATGGCATAGCTACTAGGAAGGGTGGAAACACATCATCATTGACTAGTGTCACATATTTAGTTTCTCTGGTAGGGGAGTCGGAAAGATGTCTGACCGGTTCTTGGCATGAATAATTATTCCTCTTGGACCTTTAATAAATCTCTAGCCTATGGTTCATTGTGTCCTTTGGTTTGTGTAAGGGCCTTTGAGCCTTGTTTTCTCTTGTCTATATTCCTCTGGGCCCTCAGGATATGTATTAGGTTACCCCTCTACCCAGTTTAAAAGGTATTTCCTTTATTTTATTTAAAAAAATAAGGCTAGGTTCGAGGCCTATTAAAAAACATACATATGGATTAGAACAAAAATGATCTTTGTTAGAATAGATAGTTTCTAAATTTTTGGCGCTAAACACGTGATTTTTGAAATACAACAAGAGTTTTATTTAAAAATTAATATTCTTGTATAATGAAAATCAGTTTTCATAAAAATTACATTAAATTTTAAATCATTGAGTCGAAATTATCCAATGGTTAATTTTTCATAATTTTCCAAGACAATCAAATGTTTCACTAAATATTATAATCTCACAAGCATATACGGTAAGTATTATCCAATTATTGTGATGTAAAAATGATTTAATAATTAATATATGTAAATCCATGACCAAATATAAGTTATTTTATTTATATAATGTATTTTAATGAATTAAAATTATTTTCCAAATATATAAATAACTTTCAAAAGTATAAAATGGAAATTAAGATTTTAAAAATGATATTTTGTGGAAAAAAGATTATTCTATGTCTAAAATAATATAAAATAATTTATTTCAATTCTAAAATTTTAAAATATAAAAATAACATGTCTTAAATGTCTAAAAACATGATCTAAAACCATGGTTAATCCAATGGTTTTTCGTTTTCTACAATCATTATTTCCAAGGCCTATGTAAATAAATTAATAAAACATAATCCCTCATTTGTTATAAATACCCACCAATTATAATATTCCTATCCACTAAAAATCCATTGATCATGAATTCAATCTCATTCTATCTCTCAAGAGTCTCTACAATGAGATTCTAAGGTTCTAACATTCCCTTCTCTAGCTTTAAGAAGTTTTCCTTCAAGGTAAGGGTTTCTAACCTATTCTCTTTCTTTAATTTTGTTATTATTTAAAATTCCTTTTAATTTCAATGTAAAATGTTTTTATGCATCATATATATAAATTACTTATTATATTATTAAGGTGATATCACTATTTTACCTCATTAGACCACATTCATAAGCTGTTATAATGCTCAAACTTTCATGTGGCTGTAAAACATATTAAAATATTAGTGGGGTAAAAATTGTATGATTTCTTAGAAAATACATATTTGTATAGATAAAAAGAACTGGATATAGGATCTCGAATATATTTACTTAGGGGTAACATATCTGAAAAAGGTTATTTGTGTATTAACTTAATCTTCACTCGATGCATAAAAAGTGGGCCTATCAGGTTTGACACTCCCATTGGATATGCTTTGGATGATTTATATTCTCTTTATAGACCTAATGAAGGATCATTTCCTTTTAATATCCATACACCATGAAAGGCCCCCACTCTTACTTTTTATCATTCCTTTTATAAGGTTACTTTCCATTTCATTTTGAATATTACTACAGTTTTATTTTTACCTAGTTGGCCACAGTATTCCATTGAATATGAAAACATTAATAATTTATATATATATTATTTCTATATGCATAACTATTGATTAGTTAGCCATGATTATGTATTTTTTCCCTAAGAATCATTAAAATATATATTTTTTCTATTATCTTTGTATAATTGATGCATTAAAATCATTATGTGATGGTTAGGGCTGGGAATAATATAGCCCCTTGAGGCATCATTCAATCTCATGAGACAAACTAGTTTGGTATTTGGTGTAATCGATACTCATTTATGTATGATGACTTGTCCTTCACGGTATAATTATGATGTCTGGAATTATGAATTCCATCACTATGAGATCTATTATAGTTATTTGTGTGTATATTTATTGTTATGTTATACATGGATATATTATGACCAAATTTTCATTTGTTATGGAATTATTATAAACATTTATTCCCACCATATTATGTATTCCATGCTTATGTTATGATAGATTCCTTTATAAGCTACTCCTTATGGATCATTTGATCTCACCCCATTGTATTGTTTCCTATTTTCCCAAGAAACCATGAAGTTTTTTATGTGTGACATATGGACTTATAAGGAGAAATAATAATGTTTTCTTATAATCAGATTATTTAATTTAAGTTTCAAAGTAATGTAATTTCCTCTTATGTATCTATTTTCTGAGACTGCTAAACTGATTGATCTATTGTTATAGCCCAACTCCACTTCACTTGAATCATTTCAATGAAATATTTCTTTTATACTTCCCTTTATCTTTACTGAAATTTTGAGCGATAATAGAAATTATTATCTTGTGCTCCTTATCTATCTCATCCTCATCATCAAATTCCTCTAAAGGTTCATCTTCTCATATATTTTTTTTGAGTTTCCTCATGGATTTGAAATCCACTTATTCCTTATCCATTTTCCTAAATACTGGATTATTTTTAATTTTATATACCATGAGAATATTATGAATATCATATAGAGATAAATCATCTATATCCACCAATGTTAAGAATTTAGGATCAAATCTGTCGAGTAAATTTCTCATTAATGTTTTCATAATAATTGAGTCCTTCAAAGTGTCATAAAATCCCCATATATTACTGACAATTTTGTGGACTCTTATGAAATAATCATACATGGTTTACTTATTATACATATTCAATTCCTCAAAATAACTTCTCTATATTTTAATTTTTTACTTCCTTTACTTTAATATTGCCTTCAAAGATACTTTCCAATTTATCCAAAGTTTTTTTGGCTGATTGAAGACCAATCAACTGGGTAAAAAATTTATCAAACAAAGACATGAGTATTACATTATGGTCCCTAAAATAGTCTTAGAGGTTCCTTTTTTCCACAAAATTCATTGGTGCATCCTTTTATTCGGGTGGAAAGCCTACTGTAGCATCACCCACCACTTCCAAGACAAGATATATAAGATAAGGTATAATATTATTTTTCCATCCATGAAATTTTTTACCATAAAAGTTAATTATTCCATGGATATTAACTTAATTTAAGATCTAAATATTAAATAAGTAGATTTAATAGAGGTAATTGGGCTCTGATATCACTTTTTATACCCAAGAGTGGGTGAACCACTAAGAAGGGAGGGTTGAATTTAGTGGTTCCTTTTTATATCTTCCTTTAAATTTAAATTAACTTCTATGACATGTAAAGTTCCTTATCTACTCAAGTGATAAACTCAATTTCACACGTATATAGTAAAGTAAATAAGAGAGTAACACATATATATTTTTACAAGGTTTGAACCCAATGAGTGTACTTACTCTTTATTTTTATCAATATGTCTGAGTTGTAGATTCTCCACTATAATCAATTATCAATTACAATTGTTTAGGAAGGGATAATTATTAACCCAAAAGTGCATCCCATTATAAATATCTCCCAAAAAGATGATTATACTGGTTCTCACTAGTATCATAATATAACTTTTCTTTCAAGACTTCGGAATAGAAAAACAGCTTCTGCTCACAAACTCTAACTTCCAAAACTTATAGATGATAATACTTGAACCTATGGTCTCCTCAACTACATGATCTCCTTTATAGACCCAACATATCTTATGGTTAGTGTAGGTCAATCTCACAATGACCTTATTTTTACAAATTGGTCAACATTATAAACACTAATTTCAATAACTTTAACTCAAATGATGTTCCTCCTTTATATAACCAATATTTCTCTGATAAAATTAGGGAATGTGTGGGATCAAAATTTAAAAATTACTTTAATTCAAGTATTCAGCCAATATCCTTGAATAAATTCTAAAGATATCAGAGTTTTTACTTCATCAAACCATCTATAGGACTCAATATCAAAAAATGTCACTACTTAAAAAAAATAATCTTAAATAATTGACTTTCCTTCATGAAAATTAGATCTTAAACCATCTATCTTAGAATCAACATAATTTTTTTGACTTCACAATGTTTATATAAATTCACTAGGTAGATTATAGAATAATTACTTATATATACTTACTCTATGAATCTTTTTGTTCTTCCTTTTATTATGCTAAAATCAACCTCCTATAGCCTTTAGTACTTCGGGATTTTTTATAAGAAACTTTTTTTTCTGGTGGTCTGAATCTTTTTCACTTTCATAAAATTTGAAATTCATCATGAAACAACTCCTTTTGAATAACGTATACTCTATAATTCTATTTCTCTATCTTCTAATAAAGGAATAGATCATCCTTCCTTTATTTATCTAGAGATTTTACACTGACCACTCTTCTACATGACTAATTATCTAATAAAAATAGCTTGAATCATTATTTTCTTCATCCAAAGTGATGTTCTTACAACAAATAAACAACACAACATCATCTAATTGAAATTATAGATATCCCTATAGTAAACCTCTAATTATCCATGCCTTTATGATCTTCTATGCTCTTATTAAAACCTTTAAACTTATTTCTCTAGATTTACAAACTTTTATATCTCAACTTAAAAACATTCCTTTAAAAAGATTTGAAAACAAATAGAACACCTTCATAATCCCAAGGGAACTTCAAAACTAATAGAGATGTTTATATGATCCCCAAGTTAAGGGGATATATTATTCAATTAGAATAATTAATATTTATCTTAAAATGAAGCAATAAATGGAAATAAAGTAAAATGAAAAGTGAATATGATTTTAAAAAATAAATTCCATGAACCAAAATCACGTCTGTATTTTTTTGTTTCTAAAGTTGATATAAAGTCATTGATGGGTATTCAAGAGAAACTATACATGGTAAGTACAAGAATGGTACCAATGATACTTTATTGGTTATAACAAGTCATCATTCTTAAATCCATTAGAATTTGAATTATTGTAGAAACTTTTTATGATCATTATATTGGGAATTAGATGCCAAGACCATCAATATTATAAGGTTTTTATACAGTGAAACCAAAAAGGTTTTGTGATACCATATAATTCCAATAAGTAATAAAAGTTGTAAATATCTATTTACAGATTAATGAAAGCATTTTTATCAAAAAATATTAATTTTGAAAAAAAATCCATGTGTTTATAAGAGTTTAGTTAGAGTGCTATTTTTTTCAAAGTAAAACATTTCAATAAAAAATGGAGAAAAAAAATATTATGATTATAGTTATTTAAAACTATATTGAACAAAACTATCCCAAGATTGAATTAAATTTGTAACCCAAATTATAGGGGGGAAATCTAATGAGGTAGATTTATGGGTTTCTTGGACTAAATTAAAGTATATAAATTAACATGGAATTGAAAACTATAGGTTGGAATAATTCGAGAGATAATTGTTTCCAATGTTTCATGGCACAAATCTCCCCAAGATGACATGTATAAGATATAAGTTTATATTAAAATGGTGAGTGGAACTCCATTTTCTTCACTTATGGAACTATCACAAATTCCATGAAATGTATGAGATATGATATTTCCAATACATACATTATATTAGGGAAATATTAGATAAATCTTAGAGAAATACATAAGTAGTAGTCATAACTATCCAATAATACTTATATTGGGTAAATATACCAAGTAATTAGAGTGGAAGGAACACTAGTTATCAAGGGGATACAAACTAGTCTTACTATAGATAAATTTATCTATTATATTATTTAGGATAAGGAAATGTGAAATATAATCTCATTTATGTGAGTGGTATTCATATCTACAAATGCTAAGTATGTTGTAGCTTCTGATGTAGCTAAATAAGTAGTATAAAATATGCAACAATTTATTCCAATCCTTGGAATCGTGCCTTGAAAGTATTATATTATCATAATATAAATTATGATAAGTTTATAACATTATTACTAGAAAATATATCAAGGTATTAATAAAGAAAAGAAAGGATAAACTTGGGGATATCATCTCTTGAGCGAGTTTCACTCAAGGAGATGAAGTCATAGATAATATAGTATCCATGTAAGAATTTTTTTAGGCCCAATGACTAAAGACATATCTTAGTGGGAGAATTATTTTATCATGTGAGATCTATAAATTTAGCGGTTGGAAAAGAAGGATTTAGTGTGAGTGGGAGTGTTGTAAAAGTGGCTATCCTATACCCAACTTGAGTAGTTTATTTCGATTACCATATCGTATATACAAAGAGTTATGAGTGATTTTATCTTACCATAACAATGTTAATACTTATTTATACACTATTTACATGGTAATTTCCCTAGATTATTTTTAATATAAAAAGGTTATAGTAGTTCTCAACTATAATGAGAACCTTGAGATTCTATGATAATAACCTTAAACATATGTCATATGGTCTAGATACATTGTATTGACGGGACATAGATGATGTTTTACTATCAAGTGTTGGGGGCACATAAGCATTCATAATTCTTCTTATAAAATTTACACTTAGTGATATATATTTGAGGATATCATGAGTACTAACCTAATACTAGAGGAAAATAGGGCTACGAAAATACCTCTATAGATATAGTCAGAAAAAAAGTTATCATAGGCCACCTACTGCTATGGTAAAACAAGTTATGTGATGGTAGGCATTTTGGAAAACATGGAAACCATGTTATAATGATTCATAAAGGGTGTGGGAAATTCCTACAACCATGGTCTATGTGTATCATGGCCATAGGCTCTAGGAGACACCATAATTTTAATTTTTCTAAAAGTATACTGACTATAATTATATAATATTTTATATACATATGTATTTATTTATTTATTTATACATATAGTTTATCATATATTAGTGATAAATTGTTGGATAAAATATATAATATAACCTAGTATTAAATTTTTGTACTGTGTTTTATTTATTTATTTATTGAAGGATATGGCTACAGTCCACCCATGGAAGTTGATTCATATGGCCACGGTTACAAACTATGGCCATATCTTAGACACTATTAGAATGGAAATATGGTCCAAAATATTAGCGTACATTGTTCATAGGCTCTATCCATGATCTTAAGGAATACTACAATGTTTTTGGATTGAGGTAGTAAGAAAATGAACCCCATGTGTTTTTGGTGTCATGGGATGTTCTTATCTCTGAATGTGTGTATTGGTATCTTAAATTGAGCTCATTATCAATTTGTATCATTTTATCACATACTTAGATGAAATATAAACATAGTATAATTATATTTGTGGTTTGGTAACTCGTTTCAGGTTTGTTATTGGTGGTATGGCATTGGTTGAATGATCAAGATAAGATTTATCACTTCCGAGTAGAGGAAGAGATATCCTAGGCCCAATTGACTAGGAAGGTATTATCTTTATTAAATCTATGTACATGGTAAAATAAGGTAATTCCATCTAGAATGTTCATTAAAATAATCAATAACAAATTATGTATATTGACACAAGTGATGCATTCTACTTTGTGCAATATCACATGACAATGAGAATATATTTTACAGAGTGTGTTTGTAGGAGGTTGTCATTACTATGAATAAACCTTATCTCCTTAGGGACCATGATGTGCTACTAGATACCACTTTTGTTATATGATTATGAATCTCTACTATTGAGATGCAGGCCTATAGGGTCTCACACAAAGCGTATTCAGAAAATTTCCAATTTTAATGAATTGGAGTTTGGGACATGGCGGGCCTCGTGGTGGGGGTAAAGTAATGTCTGGGTTACAAAAATCATAAGAAAAGAATAAATTAAATATTATTTGATTTTAGAATAATAATTTTTGAATTTATTAACTCTAATTATAAACAATTTAATCAGTAAATATAAGGAAAATATATTTATGGCTAAATATTTATTCAAGGTTCATTAAATATTTTATAGGAGAAGTTTGTTGAGATAATGGATCATATTTTATCATGTAACATTGTTTTTATGTTACAAGTGATAAAATATTTATAATTTTTTGACATGTTTAGTGGGTAATATATAACGTTTAGGGATTTTTTAGAAGGTTAAACTTATTTGGGGGCCAAATCAAAATTTTAGTAAGTTTTAACCCACCTATATAAGTCGATAGACACCCAGATTATTGGGATTATTAATTTCCCATGAATTTTAGATGATAACACTCTTCTCGCTCAAGTTTTATAGGGAGAAAGAGAAGTTTGGGGCACCACAATCCATTAACTACCTCTTGAATTGATGAAATTGTGTTCTTGTGATCGTGTGGATGTTAAAGGATTCATTGATCATCCACACTAGCACCCAAAAATCAATTATCAGTGATATAGAAATATTTTTAAGCATGTGTAGATGATTTAAATTGTTATTTATTAAGTTCATTAAATCAATGATCATTGTCGATGGGAATAATTTTTTTAAATTAAAATCAAATGAGGTACAATTTTGATTTAATTTTTCATGATTAATTAAATCACACAATATCTTCAGGTTTTGAATCGGGTGTTGACTCATTAGAGATGATGATTCAATGTCAATTCAGTGGTAAAAATTTAATTTCTTTGATTTAATGCTTCTAATATGCACCTATTACCAACATTGGATACCTCACATGACATCTAATAATATACCCTAATAAACTCCACCATTCAAGGTTTCCAAGATGCACCCCCATAACACTTTAAACAAGTTGTATTCTCATTGATTACCATTATTTCAATGAATAACCCTCAAGGTTAACTCTCATTACTAACTTATTAATTTCTATTTAAGGAATAAGGAAAAAAATTAAGAGCCAATTCCAAGGTATTTACACCCATTCGACACTACTCACTATCATACAAAGTATAAAACTCATATAAACTGACGAGGAAGTTTAAGAAATATCTAGATCATCTTAATAGGACCCTACTCATCAAATATCACAAGTTTAAAAGACCTATCATGAATGAAATTATAAATCATAACATTGATACTTGAATTAGGTATATCTAGTGAAAAAAATTAAATAGTGAATTAAAAGGATATTAGCCAGAAGATGATGCTTAACCTTACCCATGCCAATCACCAAAGATAGATGAAACTTTTATCTAGACACAAACTAATGAAATACATCCCTATAGGGATAAATGAGAGAGAAGAGGGAGGGTTCGTGTGGCTTTGTTGGGGAAAAATGAGGGGGACTCATATTTTAATAATTTTCATCAATTTAAATTATTTAATTTAAAACAATTAAAAAGTGATTAGGGTTCACTGGGTACTTAGTACTTACTAGGTACCCATACCAAGGACACCATATGTTTGGATTCCCTCTAATACTTTCCCCTTATTCTAGGAATACAACGTACTAGGTCCACTGGAACTATTTACCTAGTGCCATCTGACTTCAAGGACAGATATCCCACACAGGGACCAATTCCTAGAAAATTGACCCCTATCCCCCACCAACTCCTCCAAAAACCCAAAAAAATAAATTAAAAATATTTTAGAAAACATAAATTAATCATTCACCTCAAAATATATAGGGCGTTACAAAATCCCAACCATATAATAGCTCATATTTGAGTTACGTCAGTAAGTATCCTTGGGAAAAGACTCTAGCCATTTCACTTATTTATTTGCCTCGATCCCCCATGTATCCTTAGGGATACACCCAAGTTTCTACTACAAATTTACCATATATAGTCTCTTATCTCAAAAAATCTTCTTGTTTTAGTCCACTATATGAATCATTTATTCCTCGATCGACAAAATAAACTCCAACTTGATATCATCAATGTTTATTATGTGATAACTATAAGGACGGTACCTCCAAATCTGAGCTATATGAAATATTTTGTGCGTATCAAAAAATCTACAAGGAATATATAATTATTATTCCATAGTATTGATCCTATAAACAACCTCAAATAGTCCCAAAAAACCGGGCATTAACTTTCCCTACATTTGAATCTTCCCATGTCCCAATAGAGGCAATACTCATATGAATAACCGACCACCAACCTAAAACTCAAGAGGATAATGTTGTCAGCCAATATATGATCACTAAATAATATGAGAATTATTTATTCACTTTTTAATTAAATGGATGTGCTCTAATTTCTTCAATATGACACTCGACCTGATAATATATGGCTCTCGTGCATCTAACTAGCACGTGGGTGATTGGAATGACCTATCATTAAAAGTCTTGAAATGTTTCATCTAAACAGATGCCTAATAACTATTGTTTTATGAAAACACCACAAGAATGAGATAAATATCCTTGGAAAAGAAAAAAACAATAACACATTCTTGTATAATGTCTTGTAACACTTGAATGGTATGCAAAAATTGTCCATTTATATTGGGATGGTATATTGATCTCAAATTCACTTGGGTGTCAAATGATTTCTATAATCCCTTCCAAAAGCATGAAATAATTCTATAATTCTAGTTAGATACAATAATAATTAACACACCATAAAGAATTATTATCTCTTAAACAAATAATCAGACCATCTCTAAAAATGATTAGGTATCCTTAATTAGTAGAAAATGAATGATCTTTATCAGTTTATCAATGATAATTATACCACATCATTACCTTTGGGTGACCATGGTAGCCCTTCAAAAAATCCATTATTAAATAATCTCACTTCCACTCATGAATGGCTGTATTTTGAAGAAAACCTATGATTCTCTATTGTTTAGCCTTCACTTGATGATGGGTGTGACATTGTGAAACAAAACTTGTTATGTCCCTCTTCATCTCAGTCCACCAATACTACTATAGAGGTCATGATACATCTTGGTTAACCCCAAGTGAACATCCTATATTGAGGCATGTGAATCCAACATCAACTCCTCACACGTGATCATAGGGAACACAACTCAACTTCACATGTAAAGGATCCCCTCATCATCATCAATCCAACCAGGTGATAGATTCCCTCCATATATAGATTCCCTCATAAAGCTATAGTATGATTCAAATGATTAGCTCTCCATTACTATATTAAGTAGTGAGGATGTAATTCTAAAATATATAAGATTATCCCTACCCTAATACTTCTATGCATTGAGATACATCTTCATGAAGTGGATCATCAGTTTTCACTCATTGCTAGAATCATGATCTACCTGATCCTGGGTCTTTCTACATAGCTCATTATCCATGACATTCCATTTTCCAAGGGTGTACATCATTTTGAAATTTAAAAAATGGAGATACTCAACACATCTTATCTACTGAAAGTTCATTTCATACTGTGAAAAGATATACTTTAGTCTCTTATGGTCAACATACACTATGAACCTATCACCCAAAAGATAGTGATGTCAACATCTTATCGCGTGCACTACTACTACCATCTCTAGATCATGTATCAGGTAATTTTTATCATGCGATATTAGTTGTCAAAACCCATAAGTGACTACTCACCCATCATGTATCAACACTTCTTAAAGACCTATTCTTGATATATCTCAATACAGGGTATATTCCTTACCCATATTAGGTAAGATCAAGTTTGGAATGGTTTTAAGCATTCTTTTCAGGTCATAAAATTATTTTTTAGGATAATCAAACCACTTAAATTATTCCCCATTATTGGTTAGATTCGTCAGTGGTTCTAACAACTTGGATAATTCTTAAAATAATATCTATAGTCATATTACAATCCCAAGAAGCTAAAAATATCAAAAACATATTTAGGTGGGTCCTAAGAAATCATGGCCTTTACTTTCTCTGGGTCAACTAATATGTCGGACTCTAAAATTTAAGGATCTAGCCTTAAACATTAAAAATTATAGAAACTTTAAACAATAATTCAATTTTTTAAATTCCCAAAGATCTTTTAATTTTATAGTTTTATAGATTTAGGATATAACTCTGACATAACAAATCCATATATTACAAAGTGTACACTTCTATTCAATATCCATTTTTCTATAAAACAAATCTTTTAAAAAGAAACTTTCTTTATTTTCATTACACTTATTTACTATTTTCATCTTGACCACATCCTTTTCCATACTAATCTTGTGAAAAAACATTTTAAAACATGGGATGAGCATAAAAATATCATTAAGTAACATAAAATAAATAAAGAAATTTCTTTTCCATTAATACTTATAAAAATTTTCCTTTTTCAAAATAAACTTTGGGATCAAAATAAATATCTTTTAACCAATAGATCAATTTCTATACTCAAATATTTTCATAAAACATTTCATAAAAATTCTTAAATTAAAATAATAAAACTCATAAAGGTCTCTTTGAAATCATCAAAATCACATGAAAACTTTTTCACAAAGTAATACTTTTCACCCTTAACTATTAGAATATATTTTCCTTTGAAAATAATCTCATTTATTACCTTTTTGAAATCATAATATTTCTATAAAACCCATAGAAATCATAGATAAAACATATGGACCCTTTATCTCCGGGTTCGCTCTACTGAGCGCAGTTCCTCTCCTTATAGGATTTTCTTCCCTAGTGATGTGGCAGCATCCTGCACGCCCTGTTCCTTCTCATCGGCTTCCTCCTCTTAATTCCATTCCTATGCTCACACTTGATCGTCGCATGTCTCGGAGTTGGAGCCTCACTTTCTGACCTCTCCTCTCTCGGTGTTCCCTCTTCGGAGTGTGTATTTTTTCGATTCTTCATGCAGCAAACTCAGGGGTGGCTTGGTATGTGTAGTTTGAATCATGTCAGTGTCCCAGGAGCTTGACCGTGTTCGCGGTGGATTCGACAGTCGGGGTTGGTAGTTCCGGGTGAGGAAGAGACTCTTCGTGGAGACTCTTCTACTATAATCTCTTTTCTAGCTTCTTTCTCCCTCGTCAGTCTCCCTATCAGCCTACAGCAGTGGATTCAAGAGGCTTTGGTCAATTTTTTTGGGGATCTATTTTTTGATTTCGGTCCAATTCGAAGGTGATTTTTTGATTTGATGAAGGCGAGGTTTATATTTGAATCTCTGGTTGGACATTTCTTGTGGACTTCGGAGAAAATTTAGGTGGTCCCAAGGAATTGAGGATGTAGCCCTTTATGATGCAATGTCTTTATCAACGTGTTTTGGTGTTTGTTTCTTCTTATCGTAGTGGATGGGGTGATGGAGACAAAGTGTAGATAGATGCAGTCGATGCAGTTTCCTCAGTCATCTTGCGTGATTTGTGGTGACAATTGTTTTAATTTTTAAATAGGTGCATGATGATAGTCTTGGCATGATAATTTGGTTTTGTTTCATCATTTTGATATTTAAATTCTATAACGTGGGCTCTATGAGGGTGTGACTTGATGAAACTGGATTGGTTTGGAGGTTCTCACGTACCCTCAAAGTGACATTTCAATAAAATAAAATAAGATGGATATTGGTATAGATAAAACATATGGATAACTTAAGGCATCAATTTCTTATTTCTCTTACATATAGAGTAACACTCATGGTTACACATGGAGTAAACATCATGGTTATACTTAGAGTATCCATCATAGTTACACTTGAAATAACCATCATGGTTATACATGGAATAACCATCATAGTATATTCCTATATTCTATTAGGATAAACCAAATCAGATAACTTCTTCCCTTTACCCAATAAATTAGAAATCTATAATGGGCTCACCTGACCTTGGTTTATCATGGAACCACCAATCCATGGTTAATAACATCACCACCCATACTTGGTTAAAAATGGAAACACCCATCATTATAAATATTTCTCAATAACCATAACATAATCATACCACATAAAATCTTACATCATAATAACATTCTTTTCATCCATGAGAAATCATTTTCTAATATTAATATATCCCTTTTCTTTAAAACCCATTTTTAAAAAATTAAATTCCTATAATAAAGATAAATTGGTTTTTTATTTGAATAAAACATGTAATCTTATAATATAATCCAAACATAAAATAATGGTTATGGTGGCGGGAAAAGTTGTTGTTGCCGTACACGTTAAAATAGAACATTATTTTTGTCTTTTTTATAAAGAAAGTTAAAACATTCCATAAAAATATTCCTTTTTAAAACCTTGGAATGAAATTCAAAATAGACATAAAATGTCCTCTATAAATCTTTTATATCTAGATATAAACATCCATAAAATAATTTTAAAAAACATGGATATGGAAGAAAAAGAGTTGAAAAAGTAACTTTAAAAGAGGATTCTTGAAAGAAAGTCTATTAAATCGAGTCTAGATCATCACATACCTTCCTTATCTTCCATAATAATAAACATATGTTAATTTTTTACTTGATTAAGAACCTTTTTCAAGTTTATTATTCCTTTTATTTTATCAATTTCCATATTATATACAATCACTTAATCATTTAAGTTCATGTTGGATGTTTTGATGATATTTAGTTCATAAGTAAAAAATGAATTCAGTGGTTTGACTATGGTCAAGGTGTTAATTGTTCCATCATATTAAAAATAATAATCATGAAATTATTATTTTTACATCAATTATACTTTTTAAACCAATCAAGAAAGATGATTATAGAAAATGGACTATAAAGGTTATAATCACAAAAAAATTGATAGTATTAAAATATAAGATGATTATGAGTCTAAATAAACTCATTGAATAATTTTTTTTACAAGTTTAGATTACATTTTTACCCTTATATTTGGGTTTTAAGCCCCCAACCCTTTTCACACTTACCATGATAATAAAGTTTCTTACTCTTTGAGGGTCAAGATAGTTGCTATAAATGAAAAAATAACCCATAAATATACCATTATTAATATTTTAAACCATATCTTAATCACTTATCAAAATATATTATCTTTATGAATTTTTTATCATTTAATATAATATTATTTTCATAAAATGTCAATAATGTCAATTTTAGAACTATTCATTTAATTTGACTATTATAACACTAAGAAAACAAATTAAATTCGAATAAAATGTTTTAATACATAAATAACATGTTATTTTTATCTATAAAATCATTGGGTCACCTTAATTATTTTAAATTATACTAATTTTAATATTTTTAATATCATATATTTTATTTTTCTATTAATTGAATAATTATTACATCAACATTATATAAGCATTTAAGTTAATTATTTATTCACTAAAAAATTAAAAATAAATTACCATGATAAAGATAAATAATTTATATTTAAAAATAATATTTATAATATAACATATCCTCTATTTATCCCTATGTTAAAAATATTGTAGTTATTAAAAACAAGAGTGTGACTTCTTTGACCTTCCTTTAAGTAAAATATTATAAAGGTTATAATCACATCCAAATGGAACAAATGTCATATATTATAACTTTGGATAAATTTGGATGAAATATAGTCATAAAATAAAATTTACTCAAGTGTTAGAGTCATTTTACAGTCCTTATCATTTTATTTTTAACTTTAATTACCTAATTTACCCTTTACCGAGAAAACAAAATTACTATAGTTACTATTAATATTGACCAAAACTAAAAGATGTGTATTTATCAAATTTGAAACTCCTAATTCAAAATATTAAATAAAATTTTTAATATTAAAAACATATAAGTGGTTGAATTTAATTTAAAATTATTTCAATAAAAGGCGCTGAAAATAGTTTTTTGAAAAATTCCTTTTTTAAGTATAAAAATATTTTTATACTAAATTCAAGTTTAAAATTAATTAAAAATAATATAATTGGATTTTTTTTAAAATTAACAAAATAAATTTTAAAAATAATAAAAAATATAATTTTACTTTTTAAATACTTGAAAAGAAAATACAATTTTCAATAAAGATATATATTTTCACTATTTATTGAAAAAATCAAACTTTTCAGAAGAATTTAAAATTTTCACCATAGGATAATTTTCATATGATGATTCCAAAAATAATTTTTATTTTATCAAATAAAATTTATAAAATTTCCATAAATTAATTATATTATTTGCTCAAAAAATTAATAAAAACCATTTTTGAAGAAAATATATCTTTGAAGAATAAAATAGATTTACTAAAAATTGAGTGATTATTTCCTAAGAATTAATAAATAAATTTATATTTATTAGAAAATTTATATATATATATATATATATATCAAAAATTAGTTAATCATATTCATACCCACCAATTTAACAATTAGTTTATGACATTCGTATTTAAATAATAATTTGTCGTGATTTTCTTAAGCTTGGTGTTTTGTGTCACACATGTTATTGAACATAATGTACTTATTTTTAAAATTTCAAGATATTACATAAAATCATGGTCCTAAAGAAATAAACCTATTTAATCCAAAACTGACACTTCAAGAGATTATAATATAGTCGATACTCTCTCAGTGTGCTTAATGCTAACTCCAAATATTAAGTATGATCCTCCATCGATTGAGAGTACACTAGGATGTAATTGATAAAAAAATTTAGGAAAGAAATGAAAAATAAATGTAAAACCCTATTCATCAGTTCTATAAACAATTTTTTCATGTTTATCAAACATAATGACGTCATGGGAAACTCATACAATCCATACCTTCTTTTAAAAGTGGAACAAGGGATGTTAGTTGACCTGACCTGCAATTGGTGATACATATATCTTAGATAAATCTTATAGAACCATTTATCTCCCCTCAATAGATTGATTTGGTCATATTTATGAGTAAGGGGATATTGGTTCTTAACTATTACTTGGTCTAATCTCTTTTAATCCATACATAGGTGTAATGAACCATCACCCTTATTTGTGAATAAAATAGGAGAACCTTAAGGGGATATGATCAAGTAAATAAATACCTTTACCTTAAAGTCCTTTAGTTTCAACTTTAGGTCCTTAATATATGTAGGAGTCATACTATATGTAAAAATGTATATGGGTTACATAATTATAATTAGCTCGATCATAAAATTTATCCCTGTCTCTCAAGTAGAAACCTTGATAACTCATTAATAAAGGAACCCTGAAACCAATTAATGATAGAAGGAAAGTTTGAATATTATGTCTTCTCATACCCCAAAACAATGCTAGAAAACAATGCTAAGATTTCCCCCGACTATTGATATTTATGTCCTTAATGGACTACCTATAAATCTTACTCTTCGATGATGTTATGATGATCACGCTAAGTGGATATGAATGACAATATTCGATAATATACGTTGATATGAAATCGATAATGAGTAAGGGAATACATTCCAAGGATCACATCAAACATTCACATATCTATTATAAATAAATACTAGAGGAATATATGCCCATTAATAATTATAGATCACTCTAGACAAATACAAATACCCCTATATCATAACCCTAAGGAAATATTGATAGAAGTTACCCCACATAGATACTCAACCAACCTGATCACAAAGACTATACTTGATGGGATGAAGTTAACTTGAGCCCCAATCCCAAAATCGCATTGTTCAACTCCTATATTGGGTATCACCCTAATAAAACTTCTTACCCTAATATTGGGCATCATTTCCTCATCTAAATATCAATTGGTTAGAGAAATCCCAACAAATAGACTGTTGTGATACTCTTAGACCTTCTCTAAAACCCCAAGTCATCCTATAACTATAACCACTAAATGATCATGGTGTAATTACAAAAAAATATTATATTTCACCCATATATCGATAAAAATAGTACTACTTTAGAGTCATATCACAATTGGATCATATATGACCTGGAATCCTACACTGATAACACTTGACAGAATCCTAAACTCTTTGAGGGAGAGATGAATCCATGCTCTGAATGTTCTATCTATTGTGACCCTATATATAATCCTTATATATCTACTTCATATTTCTTGATGAACCACTCCTAAACCTGATATAAAAATTATACTTCCTATATGATCTACCCTTGATCAAGTTCCTCGTAGAAATGAGGGTCTGATTCACAACCTTGAAAAATAAAATCATGGGAAAAATATTCACCTATGACTAAATGGGATGCCTCATACCATCCTCAAACCACCTAACCCTATTAGTTTCACATAACCTATAAACATGGAAAAAAATTAAGATGGATAAAACATGTCACATAATCCATCACGTAGACTCTACCCTGAGTAAGATACATGAACTCTCAAGATCTATCATCTCATAATTTATCAGTAAATAAATGATCAGAGACAAAAAATCCTAAAATTCCTTATAGTATAACTCATGTGCTGGTAATCCTAGAAAAATACATCACACCAGTGCTTGGATGGTCCCTAAAGCATATAGGTAGTAATATTCACCCTTTACTCTAGGGGTATCTCGATCTGTTCAATAATAGTATGCATAGACTATATCCAATACTTGACAGGATGTGTTTTTTCCTCACCTTTGAAGAGTGGTGGAAATTGAAAATAAAAATATATATTCAATTCTAACATAGATGATATATCACTCAGCATCCCATGTCCCATGGACTAAAATACCTAAATCATGATCTCTTTGAGTTGTTGATTAATAGGAGGTACAGGAAAAATAGGTGGATCTAGTTCCACCTTTAGTGACTAACAAGAGGCCATTATGGTTTCATTCCACTATAATGTCAAGCAAACAACTCATAACATTTATATCATAGTTATTGATATCAGATTTGAGGGAAAATAGTAACAAACAACATGCATTACAACTCTATGTACACACACCCTATGATATAAGGGTTTCACATATTCTAGATCTGGTTTAGACCAATATATCCACTCCCAAGGGTCAAATAGATACTTATAAGATCCATATAACTAGTCATCCCATAAAAAATTAACAATGTAACCTAAAAAATTTATTCATTCAAGTAAAATTTTATCAATAAATTATATAATAAAATTTTATATAACTTATTATTAACACTTTAAATAATTGAAACCCTTATTGTAACAAGGATATTGATCACATACAAGAATAAAAACATCATGTGAATCCTATGCATAAAAAACAATGCATGAATACACATTCTCTTTCTCTCCTAGTCCAAAAGTAAAATAATAAACTATAAAACACATCATTTTTTTGAGAATCACAAAATTGTAAGACTAAAAAACCAAGAACAATGATGTCATCCTCGGTAACTTGGAATTTTATTATATATTATTCAGATACTCAGAGACGCAAGATCCATCCCAAGTTTTGACTACATATTAACTCCAAATAATATTCCCAAATAGTAAGTCAAATCAAATCATGGATCTAATACCACTTTTTAATATCTCTAACTTGGTTGGCCCAAAAAATCTTTGAGCTAGAGGACACCATGTAACCTTAGGTGTACCCCCTTGTATTCCAGAGGATTTTTATTAGCAATAAGGGTTGATTTATGACTATTGGGGAGACTATAATATATGTATAATGTAACCATAAATATCAGTAGAAGTAAAAGTAATCATCAGTCATAATAATAACATAACATGTACATTGCAGTGATGGGATAACTATGGAAAAATAATCAATGAATTCCATGAAAAATGGAATGTACTATAATTCCATACAATAATGTTTCAAAATTGGGATTAATTATAAACTTATAATATATTATTTATCCAAAAACAAACAAAATAATAGAGACTACAGCAAAACTGGGTATGATACCCTACCTGATCTCATCTCTCACTCCAACTATGACACCCCCTAGGTAACTAGTATGAATTTAATTTTATTATTTAATTTAATCATTTTATTATTGTGAGTTTCAAGAGATTGATTTTATAATATAAAAAAATAGGTAATAATTTTAGGGAATACAGTCAGTGCAAACCATGCACCCAAACCATGTGAGGGGAAAGGGAGTTTCTAGTGAAGTGTGCATAGTTAGAACATGGTTCTACAAACTATATAATTTACCTTTACATAAGATTTTTATTTCATATTTGGGTTCACTGTTGGTTTCATTTAGGAAAAACTATGAGGCCAAATCCTGTGAACAACCCTTACATATGGATATCCTTTATAGGGGCAGCCGCACATTCGATGTACAATTTCTCAAACCATGCGACCTGCCCAGATTTCCTAAATTATGAAATTATTTTTCCCCTTAATATTTTTTATCACTATTTATTCTCCCTTAATCTTATTTATATGAACTATACATCTCTCATACATGGGTTTCATCTAATATAAGATTTCTTAGTGGTTTCCACGGAGTTATAGTGAAATTTATTCAAGTTAACTCTTGGTTTCTCTTTATTTTCTCCTTCCTTCTTCATCTAGTCTCTCGTTCTTCTATTTTCCTCTTATCATGTTTCCCTAAATGGATATGGTGGCCATGATTATGGATAGGGGTGGTTTTAAATGTTATTATTTTGGTTTTTAGGTCTTGTGAGGATCTATTTACCTTTAATCCATTGGTATTCAAAGAAGTTGATGAAGTGGAAAATTTTTTTAAATATGTGTATATATATCATGAATATTTACTTTAGCATACCTAGAATACATTAGTTTTTTATGGATTTTATCATTGTATTGTGGTTAAAATGAGTTATTGAGGACTGATATATAATTTTTCCTCATGGTTCTTGATATTATATCGATTAAAGTAAGGGTTTTTTATGACCTACAAGCATGGTTTGTTTTAAATTCATTTTTTCTCCCAAATGGTGTTTGATAAAATATTTCAAAGAGTATTTTGATTCCAAATGGATTTTAAAAATGATGTTTTGAAAGTGAATTACTTTATAAATAATTTCCTCTTGATTTATAATCCTAGATTTCATGTAAAGTATTTTTTTTTCTACGTGATTATTTCATGTTGATATTGTACATATTATTGAGAAATTTCTTTAGTGAGTTGATATGATTCTTGAGATGATTGCATGATTTTAACTATCTTATGAGAATTGATTATTTATGATTTTTACATGGTAATATAGGGTATATGTTTCGGTATTTTAGATGATTGCTACATTATTTTGGATTATTACACTCATGAGTGTCCCTAGTTAAGTCATTCCCTAGCTCGAGTATGTCACCTAAGGTAGCTTATGGGTAAGTTGGGTTGAGTTTCTATAAATTTCACATAGGCCAACCTATTGTTCAATTAGAGATGTCCTAGATTACCCCTTTATTTATTTTACATATCCCAATGGTTAGATATCATGTGATTTATTTTTTATATATGTCTTTACTCATGTTATAATTAATGTTTATGATTTATGTTCATATTGAATGTCTGCACCATTACCATGGTTATTTGATTATATTTATACCATATTTACCTTGGTTATGTTTTCCATTTTCTTTCCAATAATTTACATCTAAAATTGGTATATTTATATAAAAAAGGGATGTGGGATAGATTTTAAAATTCTTATTTTATGAAATAAAATGGTATTTTCCTAAAATTGTGATTACAAAATACAATTTTTAAACTAGTGATAATGGTTTGAATTGTGAAGGATATTATATAGATTTATAGTGGTGTACAACTAGTATTTTTCCTCAAACCCTGCTTACATTCTATGAGTGTAAGTAGACTTTGTTTTATCTAAATCGATTAGAGGGAAAGGAGTCACTTATCATAGTGATACTTCTTGATGTATCTTTATCCTTCATGGTATAATGATTGGTGGTGATCATGGGTCATAAGTATTTGGCTCATTTATATCTTTTTAGATATCTTATTATAGGTGTTTACCTTTTTAGGATGATTATGTATTGTCCACTCTGATCTTCTATTTATTTTGGATTCATGTATATGTGATTCTTGTATATCACATTAATTTTTGGTTTAAAAAGTGTTGTCTGGATGTTGGTTATTTTTATTGTACTATGGTCTATTTGTGTTATTTAATGTTATTAATAATTCTTATTCGAGTGTATGGATATCCAATACATGGATGAATCATGTTGGATCCTCAGGTAGGGTCTTTGTTGTGGTTTATGTGACTTTGAGGTTGAAATAATTCCTAATGGTTTTATTCATACTCTTAGTGCTTGTTGAAATCCCATGGTGATCGGGAACATGCATCAAGACTTATGGTGGGATGGATTGGGTGATATTTCAGGTTGCCCCTAGTCGGTTCATTAAAAAATGGCATCATATCACCCTTTATATCTGGGAGAGTATTGGTAGTATGGGGATAGGATCATCGAAGCTTGAGGGTTGAGTTTGGGGGAGTGTCTAGCTAACTCTTATTCAGGATGAGGTTCGAGTTACCATGGTTGTTCAAGAATCATTTATTAAATTAGATAGCTATTCTTAGGTATTTTGGAATGAATTATTCTGATTTACTATTATTATGAGTTTCAGGGGGATATCATGATTTATTTCTATAAATTTTAAGTTTTTTGGGTGGAAAGAAGGAAACCAGAGGTATATGGTTTAGTTTGATGGTCTAGAAAACTATATTTTGGTTGTGAAATTGATCTCAGACACCATATCAATGGATATTGTGCATTTAGTGTACAGTCTGTCAAATTGTGTTTCCAAAATATGTATAGTGATGGAAAATTGAAATTTTTAATTTTTTCACTCCTTTGGTACCTGAGATTGATATTCTTATTTTTTTTCTTTTTTATTAGTAATGAAGTGGACTTTTGTGATTTATCCATGCTATTTTAAGTTGAATAATGTGTTTATTCGGTTCTATATTTCAATTTTTATAGAAGATTCTTCCTATAAGGTCTTCATTGAATTATGGAGATGGGGATATGGAGTGTACCCTATAGAATAACCCTATTATAGGACCTATTATCATTGATTAAATTATTAAAACCATTCAATCTCTGAGTTGGGAAGGTGAACATGATCAAGATCAAGTGTTGGATCATGCCTAGGAGTTTACTAAGAATAATCCACCTATATTTTGTGGTGACTGAGGATCTCAATAACCAAAGGAATGTATGGAGAAGATCAAATTCATATTTGGTTTTATTTGAACCATTGTGACTTATAATGTCACGACCTGTCCCTCGGGGCCCGTGTTGTGACTACCCCAAGCCCGCTTTCCATAGGCCAGGGGCTGGAAACTAGCACCGAAAGGTGTATTCCCAAAAAACAGGAAGGCATTACCTTTATAACCTGTAAACTCACACAAATAATCACAAAGTATGATACAAGCTCAAAGTAAAACTATATAGTAAACAGGGTGTGTACAGAAAGTAAAAAGGTCCAGAACGGCCTGCGGTGTGACACCCTGGGCGGCCTGCGGTGCAGCCTGTAGTGGGCAGGCTGTAAGAACATGGTTCTTATTTTTTAGGTATGGGTTCTTTCCTTTCTCTTTTCCTTAAGTTTTTTTGAGAAAATAAGGGAAATGGGGAAAATCCTAAATTTTGGGACTACACACCATGTACTTTTCCACACGTCGTGTGCTTTGGCCGTGTGGGATGAGTACACAGGGTGTGTAGCCATGCTGGTGACAAAGGGTGTAAAAAACAACTACACACCGTGTAGGGGATATTTACATGTCGTGTAGTCAGTCGGCAAGAAAATAATATGGCAGTGAAAGTAGCTGCTAGTTGAGCGGCAGTACACGCCATGTAATCATGTCGACGGATGAATAGTGCGGTGATGCTGCCAAAGTAACAGTTAAATGAGAAAAGTACACGTCGTGTAGTCAATAGTACACGCTATGTAGTTTGTTTTTTTCTCTTAAAATGGGAAGTAGCCAACCCTGTTCACAGGATTGGCTTAGAACCGGAGGAAGGAGTTGGAAGAGGAGGCCGGACCTTCAAGGATCTCCAGATCGAGCATCGGGAATCCGTTTTCACCTCTGACAATCACGTTGGAACCATACGGGTAATCCCTCCACTCTCCTTAAGTCGTTCTTGCCAATTCTTCCTCTAAGGGAAGTTATTTTAGTTTGAGTGGGGATTTCTTTCACATCATATCTATGTTGTTCTTGGACAATTCGAGGATCGTCATTCGCGTATACCTTTCAGGGGAGTTTAAGGTAGGTGGCTTGGTGTTTAATTTCAAACTATTCTGCGTTTGTGTGTATTTTTGTGCTACGAACCCATGTTGGGGTATCGTGTGGTTGAGGCCTTATTGAATTAAATACCTAGAATTTCATAGGTAGTTTAATGAACATGTATAAATGTTTTTTGGGATCGCTTCTTAGATCCAGGACCACCCCCGAGGTGCGTTCCTCTGTTTAGTCGTTTGGCCAGGATACCTGAGGGTATGTCATGTTCATATTATGCATTACTTTTGCCTTGAGAGGAATTTTATGTAAATTGTATGTTTGTATGTTGGGCATGGCCAGGTTACTAGTTTAGCCTAAGGGCAGTGATATATTAGCCTGAGGGAATTTTTGATTAGCCTGAGGGTGTAGTTATATTAGCCTGAGGGTAATTCCTGAGGGCAAGATTCTGTTTACCTGAGGGTTTTGTTTCAGTTTGGCCTGAGGGAAAGATTCTATTTCTCCTGAGGGAAATGCCTAAGGGAAAGGTACTTTATAGCCTGAGGGAAATCCTGAGGGCATGGTTTACTATATTAGCCTGAGGGCAAGGTTCTGATTTTCCTGAGGGATTAGTTTTGAGGAACTTTGAATGTTAAGAAATTGAAATTCTAAAAATATATTTAAATGGTAATGAAACTGGTAAAGTTAGTTACTTTTGAGTACTTCTTAGTTTATTGCATTTACTACTGCACACTGTTGTTGCATATTTTCACACAGTTGGGAACGGGCCTTTGGTGGGTGCCTACTAGGATCTATTTCTCACACCCTGTTTGGGTCATGTCTTCGGCCCAAATAGAATACATTTCTACAGGTGTGGATAAGGGAAAGGGTCCCTATACAGGTACTTGATTTCTACTGAGGAGTAGGGGAGCATGGGACCGGTCTTAGGCTCGCGATGATACCGACTGTTTTGTTTTGTTTTGAAATACTCTGTATTGTACTGTATTGTAGTGTTGTGTAACATGTTCTGGCTGTTTTCTTAGAACTTGAGACATGTTGTGTCATTATCTATATAACTGTTGGTTATCATTTACTGTAGTTTTTTATTTTAAATGTGTATGGTTTATTGCTTCCGCTATTGTTGAATGTTTTTATTATTCCGTTGTGCTACACTTTGACAAATGAGGGCATAGTTTCCCCACTATCAGACCTGGGCCCTCGCTGCTAGTCGGTAGCATTTCGCATTTGGGGAAATGCGCTTGAGGTCATGTGACCAACCGGGTTCGGGGCACCCGTGGAGTGGTACCTAGGCTTGGGGCGTTACAAAGTGGTATCAGAGGGGGTTATTTTCTTTGACTTACTATTTGGATCCATAGTCAGGGATAGTACTGGAACGGTAGTTCGTAATAAGTTGTGCCCGGGAGTAACTAACCTGTGTATAGGGAAAATCCAGTCTACCTCGGTTATTGCAATTTTATTGATTTTTCAATTTTACAGTTGATTTGATTTTCACCGTTGGGTGACGCACTTGTGATTATGCTATTTATATTTTATCCATGGGTTCTATTTAGTTACAACCTGATGAGATGAGGGTATGCCATCTCATGCATTATTTAGGCACATGCTAGAAATCACATGCCATGAATAGTTTCATGCCATGTAGATGTGTTAGAAATTTCATGTTGTTGTGATAGTCTTTGTGCTATAAAAACATGATGTTGTAATAGCTGCTTTGATAAATACTTTCTATGTGATAGGGTATTGCTGTGTGAGCCTGTTGAAAGGATGGACACCAAAATTTGGTTTTTGGGGAGTATGGGCCCTCAATAACTGGAATTTGGTGGATCATTGACTTGATTACTTGTGTATAACACATTTAAGATGCCAAACTATGATTCGTGGGGAGTATGGGCCCTCACGGATCGAAATTTGGCACTTAGGTGCTTTTTTTTCAGTGTTTTATGGGCTCTGGAGTAGTTTCTGAGGCATACTATCTGGAAAACCCAAGATACAGGCCGTGTAGTTCCTCGGACACATGTCGTGTGTTCTTATGTTCAAGAAGAAAATAAAACTTTTTGAGTACATGATGTGTACCCTCAGTACACGTCGTGTAGTCTCTTCCCATGTCATAGATAGTGTGGGAAAGGACACGGGGAAGGGGAATGCTTGGGGAAAACATGTCGTGTACCAGATGTACACGCCATGTAGTGTTGACCCAGAGTCCGCCTGTGTAACTAACAAACACGGACAGAGGAGGCCTTAAGACATACACGCCATGTCCACTATGGAACACGCCGTGTAGTCTGACCTGGGATACGTCCGTGTAACTAACAACACGGGTTAGTGTAATCCTTTCGTGTACACACCGTGCGTATATGGAACACACCGTGTAGTGTGATCCATGTATCCGGCCGTGTAACTAACAACACGGGTCGGTGGAGCTCATCTACTACACGTCGTGTGCCTAAGGTACACACCATGTAGTCTTGACCGGTGACAGACCATGTGGACCTGACCATGTGGCTGGGAAGATGGAGTGGTGTACACGCCATGTGCGGGTGTAACATGTCGTGTAGTAACAAGTTGAGTAGTCGGCCGTGTCACAAATGACACGGGCTGTTGGAAAATTAAACCATACACGCCGTGTAGATTATATACACACCGTGTAGTTTTGTTCAACAGGAGTCGTGCAGATTAGCCATGTAGAAGGACCCGAGCAGGGGAAGGGAAGTCAGGTACACACCGTGTAGTTAGTATACACGTCGTGTAGTCTTGTTTTACAAATCTTGAATGCCTTCTTTCTCCTGTTCCCTTTCTTGTCCCCTTGTTTTTCGGTCGTTAATAATCTTAATCTAAGGTGTGCATTTGACCTTGTAGAGTCATGAGGCCAAGACGACCACGCGTTGTTCGCCAGGAGAGCACCAACAATTATACTCCAGAGATGGTAGGCCATGGGCTACCAGTGGATCCTCCAGTAGAGCCAGATGTGGCGCCAGCCATTATACTGGACACAGGCGTGGAGGCGCAGTTTCATGAAGGCTTTATGTGGTTCATGCAGTCCTTTTAGGTAGCACTTCCGGCTTCCACATCTATGGAAGATCTGACACGTATCTTCAAACAGTAGCATCTGCCTACGTTTTTAGGGGATGGCGGACCACAGGTTGCGGAGTCTTGGTTGGGGTCGATGCAGACTATATTCGAGTATCTAGAGATGCCTCCAGGGTGGAGGGTCAAGCTCACGATGTATATACTGCATGATTCTGCCAAGAGGTGGTGGGATGTCACCACTCAGTCAGAGCATCATAGAGACATGGTGTGGGACTATTTTCAAACAGCATTCTATGATTTATTCTTCCCAGAGATGATGAGGGTAGATAGAGCTCGAGAGTTCATGAATCTGCAACAGGGCTCTATGTTGGTGATCGATTATTCTACTTATTTCACCTAGATTCAGCGTTTTGCACCCGTTCTGGTGGGTGATGAGACGTTTAGAGCCAGACACTTTGAAGATGGTCTTCGATATGAAATCCGAGCACTGGTGAATGTTTTCAGGTTGCCTTCAGTACATGCTATTGTGAACCAGGTGCTGATTACGGAGAGGAACCTTCGGGAGGCTAGTGGTGCAGGCCAGGGTGGTTCAGCACCATTTTATGGTACTATTTCTACAGGGAAGAGGAAGCGACAGATGAGTTTCTCTCATGGTGGCAATACTAGCCAGGTAGTTTCTTCAGGTGGCCTGGTCTTTTGCTACCAGTGTGGTAGAGAGGGGCACAAGAGACCGTAGTGTCCACGTGAAGCAGTGGAGTTCTGAGCTTGCAGCAAGATGGGTCATCTGCAGTGCTTTTTCAGGGAGTTTCTACTAGTGGCTAGTGAGAGGGGTTCTGTACGGACTCCACGTTCAGGAGCAGGACCAACATCTTATTACCAGTCGGGAAACTGGAATACGTCATGGCGTGCAGGCAGAGATGGTGGTCGTGGCCGTGGTAGCCAAACACCAGGATCTTAGAGGCAGCAGGGTGGGACAGCTCAGGGTAGCCAGGCTGTGTCGCAGGGCCGCGGCACTGGGTAGACATATGCACTACGACAAACCCAGCAAGAGTAGGATCCCAGACCTTCTATAGTCAGAGGTACTATTCTAGTAGCTTCTGTCTTATCTGCAGTAATTTTCGATACGGGTGCTACACATAGTTTCATATCTGTTTCTGTTGTGGAGAGCCTCAGGCTCTGTGTTTCTTCTTCTTCTGATGTTATGACACTAGACACTCCATTGGGGACTAGAATGGTTGGTGTGCGTTAGTGAAAGGATTTCCCCTTGAGGTTGGTGGGTGTCACTTTTTTTGTGACCTCTATGTCTTAGAGATGACGAGCTATGATTTCATTCTCGGAATGGACTGGTTGGTTCCCTTTAGAGCCTTTGTAGACTGCTATCATCATAGGGTGAGTTTCACGTCACCAGAGGGCGGAGAGTTTCTATACAAGGGAAAATGGGATGTTCAGGTGAGTCGAGCTAGACTAGAGCATCGTGGGCAAGGTGTAGTCACAGCCCAGATTGCGAGTTTATATCTGGATGATTAGGGGACTTGTTAGAAGTATTTCCCTCCAGTGGTTGATTGTTTCAGGGATGTCTTCCCGAACGACATTTCAGGTCTACCTCTAGAGCATGATGTGGATTTCTCTATTGGGCTTGTGCCAGGAGCAGCTCCGGTGTCCATTCCTCCTTATAGGATGGCTACACCAGAGTTGTAGGATCTCAAGAGGCAGTTAGAGGAGTTACAGTAAAATGGTTTTATCTGACCCAGTACTTCTCCTTGGGGTTCGCCTTTCCTGTTTTCTAAGAAGGCGGACGGTACCCTCAGACTCTGTGTGGATTATCAGAAGCTAAACCAGTTGACGGTTAAGAACCAATATCCTTTGCCAAGTATTGATGATCTCTTTGATCAAATTCAAGGTGCACGAGTGTTCTCGAATATTGACTTGAGATCGGAATATCATCAGCTGCACGTGAGACCATCGGATATCCCGTTTACAGATTTTTGGATTAGATATGGTATGTACGAATACTTGTTTATGTCGTTCGGACTCATGAATGCGCCAGCAGTTTTCATGGCTCTGATGAATCGTGTGTTCCATCCTTATCTGGATTCTTTTGTGGTAGTATTCATGGATGATATCTTGGTGTACTCTCACACTCGACATGACCATTCCACCCATCTTGAGATTGTATTGAGTACACAGAGAGAGCATAATCTATATGCTAAGCTCTCAAAGTGCCACTTTTTGATGGACCAGATTCACTTCCCGGGTCATATCATCTCAGAGGAAGGAGTTTTCATGGACCTAGAGAAGGTGAGAGCAGTAGTTTCCTGGGAGTAGCCTAAGAACGTGTTTGAGATACGGAGTTTCTTCAGGATAGCGGGTTACTACATATGCTTCATACATGACTTCTCCCGCTTAGCAGCGCCGTTGACGGGTTTGACTAAGAAGGATGTGAAGTTTGATTGGTCGGAAGCTTGCGAGATAGCCTTTCAGGACCTGAAGAGAAGGTTGACATCCGCACCAGTCCTGATACTTCCAGAGTAAGGGAAGAGCTATACAGTTTACTATGATGCATCAGGTATTAGGCTGGGAGCAGTGTTGATGTAGGGAGATCGAGTTGTTGCGTACGGGTCTCAGCAGTTAAGGCCACATGAGATTAATTACCCGACGCATGACCTCTAGTTGGTTGCGGTTGTTCATGTGTTGCACTGTTGGAGACATTATCTCTTGGGAGAGCATTTTTTGGTTTTCACCAACCACAAAAGTCTCAAGCATATCTTTACTCAACGTGACTTGAATCCGAGATAGTGAAGGTGGGCCGAATACCTTCAGTCCTTTGATTTTGAGCTTTCCTATACACCCGGTAAAGGTAATGTAGTAGCTGATGCACTAAGTAGGAAGACTCATATACAGGTAGTACAGGAGGCCAGTGGTGAGTGGAAGCTCATGGCCTTGTTCTTTGAGATGCATTTGGAGGTATACAATAGTTAGGGGCAGACCTATCTTTCATCTGTATCTGTGACTTCTACCCTCCTGGATAGAGTGAGGATGAGACATCTATCTGATTCAGAAGGCCTAGTTCTACAGGATTTAGTGGCAAGTGAGTACCCTCCTCATGGATGGACGATAGGTGATGGTGAGATACTACGTTTCCATGGACGTGTATGGGTTCCAGGGGATATACATGAGGAGTTGATGCGGGAGTTTCATGCTTCATCTTGGGAAGTTCATCCCTGAGTTACCAATATGTACCGTGACTTGAGATGTCAGTACTGGTGGCTGGGTATGAAGAGAGATGTAGCTGGTTTGTTACGAGGTGTTCCACATGTCAGCAGGTGAAGGTGGAGCATCAGAGGCCAGCCAGACTGTTACAGCAGTTACCCATCCCAGAGTGGAAATGATATGATGTTGCGATGGACTTCGTGACTGGGTTGTCAAGGTCACCTCGAGGAAATGATGTCGTGTGGGTTTTTGTGGACAAACTCACAAAGGTAGCTCACTTTTTTCCAATCAAGGAGACCTTCTGTGTTGACGAGATCGGAAATTTGTATATCCAAGAGATCATACATCTTCATGGGGTCCCTCGTTCTATTGTTTTAGATAGGGACGCCCATTTTACGTCTCATTTTTATCAGAGTTTTCAGAGGGCACTGGGTACACAAGTGCTTCTGAGCACAACTTACCACCCTCAGACCGGTGGTCAGTCAGAGTGTACGATATAGGTACTTGAGGATATGTTGCGTGCATACATCCTAGACTTTGGGGGATCTTGGGAGAAGCATATACCCCTGGTCGAGTTTGCCTATAATAATAGTTTTCAGGAAACTATTGAGATGGAACCATATGAGGATTTATATGGTAGGCCATTCCGATCACCTTTCTGCTAGATAGAGGCAGGTGAGGCAGCTTTACTGGGACCACAACTCATGCAGGAGACTTATGAGCAGGTCCAGTTGATTCAGAAGCGGATAGCTACCGCCCAGTCTCGTCAGAAATCATATGATGGTCGTCGGAGATGACCCTTAGAGTTCATGGTCGGGGATCAGGTTTTCTTGCGTGTTTTGCTGAGGTTGGGACACAGTTGGATCAGGAGATAGGGTAAACTTTCACCAAGGTATGTGGGGCCATTTGAGATTCTGGAGAGATTCGGGTTGGTTTCCTATCATCTACAGTTACCGCAGAGGTGTCGGGACATGCACGACGTCTTCCATGTATCTCAGTTGCACCATTATCATTCAGACCCATCTCACGTCTTTCATCCCGAGGAGGTTGAGCTTCAGATAGATGCATCCTTTGAGGAGCATCTGATTCGTATTGTGGATAGGAGCACGGAGGTTCTCCGAGGCCGGTCTGTTCCTCTCGTATGGGTGCTATGGCAGCATGGCCAAGTGTATGACGAAATCTGGGATCGGGAAACCAACATACGTGCTCAGTGGCTAGAGATGTTCTGAGCTTTATCTTCTCCACCCTTGGAAGGGAAATTCGGGGATGAATTTCTTTAAGGGGGGAAGTTTGTAAGAACCCGGTTCTTATTTTTGAGGTATGGGTTCCTTCCTTTCTCTTTTCCTTAAGTGTTTTTGAGAAAATAAGAAAATGGGTAAAAATCCTAAATTTTGGGACTACACTCCGTGTACTTTTCCACACACCGTGTGATTTGGCTGTGTGGGATGAGTACACAGGGTGTGTATCCATGCTGGTGACGAAGGGTGTAAAAACCGACTACACGCTGTGTAGGGGATATTTACACGCTATGTAGTCAGTTGGCAGGAAAATAGTAAGGCGGTGAAAGCAGCCGCCAGCTGAGCGGCAGTAAACGTAGTATAATCAGAAATACACGTCGTGTAATCATGTCGACGGATGAACAGTACGGCGGTGCCGTCAAAGGAACAATTAAATGAGAAAAGTACACGTCGTGTAGTCAATAATACATGTCGTGTAGTTTGTTTTTTTCGCTTAAAATGGGCAGTAGACAACCCTGTTCACAGGATTTTCTTAGAACCAAAGGAAGGAGTCAAGAGAGGAGGTCGGACCTTCTAGGATCTCTATATAGAGCGTCGGGAATCCGTTTTCGCCTCTGACGATCTCGTTGGAACCGTACGGGTATTCCCTTCACTCTCCTTAAGCCATTATTTCCAATTATTACTCTAAGGGAAGTTATTTGAGTTTGAACGGGAATTTCTTTCACCTCATATCTACATTGTTCTTGGACAATTTGAGGATCGTCGTTCGCGTATACCATTTACGGGCATTTAAGGTAGGTGGTTTGGTGTTTAATTTCCAACTGTTGTGCATTTGTGTGTATTTTTGTGTTACAAACCCATGTTGGGGTATCGTGTGGCTGAGGCCTTGTTGAATTAAATACCTATAATTGCATAGGTAGTTTAATGAACAAGTATAAATGTTGTTTGGGATCGCTGCTTGGATCTCGGACCACCCCCGGGTTGCGTTCCTCTGTTTAGCCGTTTGGCCAAGATACCTGAGGGTATGCCATGTTCATATTATGCATTACTTTTTCCTTGAGAGTAATTGTATGTAAATCGCATGTTTGTATGTTGGTCATGGCCTGATTACTTGTTTAGTCTGAGGGTAGTGATATATTAGCCTGAGGGCGTTATTGATTAGCCTGAGGTCATAGTTATATCAGCCCGAGGGCAATGCCTAAGGGCAAGATTCTATTTACCTGAGGGTTTCATTTTAGTTTGGCCTGAGGGAAATATTCTATTTCTCCTGAGGAAATGCATGAGGGCAAGGTACTTTATAGCCTGAGGGCATGGTTTACTATATTAGCTAGAGGGAAAGGTTCTGATTTTCCCGAGGGCTTAGTTCTGAGTAACTTTGAATGTTAAGAAATTGAACTGCTAAAAATATATTTAAATGGAAATGAAACTGGTCAAATTAGTTACTTTTGAGTACTGCTTAGTTTATTGCATTTACTACTGCACACTGTTGTTGCATATTTTCACATAATTGGGCATGGGCCTTTGGTGGGTACCTAATGGGATTTATTTCTCACACCCTATTTGGGTCATGTATTTGGCCCAAACAGAATACATTTCTATAGGTGTGGATAAGGGCAAGGGTCCCTATACAGGTACTTGATTGATGCTGAGGAGTAGGGGAGCATGGGACCGGGCTTAGTCTCGCGATGCTACCGACTGTTTTGTTTTTTTGTTGTACTCTGTATTGTACTGTATTGTAGTGTTGTGTAACATGTTCTGGCTATTTTCTTAGAACTTGAGACATGTTGCATCATTATCTATATAACTATTGGTTATCTTTTACTATAGTTATTTATTTTAAATTTATATGGTTTATTGCTTCTGTTGTTGTTGAATGTTTTTATTATTCCGTTGCGCTACACTTTGACAAATGAGGGCATAGTTTCCCCACTATCAGACCTAGGCCCTCACTGCTAGTCGGCAATCTCTGGTGTTTGGGGAAATGTGCTTGAGGTCATGTGACCAAATGGGTTCAAGGCACCCATGGATTGGTACCCGGGCTTGGGACATTACACAGGTGGTCTACCCAAGCTGCAACACAGGGGGAGACCCCCCCCATAATCCGAACAGCCCGATAGTCATTTGATCGACCTGCTGGCACGCAGGACCGCTCGACGGTCCTACACGGTGTTCCTCGGCCGGCTGGAACGGCTGGATGGTTCTCCTTCCAGCGGCATGACGACGCCGTTATCCACTTGCGGTCGGTCGGGTGTCAGCCGCCCTCCGGCCTCCGCCATGGCCAAGCGGCCACGACCTCCTACTCCACCGGCAGCACGGAAGCATGATGCCACTCTTCCATGCGGTCGGCCAGATGTTGTCCGCCATGTCCTACAGGTTGCGGACTCCTTCACAATTGTCGGCGCGGACGCATTTCGCCCTTCCTCTATCACGGTCGGTCGATTGTCGGCCGCCGCCTTCTTCCATGAGCCGTCGTGGCTTTATTCTAAGCCCTAAAAAATTAAACGATCACATATTCGCGATCCTTGCGTCGAGGTCTCTGTGTCCATATATCATGCTCCGTGAAACTCCATATTTCTAACATCAATAAACATTAGGCATTGAAGAATGCACGAAGAAAGCGTGAAGAATAAAAAAGAAAGAGGATCAAGGTTTATGTGCGGGATGATGGCCATGTTCATTTGGCCATCGTCATCGTGAATTTAGTATATGAAGAATAAATAAAATTCAATCATATTAAAAACAAACCCCTACATTGATTTTTTGTTGGAGGTGGCGTGAGGAAGTAGACGAAGTCATTGAAGAGTCAGCATTCATCGCTCCCACAAGACACTCCATGGTCAGCTCCTCGTTCTTCATTTCTGGAAGACGTTCTTCTTTGGAGGACTTCCATTGTTGGAGAATTTTCTCCAAAGCTCTCTCCAATTCTCCCTTGGCCAACACTTTCCCCAAACTCAAGAAAATGAGGAGCCAACCTGTTAAATTAAGTTTATTAATTTAATTAGAGTTGTCACATTAATTAATTTGATGTTGGAACAATTAAATGGAAAAGAAACCAAGAGTCACCTCCCTCATTAAAGAGAGAGTTAAAGGGTCGGGTGGTCCCCACCACTAAATTCAAATCAGGAGTTTTCAATCTCGGGTGGTCCCCACCACCAAAAAAAATTGGGAGGATTAAATTTCAAAAATAAAATAATGCTAGTTTATTTTATTTTATCCTACAAAAATCACAAAAATTAACTTTGACCCTAGACCTACTTAGGTCGAGGTGAAGGTCTCCTTAAGTGAATATTGGCGCTGCGAGTTCAATGGTGCCCTTAGATTTCAATCCCGATCACCGGTTAAAAATTTACAAAAAAACTAGCTCACACGTTTACTGAACGTACTGAAAAAAAATGTTCAGAAATTCATTCCAAGCACTCCATCCCTCGGAATCACGTGCCATAAATTTTTCATGGACTCGTAATATTCACATATAATTAAAAAAATTACATGGAAAACTATGGTTCTTTACATTCTCCCCACCTCAGGGCTTTATGTTCTCATAAGCCAAAACTCAAACTAAAGGAACAAGTGGGGGTACTGAGCACGTATCTGATCCTCTCGCTCCCATGTTCTCTTCTGGAGGTTCCAGTGCTGCCAGCGAACATGAACCAGAGGTACCGACCACCCACGAAGGACTTTCTCCAGTCGATCCTTAATCTCTTCTGGAACCTCCATATACGTCACCCCAACATCGATGTCCATCTCTCCATGGTCGATGATGTGAGATGGGTCGTGCACGTATCTCCTCAGCTGAGATAGTGGAAAACGCCATCCACCTGGTGTAATTGAGGTGGAAGAGATAAGTGGTAAGCCACCTCGCCAACTCTGCTGAGGACTTGAAAAGGTCCGATGAACCTCGGAGATAACTAGTTCCCCTGGCCAAATCTCCATAAACCTCATCAAGGTGAGACCTGTAGAAAGACATAGTCACCATCCTCGAACTCTAGAGGTCTCTGCCTGCTATCAGTATAGAATTTTTTCCTACTCTGTGTAGTCTTCATATACTCATGGATAATCTGCACCTTCTCTATGGTAGCTCTCACCATCTCTAGTCCCATGAGTGCTAACTCCCCTGGGTCTGTCCAACATAAAGGTGATCTATAAGTTTGTTCGTACAACGCCTCAAATGGTGCCATACTGATAGTGGAGTGATAACTATTGTTGTATGCAAACTCTACTAAAAGCAATTGATCCTCCCAATTGTGGCCAAAATCAAGGATGTAAGAACACAACATGTCCTCAAGGGTCTGAATGGTCTGCTCTGTCTGACCATCAGTCTGAGGATAGAAGGCGGTGCTCAATCGAAGTTGTGTCCTGAATGCCTCCTGAAACCCCTTCCATATTCGTCAAGTAAAACGCGCATCACAATCGGAGACAATCGTAGTTGGAACTCCATGAAGTTGTACAATCTCCTACACGTAGAGGCGTCCTAGGCCCTCTAATGAACCTTTCTCTCTAATAGGTAGGAAGTTGGCTGACTTGGTGAGTCGGTATATGATCACCTAGATGGAATCATGTCCCCTGGACGTGCGTGGAAGACACGTCATGGAGTCCATGGAAATTCCATCCCACTTCCACTCGGGCACCTCTAATGGCTGAACTAAGCCTGCTGGAACCTGATGCTCCGCCTTCACTTGCTGACAAGTGATCCACTGGGAGACAAACTCTGCCACTGCTTTCTTTATTCCCAACCACCAATGCTGACATTGAATGTCCTAGTACATATTCTCCACTCCTGGATGTATCGTTAGAGGGGATGTATGGAACTCCCTCAACACTTCCTCCCTAAGCATCATCGGTACTATAGTAAATCCCCTGAAAAAGATGATGTGCTCTCCACCTTCAAAAAATCCATCAGGTGCCTGTCCTATGGATATCTGAGCACATCGATCCTCGCAGTTAGTGTCCCCAAGATGTACCTCCCTGACTTGCTGAATGAGTAGGGAAGTGACTGTTAGTGACTAAAGATAAGCTGCTCCTTCTCGATCCACATAGGATATCCGCAAAGCAGCTAGCTGCTCTGTCACCTCACTCAGTAGCTGTATATCAGATCTCCTACTAAGTGCATCTGCTGCTACATTCCCCTTCCTAGGAGTATAGACTATCTTGAAGTCATAGTCCTAGAGGAACTCAAGCCAACGCCAATGTCTCAGGTTCAAGTACTTCTAAGAGAAGATATACTTGAGACTATTGTGATCAGAGTAGACTGTAAAACGTTCACCCATAAATTAATGTCGCCACATCATCAAGGTAAAGACCACTACTGCTAACTCAAGGTCATGGTTAGCGTAGTTATGATCATGTTGTCTCATCTATTGAGAACCATACATGATCACTGCTCTATCCTGAATTAGGAAACATCCAAGACCGGTCCCTAACGTGTCGCAGTAGACTACATATCCAATGCCCTACTCCAGTAGCCTCAAGATGGGGGCACTCGTCAGTCTCTGCCTCAGCTCTTAACTCCACTAGCATCTCTCCGACCACATGAAGGGTTGCCTCTTCTTTGTCAACACTGATAAGGGTTCCACAACTATGTAAAAGGCAGGCACAAACCTCCAGTAGTAACCGGCCAAACCCCGAAAACTTTACACCTCTATCATGCTCTTGGGTGGATCCCAAAATAGTACAACCTCAATCTTCACTGGATCCACTGCAACTTCAGCCTTCGAGATGACGTGTCCCAGAAAGTGGACCTCTCATATCCAAAACTGGCTCTTCGAGAGATTACCATAATGCTGGTGCTCTCGGAGTGTGTCCAGAACTATCTGCAAATGATAGGCATGTTTCTCCTCCATCGTTGAGTATATCAGGATGTCATAGATGAATACTACTACAAAGCGATCAAGGTATAGATGGAAGATACTATTCATGAGTCCCATGAACACGGCTAGGGCGTTGGTCATGACGAATGGAATAACCAAGAACTCATAATGGCCATACTGAAATCTGAAGGTCGTCTTCTGCACATCCTTGTCTCGTACTATGAGTTGGTGATAGCCTAATCTGAGGTCTATCTTCGAAAACAATCGGACTCCCTTAAGCTGATCAAAGAGATCGTCAATCCTCAGGAGTGGATACTTGTTCTTCACGGTCACCTGGTTCAAGTGTCGATAGTCCACACAGAGTCTCAAACTCCCATCCGCTTTCTTGGAAAACAAAATCGGGGATTTCCAAGGAGAAACACTGGGCCTAATGAACCCCTTCCTCTGCAAGTCCTCTAGTTGTACTCACATCTCTCGAAGCTCTGCGAGAGCCATCTGATATACTGGGGTAGATATCAGTGTCGTCTCAGGGTACAAGTCGAATTAAAAGTCCACCTATCTACGAGGAGGTAGACTTGGAACGTCATCAGAGAAAACATCAGCATACTGGTCCACCACTATAGGATAGCTCAGACTCTCAACCTCAACTACTCTAAGGGTAAGGCTATCCAACTAATGTGTGATCGGTTTCACCCTCCTCTGGGTAAGTCCATCATATGCTGAAAAGGTACTCTTCTCACCAGTGAAGGAAAACCCAGTCCCATCTGTGCGGACACACCACACTTTGCGCCTAATACAGTCAATCTGAGCATGGACTATAGATAACCATTCCATACCCAAGATGACATCGTAAGGCCTCGATACCGCTACTAGGAGATCCCAGATGAAGTTCTTGCCTCCTAGAGTAAGCTCAAACTATCGACACCAATTTGTAATCATCAAATCTGATCCCGTAGGAGTCTCTAGCCGTAAGGATCAAGCCAATGGCTTCTTCTGAAACTCCATGCTCCAAACGAGGGTTATAGAAATAAAAGAATAACCGACACCTGTGTATATAATTATTGTAGCTAGGGTGTAGTAGACACAGATCATAACTCGTATCATCTCTGAAGCACTATGGTCATAGGCCTCAGCTTCCTGGAGCTGATCTTGTCCTTATCCACCTACTCCTTGTGGTCAGGGTGGACCTCCTGGTGGTAGTGGCAGCAGAACCTCAAATCGCCACCCACCGCCTACTGCACAGCCTACTCCTCTACCACATCCGCCTCCTACCTGTGAACCTCCTCAATCGAACCTATGTCTCTACCTCATTGGTCCCTCGACTGTTTTCTGGTCGTCGATACGACGGGTTGGGCAGTCACGAGCCATGTGACCCTGCCCACCGCATGAGTAACACTGCATGATCCTCGCATGTCCTGCTCTGCCTCGAGAGCCCTGCACCATCGACCATGTATTCTGAGATCGTCCACCTATAGTTCTAGTCCCCTTGGACCTCTATATAATTTGTCTGCTATTAGCTGCTGATGACTCTACTACATGTCATCTGGTGGTGGGTCTCGCTGTCGGGGACTACTCAGCAAGTAAAATCTCTACTAAAAGTGCTCACTCTAACACCCCTGACTGCGTCGGGATGTAGAGAGAAACCATCGAAGATCTAATCTTCCTTATAAGTCCCTGATTGAAGGTCCGGACCCTGAATAAAGGGTCCCGCACCATGTCAGTGGAGTAGCGCGAGAGGTTGGTGAACCTCTCTGAATATTGAGCCACAGTCATGCTACCCTGCTGCAAGTGGAGAAGCTCCTGTATACGCACTGAGCGTAATGTCACTAGGATGAACTCTGCCCCTGAAAAGTCTCTTGAAGTCCGCCCAGATGAGAGTGACCTCATCGTGAACTTGGAGAATCAAGCTCTACCATCTCCCCGCTACTGCCTAAAGAAGGATCGCGGTAAGGATCACCATGAGATCATCTAGTGTCCCTACCAGTTGAAAGACTCTAACCACAAACTCCAGCCAATCCTCAACTGCATGTGGATCTGTCTCTCCCCAGAACCTCGGTGGCCTCTAGCACTAGAACTCATGAAATGCGCTCAAGAGGAGTGCACCCTCTACTGTTGGGGCTGGTGGCATCAACTTCCCAACGGGTAGTGGTGTTGTTGGTACACCACCTGGTAGTACAACTGTCGTAAGGGGGCCCTACACCGAAGCCTCGTCACTCAGTGGGCTGTCATCATGTACTCTAACTAGAATCCTGGATGGCTGTCTACATGGAGGCATTCTAAAATGAAACAGGTGCGCCAATTTCATTAAGTTTATACTTGATTTTCTGACTCAAAAATATCACAAAGAAAACTTTTAAAAACAGGCGCAATCAGTGTTTTTGTGCACTGATTTAGAAATCATAATTCAGGGTCCTGGTGTATAGATACATCGGTCATCGCACCAACACTGGACTCCCTAAACTAAAAACCACACTCATCGTAGTTAACACTATTTCCACATAGAAAAGATCAGAGTTCTAGTTTTTCGGTAGAACCGAACTCCTATGATACCAATTTGTCACGGACCATCCCTTGGGGCCCATTCCATGACTACCCCAAGCCCGTGTTCCATAGGCCACAGGCTGGAGACTAGAATCGAAAGGCGTATTCCCTAAAAATGGTAAGGCATTTCCTTTATAACATGTAAACTCACACAACTAAGCACAAAGCAGGATACAAGATCAAAGTAAAACTATATAGTAAACATGGTGTGTAAAGAAAGTAAAAGGGGACAAAATACAATCCCAACTGTAAAGTACAAGTAAACTAAAAAGTAAAAGTAAAACTGAAAATAGCTCCTGTGAACACCCACCAAGTATGCTACCTGAAGGGTAGGTACAGCTCTCAAACGGTCGTATATGCGGTGCACCTCGTCAAAAGTCCACCTCCAAGATGCCTCCAGTCCAGATGCCCTTGTCCTCAATCAGCGATGTCCATCGTCTACACCCAAAACAACAAGGTGTGGGCGTAGCCCGTGTAGGGGTGAGTAAAATGATACTCAGTAGGGACCTCAAGACCCCATAGTTCTCCTAGAGTTTCACAAAGGAAAGGCCAAAAAGCAAGAACCCAAATCTACTAAGGTATATACCCATACATATACCTAATTTATCAAGCTATACTCATCTCATACATGTGGGAAGTATACCACAAAGGAAACACCATGAAAGTGAAGTATCACATAGCATAACCTTAATCACAAACACAAAGTAAGACAACTCACACTAGGAGTGGTAGTAATAAGTAACATCCCCAGTCACATCATCGAACACCTCAGCTACTGGAAAAATCCTCCTCTATCGAGTGTAGTGGGTCTTTTGCATCACAAAGAGGAGCTTACCACTAATCTTGGACTGCTGAGGAACTCCTCCTGTCGAGTACCGTGGGTCTGCTGCGTCACACAGAGTTGCTCTCCACCATGGGTCTATCGCGTCACATAGAGGCGCTCCCCTCATGGCCTGATGAGGTACTCAACATATTGAGTATCATTGGTCGGCTGCATCACAAAGAGGTGCTACCCACCGTGGGTCTTCCATGTCACACAAAGGCGCTCCCCACTAGGCATGTCGAGTCACTTCGAGTCGTAATGGTCTGTAGTCATCAGATCTCCAGTTGTAGGGTTCTGCACGTAGCGCGCTTGGGAGAACTACTCCCCAAGACATCGTTCATAGCTTAATATCTCGGAATCCCCATGAATAAGTATCCCAAAGGTACGTCATGTCATAAGGGTTCCAACGCAATAGACAGTGCGTCAATCAGACGCCCAGTCTGTAAGTTATTATCATTTCCGCTCTGAGGGTTCGGTTGGATTCGGGGTCAGATCCAAATCATTTGTATGCCAACTTATCCAAAACTCAAGTTTAGTATACCAAAAGTAACATCTTGATCCAAGGATCCCAGTGCTACAGACGGTTCACCAAACAGATGCTCGGTTTTGAAGTTATGGCCAAAAAGGTAAAACTGGGTCCAGATGGGCCTGGGTCTGATCCGACCCGGTCGGACCGCCCAACCCGACCTAGCCCGGACCGACCCGACCTATTTTGGGTCAACCCAACCTGGTCCGGGTCTGGCCCGGATGTCCAGGGTCATGGTCCGGCCTGGCCCGTGAAGGGGGCGGCCCGGCCCGGCCTGCGGTGCGACCCACTAGGCGGTTTGCGGTGCGGGCTGCTGGGCAGCCCGCGGTGGGAAGGCATTCCGCCCTCGTCGCAACCCGAGGGGGATCCCCCCCCAGTAATCAGAATGGCCCTATGGTCGTTCAATCACCCTGCTGGCATGCCCTACCGCTCAACGGTCCCGCACGGTGCTACTCGGCTGACCGAAACGGCCGACCGGTTCTCCTTACAACGGCACGATAGTGCTGCTGTCCACCTATGGTGGACTGGGTGCCAGCCACCCTTCAGCCTCCGCTGTGGCCAACCGGTCACGGCCTCTTGCTCCACAAGCGGCACAGACATGTGTCGCCGCTCTGCCTTGCAGCCGGCCAGATTTCGGTCGCCGCCCTGCTCTACCGCGGCCGACAGGTTGCGGCCTCCTTCACAACCTATGGTTCGGATGCACACCACCCTTCCTCTCTCGTGGATGTTCGGGTGCCAGTCGCCGCCTTCTTCCGCGAGCCTCTACGGCTTCATTCCAAGCCCGAAAAATTAAACAATCGCATATTCGTGATCCTTGCATCGAGGGCTCCGTGTCCATATATCGCGCTCAGTGAAACTCCATGTTTCCAATTTCAATAAATATTATGCCTTGAAGAACGCACGAAGAATGCGCAAAGAATAAAAAATAAAGAGGAACAAGGTTTATGTGTGGGATGATGGCCATGTTTGTTTGGCCATCATCGTCATGAATTTAGGATATGTAGAATCAATAAAATTCAATCATATTAAAAATAAACCCCTACCTCGATTTTCTGTTGGAGGTGGCATGAGGAAGTAGATGAATTCGTTAAAGAGTCGGCATGCGTCACTCCTGCAAGACACTCCAAGGTCAGCTCCTTGTTCTTCATTTTCGGAAGACTTTCTTCGTTAGAGGACTTCCTTTGTTGGAGAATGTCTCTAAATCTCTCCCCAATTCTCCCTTTTCCAAAACTTTCACCAAACTAAGGAAAATGAGGAGCCAACTTATTAAATTAAGTTTATTAATTTAATTAGAGTTGGCACATTAATTAATTTTATGTTGGCACAATTAAATGTAAAAGAAACCAAGAGTCACCTCCCTCATTAAAGAGGGAGTTCAAGGGTCAGGTGGTCCCCACCACTAAATTCAAATCGAGAATTTTCAAGATCGGGTGTTCCCCACCACCAAAAAAAATTGGGAGGATTAAATTTCAAAAATAAAATAAAGCTATTTTATTTTTATTTTCTCCCACAAAAATCACAAAAACTAACTTTCACCCTTGACCTACTACGGTCAAGGTGAAGGTATCCTTAAGTGAATATCGGTGTTGTGAGTTCAATGGTGCCCTCAGATTTCAATTCTGAGCACCGGTTCAAAAGTTACAAAAAAACTCGCTTGCAAGTTTACTAAACGTACCAAAAAAAGTTCAAAATTTCATTTCGGGTACTCTGGCTCTCGGAATCATGCATCGTTAATTTTCGCAGACTCGTAATATTTCCATATAATTAAAAAAATTACATGGAAAAATTAGAGTCTTTACATTATCCCCACCTCAGGGCTTTGCTTCCCTGTAAGACACAACTCAAACTAAAGGAACAAGTGAGGGTACTGAGAACGTATCTGATCCTCCTGCTCCCATGTGCTCTCCTGGAGGTTTCCGTGTTGCTAGCGAACGCGCACCAGAGATATCGACCACCCACGAAGGACCCACTCATGTAGATCCTCAATCTCTACTGGAACCTCCGTAAATGTCTTCCCATCGCTTATGTACAACTCGTTGTGGTCAATGATATGAGATGGGTCATGCACGTATATCCTCAGTTGAGATACGTGGAAAACTTTGTACACCCAGTGCAACTGAGGTGGAAGATTTAATCAGTAAGCCACTTTACCAACTCTGTTGAGGACCTAAAAAGGTTCGATGAACCTCAGAGATAACTTGCCGCCCTGACCAAATATTTTCAAACCTTGTCGCGGTGAGACCTGTAGAAAGATGTGGTCACCATACTCGAACTTCATAGGTCTACGCCTCCTGTCAGCATAGGATTTTTTCCTGCTCTGTACAGTCTTCATCTGCTCCTTGATGATCTGTACCTTCTCTATGGTAGCTCACACCATCTCTGGTCCCATGAGTGCTGACTCCCCTGAGTCTGTCCAGCACAAAGGTGATCTGCAAATTCATCCGTACAACACCTCAAATGGTTCCATACCGATAGTGGAGTGATAACTTTGTTGTATGAAAACTCCACTAAGGTAAAGTGATCCTCCCAGCTGCGGCCAAAATCAAGGATGCAAGCACGTAGCATGTCCTCAAGGTTCTCAATAGTCTGCTCTGTCTGAACATCCATCTAAGGATGGAAGGTGTTTCTCAACCGAAGTTGTGTCCTGAACACCTCCGGCAACCCCTTCCATAGTCTGGAAGTAAAATTTTCATCACGATCAGAGACAATAATAGTTTTCATTCCATGAATCCGTGCAATCTCATGCACGTAGAGGCGTCCCAGGAACTCTACAGAATCCTGCTCTCTGATAGGTAGGAAGTGGGACAACTTGGTGAGTCGGTCTATGATCACCCAGATAGAATCGTGTCCCCTGGATGTGCATGGAAGACCTGTCATGAAGTCCATGGAAATTCCATCCCACTTCCACTCTGGAACCTCTAATGGATAAACTAAGCCTACTGGAACCTAATGCTCCGCCTTCACTTTCTCATAAGTGAGGAACCATGAGATAAACTATACCACTACTTTCTTCATTCCCGGCCACCAGTGCTAATGTCGAAGGTCCTGGTACATCTTTTACACTCCTGGATATACTGATAGAGGGGATGTATGGACCTCCCTCAACACTTCCTCCCTAAGTGTCACCGGTACCATAGTACGCCCCCTAAAAAGGATGACTTGATCCCCAACTTCAGAAAATCCATCAGGTGCCTGTCATGTGGATATCTGAGCACGTCGAGCCTCATAGTCAGCATCCCCAAGCAGTGCCTCCCTGACTCACTGAAGGAGTGGGGGAGTGACTGTCAGTGACTGAAGATAAGCTGCTCCTTCTCAATCCACATAGGATATCCGCAAAGCGGCTAGCTTCTCTGCCGCCTCACTCAGAAATTGTATACCAGATCTCTTATAGAGTGCATCTATTACTGCATTCCCCTTACCAGGAGTATAGAATATCTCTAAGTCATAGTCTTGGAGGAACTCAAACCAACACCCCAATCTCAGGTTCAAGTCCTTCTGAGAGAAGATATATCTGAGACTCTTGTGATCAGAGTAGACTGTAAAACATTCGCCCATCAAGAAATGTTGCCACATATTAATAGAAAAGACCACCAATGATAACTCCAGGTCATGGGTATCATAGTTCTTCTCATGTGGTATCAGCTTCCGATAACCATACACGGTCAATGCTCACTCGTGCATCAGGACACATCCAAGCCCATCCCCCGATGCATCGTAGTAGACTACGTATCCAACGCCCTCCCCCGGTAGCCTCAAGATGGGGGTACTCTTCTGTCTCTACCGCACCTCCTGGAAACTCTGATGGCATCTCTCCAACCACATGAAGGGTTGCCCCTTCTTCTTCAATGCTGATAAGGGTACCGTAACTCTATAAAAGTCAGGCACAAACCTCTGGTAGTAACCGGACAAACCCAGAAAACTTTTCACCTCTGTCATGCTCTTGGGTGGCTCCCAAGATAGTACAACCTGAATCTTCACTGGATCCACTGTAACTCCAGCCTCCAAGATGACGTTTCCCATAAATTGGATCTCTCATATCCAAAACTGGCACTTCGAGAGCTTACCATAAAGTTGGTGCTCTCATAGTGTGTCCAGAACTATCTACAAATGATAGGCATGTTCCTCCTACGTCGTTGAGTATATTAGGATGTCATCGATGAAGATTACTACAAAGAGATCAAGGTATGGCTGGAATATCCTGTTCATGAGTCCCATGAACACTATTGGGGTGTTGGTCACGCCGAATGGCATAACCAAGAACTCATAATGGCCATACTGACATCTTAAGGTCATCTTCTACACATTCTCATCTCCTATTATGAGCTGGTGATATCCTGATATGAGGTCTATCTTTGAAAACCATCGGGCTCCCTTCAGATAATCAAATAGATCATCAATCCTCGGGAGTGGATACTTGTTCTTCACGGTCACCTGGTTCAGGCGTTGATAGTCCACACAAAGTCTCAAACTCCCATCCGCCTTCTTGGCGAACAAAATCGGGGCTGCCCAAGGAGAAACACTGGGCCTAATGAACCCCTTTTTCTACAAGTCCTTTAGCTGTACTCACAGCTCTCGAAGCTCTGTGGGAGCCATCCGATATGCTGGGGTAGATATCGGTGTCGTCTTGAGGTACAAGTCGATGTAAAAGTTCACCTCTTTGTAAGGAGGTAGACCTGGAACGTCATCAGGGAAAACATCAGTGTACTGGTCCACCACTACAGGATATCTCAGACTATCAACATCAACCGCTCCAAAGGTAAGGCTAAACAACCGATGTGTGATCGGCTGCACCCTCCTTCAGGTAAGTCCATCATGTGCTACAAAGGTTCCCTTCTAACCGATGAAGGAAAACCTGGTCCCATCCATGCGGACACACCGCACTTTGCACCTAATATAGTCAATCTGAGCATGTATTGTAGATAAACAGTCCATACCCAAGATGACATTGTAAGGCCTTGACACTACTACTAGGAGATTACAGTCGAAGTTGTCGCCTCCTAGAGTAAGCTCACACTGTCGGCACTAGTGCGTAATCGTCTAATACTCTCCTGTAGGAGTCTCTATCCATAAGGATCGAGCCAACAACACCATCGGAATCTTTGAGCTCCGAATGAGGGTCATGGAAATAAAAGAATGACTAGAACCTGTGTCTATAAGTACTACAGCTAGGGTAGAGTAGACACAGATCGTACCTCGTATCATCTCCGAAACATCATGTTCATAGGCCTTAACTTCCTAGAGCTGAGCTTGTCCCTTTCCACTTACTCCATGTGGTCGGGGTGGACCTCCTGGTGGTGGTGGTGGTAGAACCTCAAATCACTACCCACTACCTACTGCATGACATGCTCCTCTACCGCGTCCGCCTCTTGCCTGTGAAACTCCTCAATCGAACCTCTGTCTCTGCCTTGGTGGTCCCTCGACCATCTTCTGGTCGTTGGTACGGAGGGTCGGGCAGTCGGGAGCCATGTGACCCTGCCCGCCGCATGAGTAACACTGCATGATCCTCGCATATCCTACTCTGCCTCGAGAGCCCCGCACCACAGACCTTTTATCCTGCAGTCATCCACCTATCGAAATGGTCCTATTAGACCTATGCATCATCTGTTTGCTTCCAGCTGCCGATGACTCTGCTACGTGTCGTTTGGTGGTGGGTCTCACTTTCGGGGACTGCTCAGTAAAAAAACTATCCACTAAAAGTGCTCGCTCTAACACCCCCGCCTACGTCAAGATGCTGAGAGAAACAATCTATGCTCTAATCTCCCATCTGATCCCCTGATTGAAGGTTTGGGACCTAAAGAAAGGGTCCTGCACCATATCAGTGGAGTAGCATGAGAGGTCGGTGAACCTCGCTGAATATTGAGCCACATTCATGCTACCCTGCTGCAAGTAGAGAAGCTCCTGTATATGCACTGATCATAAGGTCGTTGGGACGAACTCTGCCCTGAAAATGCTCTCTAAGTCCTCCCAGATGACAGTGACCTCATCATGAACTTGGAGCATCAAGCTCCACCATTTGCCCACTGCTGCCTAAAGAAGGCTGGCGGCAAGGATCACCATGAGATCAGTTGGTGCCCCTACCAGTCGAAAGACTCTAACCACAGCCTCCAGCCAATCCTCAGCCGCCTGTGGATCTATCTCGCCCCGGAACCTCGGTGGCCCCTGGTTCTAGAACTTGTGCAACACGCTCAAGTGGCGTGCACCCTCTACTGCTGGGGCTGGTGGCATTGGCTTCCAATGGGTAGTGGTGTTGCTGGTACACCACCCGATAGTACAACTACCATAAGGGGGCCCTACACCGAATCCTCATCGCTTGGTGGGCTCTCATCACATACTCTAACTATAATCCTGGCTGGATAGCTGCGTGGAGGCATCCTAAAAAGAAATAGGTGCGCCACGGTCATTAATTTTATACCTAGTGAGCTAACTCAAAAAGATCACAAAGAAAACTTTTAAAAACACACTCAATCAATGTTTTCGTGCACTGATTCAGAAATCAGAATTCAGGGTCCTAGTGTATGGATATGTCAGTCGCCGCACCAACACTGGACTCCCTGAACTGAAAACCACACTCATCACACTTAACACTATTGCCACATAGAAAAGATCATAGTTCTAGTTCTTCGGTAGAACTGAACTCCTCTGATACCAATTTTTCATGACCCGTCCCTCGAGGATCATGCTGTGATTACCTAAAATCCTCCTTCCATAGGCCAGGGGCTGGCGACTAGCACTAAAAGGCGTATTCCCAAAAAATGGTAAGGCATTTCCTTTATAACCTATAAACTCACACAACTAAGCACAAAGTGGGATATAATCTCAAAGTAAAACTATATAGTAAACAGGGTGTGTAAAGAAAGTAAAAGGCACCAGAATAAAAGCCCAACTGTAAAGTACAAGTAAACTGAAAAGTACAAGTAAAACTGAAAACAACTCCTATCAACACCTGCCAAGGATCCTACCTGAAGGGTAGGTAGAACTCTCGAACGGTCGTCTATGAAGTATGTCTCGTCTAAAGTCCACCTCTGAGCTACCTCTAGTCCTGATACCCTCGTCCTCAGTCCGCGTTGTCCATAGTCTACACAAAACACAACAAGGTGCGGGCATAGCCCATGCAGGGGTGAGTAAAACAATACTCATTAGGGACCTCGAGACCCCGTAGATCTCCTAGAGTTTCACAAAGGAAAGACCACAAAGCAAGAATCCAACTCTACTTAGGTATATGATCATACATATACCTAAGTTATCAAGATATACTCATCTCATACATGTGGGAAGTATACCAAGAAGGTAACACCACGAAGGTGAAGTATCACATAGCATAACCTCAATCACAAGCACAAAGTAAAGACAACTCACACCATGATTTTTTCTAGGGGTAGTAACAAGTAACATCCCCAGTCACATCGCTGAACACCTCAGATGTTGGAGAACTCTTCCTCTATCAAGTACAGTGGGATTTATTCATCACACAGAGGTGCTTCCCACTAATCTTTGACTGCTGAGGTACTCCTCCTGTCGAGTACCGTGGGTCTGCCGTGTCACACAGAGGCGCTCCCCACCATGGGTCTGCTGCGTCACACAAAGGCGCTCCCCCTCATGTCTTGCTGAGGTAATACTCATGTTGAGTACCGTGGGTCTTCCGCATCACACAGAGGTTCTCCCCACTGTGAGTCCACCGTGTCACATAGAGGCGCTCCCCACTAGGCCATTCAAGTCAATCTGAGTCATAATTTTCAGTAGTCGTCATATCTCAGCCAGTCGTAGGGTTCCGCACATAGCCTGCTTGGGAGAACCACTCCCTAAGCCATCGTTCAAACCTCAATCGCCCTAAAGTCCTCCGAATAATTATCCCAAAGTTCTGTCATGTCGTAAGGGTTCCAACTCAATAGACGGTGCGTCAATCGGATGCTCGCTCTATAAGTTACTATTATTTCTGCTCTAAGGGCCCGGTTGGATTCGGGGTCCGATCCAACCAGGCCATACACCAACCTTATCCAAAACTCAAGTGGATTACACCAAAAGGACCATATCGATCTAAGAATCATGTTACTGCAGACAGTTCGTCCAACAGATTCCTGGTTTTCAAGTTATGGACAAAATGGTAAAACTGGGTTTAGATGAGACCGGGTCCGGTCTGACCCGGCCCAGACCGACCTAACCCAGTTTTGGTCAACCTGACCTGCTCCGGGTCTAGCCTAGATGGCCTGGGCCTCAACCGGCCTAGCTCAGTCTGTGAAGGGGGAAGCCCGGCCCGACCTGCGAAGGGTGCAGCCCACCGGGCAGCCTACGGTGTGACCCACTGGGCTGCCTGCGGTGCGACCCGCTGGGTGGCCTGCAGTGGGAAGGTGGTCCGCCATGGCTGCAACCCTGGGGGGAGGCGCACCCCCCCCCCCTATAATCCAAATGGCCTAATGGCCTTTAGGTCGCCCTGTAGGCACGCGGGACTGCCCGACGGTCCCGCAGGGTGTGGCTCTGTCGGCCGAAACAACCAGCCGGTTCTCCTTCCAACGGCGTGACGACGCTGATGTTAACCTGTGGTTGACCTGGTGTCAGCCGCCCTCTGGCCATCGTCGCGGCCAAGTGGCCACAGCCTCCTGCTCCACCGGCAGCGCAGACGTGCGTCGCCGCTCCGCCATACGGCTAGCCGGATGTCGGCCACCACCCTGCTCCACCATAGCCGATGGGCCACGACCTCCTTCACAACTGGCGGCGCGAATGTGAGCCACCCTTCCCCTCTCATAGTCAGTCGGTTGCCAGTTTTTGCCTTCTTCCGCGAGCCACTGCGGCTTCATTCCAAGCCCGAAAAATTAAACGATTGCATATTCGCGACCCTTGTATCGAGGGCTGTGTGTTCATATATTTCTTTCATCAAAACTCCATGTTTCTAGCATCAATAAATATTAGGTGTTGAAGAATGCATGAAAAACGTGCGAAGAATAAAAAAGAAAGAGGAGAAAATTTTATGTGTGGGAGGATGGCCATGTTCATTTGGCCATCATCGTCGTGAATTTAGGATATGAAGAATAAATAAAATTCAATCATATTAAAAACAAACCCCTAACTCGATTTTCCGTTGGAGGTGGCGTGAGGAAGTAGACGAAGTCGTTAAAGAGTCGGCGTTCATCGCTCCTACAAGACACTCCAAGGTCAGCTCCTCATTCTTCGTTTCTGGAAGATTTTCTTCATTAGAGGACTTGCTTTGTTAGAGAATGTTCTCCAAAGCTATCCCCAATTTTCCCTTTTCCAACACTTTCCCCAAACTCAAGAAAATGAGGAGCCAACCTATTAAATTAAGATTATTAATTTAATTATATTTTTCACATTAATTAATTTGATGTTGGGACAATAAAATGGAAAAGAAACCAAGATTCACCTCCCTTATTAAAGAGGGAGTTCAAGGGTCGGGCGGTCCCCACCACTAAATTAAAATCAGGAGTTTTCAAACTCAGGTGGTCCCCACAACCAAAAACAATTTGGGAGGATTAAATTTCAAAAATAAAATAAAGCTAGTTTATTTTATTTTCTCCCATGAAAATCCCAAAAACTAACTTTCACCCTCGACCTACTGCGGTCAAGGTGAAGGTCTCCTTAAGAAAATATTGGCACTGCAAGTTCAACGGTGCCCTTGGATTTCAATTCTGAGCACCGGTTCAAAAGTTCCAAAAAACCCCGCTCGCACGTTTACTGAACATACTTAAAAAAAAGTTCAGAAACTCATTCCGGGCACTCCAACCCTCGAAATCACGCATCGTCAATTTTCACGGACTCGTAATATTCTTATATAATTAAAAAATACATGAAAAAATATGGTTCTTTACATATAATGGTAATTATTATCTTATGTTTTAGTGGTACCAAGCTATAAATAGTGGTATTCCCTCATATAGTCCATGATCCATGAGGATCTCACTTGATCCAAGTTTGATGAGAAATTTAACTAGTAATTTTACATAGAGAATTTGAGGGTGGTGAAGGCTAGAGATTCCATGGCCTTAGACAAAGGGATCCATTACATGATGGTATATGAAAATTAGTTTGTCTAGTTGGTTTACCTTGACCTTGATCTCCTCGTGAATTATTATCTCAATACTTAATGCTTTGAGATGGGTTTGAGACCCAAGGTTATATTAGGGATTATTCTTTTCTACCTGTCAACCTATACATAAGTGTTCCATAAGAAAACAATGAATTAGAAAGATATGGTAGGGTTGGCTGGTTTGAGTGCCTCCTCCACTTTTAAAATATGAAATTATAGTTCCTCATATGATCAAAAGAGGAAGCTTGAGGAATATTGATGAGGTAGTGCGGGGGTATGAAATTCCATTTTGATTCCACCCTCATGACACCTTCAGGTTATAAGTTGGTGGTTTTTTTTAAATGTGGGAATTTGGGACACACTAAAATAGATTACTACTTTACTACTGTGAATTGATATCAATGTAGTTGGTTGGGTCATCTACAACACTTTTGTAATTGACCTCCTCAAATACTTAAAGCTGAGTATTTTTATACTAGAGGCTCTCAGGTGCAGTCAGATTCATCTAAGGGAGTTATGTCTCATCCTTAAGTGAAATGGGATTATCATTATACTAATAAGTATTAGAGTGGGCCTAAATATAGGTTTCTATATGAAGTAGAGCATGTACATGAGGATAAATTTTTTGAACAAGGGACCAATAATGGTACAATTTTTATCACATCTTCTATATCCTTGGATTTATTTTAAATAGGTTGTATAACAACCCAGGATTTGTATACATGGATGTTACATATTTTTATATGAATATTAATTACATTACACAAACCCATTCCCAAGGACCATAATAGTTTAGTGACTTTGGAAACTTGGAGCACAATATTCTAGTCCGATGAAAAATCTTCAATTTTTTCCACAAATATCTTCCCCTTTAGTAAACCTACTTAAAACTTTCTTCATAACCCAGGGAAAAGAAACATAAGAAAAGGGAGAGCTCAAATACTCAGTAGGGGTAAACATGGGAGATACTTGAGCATAACAAGAGCATAATGGTATGAGAACATGAAAATAACATTTTAAAAGCATACCTTGCATATCAATGATCATAATCCTAAATCTTGGAATAAAATATTAGCATTTCATAAGACATCAATCATAAGATAATCAAAGAACATGAGCCATGAGAGTATAACAATGTCAAAAGACATAGAATTTGTGACATACATGTAATCTTAGAAAATATTATGACAATGATACCTACCAAGACATTCATAATATATTAATATTGGTTTATTCACCTATGTTTCTAATTCGGACTTGGGATGGCCTTCTGTGTACCCTCATGTTTCGGGCTTGGGATGGACACCTGTGTTCCCTTTTTGTTATGGTCTTGGGATGAATTCCCATGTACCCTTTGAGATCAAAGAACATTTATCATTACCCAATGCATTATAGGGAGATATAGGTCCCACCATTTACATAATGAAAACCATACATATGTGTGCCATAAGAATATAAATCATTCATCATATCAAAACCCATAAAAATAAATCATAACATAACTCATGTAAAACAAATATAATTCATAAATATCATGTCATCATAAATATAAACCATTAAAAGAAATAATAATAATGGTATCCTTGGATCATAACCCTAATAAAGCATAAGTAACATCAAATCATGTTATCTTAGATGGAAAATAATTTTGAAATATCTTTTTAAAATATTTCTTATGAAAAATATCCTTTCTTCCTTGAAAATTTATTTTTAAATCATAAAACATTTAGCAACCTTTTTTTGTTGAAAATAAACATGAAAATTTACAAAGTAATCTTTTAAACTCATTTTAAACAAATTTCAAATCTTTTTTCTAGAAAATTCATAAAATATCATTTAAAAACATTTTTGAAAGCATTTTTAGAAAACATGGTTTTTGAATAAAACAAATTTCCAACCAAAGAGAGAATAATAGTACATGAAACTTATAATACCAGGAAAATAATTATATTCACGATAAAACATGAAAATTTTCATTATATACACCTTATAAAATAATATAGGTGCATAACATAACACGTGTCTCAAAGAAGGAAAATTGAGAAAAACTTACCTTACTGATTTGGTAACTTTTGAACCATATACCCCATGAAAGATATATCATAAAATGGTTATTTAAATACCCATAAATTTAAGGATAGGGATCATATATTACATTCATGGGAATTATATACACCACACAAAAGAAATGAGTGGCGTATAAGGCATGTGTCCCACATAAATAAAAGTGAGACAAAATCCCTTACCTTCATACACATTCAAACCTCATGTTTAATAAATATAAGTTTATTATAAATATACCAAATAATAATATTCATATATATAATACCCTAAATTATTTACTTAGGACTATATATTACTCACTCATTAACAATTCCATGTTAAAGTTATGTTTTGGGTAATAATCGCTTTGTTTTTCGTACATGTTTTGAATTTTTGTTCTTGGTACTCTTACTTAGATCATGATTTAATCATCTAAAAAATTATAAACATGATATAAATATAATATATATTCATTGTATATGTATTTATGGTGATCATAAATGTTATTGTTAGAAAATAAATACACGATTCATGGAGATGGTAGGTTGTACGTATACATGAATGTTGTTTTTGTTTTCTTATCAGATTAAAATAAAGAAAATTATATGATATATTATTATTATAGAATAATTTTTATGTCATTTATATCACATATTTTTATTAAAACCATCCTAGATACATTCCATGTAAAGTGTGAATGAATAACATCGCTTCATGAGGTTGTAGTCCACCATATACACGAACGACATTATCATATTCCCACAAAATAAAAAACATGAAGATTTGTGTGATATAATAATTAAAAAATAATAATAAAGTCATAAAAATAATATATGTCATATTTAATCTATAAATCCATCATTATTTCCACACCTTTAAAGGTGATAATGGAAGAATGACCGACTTTGGTTCGCGAGGCGGTAGTCCGCCGTACACACGACAGACGATTGTGTATCCTATTTGATGGAAGTGTGTGAAGTTTTAGTTTTTACCCTTAACATAAAAATATATCAATATATTTAAGATAATTATTTTATTATATAAACATTATATAAAAATAATTGGAATGTTTTAAGTAAGAAATAAAACAAAAATGTTCATTGATGAAGGTTACCTATTTTCGGGTATCTCCTTTTGGTTTACACCAAAGGACTTCCTTGTTTTCATTTTTGAACAATGGAAGGATTCTAGGATGAAGGGAGTAAAGTTGAGAGGATATTTTTAAATGGTTTTTCAAAACCAAATGGTAAGGACCCGTGCTTTTCCAGACTGCAGTTTTGAACAGAAATTTGAATTTTTGTGTTCAGATGCTTGTAAGGGGGTGAAATGGTCTTTTTTCCCTAGAATATTATCTCGAATAATTTTTATAACCACTATGTTGGTCCCAGAATAGGGTTTTTACCCTAGTAAACGAGTTTGGTGTAAATCTAATCCCTTCAAATTTTGGCAGAATAATTAATATCTATTATTTATTAAATTAAATATTAATTTATTCGTTCAGATTCGTTCAGTTGTAACTTTTAAACAGAGCATCGGATTGAGATTTTGTCTCCATAGTTGTGTCTGGAGTGGTTATTTTATACTATTCAAGGCATAAACTTGAGTCTGGTGCTGGGGTTGGTCGAGCCCCTTTTTCTTCTTTTTCTTCTTTTTCTTTTCCTTTTCTTTCTTTTACTTTATTATCTATTTTTTCCTCCTCCTTCTCGCACATGCCTCCTATGTGGATCCTCCTGTGTCGCGATCTAAGGGAGAATATGGAAAGTGATAAATAGAGAGATAGTTAAGGGAAATGAGGTGTCGTCATGAAGCCCTCGATGTGTCGGTTCATCATGTGGCATCCGTGGACAAAGAAATCAACCCAAGCTTCAGCGGTTTCAGCCCAAAGGTAGGATGTTCTTAATATTCAGCATAAATCCCCTATAAACACATTTTTTCAAGTTTTAATAGACCTATTATGCTTTCTAATAGACCCTAGAGTCTTGATCTGTTGTTTTGGGGATGAAAATAAGGTTTTTGGGTGATTTGAGGGTTTCCCCATTTGGAAACCTAGTTTACATGGTGTGTGGTTCAGGGGTACATGCCATGTGTTCTTCCTGTTTAGGGAAGATGAAGTCTTGGGAGTACACGTTGTGTACAGGGGTGTATATGTTGTGTACTGGTACTCAGTCGTGTAGTCGAGTACCCGAGCATGTCTACTCGTGTAAGGGTACATGGTCATGTAGGAGTACATGACCAGACCCTATATAGGATAGCACACCATGTATAAGTACATGGCCTAGCCTAGTATCTAGCTAGAGTGATTAAGGGACATGGTCATGTACCCCATATCGGGTACACACCATGTACCTAGGGTGTTTACACACCTAGGCTGGTGTAGGTACACTCCCATGTGGTGTTGCAGGATTTCACATTGTGTACCCATGGGGACACACCGTGTACTTTCCCTTTTTCAACCCTTTGTGAGGTTTTTTCATGTCTTTTTTTCTTCGTTAGAATTGGACCTGTGAGTAGTACATTCTGAGTAGTTTCTTTCATAGATTGTGATGGTGAAACCCATGAATCATTCTAAAGACTCCTAATTAGTGTTTTGGGGATTTTATCAAAATGGATAGGTTCTTCCTCTAGTTATCAAATTCATTTATCTTGAAAGTGATACTTGAATGTGAAAGATAGGTTGGGTGTTAGGACGAACCTATTTGAGACCTTTGATCTGAGATAATCTATGATCTATCTCCCATGACCTTTGTTTTTGAGGATGTTCCCCTTGTGAGACGTACCCTTCTGGACTATGAGCCTGTGAGACCTATTGCTTCTAAGGATCCCCTAAGGTATGCCTTTTCTTACATTCCAATCTAGGGAGTCCCTTGTAGGATCCCTTACCTATGTGTTTACATGTAGGATCCTGAGTGGGATTCCTCTTAGTGTTTTACTTGAGTGACCAAACAGGTCCCCATTGTTTGACTGACCCTGAGTTGTTACATCGGGTTTGAGTAGATATGGTGTTCAGGTGTCACCTAGAACTTGTGCTGAACTGGTAAGCCCTTGGGGATATGGTTGGAGTGTTAGGTTGGGCATTTGGTCCACCCTCACCCATTTTTTTATATCTGACTTGGTTTTATTGATGCATTAGTGTTTACTATAGGTTCTTCCTAGTGGGTTCCTGTTGAGCCTGACACAAGGCACCTTCCTTTATATTAGGATGCCTGAATGTTTTTTTTTGGGATCTGTATTGCTTATTAGGATGCTCAGACGTGCTCACCTGGGATCTGTCTTCTGAGCCATGTTATTTATAATATTTTAATGATACCTAGAAGTATTACCTAGGACTTGGATGTTGATCCTAGATGTATATATATATTGTGATATAATTTTTTGGGATATCCTAAGGTGTTTCCTGGTATCCAGCTATTGAGCCTTACGTGCTGACTTGTACACCTTGAGTGATAGTTGGATTCTTGTAGCAGGAATGCCTTGGATGGACTCATGGGCTGCATGATATATGATGAGGATGATTAAGCTCTCCTCGATTTCAGGCATGGAAACCCAAGAGTCGTGGAAGATTACTGCTCTCGAGTGGTGGGGATGATTATGATCTCCTCAACCTTTGATTGGAATTATTATACTATTCCGCGTCCGTTATGAGACTCAAGGGGTGTAGAATGAAGACTCATTGATGAGTTCTCTATTTATATGGGCATGGAGACCCAATACTTGTGGTATATTATACACTCCTGAGTGGTGGGGATGATTAGGATCTCCTATGCCTTTGATCGGAATGATTACGCTCTTCTGTATCAGTTACGAGACTCGAGGGGTGTAGCATGGAATCTCATCAGTGAGTTCTCTCTTTACAGACCGCCTAAGGGTAATCCCCTTAAGGATCATTCGAGTTATGAATGTCATGACTGCCTACGAATTGAGACATAGGGCTCAGACATTGGACTAGATTTATAGTCCTGGGTATCATGACAACTGACTCAGTGACCTTTACAGGATGTCCAGACATATTCCCTAGAATCCTTCTTTATAGGATTGACCATCGATATACAGTATCCTTCTTTACTAGATTGATCATTGGTATATGGTACCCTTCTTTATAGGATTAACTATCGATATACGGTATCCTTGTTTTAGTGATTGGAGGTGAGTACGGGTGAACCCAGGTGTAGGAAGAGTATCCCCATGTGGTGACGCAGCTTTCTCAGTGATATAATTATGGAATTATCCAAATAATGTACATGTCAATAGGATTATGGACCCATAGATCGACTTAACAATACACAGCTTGAGTGGCATGACTTCCATCTCAATTCCATTACATAGGATATCCAAGAGATTGGTATTACGGACCCAAGGATTGATTTTTGATGTGGTTTCATGTTATTTGGTTTCACATACCAATGAATATTCATATCTATGTATATATGTGTAGGTATGGTACTATACATGTATACGTATATAGATATGAACATCCATGGTGACACTCATATGCATGAATGCCATATATATGTATGTATGTATAGTTATGGGACTATACATGTGTGCACCTATAGATATGTACATCCATGGTGGATTTTTCCCAGTTGAAAAGGATTACAGACCCTGGGTTTGACTGTGGTTTCATGTTGGTTTTACCTCCTTAGTAGTGTTTTAGCAAGGCTAAGAACTCTTCTTTTTCATACACTATAATAGAACATTTATAGGTTTCTTGTAGGGGTGGCCAACTGAGATTATTTCTCACCCCTGAACATTCACCTTGGTGTATGTCTAGACCTTACTTCTGCTTTTTAGGTTGAGCATGAGTTTCATGGTGGATAGGGTTAAGGCCCAGTGTTTCCTGATTGAGTGGAGCTGCTTGAGTGGTTCTACTAATCAGACTATTGTAGTTCAACAGTTTCTGGAGATCAGGTATGTGGTTTGGCTCGGAGTTAGTAGTTGATCCCTATACTTTTACTTTTAGTTTCTTTTATACTCTTGTATCTGTATGGACGGCCCAGTGGGTAACCAGTGTTGTATTTTATTGCATAGTTGTTGAGGATTTTTTCAGTATTTCACTTACTACAGCTTATTCTATTTTAGTTTTTTATTTCTTCTGCACTCTATTTGTTTATTTTCTATTATGTATGATGTATAATTACTTTTCCACTATTTTTTACTCTAATCTGAGGGTATAGTGTCCCCACTGTACCACCTTTACACCCTAGCTGCTAGTCAGCATCCTTTGTCATACGGTGAGGCGTGCTTGAGGCCTTATAGTGAACCATCTCGGAGCACCAGTTTAGTGGAATCCAGGTAGGGATGTTGCATAAATAGGTTTTTAGGCGTGAAGAGAAAAGAATAATAGGTTCCCTTTTATAATTTAGGTGAGGGCTGCTTTTTGGAATTTATCAAAAAATTAATTTATAATAAATTTAATCTCAATTCAAATACATAAAAAGGTCCATGGGTCTAAATATAAAATAAGATAAGGTTTTAATATCATCAAAAATAGATTTTATACAATTTTTTGTGTTATTTTAAACCTTATCATTTTGACTAACCCTTAGTTAAAATATTTTAATTTTTACTACGGTAACACCTTTTTCAATATTAAAAGGTTGTGATTTTTATTTACAAAGTGTAAATTGGACTATAAATAAACAATTTGTTATATTTTAGACCATATATCATCCAATTTATCCTTATTTAATATTTTTTGATTTTTCAAAAATTTAATAAATATTATTTTTATAAAATACCATTAGGGTCAATTTTGATACTATTTGTTACTTTAACTCTAAGAAACCCAATACAACAAGATATATACAAAACAAATATTTTAATAAATCTAGAATATTTCATAATCATCTATAAAATTCATGTTTCACCTTAATTAATTCAAAATATATTTCATTTAGTGTTTTTAATATCCTGTATTTGATTGTTTCATTAATTGAATAATTACTGCATCACTGTTGTGTAATTATTTAAGGTAACTATTTATTCAATAAAAACTAAAAATAAATTAACATAATTAATATAAATATTTTATACTTAAAAAGACTATTTATGGTTAAATATACCTTCTGAAAGACTACATATTAAAAAATTATACTTATTAAAAACATTAGTGTGAAAAGTTTGACTTTTCTTAAATTAAAATACAATAACGGGATTAAAGTAATCCAAGTGACTAAAAGAGGTCATAAATTCATACCAATTATGATTTTGGTTATCACACACTCATATAATAAAATTAAGACAAGTTTTATGGTAATTTTATAATATTTATAATATTATTTTTACCCTTAATTACATGATTTACCCTTAACTGTGGTAATAAAATTGCTAAGTTTACTATTCATATTATCCAAAAATAAAAAGGAAATATTTAAAAAATTTAGACCTTATTATTCCAAATATGGAATACATTTTTCAAAATTCAACTCACATAAGTATCAAAAATTAATTTAAACTTAATCCTGTATACGGGGTGAGAAAGCAATTTTTAAAGTAAAAATGTTCAAAAGTATAGTATATTTTTATATTAAAATTCAATATAAAAAATGATTACAATGTCATAAATTGGATTAATGTATTTATAATTGATCTATTTTTACTTTCAAACCAATTAAAAATATAATTTAACATTATATATTATTTAGATGAAAAGACAGTTTTCAATTAAAATCCAGTATTTTTCACTATTCATCAAAAATGAATCTTCTCAGAAAAATACCAAAAATTCACCTTAATATAATTTTATATTAAAATTTCAATAAAAAAAGTTTATTTTTCAAATAAAATTTATAAAAGTTTCGAAATTTAGTTTTAAAACAAGTCTTCCATTAAAAAGCGGCAAAACTACCCTTTAGAAAAATACAGCTTTTTATGCTTAAAAATGGATCTATTATTATTTTATGCCTATAAAACTTATTGGATGAATTTTTAAAAAAAAATCATTTAATATATAATATATAAATTTTATTAATATTTTTTACTAATAGCGATTAATTTAATTTAATAAGATAAAATTAATTTGTGGGAATAAAAATAGGTTTTCATAAAAACACATCCTTTATTTTAAATTAATTTTTATCTTAATTTATAATTAATTGGTCACCAAAGAATTAATTTTATAAAAATGTTTAAACCATATTTTCATAATTCATTTAATCTTATTCATTCCCTCCATTCCAACAAGTATGTGGTAACTATCATATTAAATATTAATAGTATATTGTTTTTTATTAAAGCTCGGTCTTGCATGTAACATAAGCTATCGAATGAACTCATTTTTATGTGTAACATAAAACAAACATAGTGTTACATATAGTGAAATATTAACTTGGTGTTTTGTATAAATAAATATTAACTTGGTTTATCTTGAAACGCAATCCATCAAAGAATTTTAATTTATTCAAAAAATAATAATTCATAAAAAAACTCGGGGTTTTACAAGTTTATTCCATTCCTTCATGTTATTTAAATTGATTTATGAATTGTGATTTTAATCTAAATTTATGTGGTTTGTGATAAATATTTCTAATACTTAGTGAAATAGTAATTAGTGTGGCCTTATATTTCATGAGTGTTATGTGATAGTCACTAATGTAGAGATCGTATGGGATTTTCTAGTTCTTGATGTGGATATCTTCAGCCTTGTATTTCATATAAACTATATAGTTAGATTGAAAGCTCATATTGACTACTATCATCATAAGGTTACATTACTTTATCTTTTTAGAAACACTCACATCTTCTAGGATGTATGGGATCTAATATTAGGTAGGGAAGGACCCATTATCCTAAATATTGGATTGATTTCATGTCAGATATCAAATTTTATAACACCTCACAATTTTAGTATGTATTTACTTTTAAATAAATATTCTAAATAACTTCTTTCTTATGAAACACTGAACTAAATTAAACCTTTAAAATTTTATTAAGATAAAATATTACAATACAAGATAAATATAAATACATTATGAGAATATAATAAGAAACATCAATAAGAAAGGTATATGAGTAATAAAACCACAAGTTTATAAAAATACCATGAACATAAATTCTTTATCTTTATGGTTTTCTATGAAGATCATTACCCTAATCACAATTATATAAATAAGGCTAAGAAATTGAGTTATTATAGGCATGTTGAGATATTAATTAATGAATGGGATAAATGATTTTAGTGATGTATGAAATGTTATATATAGGCATAAAATCTAACCATTATAAACATGGTTATTGAAAATATGGTCATTCCATCACCCCCAATTTCAGGTAATTAACACTTTATTTATGTTTTTAAAGTATATAAAGTAATTGGGTTAAGTTTTTGAAGGTTTGGATAATTTTCGATAAGTTTTAGGGGATTTTTTGGAGGTGCATGGTTTGATCATGTTTAGTAAAAACCGTGAAACACCTCTAAAAAATTGTGAAAAGGGAAATAGTGGGATCTGGGTAGGTGTATGGTTAGGTTCACAGTTTTTTCAAATATTACAATCACCTAGAAGTAACCATGAAATGTGTAGAAGAGGGTTTTTTCACGATTGGAACAAGTTTTATCTAACCGTGTGAGCCAATTGTGTGAGGGACGTTTGGAGACAATGGATGGAACATGGTTTTCACATGGTTTGCCTAATTATATGCCCTAACCATGAACCGTTAAAAACAATATCTGAAAATTCTTGATCTAATTATTATTTTCCCCTAAAAGACTTGTTTTTTCTAAACATACCTTGACATGATTTCCTCTCCTTACAAAGGTTGTGAACACCCTTCACCTTGATTCGAGAACAATCTATTAGTGATTATTTATGCATTAGAGGCCTAGATTCCTTAGTAAGTCTCTATTCTAGGTTCTTTTCCTTATATTTCATCTTATTCCCTCTTTAACATTCATATATCTAATTATTTAGGGATATATCTATGTTGGTTTATTCCCATCATGATGAGATATGGTTTTCTAGTTAATAGGGAATAATATCTGGGGAAGGTTTTTGAAGTTTTAATCTGGTTTTTGAAGCTTCAACCCAGTTTGTTGAAGAATTTATGTCGTTCTTCATTTTTTCCTAAGTTTTCTAGGTTGGTCACATCATTATCAACTCCTCTTATTATAACTTAAATGATTTATTTCGAATTAATTGAATCTCTTAAATTGAATTGTGAAATTGATGTGAAAATTTTTGTGGAAACCCTCTTTAATGATGGTTTGTGAAATTGTGGAATTTGGTTGGTTGTGGAAAGTAAAATTGGTTACATGGTTTTAAAATGATGATTTTAAAATGGTTTTTTGGTTTCTATTTACAAAAATGGTTTGTATAAATGTTTTAAATAATTTTTTTTATTAAAATAGTTTGGCATAATTGGTTTGGGTTGGTTTTGGCATACACGGGTTGGTGTGAGTTCATGCTCTCAACATGACCCTAAATAAGGGGCATGTACCATTGGGGTACAAGAGACGTGACCCTGGATAAGGGATGTGTGTCATTGGGGCATAGGGATATTGGATACTTAGTGATGACTTGGTGGATAAATGAGAAACTGCTCATGATTATGGAACTGTCATTGGATCATGCATGTGCGGGTTTGTGTGTAAATCATAGAATGGGTATGCCAAATGGAAATATTAACTGGTATAAAAAAAAATTTGGTTTATTTCCTTGGAAATGGTTTTTTTTTGGAAAATTTATTTTATACTTTGATATAAATTATTTTCAATTTTTATATAATTTTTTTGTGTAAATGTGTTAACATGTTCTATCCTAGTGGCGTGAGTAGGGAAGTCATTTGGGTAAAAGCTACTGAGTTTTATACTCACCCCCTACTTGGAACTTTGGTGTGTATTCAGATATTATATACTGAGACATAGGTAAAGGCAAAGTATCTCATTTCTTTAGTGATGCATTATGATTCTTTGGGAATGTCTTGTGGTGTTGGAGTTTGGAGCATGTTTGGAGATATGGAGTTTATGTCTTTGAAGTATTTGGGATTTGTTTTTTTTGTCTTCCTCTTTGTATTCTGAATCTAGTTGGGTCTATGCATTAAACTCTGATATGGTTCATGTTTTTAGTTTGGTTTGATTATTAGTTATTATACTTTTAGTTGTATTACATCATTCTCATGCATCATATAGTGGTTTTTTGGTTTTGGTATACTTGGTTGTGGTTGTTTTTTTTCAAAGGAAAAATTATCCCCCAATTATATTGAATACCTTGACATTTATTATCATCCTTTAGTGTCTTGGGGAGGTCACCTTAGTCCTAGTAACATTCTAATGCCTTCTCAATCCAATGAGTAGGGGAAGGATGTTGAAAAATATATTAGTCTTGGTTGGTCCTTCTTTCATTTTGGGATAAATGGTATTCGTTTTTTGGTCTTGGATTGGAATGGTAGCAAAGAGAATCATTGTTGGGACGTGAAATTTAGAGCATAAAAATTCATACCTAACCTATTTTTGTTGAAATTCAAGTTACTAAAGAGTTTGGGTATATAAGTGTTTTGAGAATGTTATAGGAGTTGTAACCTCATCATCATGGGTTTCTTCGATAAGAGAGCATGAAATGAATTGACAGAAATGACTTCCCACTAGGAGTGTATATTTCATATTGAGTAATTATTAATGATTTTCTCTGAAATTGTTTATTTTGAAAAGTGTGGAAAATGTTTTCAAATTTGATATTTTGAAAAGACATGGTTTTATATTTTGAAAATGGTTTGATTTTAAAAGGTAGTAAGTATTGAATTTTGGAGAGCATTGTTGTGATTTGTGTGAATGGTAAATTTGAAATTGATAAGACTTCAGTTTCTTGGGAGTGAAACTTAATGGAATTTTATTGTGGTTATAGAAAATGTAACCAATTAGTCATAGAATAAACTAACTAGAATAAGCTTTTGATAATGTGGTTACACCTGAGCTATAGGTGAACCAACACCTGGTTTAGAGTATTGTTTAGGATTTTCAATCCATTGATAGAGGAAACCAAAGGGAAAAATCATGGAAAGTGGACCATTAAATTCAGTTCCAAAACAAGAATCCACCCATCTTTCGGGGTGATTCATAATTATAGAAGTCAAAAGTGTGGATGAATAGGATGAATCAAATATTCGATTTCCTAGGCACACCAAATGAGCAGATGGTCAATTTAACAATGTAAATACTAGAGGATCCAACATGTCAGTGGTAGGATTTAGTAGTTCAGGCTAAATTTGACTAAAGAATTACATGGGATAATTTTTAAGAATTGTTCAATAAACAATTCTATCCACATACGTTTAGTATTTCTAGAATGACCTTCTATTTTAGCTTGAATTAGTAGAATCTCTCAATGACAGAGTATGAGGTTAAATTTATGAATTTAGTCTATTTTACACTCAAAGTAGTTGCAAGTGCATCTTTAAAGGCACTCATTTTTTTAATCAGGGTTGTGGCCAGAAATTCTCTCAAAGATTTTTATGATTTGTAAAATAGATTATATAGAAATGGTTAATAGAGTGATGGTGAAAGAAATAAAAATATTTGTTACTATGGGTAGAGGAAGTATGTTAATACGTATGAGAAATAGTGGGAACTCTAATGCTAGGAACAAGAAGAAGAGGGACACCAATTTCCAAGGTAGTATAATGATTCAGAATTAGATAGATAGATTAGTTATTCTTACTCCAAAACCAAAGGGTAAACCTAGATGTTTTCAATTTGGTTCATTCGACCACATGAAGAGATATTGTCTTGAAACACCTAGAGCATTCCATAATTTCAACTAGATGGGAAATATTTAGTGCTATTATCAATGTTCTCCATGTTCAGGTGATAGGGACACATGTCGTGTTTTGAATAAATTTTATGCATCAATGGGATGAGGTCGGTAGAAGATCTAAGGAATCCATGGTGATTCCTGGAATACCATGACTCCTCAACCAGTGCAATCTCAATAGGGAAATAAAGACCAAAGTGTATTGAGTAAAAAATTATATGGAGCTGAGAAAGTGATTGTGGATGATCGATCTGGACCATCTACAATGAGAGGTATGATTCTTTTGAATTCTACCCTTATGAAATATTTTTTTGATATGGGTTCATCCCTTTTTTTTACTTCCTGTTTTGTTGACCTTCTGAGTTTTCATGTTGAGGTGATGCCTTATATTTTAAAACATCAAACTCTTATTGGTCAAAGAGAATGTTGAGCCTTTATATGTAAAGCATGTTCTATAATAATTGATGGAGTTGAGTTTAGTTGGGATTTCTCTATGCTTGATATGGATGTCTATGAAATAATCATGGGTATGGATTGGTTGACTATGTTCAAAGATCACATTGACCATTATACTCAAAGAGTTATTTTTATAACTGATGATGGAATCGAGCATATCTTTAGAGGAGACCAGAATGTAAAGACAGATGCAGCGGGCTTGTTGGCACCAGCGGTTGGAACCATCTCATGCCAGTTTGCAGCATTGACCGTGGAATCAGTGGATAAGATCAAGAATAGCAGGTTTCCATAATTTTTTATCAGTTTCCTGATGATTTTTCAAATAATTTATCAGGGATTCCACTCATAATATAAGTCTAGTTTACGAATTATCTCTTATCAAGGACCATCCTTATATCATTTATATCTTATCGAATGGAACCAACAGAATTAATGGAATTAAAATTCTAGTTAGATTCGGCCTAGTATGTCTCTATGGGAAGTGCCGATCTTGTTTGTGAAAATTTAGATGGAACTCTTTGGTTGTGTGTCAATTATCGTAAGGTTAATCAAGTTATTATAAAGAATCAGTATCCAATTCCATGCATTGATGATCTATTTGATCAATTGATGGGATCCCAGTGGTTCTCTAAAATTAAACTATGATTAGGATATCACCAATTTCAGGTTTGGAAGCAGGATATTCTGAAGACATATTTCAGGAGTAGATATGACCATTACAATTATGTGGTGATGTAGGTCTTACGAATGCACCATCATTCTTTATAGAATTGATGAATCAGATACACTACTATAAATTAGGCCTTTAACAGTGCAAGTAAAACGAAATTATCAGGACTATAGAAGCATTAATAATGTAAGTGATGTTAAAGGTTTATCTTTAATAATGATTGTAAAAAGTGTTGATAAAGACCACATTTATCACTGCTAAAAAAATAATTGATAAAGGCCCCCTTTATCAGTGCTTTTTTAGCACTGATAAAGGGGGCCTTTACTATTTCTTTTTTAGCACTGATAAAGGCCCCATTGATAAAGGACCTGCTAATAATGGGTATATTTTTCTCACGCCCCCCCCCCCCTCATCAGTACTTCCCCCACCCCTTTATCAGTGATTTAGATAATCCCACCCCCAGTGCGTGCCCATGTCTCCAACAAGTTTTGAACCTGAGACCTTCATATTATATACCATCACCTTTTCCACTCCCCTATACTGTTTTTTTTACATTTTATGATATATCTATATATATTATTTATCTATATATTTTTATATATTTTTATATGTGTTTATATATATAGTTATTTTTTTAAATACATATTTATTTACATATATTTTTTAAAATGGATATTAAATCTAAAAACCCTTAAAACACAAAAAAATGTTAAGAAACTCTGAAAACCCTAAAACCCCTAAAAATCATGATTCAAACATAAATTCTGATCCGAGAGTCTGTTTCAGCTTCACAACCAGTAAAATAAAATCTCATAAAATGATATTTGATATGATATGTGGTATAGGTCGAATGGACACCTAGATCATATGTTATATTCGTTTGAATTTAAAAAAAAACGGGGTCGGTGACAACAAAAAACTCCGTTTTAGAGGCCTTCTGGGACTTTTGGGGAAGAAAAACTAGAAGTATTTCATATAAATCTATATAATACCCTTTATTTCATAGATCTCATCTCATTATTTGATTTGATATGCGGTAGAGCCCAAACAGATCCCCAGATCAAAAGTTATGGACATTTGAAGCTCGAGTTTGATTTAAAACTTTTTTGAAACTGTAATATATTTTATTCCTTTGATTATCACATGATATAAATATTATGTGGTTTATCACATTTCATAATCATATATTTGACTAGTTGTAGAGTTGAAACAGACTCCTGGATCGAAATTTATGATCTTTTTAGGATTTTTAGGGTTTTTTGGGTTTTTTGAGGTTTTTAGGGATTTTCACTTTTGATGGCCTTTCAAACGGCCATAACTTTCGAACCGAGTGTTTTTTCAAATATAACACATATAAAATTGAATATTGTGATTATATCAATGCCTTGGTGACCCACAAGAACTCTCAATCACATCTATTGAGTCAAAGAAGTCCTAGAAGGGCTCTAAACTGCCCTAACATCTGCCACAGGTGTCTGTTAATGAAATATAATTCTTTTTTGACATATAACCTTTATTGATGCTAGTAAAAAATCACTAATAAATGGGGGTCTTTATCATAACTTTTAAAAAACATTTATAAAGACCACCATTTTATCAGTGCTTTTTTAGAAGCACTAATAAATACCCCCCCCCCCATCAGTGCTTTTTTATATGCGTTGATAAATGCCCGTTTTATCAGTGATTTTTTAAAAGTGTTGATAAATGCCTCCCTTTAATAGTAATTTTTTAAAAGTAATGATAAATTCATCCCTTTAACAGTTCTTTTTTAGCACTATTAAGGACCCCCTTTAATAGTGCTAAAAAAGTGTTGTTAAAGACCCCCTTTAACAGCACATTTTATAGCACTGATAAAAAGGATTTTTAACAATGATTTTATCGAGTGATGTTAAAACCCTAGAATTTTATAATCATAGTTTTTTATTAGTTATATTTTAAATCAATATGGATTCTTTTTTGTGGGGTTTTTGGATGACATATTGGTGTATTCAAGGACAAGGGCTAAGCATAAGCAACACTTAGTGATAGTATTGGGAATCTTTTATGGTCATCGGTTGTATTCCAAACTTTAAAAGTGTGATTTTTGAATAAAATAAGTTTCCTTAGAAATTTTATCTCTAAAATAAGTGTTTCTATGGATCCAAAAAAGATAAAGGTTGTGATCTCTTGGAAATATCCAAATAATTTCTTCGAGATATGCAGTTTCTTTATTCTGGTTGGTTATTGTCGAAGCTTTGTTCTTGAATTTTCATGACTATATTCACCAATTATAACTTTGATGAAGAAAAATGTTCCATTTCAATGGAATAATTAATGTAAAAATTATTTCCATGTGCTTAAATTTCTCCTTGCATAAACACCAATCATGATTTTCTAGACTCAGGATAAGGGTATGTTGTGTATCGTGATGCTTTGAGATCTGGGCTGGGTTGTGTTCTCATGCAGGGAGATCATGTTTTTGCTTATGGTTCATAAAATTTATGGTTTTATGAAAGGAACTACCCAACATATGATTTTTAATTAGCTTTTGTAGTCCATGTTTTGAAGAATTTGCATCATTACCTTTTTGGTGAGAAATTCATTATTTTTATGGATCATAAGATCTTAAAACATATTTTCTCATAAAAGTATTTGAATTTGAGACAAATAATATGGATGGAGTATCTCCAAATGTTTTAATTTTACTTTATGTATACACTAGATAATGGAAACTCAATGGTGGATGCATTAATAAAAAATTCATATAGTCAGTTGAAAAAAGAGGCTTTAGATTAATGGAATCTAATATTGGTGATGGTTGACATGAACTTGGATTATGAAGATTAAGATGGTTTTGTAGTTTTCTTTCAATATTATTTTGTTCCTGATTTGGTTGATATGGTTCAAGAGGCACAACTATATGATTCATAATGTGTTGTTATGAGGTCAAAACTCAATGGTGGGGATACTATTTAAGGATGTAAGGTGGATAGAACTTTAGTTTTTTGGTTTCAATATTGGATGGTTATACCTATGAAATATCAAGAATAACTTCTTAATGCTTACCACTATTCAAGGTGGGCTATTTATCCTAGAATAAAAAATATGTATAAGGTTTTTAAAGCACAATTTTGGTAGGTGTTCATGAAAATAATGGTGGTTGAGTTTGTTATGAGATGCCTTTCCTATCACTAGGTTAAACAGAGCACCAAAAACCAGTATGGGTGTTGTAGTCTTTACTTATTACTATTTGTAAATGGGAGCAGATAGCCATGTATTTTGTGACAAGTCTCCCAAGGACGTTTCAAAAACATGATTTCATATGGTTGATAGTGGATTATCTCACAAAGTCATCCCATTTCATCCCTATTCGTAAATCTTATATGGTGGAGGAATTTTTTTAAATCAATACCCTAGAAGTGTTAAAGAGGCATGGTATACCAGTTTCCATAGTATCATATTGAGATTCTAGTTTTACATCTCGTTTCTATAAATCCTTAGAGCACACCCTTGGGACTCAATTGAATATGTGTATAGTGTATCATCCTTAGATGGATGGATAATCCAAAAGGACGGTTGGCCCTCTCCAGTTTTAATGCTCACAAATCATGTCAAATCATGTTTAATAATGTCTTAAATTTTATGTTCAGATATTCTTAATTATAATTATCTATTTTCAACTACCGATAAAAGGACATACTGACAGAAGGACCTACCAATAGAAGGACCTACCAATAGAAGGACCTACCGATAGAAGGAATTACCAATAGAAGGACCTACCGACATGACCTACCGACAGAATGACCTACCGATCAACAATTAGAAAATTTTATTTACTCTTAATTTCAAAATGAATTATAATGTTCATATTTATGAAAATTAGTAATGCTTATTATATTAATGATCTTGCCTGTCTTTTTATACTTTTTTAGAGACCAGTATGAGGTACAACATATTAAAAATATACCTATTGTTGATCTCTACAGTATATAAATAAATCACATGAGAAAACTGCATAGAAACTATATAGAGAGAACTTACAAGGTGTGGAAAACGAATATAAAAGAATAAAACTAATTATTTATAGTTGTGAACAAAGAAGGATTTGATGTGAACCAAAAATCACAATATCCTTACAGCAATAAACCCTATTGAAGAGAGCCTTCGAGGAGCATCTCACCTCACTAGAAACTAGAACACAAAGCTTCTATGACACTTTGTTTTGGTGTCTATTTTTAGAAGTGCACTTTAGATTCAGATCTGTTACACCTAAGAAGTCCAGAATCTTAGAGCACATCACATAGAGAATTCTAAACCTTTTCTCATTATTTTTTCTCTATTGTTCACACTCTTATCACTTTTTGAGTAGTGTGTGTGTTTGAATCACAAACACATACTACCTCCTGAGCTAAGTTATAAGATAAAATATATCTTAACTCTCTCACTCATTTACACCATTTTTATCCCACATATAATTTTTGAAGAGGTCCCTATGTGTCCTGGTTGTATTTTGTTTCCCACAAATAATTGCAGTAGAGGTTTGGTTGACCTGGACAACCTTGTGTGCTATTGTAAACCCTGATCCAGGGTTTGTATCAAGTTTATTAATCTAAAATTCTTAGTGGTAGGTGATCAAAAAGTAGAGAGGACTAAGTATCTTCTTGAGACTAAACCTCTTGTTTTTCTCTACTGTGTTTTTCAAATTTAGTTTTCTCTATTTTCTCACATATTTTAGAAAACTAAATATTACTCTGATAGTTAATCTTAGTTAGTGTTTATAAGTATTTTTGATTTATAAAATTACATTCAAAAGTTATATAAATATTTCAAATTGATATAAATGAGAATTAATCAATCTTTTGAGAAATTAATTGAACTTTAAAAACTCTTATAAATCTACTACTTTGGTTAATTGGGCTATTTAGATTTTAAATTGGAGGAATTTTTAAATAAGGTTTTTTATAGAAATTTTTATAGGAACTCAATTCACCCCCCTCTTGAGTGTCCTACTCTGACCAACATTTGGTATCAGAGGTTGATTTTAATCTTCTATTTTCAAAGTTTTCAAAGCATTTTCAAATATTTTCATCTATGATTTTAGTTGTATTTTAAAGATCACAAAATTTTTGTTAGTTCTAAATTTTTATCTCTTTAAAATACTATTATTTATTATCTATTATAGATAATATATTTGAAGGTGTTGATACCAATAGACCATTATTTTTAAATGGAAGTAATTATGCTCAGTGGAAAATTAATATGAAAATGCATTTAAAAATTATGGGTTTTGAAATCTGGTCTTCAATTTTAGAGCAATATAATATTCCTGCTACTACCTGAAATATATGGGATGACCCAAATAAGGTAGCTTATAATAATAACTACAAAGCAATGAATGCCTTATATTGTGCCTTAAGATATGAATAATTAAATAGGATTTATACATGTAAAACATCCCATGAAATTTGGGATACTCTATCTGTTTCACATGAAGGAACCACTAGTGTTAAGGAAATGAGACTCAATACATATACTATTAAATATGATAACCACAAAATGAAGCTTTTTGAACCTATCTCTGACATGTATCTCAAGTTTAATTAAATTGTAAATATTATGATCTCTTTAGTAAAGGATGTTACCACGAAGGAATAAATCATGTCAATTCTCATATGTATACTAGAAATATGGAGAGGAACTTTAGTGTCAATAAGGGAATCCTATGACATAAACGCTTTGACAGTAAAGGAGATTATATGTAAGATAATGATGTATGACGAATAATTGAATGTCAATAAATAATAGGATGATGAACCAAAGAGAAAGTCAGTGGCTTTCAAGACCATTGCTTCTAAACATAAAGAAAATGAGAAGGCACAAACTCATTCTGACAGTTCAACCAATGAAAAATCACCATCTGATAGTTATGAAGAAGTGGATCAATTAGCTGAAAGTTTTAAAAAAGATTATAGAAATAAGAATTTATTTTGGAAGACCAGCTACAAAAGAAAGTATAACTACAAGGGAAACTAGAAAAAGGAATGGAAGAGAGGTGATAACTCTAATGAGATAGTCTGTTTTGAATGTAAGATAAGAGGACATGTAAAGGATGACTCTCCTATGTTAAATTATAAGAAGAAATATGAGGACAAAGATAAAAGGTATAAGAAGGAAATGAAGGCCACCTGGAGTGCTTCTGAGGATAGCTCCAGTGAGTCAGAGTCTTCACATGATGAGAAAGTTGACAAAGATAACATTTTCTTTATGACAAACACTTCTGAGGTAACCCTTGAATCTCTTGTACAAAATTACTACTATTCTGGAGATGAATCTAATTCTAAAAACATGACCAATGAGGAAATGTTTGAGCACTACAAAATGATTTAAGACACATGCAATGAATTAAAATATAAATATAAAGTTTTGAAGAAAAAACATGCTCTCACCTCTACTGTTAAATCTGATCTTACTATAGAGAAAGAGAAAATGATAAATTGATTAAATAAAATAATGAGTTTAAATTATCAAATTAGCAGTTGAAAAATGAATTAGGAAATTTTACCAATGTAAATAACACTCTCATTCAAATTCTTGGTAAACAGGTTGCACCAAAATATGCTACTAGTATAGGTTACAAACTCGGACAAAGAAACTTTGTTAAAAATAATTTTGAATCAAAATCTATAAAATTAGGATTTGTACCTAGATTTGAAAGATCTGCTACAAGTTCCAGCAATGGAAAATCTTTTACTGCTTCTAGTTTTTTCATACCAAATAGATATTATTTTTCCAATACTTTCCAAAAGGTTTATGGGAAACCCATGAAGCAAGTATGGGTTCCCAAAGTATTAATTACTGATATTATTAGACCAAAGAAAGTCTAGGTACCAAAATATTTTCTTATTTGAATTATCTTTATAGGAAAAATGATTGAATAGATTCTATAAAATATTATGGTAATTGGATAGTGGATGTTCAACACACATGATAGGGGACTAATCGAGCTTCAAGAATCTTATAAATATTGATGGTGGGCATGTAACGTTTAGTGACAATGCTAAAGGAAAAATAATAATCCTTGTCTAAATCAGTAAAAATAATTCAATTTTAATTTCCAAAGTAATTTTTTTTTATGGATTAAAGTACAATCTGCTTAGTATATCTCAATTATGTGATGATGGTTTCAATGTTAAATTTGAAAATGATGCATGTAATGTGTTTAATTCTAAAAATGAGTTAATATTTACTTCTTTTAAAAATGACAATGTTTATGTTGTGAACTTGGATTATTTAGTTTCTCAAAAAATTTCTTTCTTAAGTGTCATTTATAAATAATCTTGCCTTTGGAATAGGATATTAGGACATTGTAACACTCACTCACTTAGAAATCTTGTATGAAAATAGTTAGTCAAGTATCTACCAAAACTAGAATTTCCAGACAATAAAGTATGTAATCCTCGTCAAAAGGGAAAACAACTCATGATATCTTTCAAACAAAAAAGAAATAATTTTCAACTTCTCAACCACTTGAGTTAGTTCACATGGATTTGTTTAGACTATCTATATTTTCAAGTCTTAATGGAAAGAATTATGTCTATTTTCTTTTAAATGACTTCTCTAGGTATAATTGGACCTTCTTTTTAGCTCACAAGAGTGAAGCTTGTTCTTAAATAACCAATTATGCTAGATATATATAGAACCTAAGTGATCTTAGGAAAAAAATCTTAAGGAGTGACCATGTCCATGATTTTGAGAACCAAGAGTTTGAATCCTTTTTCTCACAAAATGGTTATAGTCATAACTTCTATGCTCCTAGGACACCCCAACAGAATGAAGTTATAGAAAGAAGGAATAGAAATTTAAAATAAATAGCATGGAAAATACTTAATGAGTATGACTTGCCTATTTATTTTTGGGCTGAATCTCTCAATACAACTTGTTATATAATTAATAATGTCTTAATCAGACGAATTCTTTAAAAAATCCCTATGAGTTATGGAACAATAGGAAACCCAAAGTTAGATACTTTAAAGTTTTTGGTTGTAAGGTTTATATTCTCAATACTAAGGAAAATCTTGACAAATTTTCATCCAAAAGTTATGAAGGAATTTTTATAGGTTACTCAACTTCTAGTAAATCCTATAGAGTTTTTAATAAAAGAGCCAAATGTTTGGAATAATCTTTACATGTTAAATTTGAAAAAATAGATCCACATGAACCTAAAACCCCTCTTAAAAATATTGAGTATGATCTTTCCAATATGGACATAAATTATAGACCCTCTATTTCTTTTGTTAATCAAGGTGCTAAATCCTCTAGTTTTGGAAAATCTCCAGACTCTAATCATAGTGAACAAAAACCTACAGATGAACCTAAAATAATTAGTCATTTCTTTTCTAGATTTATTATAACCCTTAAGAACCATCCCTTAGATGTTGTAGTTGGAGACTTAGATAAATGGATAGATACTATAGATTATCTTAGGAACCAAGTTGAACATCAAGCCTTCTTATCATGGCTTAAACCTAAAAACATTAATGATGCAATCAATGATGAATTTTGGTTGATTTCTATGTAAGAATAGTTGAATGAGTTTTTAAGAAATAAATTTTAGAAACTTGTGGATAGACCTAAAGACACTTTGACCATAGGGAATAAGTGGGTCTTTAGAAACAAAGTAGATGAAGTAGGCACCATAGTGAAGAATAAGGATAGACTGGTTACACAAGGATATAGTTACGAGGAATGCATTGACTATGAAGAAACCTTTTTACTATTTTCTAGACTTAAATCCATTATAATCCTGCTAGCATATATATCTCATCTCAATTTAAAAATAATATCAAATGGATGTTAAAAGTTCATTCTTAAGTGGATATATATTTGAGGATGTTTTGGTTAAAAAAAACCCCTGATTTTACAAATTATCATTATCCAAATCATGTTTTCAAGTTAACAAAGGATTTGTATGGTTTAAAATAGGCTCCAAGATCTTGGTATGATAGGATGAGTAATTTTATTATTTATAAAGGTTTTACAAAAGGTATATTTGATCCTACTCTCTTTATAATGGTTTAGTAGTTCAAATCTATATTGATGAAATTATTTTTTGAACTTCAAAGAATTATTTATGTATTGATTTTTCAAAAATGATTCAAAGTGAATTTGAAATGAGTTTAATGGGAGAACACAAATTCTTTCTTGGGTTTCAAATCTTTCAAAATAACGGTATTATTTTAAATAAAAGTAAATATACTAAAGATGTTTTAAAAAGGTTTGTCTTTGATAGTACAAAAAGTAGTGATACTCCAATGAGTACCACCTGTAAGTTGGAACTTGATGAAAATGGTAAATATGTTGATCAAAACAATTACAGAGGGATGATTGGAAGTCTAATTTACTTGATTTTTAGCTGGCCTGATATTATGTTTAGTGTATATATGTGTGCCCATTTTCAAAAAAACCCCAAAGAATCTCATTTAAATGATGTTAACAGAATTTTAAAATAGCTCAAGTATACTACCAACTTAAGATTGTACAACCATAGAGGACAATCATTTGATTTAGTTAGTTATTCAGATGCTGATTTTGGTGGTTGTAAGTTGGATAGAAAAATAACCTTTGAGACATGTCACTTTTTTGGAAAAATATCTAGTATCATGGTATAGTAAAAAGTAAAAATTTGTTGCATTATCTACTATTGAGGATAAATACATAGATACTGGTAGTTCTTATGATCATATTTTGTGGATTAAATGCACTTTTCTAGATTATAGATATTAGTTTAGAACTGTCCCTATAAACTGTGACAATATAAGTGCTATTAACATATCAAATAATCATGTTTCTCGCTCTATAAAAAACATATTAACGTAAGACATAACTTTTTGAGAGATAATTATCAAAAAGGTGATATAACTCTTTAATTTATTGGAACATAACATCAGCTTCTTGGTATATTTACTAAGACATTAAAATATAAAATAATGAGTTACATCAGACATGAATTAGGATTAATTTTTGAGGACCTACTGCTAATAACTCATCATTAAAACTTAGAGAGGATGACTCACTGATAGGACACTGGTGATGTCTTACTGACACTGACAATGTCTCACTGATAGTGTCATGCTGACACCGACAGTGTCATTCTGACAGTGTCATGTTGGCACTGACAGTGTCATGATGAAAGTGTCATGCCGACAGTGTCACGCTGATAGTGTCTTACCAACACCGATGATGTCTTACCGATGACCACTCACTGATAAAACTCTATGATTGTTTTTTTAATGATTTTGTTTTACATATTTCTTTTTATTTGACCTAAAGTACTCGATTTATAGTTTATAAAACCATAAATGATAAAACCGAGTCAATCCTACTTACTTCTTACTCTCAGTCTTCCTTTCTCGCATTCTTACCCTTAATCTTTCTTTAACTTCGACCCTTTCACCTTCTTACCTTCAAATAAACCCTAAATATGGTTAGAGTAAAATTATTATTATAAGTATATGAAGATGAGTCGCAACCCATGAAGTGATAGAAAGAATAATTGAGCAATTCTAATCCTATTCATCCAGGACTTGAAAACCATGTGGTAACACCCAAGAGAGAAGTGCACTCAGAAGGGTTATTAACAAGTAAGTCTCTCTTGTTAAATGTGTTTTCAGCACAATGATGGTTGTAATTGTTCTCAAATAATGAAATACCTTATTACCCTAGATTGGTACATAAATTTTATCTTAATTCTGAGTTTATTCTAGAATACAGTGAGACATACTAGATTAAATCTGTGGTGAATGGAAGAATAGTGTCGTTTTCTTCAAAGCATTGGGTAGAATGTCTGAATGTACCACATGAAGGGATTTATAATTATTTTCAGTGGATTAATCCTCCCATAAGTGATTTCTTTTGATATGAGATAGCTTAGGGTGAGATAATTGGTAATAAAGAGAATAAAAGACCAATTGCTACTGAGTTATATGGTTAAAGCAGGTTGTTATTCAAGTTAATCCAACACCATTTGTGACCTAGGAAAGGGGAATTTGTTTCACTCAAGTATCAAGATGTATATATGCTACACTTTCTGAAGAAAGAACATAAGGTAAATCTATGTAGGTATTTTATAGTCAATATAAGTGAAATGATAAAGCCTTATTGCAAGAAAAATTCTCTGTTTTACCCAAGAATTATATCTTCCATGCTAAAATCCAAAGGATGTGTAAGTAAAGATGAAGAAACTATCTCTTCCTGTAGTGGTATCTTCCTAAGTAAGGATATTTTCAAGAGAATGAGGATAAATTGGAATCCCTAGAATATGGAGTGGGTTGGAGATAATGAGAAATTATATGATAATTTCAACCCTGCTAACCATCCATCTAGGCCAAAATATATAGTTGATCTTGGTCTTCCACCAGATGCTGATGTTTTCTATTCTGATGAAGAGGAAGTAGCTGAAACTGGTAGAGAATTTTAAACTCCTATAGATGATAGGAGTGACCCTAATATTGGTGATAGTCCTGAGGGGATGACTTTTGGACCTTCTAGTCCACCTTCATCTCTATATTCCAAGGAAACTATTATAGCCTAGGATGATGATGATGAGACTGAGGAATCAGGAAAAGTGGAGTATAAAATCCAATCTACTAGTTCAGATGAGGAAACTGATGAGTAAAAAGAAAACAGTGTGGAATAGGAAAGTGGTAGTGAAGCTGAAGTCAGTGGAAGTGAGGAAGAGGATGAAGAATCTGGTGATAAAAGTGGAGATGATAGAGGAGATGAAGCTGAGTAGGAAATTTGTAGAAGTGATAGTAGTTTGGATCATCTGGGTGATGATCAAGGTACTAATACAGAACCTGTTGGTACTGTGGCTCAGGAACAGATTGTAAAACCTTCTAAAGCTGGTGCTGAAGAAAGGGAAGTGGTTGAAGTTTGTGGTGAAGTATAATCATAGGTATCCCATGTACCAATTTTATTTTATACTAGAAGGAGAGCTCAAATTGAGTGGGAGCCTCAAGATAAGAAAGTGAAAGTTGATACACTCACTCCTCTTGATTCTAGTGTGTTATCTGAATGGAAAAATCAACCTAGTTATATTACTCTCATATTGGATTATTTTGATTCAGAGTCTAAGGATGGTATAGCTATTCCAAGGAGACCAGTAGTTGAGGAACCTATTCATTCTGAGACACCTCTAGCAGTTGCATCCCCTTATGCTCCTACACCTCTAGTTACTTCAGTACTAGGTGGATATGTCACCAAATTTAATTTTGAAAGGTTTAAGATAGGTTTGATCTCTCTTATTATAACTTCATCTCAACCCCAAAATTCTCATGTTCCTACTCTAAGTGAAAGAGATATTTATGTTCTCATAGAAAGAGTGGTTTCTCAAGTGGAACCTAGGATGATCACAGTTTTATAAACTATAATAAAGGATAACTAGAGTATGAGGAATGAATTGACTAAAATGGTTTTGTCCATAAACAAATAGTCTATTGATTACAAGACATCCTTGGATAAAGTAATAAAGACTTTTGAGGATGCATTTTCTATAAATATTATTGCTCAACCTTAGACCCCTGATATTGATATGAATTAGTTGATACATGAACTCAGAGATATAGTGAAAGGGGAATCTAGATCAACGGATCTAGTATCACACCCTCTGGATATTGAGATGGTTAGGAATGTGATCAGAGAAGAGATTCAAATAATGATGGATAGCATTGACCAGGAGATTATCTCCAAGATTAGTAAGAATAGTGATAACATCTATGACATGGTGAGATTATATTCCAAAGGTTCTACAAATGCATAAGAAGAAACAACCAAGATATCAGGTTTTTATTTCAATAGAATATACACCAAGCATCATCTCACCAGCCACTTCAAGTATTTAGTTGAAAATCTGAGACTTCCTCTAGTGACACAGGATTTCAGAGATCAGGTGAAGCTACTTAAGGTGTCTACTCCTACCCTTGAGAAGTTTATGGAAAACAAGGAAGATTTCACCAAATCTATGGAATATGGTGGGAATATTATCATGGATTTCATCAACCTTCTCAAGACTTATCTACATGTATAGAGTATGGCTATTGTTGTACCAGTTGCATCTCCTCTCAGACCAACTCTCCAATATACCATCTCTCCCTCTGTTTCATTGCCTTCTCAAGAACTCTCTCCTACTCAAGCTTTCAAGCAAATCCATCTCATCGTATTTAGGAATCTTACTATCCCTCCTACCTCCTCTAGCCTAATCTTGGCCCCTTCAATGTTTTCTAGAGTTCCTCTTCCTCTTATAATTCACTCTGAATCTCTATCCATTACTTCTACATTTACTGATCCTACCCCTATAGCTTCTGATAAGGGAAAGGCAGTGATGGACTCCTCCTTGAAGAATAAGTATTTTGGATAACTTGTTTGATAGGGCTGCATTAATATACTTTTGTTATGTTCTTCTCTAATGTAATTTCACTTGATTATGAAATTCATTATCTCTTTATTCCATTCTTTGTGCTCTGATTATTTATATTTTTCTTTAGTCTTTATTCTTTGATGAAATTTACTCTTTTTGATAATACCAAAAGGGGGAGAAGGAATTTGGCATTATTTTAAGAAAGGGGAAGAATGCTTCATGATCTTACATTTTTTTAAGAAAAAATAGTAATGGGGAGATAATAAGAAGAATGACTACTTTTATCATTATGAATCAACTGATTGTACTTCATAATTCCATGATTTGGGATCATCAAAAAGGGGGAGACTGTTGGCCCTCTATAGTTTTAATGCTCACAAATCATGTCAAATCATGTTCAATCATTTCTTAAGTTTTAATTTCAAATATTCTTAATTATGATTATCTATGTTCAGCTATAAGTTTAACATATTATGTTAATGTTTATAATATAAGATAGGCAAACAAACAAAAATGGACAAGTATGAGTCACTGATATCATGACTCGCCGATAGAAGTATGATCAACTGATAAATGAGTCACTGATAGTAATGACTCACCAATAGAACAACCTATCAACAAAAGGACCTACTGACAAAATGACCTACCAACAGAAGGACCTACCGATAGAAGGATTTACCTACAGAAGGACCTACCGATAGAAGGAATTACTGACAGAATGACCTACCGATCAACACTTAGAAAATTTTCTTTACTCTTAAATTCAAAATGAATTCTAATGGTCATATTTATGAAAATTAGTACTTCTTATTATATTAATGATCTTTTCAGTCTTTTGTAGAAATTATTAGAGAGAAATACGAGGTACGTCACATATTCATAACATGCCTATTGTCAACCTCTGCAATATATAAAGAAATCATCTGATCAAAAATTGTAGCAACTCTATAGAGAGAACCTACAAGGTTTAGAAAAAGTATATATGAGAATAACACTCATTATTTTTAGCTATGAACAAGGTAGGATTTTATGTAAACCAAAAATCCCAACAACCTTGCAGTAACAAACCCTAGTGAAGAGCACCTTCGAGGAGCATCTCACCTCACTGGAAACCAGAACACAAAGCTTCCACAACACTCTGTTTTGGTGTTTATTTCCATAAGTGGACTCGAGATTCACATCTACTAAACCTAATAAGTCCAAAAGATTAAAGAACATAACATAAATAATTCTAAACCTTTTCTCATTATTTTTTCTATGTTATGCACATTTTTATTACTTTTCGAGCAGTGTGTGTTTCTGTATCACAAACACATACTGTATCCCAAGATAAGCTGGAAGATACAATATATCTTCACTCTCTCACTCATTAACACCATTTTTTATCCCATGTATAACTATGGAAGAGGTCCTTGTGTGGCCTGGTTGTATTTTGTTTCCCTAGAATAATTTTGGTAGAGGTATAGTTGACCTGGAAAGCCTTGTGTGCTATTGTGATCCCCAATCCAAGGTGTGGATCAATTTTATTAATCTAAACTACTTGGTGGTAGGTTATAGCCAAGTGGAGAGTAATAAGTCACTCCTTGAGACTGAACCTATAATTTTTCTCTGTTGTGTTTTTCAAATTTAGTTTTCTATGTTTTCTCACATATTTCAGAAAAATAAATATTACTCTGATAGTTAATCTTAGTTAGTGTTTGTAACTGCATTTGATTTAGTAAATTACTTTCAAAAGTTATATCAATCTTTAAAATTACTATAAATGAGAATTAATCAATATTTTGATAAATTAATTGAACATTCAAAACTCTTATAAATCTGCTACTTTAGTTAACTGTAATATTTAGATTTTAAATTGGGGGAATTTTTAAATAAGTTTTTTTAAAGAAATTTTTATAGGAACTCAATTAACCCCCATCTTTAGTGTCCTACTCTGAACAACATTTGGTATCAGAGGCTGTTTTAATATTCTATTTTCAAAGTTTTTAAATCTTTTTCAAATCTTTTCAACTGTGGTTTTAGTTGTGTTTTAAAGATCTCTAAATTTTTGTTAGTTCTAAATTTTTAAATCTTTAAAAACTAATTATTTATTCTTTATTATGGATAATAAATTAGAAGTTTCTGCTACCAATATACCTCCATTTTTTAATGGAACTAATTATGTTTAGTGAAAAATTAAGATGAAAATGTATTTATAAAGTATGGGTTTAGAAATATGGTCTTCAATTGTAGATCAATATAATATTCCTTCTAATACATGAAATATATGGGATGAACCAACTAAGGAATATTATAATAATAACTACAAAGTAATGAATACCTTATATTGTTCCTTAGGAGAAGCCCATGAAATTTGGGATACTCTAGCTATTTCACATGAAGGGACCACTAGTGTTAACGAAATAAGACTCAATACATGTACTATTAAATATGATAACTTCAAAATAAATCTTGATGAACATATATATGACATGTATATCAGGTTTAATGAAATTTTAAATACTATGATCTCTTTGGGAAAGGATGTTACAGAAAATGAAAAAATCATTCAAATTATCAGATGTCTACTAGAAAGATGGAGAGGAACTTCAGTGTCAATAAGGGAATCATAGGACATCAACACTTTTCCAGTAAAGGAGCTGATAAGTAAGTTGATGATGTACGAGGAAGAATTTAAGGTCAACAAAGAAGAGGATTATGAACCAAATAGAAATTTAGTGGCTTTCAAGACCAATACTTCTAAACAAAAATAAAATCATAAGGCACAAACTCATTCTGACATTTCAATAAATAAAGAATCACCATATAAAAGTGATGAGGAAGTGGCTCAATTAGATGGAAGGTTTAAAAAAATTATATGTAGAATAAGTTCTTTAGGAAGCCCAGCTATAAAGAAAAGAATAACAACAAGGGAAATTAGAAAAAGGACTTAAAGATAGGTGATAACTTTAATGAGATAGTTTTTAATGAATGTAAAAGAAGAATAAATGTAAAGGTTGAATATCCTAAGTTAAAGTATAATAAGAAATATGAAGACAAAGATAAAATGTATAATAAGGCAATGAAGGCCACCTGGAGTGCTTCTGAGGATATCTCTAGTGAGTCAGAGTCTTCATATGATGAGAAAGGTGACAAAGCTAACATGTACTTTATGAAAAACACTTTTTAGGTAACCCTTGAATCCCTTATAAAAAATTCCTACTATTATTGAGATGAATATTATTCTAAAAATATGACCAATTAGGAAATATTTGAGTAATGAAAAATGAATGAAGACACATGCAATGAATTAAAAGATAAAAATAAAGTTTTGAAGAAACAACGTACTCTCACCTCTACTATTAAATCTGATCTTACTACAAATAAATATAAAAATGATCAATTACTTAAAGAAAATAATGATCTTAAATTGTCAAATGAGCAGTTAAAAAAGGACTTAGAAAAGTTTACTAATAGCAAGAACACTCTTGTTCAAATTCTTGGTAAACAGGTTGCACAAAAATATTCTACCAGTATAGGTTATCAACCAGGGTAAAGAAACTTTGTTAAAAATAATTTTGTATAAAAATATAGAAAATTAGGCATTGTACCAAGATTTAAAAGATATATTGAAATTTCCAGTAGTGGAAAATCTTTTACCGATTCTAATTTTTTCAGACCAAATAGAGTTTACTTTTTCAATACTTTACAAACTGTGTATAGAAATCCCATGAAGAAAGTATGAGTTCCCAAAGCATTAATTACTAATATTACTGGATCTAAGCAAGTCTGGGTACCAAAATATTTTAATGTTTGAATTTTTTTTGTAGTAATCATGCTTGAAGATATCCTGTAAAATCTTATAGTACTTGGACAGTGGATGTTCAAGACGCATGAATGGGGACAACTTGAGATTTAAGAATCTTATAAATATTGATGGTGGGCACATCACTTTTGGTGATAATGCTAAATGAAAAATAATTGGCCTTGCCCAAATCGGTATCAAAAATTCAATTTTAATTTACAAATTACTTTTTGTTGATGTATTAAAGTATAATATGCTCAATAACTCTGATTTATGTGATGATGGTTTCAATGTAAAATTTTAAAATCATGCATGTAATGCGTTTAATTCTAAAAATGAGTTTGTATTTACAAATTTTAGAAATGAGAATGTTTATTTTGTAAACTTGGATTCTTTATTTTCTCAAAAAAAAATCTTGATTAAGTGTCTTTCATAAAGAATCCTGGCTCTAGCATAGGATATTAGGCCACTTTAACACTCACTCACTTAGAAATCTTCTAAGGAAATGGTTAGTCAATGATCTACCCAAACTAGAATTTCTAGACAATAAAGTCTAAAATCCTTATCAAAATGGAAAATAGCACAAGATATCTTTCAAACCAAATAAAGAAGTTTCAACTTCTCAACCACTTGAGTTGGTTCACATGGATTTTTTTGGACCATTTGAAATTTTAAGTCTTAATGGGAATCACTATGTCTATGTTATTATAGATGACTTATCTAGGTATACTTAGACCTTCTATTTATCTCACAAGAGTGAATATTGTTCTTAATTCACCAAGTATGCTAGATCTGTAGATAACCAAAGTGGTCTTAGGATAGAAACCTTAAGGAGTGACCATGGACATGAGCTTGAGAACCAAGAGTTTGAATCTTTTTTCTTAAAAAATTATTATAGTCACAACTTCTCTGCTCCTAGGACACCCTAGCAGAATAGAGTTTTAGAAAGGAGTAGAACCTTATAAGAAATATCCCGGAAAAGCTTAATGAGTATGACTTACCTATTTATTTTTGGGCTGAAGTTATCAATACAGATTGTTATATAATTAATAGAGTCTTAATCAGACCAATTCTTAAGAAAACTCCCTATGATATATGGAATAATAGTAAACCCAAAGTTAACTGCATTATTTTTTTTGGTTCCAAGGTTTATATTCTCAATACTAATGACAATCTTGACAAGTTTTCATCCAAAAGTGATGAAGGAATTTTTATAGGTTACTCAACCTCTAGAAAAGACTATAGAGTTTTTAATAAAATAACTAAATGTATGGAATAATCTGTATATGTTAAATTTTATGAAACATATTCACATGAACCTAAAATCCCTCTTGAAAATATTGAGGATGATCTCTCTAATATGGACATAAATTATAGACCCTCTATTTCTATTGTTAAGCAAGGTGCTAAATCATCCAATTCTAGAAAATATCTAGGCACTAATCATAGTGAACCTGAACATATAGATGAACTAAAAAAACTAATCCTTCCTTTTCTAGATGTTTTAGAACCCTTAAGAACCATCCCTTAGATGTTATAGTTAAAGACTTTGATAAAGGGACACAAACTAAAGCTTCTCTTAAGAACCAGGTTGAACATCAAGCCTTGTTGTCACAACTTGAACCTAAAAACATTAATGATGCAATAAATGATGAATTTTGGGTAATGTATATACAAGAAGAGTTGAATCAGTTTGAAAGAAATGAATTTTGGAAACTAGTGGATAGACCTAAAGATACCTTGACCATAGGCACTAAGTGGGTATTTAGAAACAAAGTAAATGAATCAAGCACCATAGTGAAGAATATGTCCATACTAGTTGCACAAGGATATAGTCAAGAGGAAGGAATTGACTATGAAGAAACCTTTTCACCATTTTCTAGACTTTCATCCATTAGAATCCTACTAGCATATGCATCTCATATCAATTTAAAACTATATCAAATGGATGTTAAAAGTGAATTCTTAAATAGGTATATAGTTGAGGATATTTTTATTGAACAACCCCTAGTTTTAAGAACCCTCATTTTCTAAATCATGTTTTTAAATTAACAAAAGATTTATATGGTTTAAAATAGGCTCCAAGATCTTGGTATGATAGGCTAAGTACTTTTATTTTTTCTAAAGGTTTTATAAAAGGTATAGATGATCCTACACTCTTTCTAAAAATAATTTCTAAATATGTTTTAGTAGTTCAAATATATGATGATGACATTGTTTTTGTATCTTTAAAGAATTTTTTATGTATTTATTTTTCAAGAATGATGCAAAGTGAATTTGAAATGAGTTTAATGGGAGAACTTGAATTCTTTATTGGATTTTAAATTTTTCAAAATAAATAAGGTGTTATTTTAAATCAAAGAAAATATACTAAATATCTTTTAAAAATGTTTGGCTTTGATAGTATAAAAAGTAGTGATACTCTAATGAGTACCATCTATAAGTTGGACCTTGATTAAAATGGTAAATTTGTTGATCAAACAAATTACATAGGGATGATTGGAATTTTACTTTACTTAACTTCTATTTGGACTAATATTATGTTTATTGTATGTATGTGTTTCCATTTTCATGAAAACCCAAAATAATCTCATTTAAATTCTATTAAAAGAATTTTCAAATACCTCAAGTATACGACCAACTTAGTATTTCTCTACCCTATAGAAAAATCATTTGATTTAGTTAGTTATTCAGATGCTGATTTTGGTGGTTGTAAGTTAGATAAAAAAAGAACCTTTGGAACATGTCACCTTTTGGGAAAGTCTCTAGTATCATGGTGTAGTAAAAATCAAAATTATGTTTCATTATCTACTATTGAGGCTGAATACATAGCTTCTGGTAGTTGTTGTGATTAGATTTTGGGGATGAAACACACTTTTCTAGATTATGGATATCAGTTTAGACGTGTCCCTATAAACTGTGACAATACAAGTGCTATTAACATATCAAAGAATCTTGTTTCTCACTCTTGAACAAAACATATTGATTTAAGACATCAATTTTTGAGATATCATTATCAAAACGATGATATAAATCTTGAATTTATTAGCACAGAACATCATCTTGCTAATATATTTACTAATCCATTAAACTCTAAAAGAATGAGTTACATCATGCATGAATTAGGAATGATTAATTTTTGATTACTTGTTATTAACAACTCACCATTAAAACTTAGTGTGGATGACTCACTGATAGGACACTGGTGATGTCTCACCGACACCGACAATGTATCTCTAACAATGTCATGCCAAAATTGACAGTGTTATGCCAACAGTGTCATGCTGACATTGATAGTGTCATGCTACCAGTTTCATACCGAAATTGATAGTTCAGTGCACAATTTTTTTCATGTATCTCGATTGAAAAAGTATGTACTTGATCCTAACTATGTGATTTGATGGGAACATGGTGACCTAGAGTCAGATTCTGCAATGGTTCATGTGATGATATGGATTGTAGATAGGTTATAGAAAGTATTTCATGGGAAAAGCATCAATCTAGTGTGGTTTTTATGGAAACATGGCCAGATTCATGAAGAGGCATGGGAATGGGAGAAAGAAATGGTTAAGAAATGGCCCCAACACTTTTAGGAAAATGGTGGTCTTCTAATTTCTAGGGATGGAAATAGCAGGGGTGGGGAGAATATAGCACTCCGGGTTTTAGGTAATTAACCATTTATTTATGTTTTTGAAATATGTAAAGTAATTGGGTTGACATTGATAAGTTTTGGAGGAGTTTTGAGAAGTTTTTAAGGATTTTATGGAGGTCTACGGTTTGAGAATGGTTAGTAAGAACCATGAAACACCTCAAGAAAACTTCACAAAGGGAAACAGTGGGTTCTGGGTAGGCGCATGGTTTGGAAAAACCATGTGGCCACCCAAGAGTAACTGTGTAGTGTGGGGTAGATGGTTTTTACATGGTTGGCACACATTTTTTCTAACAGTGTGAGACAAAAATGTGAGGGGTGTTTGGAGGCAGCGGATGATGCACGGTTTGTACATGGTTTTCTTAACTGTACTCCCTAATTGTGCATTGTTAAAAACAAGATCTGAAAATTATGGATCTAATTCATATTTTCCCATTAATGACTCATTTTTTCCCAAAAAATACCCTAACACGATTTCATCTCCTCCCAAAGGATGTGGAGACCCTTCCCCTTGATTCAAGAACAAATTTTTTGTGATTCTTTGTGCGTTGGAGGCCGGGATTTCTTAGTAAGTCTCTATTCTTGGTTTTTTTCCTTATATTTCATATTCTTCCTTCTATTGGATTCATAGATATAATTTTTTTGGGTATATATATATTTGTGTGTGTGTGTGTGTTTTGATTCTAATAATGAAGAGATGTGATTTTTTTGTTGATATGGAACAAGATCTAGGGTGAGTTTTTAGAGCATCAACCTAGTTTGTTTAAAAATTTGCATTGTTCTTCATTTTTTTCTAAGTTTGAGAGGTCGGTGTCTTCACTCTCAACTCCTCTTATTATAACTTAAAGGATTGATTTTTAATTTATTTAATTTATTTAATTGAATTGTGAAATTGATGTGTAGCATTTTGTGGAAACCCTATTTAGTGATGTTTTGTGAAATTTTGGAATTTGGTTGGTTGTGGAAAGTGAAATTAGTTACATGGTTTAAAAATAATGATTTTAAAATGGTTGTTTGGTCTTAATTTACAAAAATGGTTTGTAGAAATGTTTTCAATAAAAGGATTATTTTATTGAAATGGTTTGTCATAATTGGTTTGGCTTGGTTTTGGTGTACATGGGTTAGTGTGAGTTCATGATTTCGATGTGACCCTAAATAAGGGGTGTGTACCATTGGGGTATAAGTGACTTAACCCTAGATAAGGGGCGTGTGTCACTGGGGAACAAGGATGTTGGCCACTTAGTGATGACTTGATGGATAGATGAGAAACTGCTAAAGATTATAGAACTATCATTGGAGCATGCATGTGTGGGTGTGTGTGTGAATCATAGAATGAGTATGCCAAATGGAAATGTGAAATGGTTTAATGAGTTTTTTGGTTTCTATCCTTGGAAATGGTTTTGGTTTGGAAAAATTCTTTTATGATGTGATATAAACTGTTTTCAATTGTTATATAATTTTTTTTGTATAAACTTTTTAACATGTTCTATCCTAGTCGTGTGAGTAGGGAAGTTATTTGGAGAAAACCTACTGAGTTTTATACTCATCCCCTACTTGGGAACTTTGGTGTGTTTGTAGATATTACATATCAGGATATAGTTAAAGGAAAAATATCTCATTTCTTTAGTGATGCATCATGATGCTTTGGGAATGTATTATGGAGTTGGGACTTGAATCATGTTGGGATTTTTGGAGTTTATTTCCTTGGAGTCTTTGGGATTTGTTGGTTTTTTCTTCCACTTTGTATTATGAATCTAGTTTGGTCTCCACTTTGTATGCTGATATGGTTCATGGTGGTAGTTTGGTTTTATTATTAGTTATTATACTTTGATTTGTATTACATTATTCGCATGCAACATATAGTGGTTGTTTTTTCTGGTATACTTGGTTTTGGTTGTTTTATTTTCAAAGGGAAAATCATCCCACAATTGTATTTAAGCCCTTAGAATTTATTGTCAACATTTGGTGTCTTGGGAATATCACCAAAGGCCTAGTAACATTTAACTGTCTTCTCAAGACAGTAAGGGTAGGGATGTTACAGTCATTGTATATACATTTATCTAATATGAATGCTGATTTTTTGTATTTTTAGTAAAAAAATTAAAATGGTATAATTCACAAATAATAAATGATGAAAGAAAAATATGATATTTAATTAAATATTTATTTATAAAAATGTTTTTTATGTGTTACATATTATTATTATTAAAGGATGATATAGTTTATTTATAAAATTTAAGAAAATATTTTAATATTAATGGATTGATAAAATTAAATCAATATAATATAAATAAATAATTTTAAAGGTATTATTTAATATAAAAGTGATATTTTTCAAAGAACTATTTTTGCTAAAGCATTGTTTACAAAAGAATGATTTTAATGAAATGTATGAATAATATATAATATAAAATAATTTAGTATTCATCCAATAGTTATTAATAGGTATGTAATAATAATAAATTCATTTTATGACATTTTGACAAAAAAACATTTTCCCCTCATTGTGTGTTTTATATTAAAATTAATTTTATCACATTTAGAAATTGAATGTTATAAAATGAATTTCATATTTTTAGTCATAATATTAAAATATTCTAAAAAGTTCCATTTCTTTTTTAGGCACAAAAATAATTTATCGGGATAAGAGTTGGTTACAATGGTAAAGGTTAAAGAGTTATTTTCAAATAATTATTTTTATAAGTGTTGTGTGTTTTTTATCTAAATAAATTAAATTGATCTATTTTAAATGATTAATCTAATTTAATGTGTGTGTGTATATAAGAAAATATATTAACACTCATTTAATTAGTTATTTATATGAAATTAGATTAAGAACGCTTAATATTTTAAAATTTTATTTTCTATAAAAAAAGTTTTTCTATATATTATATGTTTTAATTTAAAATTTAATATTTTTATATTTAGAAATTTAATTATATTAAATATAGTAAAAATTAAAGATAATTATGTTTAAATTTTTTAATATGGGTAATCATATTTTTTTAGTGAAAAAATAATTACCATGGTAAATAATTAAACAAGTTAACAAAAAGTAAAAAGAGTCAATCTATCATATCTTGAATTTTATTAAATCAACTTGAAACTTCAAAATTATAGAATAATTTTTTAGGTTTGTAATACATACCCACATGTATGACCAATATTTATTTACCTAAATATCCTAACACCTATGTGATTCCATCTTTACCCCTCACCTAATTTAAGTTTCCAAAGAATGTGCCTCTTTTTCACCTATAAAGGGGGATCACTTATGCCCATATAAAACTGCATTTATCCTTAAAAATTATATTGAATATCTTCCTATTTTAGATATATTATAATACTCTTCCAAATTTTTCAACCTCGAGTCCCAAGAATGAGCCCCAAATACTCCATTTCCAAGAGGTCCATAAAGAGAATATTAAATCCCTCAACATTAGTATCATCCACTCTCTAACATTTTTTTCTCTATATTTTCCATACACCTATCCTAAAATATAATTAATCACCTTAATAACATTTAAAAAATACCATTATACTTTTTTTATAATGATATAATAACAAAATAATCACTTTTATAATCATTGTCACCCATAGATTATACCATGTTCTTGTTTGTGTTGGTTTAACCACCAACATGAAAGATGCTATAAATTTATATCGTAGATGACTATGGAAAGTTAATTTCTGGTAATATTATATATTAATGATTAAGTTTTTTTTGTTCTGTAAAGTTAATATAATTATTTAACTAGTTATTAATATACTACCTTTTGTTTCTTAAAAATTACCAAAATAAGTTAGTAAAAAATTCCCTTTTATGAATCATAACTAAAACTAAAATGTAATGAAATTAAAAATTTATAAATAAATATATAATATATATTCCAGTAGCTTTATTAAAATATAAATAATTAAATCGCTATCAAATAATGGGGATTGACATCACCATTATGAAACATGTACAAAACAATCAAAGTTATTAGCATCTAATGATGAAAATAAATAATAACTAACTATTAAAAGTATAATTAATGGTTATAATTAAAGATTAAAAAATGTAATATATTTAAATAATTTTCTTAAATAATTATTTAATATGGTTTTTTAGTCATACAAGAGTTTATAAATCATTTTACATAGCAGGAATCCAAGGTAAGGGTTTTTGTTAACTCAATTTTTATTCATTTAGTTTTTTCAGTTCAACCACCACAAAATATCTTTTTATTTATTTACAAGAAATATGGGGAATCCCCATACAAAAAAGAACAAATTTTCAAATGATTCTTACTTCAAAAATATTATGTTTGTAAGGGTTTTTCATCTCAATTTCCATCCATTGAGATATGCTTGGTATTCACCACTTTTTTCTATTGTGTGGTGTATATATTAACCATGTATGTATTTTTATTAAATTAAATAGATATAAAAATACAAATCAAGTTATTTATTTCAAGTTATTTTGATTTGAAGGTTACTAAATCCATTATATTTATTTTTCTAATTTCACTTTCAAATCGATATTATATATGTATGAAATCTCATTTAGATAAAATTTTAATTTATTATCTCTTAAACCCCATATATTTTCTTATCCATTATTTATTTATATAGTTTACACATCTTATTAAAATTTCATCTACCTTTGGTTCATAATCCAACTGAAATCTTTATTATAAGTGAATCTGACCTTATATCTTCTTTTCGATCATGAATCTTTCTCCTCCATATCTATATTTTTTGCATTACTTTATGGATGTTCTTCTCTACACTTAAATGATTTATTAAGGTTACTTTATAATTTATTTGACTTTATTTTCAAAAAAAATTAATGGAATATTTTTAATGTTTTCTAGATGATTTATTTTCTAATGACTTTGAATTTATTTACAAAATTGTTCATGGAATCTCTTTTAAAAAAGTTTTTTGTACTAAAATATTTGATAACGGCCTTCATTAGTTCTCTAAGAAACTTAATCTCAAATTTTTCATGTTTTTCCAAAAAAAATATATTACATTTGTTTTATTAAATATTTTCTTAAAAGGGAATAAAAAAATTAAAGGGTATTTATTATTCTTTCTCTAAGTAACTTGTAATGCTATTATAAAAGTGTTTTTATTATATATCAACATAATTTAATGTTTCTTATAATCTAATTCCACTATCCACTTTCTTTATCTAAATGTTTTATGATAATTTCTTATGAATGTTTTCATAAAAAAATCCTTTTCACATGTTAATTAATATATGAAGGAATTGTGAATGTTTTCAAATTCTTATGGCACACATATATATAATGTATCATTATATGAATAGAATATCCATTATATCCCTCAAATGCATTAGGTAAATATGTATATCTTATTATATCAAAATTAGTACATAGGTTGTGAGACCAATCCAAAAAAATTGGTACATGGGTGGTTATCTCAAGCCTAAAATGGTACATAGGTGGTTATCCCAAGCCTTAAATGGTACACTAGTGGTTAGCCTAAGCCTAAAAAGGGTTCATGGGTTTTTAGACTAAGACTATTATGTTATGGGTAGGTGGTTATCCAAGTACATTATGTGATGAATGTATTAGTGGTTAACCTTGAAACATGTTATCAGTTCTATTTCATGCCACATTTTTATGTTATTATGTTATGTTCACATAACTCATTATTACTGACTTGTTTTTTCACTTCTATGATTAATGTCTTATGTTATGTAAAAATACATATGCCATAACTCATGATTTATAATATATTCCTTATTGGGTTAGATTCTATTATGTTAAGTCCATGCACCTTGATTATGTTCTCATACCCATATATTGGAATTATTCTCACATATGATCTTTGATTGTTATCTATTATGCTTACTCTTAATGAGCATTGGAGCTCAATATTCTTTTATGTTTTCATTCCCTGAGAAATAAATAATAGTATTGGGTAATAAATGTCTATAAGGATAGAATTTGTGGAGAATATTGTAAAAAATGTTAAAAAAATATTTTTAAATAATAAGACCATGTAGCAGATCACCAAAGACACTGAACGTTTAGGTTATATAATTTTTTGTGAATTTATGAAACTTAATGTTTAAATTATGAATATGATGTAAAATATATGTGTGTTATGCTCGGGTCATCTTAGTTGGTATCAAATCTAGTGTGTAAGGATTTTTTTAGCATCAGACTTAGGAGTTAGGGTTAGTGGGGTATCTCATTTGGTATTAGAGTGGGTTTTAATTATTTTTTATGATTAAGAATAGAAACCATTAGTGAAAACTCTATGGATGAGTCTAGATATAGGAAAAAATTATAAAATTTTGGTAAATTATAGAATGTTTGGTTTCCTAGAAATGGCATCTCTTTTTGGAATACAATTATGTGGATGCAGTCTCCAGCATAGATGCACCTATGGGTAATAACCCTAAAAATGTTGGTTGGTTATTAACTCAATCTTCACTCGATGCATAAAAATGTTCTTAAATGCATGATTGGTTTGAAACTTCTGGAGGATATGATTTGGTAGATTTTTATTCTATTTAAAAACCATTATAAAGGATTTTAATATATTGTTATGGAATTTGATGATGTAATATATAACTAGTTAGGTTAGATAACCTAATAGTAAAATGACAATAGACAATCTAGGGTGAACAAAGAGAGATATAGATTAAACTAGATGTGTCATTATTAAACTAGTAGTACCATAGGTGTTATAGAGTAAGAAATAATGATATTAACTTTTCATATGGTTATTTATAATTTTTTATCTTAAGATATTATTTCTATAGATCATGTTAACCCTTTTGGTTTTAGTAATAGATGGATCCTAGAGGAACAATTCATTATTTAATCATTCATACATTGAAGACCACTGTCCTTTAGTGTATTTTTTAATCAATTAAGAGTTGAAACATGGATCAACAAGAATGAAAATATATGGTTTTCATGCTTTATACATAAATGAAATTTTCATTTCTATCTACCTTTTGGATAGTGAAGTGAATAAATTTTTTACACTTGTCTATATATCACTATAAATTCATAGTATGCCTCTAAAACACATTTACAAGTATATGTTTTCATATCCTTTAATTGATTATATTAGGTTCAAATGGATTAAATAAAATAAAATGTCAATATATGTCTATTAGGAAAGAAAAGAGAAGTTTATTAGTCTTACCTATAATAAAAAGGTTGATATATAATTATAATTTATATCTTCAACCATTTTTATCTTATGGATACCCTCAATTATTTTTATCAATGAGATATAATTAAAATTACAAGGACACAATTTATTTAAGGGGGAGACAATGTAACACCCAATTATTTTAATATGTATTTCACTTTAAATAAATATAGCTTGTTCCGCATGAAACACTAAAATAAAATAAACCCATATGTATTTTATTGAGCTAAATATTACAATATAAGATAAACATGAATACATTTTGATAATATAATAAAAAACATCATTAAAAAAGTACAAAAGGAATAAAAACAAAAGTATATGAGAATACCATGAATATTAAATATTTATCCTCATGGTTTACCATGAATATCATAACCACGATCATAACTGTATAAATAATAATAAGTAGTAAATCCATTATAGGTATGTTGAGAGAGAAGTTAATTAATATAATTAATGATTTTAGTGACCTATGGAAGGTAATATATCTGAGAGTTATAAATATGGTCATTGGAAATATAGTCATTGGAAATATGGTTGGTGGATATACATGTATCCAATAGGTAAAAAAAGTTGTGTATTTTGAGTAAGAAATTTAAAATAATATAATTCAAAAATAATAAATAATTAAACAAAAATATAATCTTAAATTAAAACCTATATTTATAAAAATATTTGTTATGCATTATATATTAAAATTACTAAAGAATGAATTGATGTATTTATAAAATTCCAAGAAATATTTAAAAACAAATTGTTGATAAAATTAAATCCTTATAGTATAAATAATAAATTTTAAAGGTATTTTGTAAATTTTATTTAATATAAAAGTGATACTTTTCAAATAATGGTTTTTAAAAAAAGTATTGTGTAATTTTTCACTACTAAAGAATGATTTTAATGAAATTTATTGATAATATGTATAATAAAATAAATTAACATTCATCCAAAAAGTTATTACTGAGAAAATAATAAGAATTAATTTATTTTATGTTTAAAAACATATTTTGACTAAAAAAATTTTTTCTTACATTATGCATTTAATACTAAAATTATTTGTATCATATTTATAAATTTAATATAATAAAATGAATTTCATATTTAGAATATTCATGTTCAACTTTTTCAATAAGCCCAAATTTATTTTTCGTCATGGAAACAATTTATTGAGTTAAAATTTAGTTACTGCGGTAAAGTTTAATGGGCCTTCGGGTCATCAATCTGGTTTTCAGGTCCTTCAAGCCCTTTGGTATTGTAGCAGCCGGAACTATTCACCTATTTGGGACATTGGGCCACCAGTTTAGTCTTCAGGTGCTTCAAGGACTTTGGGCCACCACAAGAACTTTGTTCCACCACAAGGACTTCAATCCAGTATAGATTTTGGGCCACCACAAGGCGTTTGGGACACCTCAAGGCCTTTGAGCCAAAATATCAATGCAGTTGCCCCAGACAGACTCTACAAAAAAGGAGCAGCCTCATAGGACGATTCAGAGCAAGCGCCCCCCACCAGAGCAGAACCAACAGATTTAGAAGAATGAGAGGGTATGAAAATTCCATCGGGACCAGCCTGTGCTTACATGGGAAGCTTATCCGGATGGCCACGCAAAGGTGGTGATCTACCATCATGATGCAGATGCTGGGGAGGGGCAGTTTCTTGTAGTTATAGTCTGTTTGAATTCCCTAAGGCCTTTAGGTCATGTAATGTCTCATAAAGCCTATGGGCCATGTAATATCTAATCCTACGGGTCTTGTAAGGGTTTCCCCTCATCCCTAGAAATGGGGGTTATCAAAAATCAATAAAAATAAGTCCTTCAGGCTATTCGGGCGGTAATGGTTAATGGGTTATTTTCAATGAATTGTTTTTATAAGGATTGGGTACTTTTTATCTATATAAATTAAATGATTAAATTTTAAAAAATTACTATAATTTAATTTTTATATATATAAACAAATATCTTAACAAAAATTTAATTAGTAATTGATATGAAATTAGACCAAAGATATTTAATATTTTAAAAAGATATCTTTCTACATAAACAGTTTTCTATATATTATATGTTTTAATTTAAAAGTTATTTTTCTTATATTTAGAAGTTTAATTAGATTAAATATATTCAAAATTATGAATCTTCATGTTTAAATTTTTTAATAAGGGTCATGTTATATTTTTAGTGAAAAAAATAATTACCATGGTAAATAATTAAACAAGTTAACAAAGGGTAAAAAGAGGTAATTTATCAAGGATTGAAATTTATTAAATCAACTAGAAACTTAGAAATTATAGAATGAATTTTTTAGGTTTTTAATTTATATGAACATGTCTCACCAACATTTCTTTACCTAACTCATCCAACACCCATGTGATTCCATCTTTACCCCTCACCAAACTTAAGTTTCAAAAAAAATCCCTCTTTTTTACCTGTAAAATGATATTAATTCCAACCAATTCAAGAAAAAATTATCCTTCTAAATTCCCTTTAATACCTACCCATTTTATCTCTCATATAAACCTATTCCATTTTTTTCAACTTCTATTTCCAAGAAGGATCCCCAAATCCTCCATTTACAAGAGGTCCTTCAAGAGAAGATTCAAGATGTCAATGTGATTATTATCCACTCTATGACCTTTTATTCTCTATATTTTTTATAAAACTATCCTAAAATATTATCAATCATCTTAATAAAATCTAAATAATACCATTATACTTATTTTATAATCATATTATAATAAAATAATCACTTTCAAAACCATACTCACCCATTGATTATAGCACGTTCTTGTTTGGGTCGGTTTAACCATCTACATGAACAATGTTAAAAATTTCTATAATAAATGAATATAGAAACCTAATTACTTATAACATTAACTATTAATATATAAATTATTTTATTTTATTTTTTTAATGAAATGTAATATTAATATTTAAATATTTATTAATATACTACCTTTCATTTGTTAAAAATATCAAAAATAGTTTGTCACAATTTCCATCTTCACAAATCATAACTAAAACTATCATGGAAATAAATTATAAATTTATATATAATTATTGAAAATATGTTAAAATAACTTGAATAATATATTAATTATGAACTTGTTATCAAATAATGGAGATCAATGTCGTCAATATAAAACTTACATGAAACAATCAAAGTTACTAACATCTTATGATAAAAAAACAATTACTAACTAATAAAAGTATAATTAATTATTATAATTAAAGAGTAAAAAATGTAATATCTTTTAATAATTATATTAAATAAGTAATTAATATTTATTTATTATCATATAGGATTTTAGAGACCATTTTACTAAGCGAGAATCCAAGGTAAGGATTTTTGTTAACTCAATTTTCATTCATTGAGTTATAATCGTTGTTCATGAAATTTATTATTATAAGTTGGGTAAATTATACCTTATTAATGAATTATATTTTAATTTATCTTATATTTATATGGATTTACATTACTCTCTCATAAAATTATTTTAAAATGATTCTTACTTCAAAAATATGATGTTTGTAAGGGTTTTTCATCTCGATTTTTTATGTTGAGATGTGCTTTATATTTGAAACATATTTTATTTTGTGTGGTGTATATACTATCCATGGATGTATTTTTATAAAATTAAATGGATTTAAAAATCCATTTTAAGTTCTTTCTTTCAATGAATTTTTACTTAAAGGTTATCAAATTCATAAGGCTTATTGTTCCAATCTCACTTTTAAATCGAGATTGTATATGTCTAAACTTATATTTAGGGAAAATTTATGTTCTTTATATCTTAAAACACATATATTTTATTTTAATCTGGTTATATATGGGTTTTACATGTATTATTACCATTTCATCTACCTTCGGTTCATAATTTGACTGAAAGGTTTCTTGTAAGTGAAGTCAAACTTATCTCTTCTTATTGATCAGAAATCTTTATCGTCCATGTCCATATTATTTGTATTTATTTATAAATATAATTATCTGTACTTCATTTATTTTTTAAGTTTTATTTCTAATTTATTTGATTTATTTTTAAAATTATTTAATGGGATATTTTTAAAATTTTCCACATGATTCATTTTCTAATTTCTTTGACTTTCTTCACAAAAATGTGAAAATAATCTCATTTTAAAACATTTTCCATACTAATACATTTTTCCTACCTTCATTGATTTTATTTAAGAAATTTACCCACCAAATATTCATGGTTTTACAAATAAATTTCTATTACATTTGTTTTATTAAATATTTTCTTAAAAGTTATCAAAAATGTAAAGTTTATTTATTCTTATTTATCTAAGTAAATTTTAATGCTCTTATAAAAATTTTTTCCATCTATGTCAGCATCCATTAATGCTTCTTATTCTCCAATGTAACCATCTAATTTATTTCTCTATATCTCTTATAATAATTTCTTATGGATGTTTTTATAAAACTCATTTCTTTTTCACGAGTTAATAATTTTTTCAAGATTTTGTGGAACACATATGTATGGTTTATCATTGTGTTATGGGTGGGTCTATTATATCCCACAAATTAATTATGTAAAATTTTATATATCATGAGCTCAAATGAGGTACACGAGTGGTGATCGTGATCCCAAAATATTTTGGTACATAGTTGGATATCCCAAGCCTAAAAAGGTACATGGGTGGTTAGACCAAGCTTAAAAAGGTACACATGTGGTAATAACAAGCCTAAAAAGGCACATGATTGGTTATCCCAAGCATAAAAAGGTATATGGGTGGTTATCCTAATCCTAAAAAGGTACATTAGTGGTTATCCTAAGCCTAAAAAGGGAACATGGGTTATTATCAGAAGCCTTTTATATTATGATTAAGTGTTTATCCTAGTATATTGTGTGATGAATGTATTTTTGGTTAACCTTGTCATATGTTATCATTTTTATTTCTTAAAATATGTCTATATTATTGTGTTATGTTCACATGTATCATGATTATTGAATCATATTTTAAGTCTTATAAATTATGTATTATGTTATGTCAAAATCCTTATACTATGACTCGTGATATATGATAAATTTCTTATTGGGTATGATTCTATTATGTTAGGTCCAGGAAAATTGGTTATGCTCTCATACCCATATGGTGGACTTATAATCACATATGATATTATAGTGTTATCTCCTATGTTTACCCTCACTAATAATATGAGCTCCCTATTTTATTATGTTTTCATTCCCCATTAAATGAATAAGAGTATTATTTATAAAGTTTATATAAGGATATCATGTGTGGATAATCTTATAGGAAATGTTAAAGACTTATTATGAAGTAATAAGTTCATGTATCTAATATCCAAAGATGTTAAACCTTTGGGTTCTAGGATTGTGTGTGAATTTTTGAGACATAATTTTTAAATTATGAAGATGATGTAAAATATATGTTTGTTAATCTTGGTTCATCTCATTTGGTATCAAACATAGTATTTAAATATAGTTTTTTATCACCAAACTCATGAGTGCAGTTTTGGGGAATCTCAAGTTTTCTTTTCAATGTTTTTTATCATAGTTCATATGGTTACCTTCTTATGGTGGTAGATAGGTACCCCAAGGTTTTCTAGATTATTTCTCTAGTTTTATACCCCAGAAATAGGTATAATTATATATGGATCAACTCTCAAGGACTATCATCATTTCAATTTCATCATTTCAATTTCATCTTATCAAATGGTTCCTACAAAGTTAAAATAATTTAAGTTCTAGTTGGATGATCTTGAGAGAAAAGTTTTTATTCATCCTAGGATTTCACCATGGGAATAATAATTTCTCCTTCCAAAGAAGTTGGGTGGAAGTTTATGATTTCAAATTGATTACCATAAGCTCAATCAAGTTACCATTAATAATAAATACTTGTTTTCTTGGATCGATGTGATAACCCCAAACCCACACTCCCAAATCCAATTCTAAAAATATAATCTTTACATTTCTAGATTGATATTGATAAACATGACCCAATTTTATCCATCCAAAACTTATAAAATCAAAATTTAATATCGGATCACTTATATTCCAAAATACCTTTAAGTTTTAGAGTTTTAGAGAATTAGAACAAACTTTTATATAACAACTTAGATATATAAACAATTAGTTTATACAAGTCTATTTTATATCCTACTAATTTCTTCAAATCTAATAATATTTTTAGGCATAACATACTTAAATAATTTCTTCACAACTTAGAAAAATGGAAAATATGGTAAGGGTGATCTTAAATACTCAATAATCATTAAAAATTGAATATCATTAGTGAGTATAAGATGATCATAAGGGTATGGTAATATTATAAAAGTTCATGAGCATAACATAAGAGAATTAATACCCATAAAAACCTAGATCATAATATATATTACATGGAATAAAGATTTATTGAATGCAAGAGTCGTGAGAATAAATAATTATGATCCATTTGATATTAATCTTGATCAAAGGAACCATTAAAAACTCATAGAAATAATAAATAAAATGTGTTGGTATCTTTGAATATTATCATTATAGAACCCTTACAAGAACCCTTAAAAGTGGAATATCCAATATAGTTAACTTACAACATAATTATCTGGATAAAATAATCATTACCCAAGGTATTGGAGGTCTATAACGGACTCACCAAGCCTTGGTTTATAACGTAGCCACTCATCTTTGGTTTAAAATGGAACCACCCATCCTGGGTTTATAACCTAACCTGTAATGCCCCGACCCCAGTTACCCAGATTCGATGCATTATTACATAACATTGGCATGATTACAAGGAATCAAGTTCCAAAAGACCGATAGTTTATCAGTCTTAGAAAATAGATTACATACATGAACGTTACATTACACATTAGAAAATAAAAAACAACATAAATGATCCTTTGAGAATGTCATTAATCCCCTATCTTAACCCTACTTATAAATAATAATACACTTATTGGAATCTTGGGAAAATAAAACATAAAAAATGGGTGAGCTCAAACACTCAGTAAGGGTAAGCAATACAGCGAAAGATAACATAAACATTAGGCAGGGTGAATAATTTAAAACACGTGCCTTTTCAAATAATAGACATGAACACTTTATGGAAGGAATATGAGATGAGTAAATAATTCCATAATAAAGCATAGTCATGGGTATTCTACTAGTATAATAATCACATGAACTATCAATAATATTTTCATAATGAGGGAATGTATAATACCATACATTCTAAAACATCTGTCCAAGGCCTCGGCCAAGACGTCTAAAAATTATTAATGCCTCAGCCAAAACAATATATCAAATTTGGGAAAGGACTCAGCCAATTCCACGTCTAATTGTCTCATGAGACCTACTGATGCATCAAGGAGCTATGAAGATCTCCACCCATCACATACTAAGTCCAATACATTCCTCATATGAAAAGGTTGAAACATAACCTAAACATTCCTATTAAAATTAGCATATAAAATTTCAATACTTTAACCATAAAACATGAATGGTATAAAAATAACACATCCATAGTAAAATATATCACAAAAACATCAATATAATATGGAATGTTTGTATAATAATAAATCAACATCAATCAAGAATAATTTCCCATAAAGGATGTTGACATAGTTGAAAATGATCAGTAAACATCTTTGAGAGAAATATCCCTTTTTAATGAAATCATTTAAAAGTCACATAATTTATAAAGGAAGTAATTTAAAATATAGTTTTGAATAAAATTTTCACATTCCACTTTGAAACTTTTTAAAGTAATTGGCATTTTAAAACATTCATGTCCATATAAATAAATCCTTAAAACCATTTTGAAAATATGGACATTAATCAGAAAGGTTTAGAAGAATAAATCTTTAAAACATTTAAAATGATGTTTTAGTAAAAATTACCTTAAAAATAATACTTTTTAAAACTCTTTTATGAAACATGGACATGGAAAATAAATATTTCCCAGTAGATACTTACGTAAAAACAACGTCGGATAACAAAGAGATTGTGAAATTAACCCTTACATTGCACTTTCCTTTGGTCGAGGGTACGTTTAACCTCCTGTATAATGACCATAGTATGTTATTAAATTATAAAAGAACCATATTAATATTTATTATATCATACATGATTCATTTATGATTTTATACTACCCATTTAATAATTATTTCAATGTAAAATTAACATTTCGGGTAATAATCGCTTTCTTTATCGTACATGTTTTAACTTGTTATTCTTGATCGTATCATTTAGATCATGATTAACATACTTATAGAATATAAAACATGATTTATATATCATATATATTTATAATATAAATATGTATAATAGATAGATATATGAAATGGAAAACACCATTTATGGAGATGGTAGGTCGTACGTATGTATAAACGTTGTTTCTGTTTTCATATCGTATTGAATGGAAGTAAGTGAATAAGATATATGTAAGTACATACATAAATATATATATATATATATTAAGTAGCATTATTATGTAATATATTACATAATTATTAATAATATATATTTTTATAATCATCGTTGAATGGTGAATGTGGAAATGAATCACATCACGTCGTGGAGATGGTAATCCGTACGTACGCACGAGCGACAATATCATTATATTGATGGTAAAATCGTATGTAATTTGATGGTATATCATATATACAGAATAATTAACATGTTATATTTATTATTTACATCAATTATACTCATTATTATACCCATCCAAATAATTAAATGTTTGAATAACAAACTACATCACGACGTGGAGACGGTAAGCTGTACGTACGCACGTATGGTGACTTTATCATTTATAGGATAGATAGAATAATGAATATGGTTTTACCATATTTATAATAACATCACAGTATTTAGAAGGTATTGGATTTGTTATTTTGGTATGGAAATAAAAAAGAAATAGGAAGTGGAAGAAGAAAAAAACTTGAAAGAGGGTGGTGAAATTATTACCTCTTCTTCGGGTGTTTCCTTTTGAGTTGATCAAAAGGGCTCTTTATGTTGGATTTATGATCAAAGTAAGGAATCTAGTTTGAAGGTAGTATATTTTAGAGGATATTTGGTCAGTGGTTTTCCGATCCAAATGGATTTGGAGGTGAGATATTAAGAGAAGGGGAAGTACCCTTTTATAAGAGAGGTGAGAGTCACTTAAGGAAAAGCTTGAAATATTATTTTATAATAAAATAATTTTCAGTTTATAATGGCTCCAAAATGATTTATTTATATCCTTAGGTGGTTATGGGTCTAAATAATATCAACCAATTGGTTTTATACAAGTTTAGGTTACCATTTTAACCTTATATTTTAGATTTAACTCCTAGTTAAATAGTTTAACTTTTACTGCATCTTCTTGTATTCTTAAACTATATGGTTAATAAAATTACTCTAAACTTGAAAGAGAATATCAAGTGGTTCATTAATGAAATATATAATATTATTTAATACCTTTGTCCGAACCTTATATTTTTATAAATATTATATCAACCAATAATATAGTATTTGTTTTAAAAATTAATTTATATCAATTTTGACACTATTTGGTATTTTGTTTTTGTAAAAGTCATAACAACCTTATCACTTCAAAAAGAATATCTAATCAACCCTTAAATGTCATATTAACTATAAAATTAGTGTAATTCATCATAAGTCTCAATTTACATTTATTTGGATATTTATAATACCAATTATTTTAATATTTCATTAATAAGGTAATTACTGTATCATCATTGTGTCATAAATAAATTAAATTATTTAATGTCTAAAAATTATAAATAAAATACAGTTATGTAGGAAATATTTTTATATTTCTAATGAATATTTATAGTCTAATTTATATTGTGTGTAACCCTATATTAAAAATGGTTTGGTTATTAAACTTTGAATTTAACACTTTTAACTCTTCTTTAAATAAAATAATAATAAATGTCCTAATCTAATCCAAGTGGACCAAAAGAATCATATTTTATTCCTAAGGTTGTTTTTGGTTGAATTAAACTTATCCAATAGAATTATTACATGTGTTAGGGTAATTATAATACCATTTTTACCCTTAATTACCTTATTTACTTTTAACCGTGGTAAATAAAAGTCAAAAGTTACTATTCACCAAAAATTATTTTTATCTTATTGAACCACATTTTAGTTACTAATTTTAATATTGTCTCTTGGATTTTTGAAATTCAACTCACAGAAGTGGTAAAATTGAGTTTTATGGAAATTTTCAAATGCCTCTAGAAGGTGGGTAAAAACGTTAAAAAGTTCAATAAAATTTTATACATTTAATTTTATTATAAAATGACTCCAATGAATTAAATTGAACTTATATAGTTATTATATATCTATTTTGAATTAAAATAAATTAAAATAAAATAAATAATTATTTAAATAAAAAGTATGCTTTAAGTAATAACGCAGTATTTTTCACTATTCATCAAAAATTGAAAGTTTTCAGAAAAATACCAAAAATTCACCCTAAGATAATTTTGATATTCCAAATTCAAAAATTAATTCTATTTTACCAAATTCAAAACATATAATTATCATTTATTAATTTAAAATTAATTCATGTTCTCAAAACAGAAAAGCGGATTTTTAAAAAGTAAAAACTATCAAAAGATTAAAATGTGTTTATGAAAAATTTAAATGCTAAATTACTTATAATGACCTAAATTGTATTAAATGATAAAAATATAATCTAATTATACTTAAAAACCATTAAAATTCATAATTTAACACGATAAATTATTTCGATTAAAAAATTTGTTTTCAATTAAAACATGGTATTTTTTACTATTCGTCAAAATATGAAAGTTATTAGAAAAGTACCAAAAATTTATCCAAACAAAATTTTTATGTCCCGCTTATAAATAAGAATTTAATTTCATTAAATTGAATATATAAAAGTTTCAAATATTTTTTTTAAAAAGGGTTATCCATTAAAAGGCGGTAAAATTGCATTTTTTGAAAAATACTTATTTTATCTGAAAAAATGAATTTGTCATTATATTATGTCTAAGAAATACATAATATGGATGTTAAAATTGTATAGAGTATATAAGATTCAAAATTTAGTTAATACTATTCATAACCACTTTTTGAACGGCTAGTATGGTAAGTTGTGGTGCGCTCAAACTCGATGTTGCATGTAGTACAAGCTATTGAATTACTTTAATAAGATAATGTATTATGAAATCTTGGGGTGTTACATTCTCCCCTCCTTCAATAAATTTTGTCCTCGAAATTTGAGATTGTTCTTTGAAAATAAATGGTTAAAAATATAAAAATACCTTTGTGGAAAACCCACATCAGAAATTGGGTTAATAAAATTTAGTCTTAATAAGAGGGAAATGGAAATGAAAAAGTCACCACCAAATTATGATCTCGATTAGGAGAACATTGGTAGAAATTAGAGACACATAATTGGAGTAAAAATGTAAATATTTATAGTAAGTGATTGAGTTCATCAATCACAAACAAGTGTAAAATTGAGGGCATCAAAGCCATCAATCTAAGATGATGTAAAATATCATCGATTCAACAAAACATATGGTATTAGGGTAACACATTTTTTGTTTTAAGATCCCTTCCCTAAAGTTTAAGAATTAATTTATTCATATAATAAGAGTAAATATATATATATATATATACTTGACAAGTAGAGTTTCATCCTTCAACTAATTCCTACCACAAACTCATCTTTAACTCCAAAAGATAATAGAATTCAAAAATATTCTATTTATCCTAATCATATAGGGTTCTAAAAAAATGAATTTATAATTTATCTGTTAGACCATTTAAAAAAACTACATTATACAGACCAGGACATCACGTAGTCCAGTCGTAGGTGATGCACCCTTGTCGCTCTTCGGTTGCGGGTTCAAGTCTCGCGCCCTTTCCGAACACGACGGGTTGTCGCCCGACCTCCAGGTTGTCCTTTTAATGACAATCCAAAAATAATCTCAAGAAATGATTTAACCTTAGAAATAGTATCCAATGTCAAACATAATTGATTCTAACCTTTATACCTATCCAAAATACTTCTGTCCAAACTCACAGTCCAAAATTTATAAGGAATTTAAACACAATAAAGATCCTTTTTTCATGTAATAACACGTGAATACCTTCATCATGTATTCTTTTAAAACGCTATAACACCCTGAATTACCATAAAACCTTATTTATTACATTCATTCTCCCTTATTCCTTATAGAATATTGGATATACTCCTTCTATCCAAAAATTTTGTAAACTCCAACAATGACGGAATATACAAATCATTAATCAGTTTCAAGGTAGTCAAGAATATCCAATATAATTTATCCAAATAAATCATATATTATTCCAAAATCACTACCTCAGTATCAGAACTATATTATGGTTTATCTTTCTCTCAACCATATATTTTCCAAAAAAAATAACCAGCTATTGAGTTACTTTTCTTGGTTCTATACAATATCATCTCCTTGATGAAATAGTATTGTAGTACAATCCCTTTATACTCTATAATTCTTATAACATGTACATAATTAATACAATACTCAAATGAAACAATACTTAAATAAAAATATAATAAATCTAATCATTCCTCTTCATTTTCGGTAGTATCATAACTTGATTATTATCTAATAGTAGCATTTGGGGTATACTCTGATGATTTGGACATTACTTCGCATAGTGTCCCAAATCCTTGCAGATGAAGCATTGTGCATTTGAAACCTTTTTATTACCCTTGCAATCACATACTTGGTGTCCTTTTTCTCCACACCTATAACAAACTCTCATTCCCTTCAAGCATTTACCAAGGTGATTCTTTCTATTGTTATCACATATGGGAAAATCCTTCTTTCCCCTCTTCCCTTTATCCATCTTTCTCTCTTCCATCATTTTCTTCTCTTGCTTCCCTTCAAAGCCATAGGACTCAGAGAATTCTTTACTTATCTTATTAACACATGATACTATTTCTTTATATGATGAGAATACATGGGAGATTATTTCCCTTTTAAATGTTGGCTTAATACCATGAAAGATATTATCCTTCTTAATCTTTCGATAATGTGTATTGTTGGAATTCTCATTCCTTCTACTAGGCACCATTTCTAAACAATGGAATACACTAGGTTAGTTTGTGAATATCAATGCATAATTCCAAACTTGTAAAATACATAATGTAAATTGAAAAGATTATGAATATAATCTATAATCATAAAATGTTTTCTTTGAGGAAGTATTTACTCCTAAATCCTTCATAATGTCTTATAATGAAAAATGTGAATTATCCTAAGCATATCCCCTGGGAGTGTCATAACCAAGAGTGAATAAAGGCTTGTTGTCATGTACCAGGATACCACAAGTCAAGTCTGAAACTCTTTGTTGAAGTTTTCACTCCTAGGTACATCTGTGCCAGAGCCACCTCTACTTGCTCGTATCCAGACAGGGATGTATTTCTTGGAAAATACACAAAATCTCTACATTACCAAAATTCTAGGAAGTTCTTCTATACTAATCCTCAAAGTCTATCTTTGGATAATGTTCTCTAATCAGAGTTTATCTAAATCTATTTCCAAGGTTGTTTCTAAACTTCCTCTTATACCAACTGTAACGCCCTGACCCCAGTTACCCAGAGTCGGTGCATTATTACATAATATTGGCATGATTACAAGGAATCAAGTCCCGAAAGACCAATAGTTTATCAGTCTTGTAAAATATATTACATACATGAACGTTACATTACACATTATAAAATAAAACACAACATAAATGATCCTTTGATAATGCTATTAATCCTCCAGCTTAACCCTACTTATCAATCATGATACACTTCTTGGAATCCTAGGAAAATAAAACATAAGAAAGGGGTGATCTCAAATGCTCAGTAAGGGTAAGCAATACAGTGAAAGATAACATAAACATTAGGCACGGTGAATAATTTAAAACACGTGCCTTTACAAATAATAAACATGAACACTTTATGGTAGGAATATGAGATGAGTAAATAATACCATAATAAAACATAGTCGTGGGTATTCTACTAGTCTAATAACCCCATGAACCATCAATAATATTTTCATTATGAGGGAATATATAATGATGGACATTCGGAAACATCTGGTCAAGGCCTCGGGCAAGATGTCTAAAAATGATTAAGGCCTCGGCCAAAACCATATACAAAATTTGGGAAAGGTCTCGGCCAATTCCATGTCTAATTGTATCATGAGACCTATCGATGCATCAAGGAGCTATAGCGGTCTCTACCCATCACACACTAATTTCAATACATTCCCCATATGAAAAGGTTGAAACATAACATAAACATTCGTATTAAAAATAGCATACGAAATGTCAATACTTTAACCATAAACCATGAATGGTATAAAAATAACACATACATAGTCAAATATATCATAAAACCTTCAATAAAATATGGAATATTTTTATCATAATAAATCAACCTCGATCAATAATAATATCCTGTAAAGTATATTGACATAGTAGAAAATGATCATTAAAAATCTTTGAGAGAAATATCCATTTTTCATGAAATCATTTAAAAGTCACATAATTTATAAAGGAAGTCATTTAAAATATAGTTTTTAATCAAAGTTTACCATACCACTTTGAAACTTTTTAAAGGAATTAACATTTTAAAACATTCATGTCCATATAAATAAATCCTTAAAACCATTTTGAAACATGGACATTAATGAAAAAGGTTTAAAAGAATAAATATTTAAAACATTTAAAATGATGTTTTAGTAAAAATTCCCTTAAAAATAATACCTTTGAAAATCATTTATGAAACATGGACATGGATAATAAATATTTCCCAGTAGATACTTATGTAAAAACAACTTCGGATAATAAAGAGATTGTGAAATTAACCATTACCTTGCACTTTCCTTTGGTAGAGGGTATGTTTAACCTCATGTATAATGACCATAGTATGTTATTAAATTATAACAGAACCATAATAATATTTATTATATTATACATGATTCATTTATGATTTTATACAACCCACTTAATAATGATTTCCATGTTAAATTAATATTTCAGGTAATAATCTCTTTCTTTATCGTACGTGTTTTAACTTGTTATTCTTGATCGTATCATTTAGATCATGATTTAAATAATTAAAGAATATAAAACATGATTTATATATCATATATATTTATAATATAAATATTTATAATAGATATATATATGAAATGGAAAACACCGTTTATGGAGACGGTAGGTCGTATGTACGCATAAACGTTGTTTCCGTTTTCATATCGTATTGAATAGAAGTGAGTGAATAAAATATATTTAAGTACATACATACACACGCACATATATATATATTAATTATCATTATTATGTAATATATTACATACTTATTAATAATATATATTTTTATAATCATCGTTGAATGGTGAATGTGGAAATGAATCTCATCGCATCGTGGAGACGGTAATCTGTACGTATGCACGAGTGACAATATCGTTATATTGATGGTGAAATAATATGTAATTGGATGGTATATCATATATAAATAATCATTAACATGTTATATTTATTATTTAAATCAATTATACTCATTATTATTCCCATCCAAATAATGAAGTGTTTGAATAAAAAACTACACCACAACGTGGAGACGGTAAGTCGTACGAATGCACGTATCGTGACTTTGTCATTTATAGGATGGATAGAATAACAAATATAGTACTACCATATTTATAATAACATCACATTAGGTATAAGGTATTGTAGTTATTATTTTATTATGGAAACAACAAAGAAAGAGGAAGTGGAAGAATAAAAGAACTTGAAATAGGGTGGTGAAATTATTACCTCTTCTTCTGGTGTTTCCTTTTTAGTTGATCAAAAGGTCTCCTTATGTTGGATTTATGATCAAAGTAAGTCCTCTAGGTTGAAGGGAGGATGTTTCAGAGGATATTTGGGCAGGTTTTGGCCGATCCAAATGGCTTTGGTGGTGTGAAATTAAGAGAAGGGGAAGTACCCTTTTATAAGAGAGGTGAGGGTCACTTTAGGAAAAGCTTGAAATATTATTTTATAATAAAATCATTTTTGGTTTATAATGGATCCAAAATGGTTTATTTCGAGCCTTAGGTGGTTATGGTTCTAAATAATATCAACCAATCGGTTTTATACAAGTTTAGGTTACCATTTTAACCTTATCTTTTATATTTAACTCTTAGTTAAATAGTTTAACTTTTACTGTGTCTTCTTGTATTCTTACACTATATGGTTAATAAACTTACTCTAAACTTTCAAGAGAACCTCAAGTTGTTCATTAATAAATATTATAATATTATTTAAGCTCTTTGGCCGAACCTTAGATTTTTAGGAATATTATATCAACCAATAATATAGTATTTGTTTTAAAAATGAATTTATGTCAATTTTGACACTATTTGGTATTTTGTTTTTGTGAAATTCATAACAACCTTATCACTTAAAAAATATAATTAACCCTTAACTGTCATATTAACCTATAAAAATAGTTTAATTCATCATAAGTCTCAATTTACATTTATTTGGATATTTATAATACCAATTATTTTAATATTTAATTAATAAGGTAATTATTGCATCATCATTGTGTCATAAATAAATTAAATTATTTAAAGTCTAAAAATTATAAATAAAATACCATTATGTAGGAAATATTTTTATATTTATAATTAATATTTATAGTATAATTTATATTATGTGTAACCCTATATTAAAAATGGTTTAGTTATTAAACTTTGAATTTAATACTTTTAACTCTTCTTTAAATAAAATAATAATAAATGTCATTGTAACACCCCGAGATTTTATGAAAAATATTCTTAATTTCATTAATGTCTTGTGTTGTACGCTACACCAAAAGGAGCTTGCACAACACGCATCCTTGAATTACCTTGCATTACATGCAATTGTGACCTTCCTCGATAGTGTGTGTAGTACGCAATACCGAGTTTCACTAAACAACGGTATGCTATTAAAATATAATTAAAACTAGCCGTTATGAATAGTAATAACCACTTTTTGAAATTTTGTAAATTTTATTTTTCAAAATGGACTTCATTTTTGGATTCAGAATATCGAAATTGGCTTAGGGTGAAATTTTGGTACTTTTCGGATAACTTTCATATTCTGATGAATAGTGAAAATTACTAAATTTTAAATAAAAACAACTTTTTTAATCGAAATAATTAATAGTGATAAATTATTAATTTGAGTGGTTTTAAAGTATATTTAGAATATATTTTTACAATTTAATACAATTTTGTTCATTGGATGTAATTTAACATTTAAACCAGACATAAACAAGTGTCAATCTTTTGATAGTTATTATCTTTTAAAAACACGCTATTTGTTTTGACGACGGGAATTAATTTTTAAATTAGTTAATGTAACTAATATGTTTTGAATTTGGTAAAATAAACATCATTTTTTAATTTATAATATCAAATATAGCTTAGGCCTAATTTTTGGTATTTTTCTGGAAACTTTCATTTTTTGATGAATAGTGAAACCACTAAGTGGTAGTTAAAAAAACTGAATTTTTCATAAAACTTAATTTTACCACTTCTGTGAGTAGAATTTCGAAGCTCCGAGAGACACGGTTAATATCAAGGACTAAAATTTGGTTCAATGAGATGGAAATAATTTTGGGTGAATAGTAACTTTTTACTTTTTTTACCACGGTTAAAAGTAAATAGGGTAGTTAAGGGTAAAAATGATATTATTATTACCCTAACACATGTTCTAATTATATTGGATAAGTTTAATTCGACCAAAAACAACCTTAGGAATAAAATATGACCATTTAGGACCACTTGGATTAGATTAGGACATTTATTATTAATTTATTTAAAGAAGGGTTAAAATAGTTAAAATCAAAGTTTAATAAGTAGATAATTTTTAATATAGGGTTATGAAAAAGATAAATTAGACTATAAATATTCATTAGAAATCTAAAAAGATTTCATACATAATGGTTTTTTATTTTTAATTTTTGGACATTAAATTATTTAATTTATTTATTACACAACGATGATGCAGTAATTATCTTATTAATGAAATATTGACATAATTGATGTTATAAATACCCAAATAAATGTAATTTCAGACTTTTTATGAATTCCAATAATTTTCTAGGTTAATATGACATTTTATTATTGATTTAATTAACTCTTTTTGAATAAATCATTCTGTTATGATTTTCACAAAAATAAATTACTAAATAGTGTCAGAATTGACATAAAATAGTTTTTAAAACAAATATTATATTATTAATTGTTATTTTATTTCTAAAAATCTATGGTTCGGAAAAATGACTTAGATAAGGTTATATATATTAATAATAAACAAATTTGGGTTCGTTTGTCTTGTTATAGTAAGTTTATTAACCTTATATTGTAAGAACACAAAAAGACAACGTAAAAGTAAAATTATCTAACTTAATATTAAATCTAAATGATAAGGTTAAAATAGGAACCTAAACTTGTCTATATTCTATTGGGTGAGAGTATTTAGACCCATACCCACCTTAGCTTCGAAATAAATCAATTTGGAGCTATTTAAAACCGAATTTGGCTTTATAATAAAATAATATTTTTAGTTATTCCAAAGGTGCCCCTCTCCTCCCTTATAAAAGGGCACCTCCTCCCTCTCTTCCTCACACCACTTTTAGCCTTCAAGCTCGGCCAAACCCTGCCAAATTCTCTTCTCCACTTCCCTAGAAACATCCTATAGGTCCTGGTCTTCTTCAAAGACCAATTTTAGTGCCCTAAGAGGAGGACTCAAAGAGGCGCTTCAAAGAAGAGGTAATGTCTGTTACCGATTCTTTCAACTTTATTTCTTCTTCCACTTCTTCTTCTTAGGTTGTTTCATTATGAAGTAATAACATCAGTATCACTCATATTCTTATATGTTATTATAAGTATGAAACAACCCTATTTCACAATCTATCCATCCTATGGAAATTGAAATCACCGCGCGTGCGTACGTACGGAATACCGTCTCCACGCCATGGTGTAATCTATTTTCCACCACCAACTTACTTGGATGGGTATAATGGTGTACATAATAACTATATATGATTATTGTAAAGTGATATTGATTCTGAAATAGTATACATACACTCCAATACAATTCCACGATCATGAGAACGATATCATCGCTCGTGCGTACGTACGGACTACCGTCTCCACGACGCGATGAGATTCATTCTCCACATTAACCATTCATGAATGATTATAAAGTATATATAATAAGTAATCATGAAATATATGACATAATAATGATACTGGATTTATGTGTATATATATGTATGTCATCTACTTAATTCCATTCAACTCAATAAGGAAACGAAAATAGCGTTCATGCGTACGTACGGCCTACCGTCTCCATGAACGGTGTATTTCTTTCCATTTACTAATCTATTATATATATGTATATTATGAATATATATTATATATAAATCATGTTTTATATTCTGGAATTAAGTAATCATGACCTAAGTAATCATATGAATAATTACAAGTCAAAACACGAACGACAAATGAAACGATTTTACCCAAAACGCTCTTTAACATGGAATTTACAAAAGAACGGGTAATATAAAGTCATAAGTGAACCATATATGATATCATAACAATGAGTATGATTCTGGAATAAGTCAATGACATTATTTAAATCATTATACAGGAGGTTTGGACACTTACGAAGCAAATAAAATCTAAGGTAAGGGAAATATCACAATCTCATTTTTATCTGAGATTGTTTATACTTTGGTATTTACTGGGGTGTATTTTATCATCCACATCCATGTTTCCTCAATATGTAATATTATTTCCATCCACATACAATTTTTTAAATCCATTTTTACCCTTTGGTGAGTTTTTAGTAAAAGATATGAAAGGAATCTTTTGTCGTTTCTTGTACGAGGTACTTTTTGACTTTTCCTACAAAATTATGAGAAGAATGTTTTTTTAACTTACACGGCATGAATGGATTTTTAAAGCATTTTTTCCAAGAAGATTCCTTTACAAATTTTCAAGTTTATTTTTAATCAACTTCTTTTAGTTTAGAATTGTATGACATGTTAAGAAAGGAAAAGTGTTTTTGAAGTAGAAAGGATATTTTCCTCAAGAATGGAGTTCAAGTGTTTTATCAAAATTATTTTCCATCTAAGATAATATAGGGTTCTGTTTCTATCCCTATTATTACATTGATTTGATTATGTTGTGATGGAATTATTTTTATGAATTCCTTTATCTTATATGAATTGTTTTATGATGTCACGATGTTTAAGATTCTCATTTTTATTACATGGGTTATGCTATGATGTATGGTTTATGATTTTTGTGGCACACATAAGAATGGTATCATTATGAGATGGGTGGGACCTATATCTCCCTCCAATGCATTGGGTAAAGATTTTATATCTCATGAGATAGACATGGCTGGAACAGAAGGTTAAACCGGTTCAGTGAAACAGGACTGAAACAAGGAGTGAACTCGGTTCAGAAATGGACTTTGTCCACTAAGATAGTCTTGTCAATGAGTCTTGACTAATAAGAAATTATTCTCTGTGATTATGTGTGTATGCCACAAATTTTCATGTTTTAAGTTATGATTATTGGGATTACATTTCACTACTATGATTTATCCCATGTTATGAGATTATGATCTCTTTTGCAGGATTAATATTTCCAAAATGTTATGTTCTTATGAATATGATGTGACTGATATTTGTTTTGTTTACCCTTACTGAGCATTTGAGCTCACCCTTTTATGTTTTCTTTTCCCAGGATATAAAGAAAGGTTTTAGGTAAAAAAAGGAATATCTTTATGGGAGATGTTGAAGATCTTTCACCACGATTAGAAGATTATATTCCGAGTTTCCAAAGACACTAAACTATTACGGTCCTTGTGTGTGTGTTTTTTGTTATTTTCTAAGTATTCCGAAAAATTAATGTAATGTCCATGTACGCTAAGCTTCGGGTCTCTATAGTTGGTATCAGAGGAAAGGTTTAGTTAACCTTTGGAAACTAGGATGCGAAAACTTTAGTGAGATCCCTAGAGATATTTCTAAGGTATGTCTAGGGATGTCCCTAAGGTTAAGTATAAGTATAGGTTATAGTCCTAGAATTACGGTAACTGTCTTAGAATTAAACCTAAGATGATAGATATTGAAGGTACTCCCCCTTTATTATATTGTTTTCCCTAGCGTGATTTTTGCCTCTCACACTATTGTTTTTGGGTTTTAGACGATGGATGGAACCCGAAAGAACCGTGTTGATCAATGTAATGGACAATGCAATGATTGTCTTCCTGAATAAACAAATGTTATGGGAGATGGAGTGCAAAATCTTATTGCTATACTTACACAAGCTATGAATCATTCTGGACTTCCAAATGAGCAGAGAAGGGAACAATATTCTATTGAGTCCTTCATGAGGCAATGTCCACCTTCTTTCAGTGGGTCTTATGATCCACTTGTTGCTGAACAATGGATCAGTACTACCGAAAAGATATTTTCAGTTCTTCAATGTTCTGAACATGATAAAGTCATCTTAGCAGTGTATCATTTGGAAGTTGATTTTGATCAATGGTGGAATCTTATCAAGAATATGAGGCCAAGAGATGAAATTGAGTCCATGGAATGGGACGGGTTCAAGAACTTATTTTTCAATAAGTACTTCCCTCGTATTCTTCGAACAAAGATGGAGAAGGAGTTTCTTGAACTAAAGCAAAAGGATGATGAATCTGTTGGTATATATGAAGCGAATTTTACAAGGCTTGCAAGGTATGCATCTGGATTTATCATCCAACCCGAAAGTAAAGTTGATCGATTCTTCAGTGGCTTAAAACCAAATCTTCTAAGGGCATTAGCTATAAGAGACTTTAGTAGCTATGAATAAATTGTGCGTTGTGCTATCAAGGTAGAAATGGAAGTTGGTGTTACTTATCCATCTCATATTTTTGACAAGAAAAGAAAGATGGAGTTCAAGGAGAAATCTCAGAATAATGGTGAAAAGAAGATGAATGTTTCCTTATGCTCAAAGTGTGGAAAGAAGCATGGTGGAGATTGTCTTAAAGGGACTAGAAAATGTTTTAAGTGTGGAAAAGAAGGTCATCGAGCAACTGAGTGTCGAAGTAATGGAAAAAGGGTTTCAAATGATGTGAATAAAGAAAAGACTACAGAGAACGCACCACCAACACTTCAATGCTTCAAGTGCAAGGAAATGGGGCATTATGCTAATAAATGCCCTAATCCAAGGGTTAGTGATGATCGACATGAGCAACCACTTAAGGCAAAGGAAAAAGGGAAGTCACATGCGATCACTATTGGTGATGTTGAATATGAAAACGATGCGGTGGAATGATTAAGTGTTTATGTAATGGGATTCCAAAATAATGTTGTATATAGTATCGTGGAATATTGGAATATTTATGTATTGGTCTATTGTGGTTTTCAATGGTACCGGTAACCATGGAAAGTGATTGAGATATTTTTGGAAAAAAAGATGATATGCACATAATGAAGGGAAAACGAGAAAATGAAATGTTTGATAGTATTCATGAGCTCATGACTGATATAAGGAAATAGTTATATCATGGTTTGAGTATATAGAATTTTGGGGTTTTGGTATGTGGAAAGAGTTAACTTTTGATAGCACTCATGTTTTCACTAAGTTTCAATGGGTATTCATTTTTTTTTCAAGAGAATACATGATTAAGGCCTTCAAACATTTGGAATGTGACCAAAAAGAAATATCTTATGATATATGGGGATCAACGATGGTATTAACATGCTTGTTATATGAAATCTTTGGTAATTTTTTTCACTATAATATGACAATGGACTGCAATATTATGGATAATCCTAAAGATTGGAATGGAATATGTTAGACATAAGTTAGTATTGTTTAAGGATAGAACCTTTTTCGATATTATTTATGGGATGTTATAGTAATGTAGTTTTAGAAAAAGGACAACCTGCAGGATGGGCGACAGCCCATTGCGTCGGACAAGGCTGTGGGAATCGAACACACAACCGAAGTGCGACTGGCCTTTATCGCCTACCACTAGCCTACAGGAAGTCCATGTTTAGTAGAAACTAGTTTTATTATATTAAGCAGTATGATATATGAAGTTTAAGTCCATTTTAGGAACCATATATGATTAATCTCACTATAGATGGACTAATGTATTTTTTTGATAACTTTTCTAACCTTTTGTTTGAGACAGATGGAATGACCCATCATTCTATCACATGATCAGCTAACACATCACGAATGACAAATTCAACTTCATTTCTTTAATAGATGAAGTGGAAATTGTCCAAAGAACGACCAACGGTGAGGCTATACCAAAATCACGAAAGTATTTCTTCTAATTCCAATTTCATCAACTTTAGGGAAATGATCTTGAAAAACAAAAATGTTGTCCTAGTGCTCTTATGTCTGATGAATCAGATGGTACCTTAGATCGTCAAAAATTTATGGCTTTGTGATTGCTGGCTTTTCCATAGCCATGTTCTCTACCACTCTCCATCAGAACATGATGGTTAGATTTCTCTTCCATATCCATATTTTCACCTATGTGGAAACCCAGTGATTAGTTTATTTGGGTAACCGTTACGTTTCATACTTTTGTTTTTAAAGATTGGTTTTGGTATTCCTTTTTACGATGTGGGTTTCTATTAAAGAAACTTTCGAGTAGTAAACCATTTATAACCCCGACGAATTTCGAGGGCAAAATTCATTTTAAGGGGGGTAGAATGTAACACCCCGAGATTTTATGAAAAATATTTTTAATTTTATTAATGTCTTGTGTTTTACGCTACACCAAAAGGAGCTTGCACAACACTCATCCTTGAATTGCCTTGCATTACATGCAATTGTGACCTTCCTCGATAGTGTGTGTAGTACGCAATACCGAGTTTCACTAAACAACGATATGCTATTAAAATATAATTAAAACTAGCCGTTATGAATAGTAATAACCACTTTTTGAAATTTTGTAAATTTTATTTTTCAAAATGGACTTCATTTTTGGATTTAGAATATCGAAATTGGCTTAGGGTGAAATTTTGGTACATTTCGGATAACTTTCATATTCTGATGAATAATGAAAATTACTAAATTTTAAATAAAAACAACTTTTTTAATCGAAATAATTAATAGTGATAAATTATTAATTTGAGTGGTTTTAAAGTATATTTAGAATATATTTTTACAATTTAATACAATGTTGTTCATTGGATGTAATTTAACATTTAAACCAGACATAAACAAGTGTCAATCTTTTGATAGTTATTATCTTTTAAAAACATGCTATTTGTTTTGACGACGGGAATTAATTTTTAAATTAGTTAATGTAACTGATATGTTTTGAATTTGGTAAAATAAAATCATTTTTTAATTCATAATATCAAATATAGCTTAGGCCTAATTTTTGGTATTTTTCTGGAAACTTTCATTTTTTGATGAATAGTGAAACCACTAAGTGGTAGTTAAAAAAACTGAATTTTTCATAAAACTTAATTTTACCGCTTCTGTTAGTAGAATTTAGAAACTCCGAGAGAAACAGTTAATATCAAGGCCTAAAATGTGGTTCAATGAGATGAAAATAACTTTTGGTGAATAGTAACTTTTTACTTTTTTTTTACCACGGTTAAAAGTAAATAGGGTAGTTAAGGGTAAAAATGATATTATTATTACCCTAACACATGTCCTAATTCTATTGGATAAGTGTAATTCGACCAAAAACAACCTTAGGAATAAAATATGACCATTTAGGACCACTTGGATTAGATTAGGACATTTATTATTAATTTATTTAAAGAAGGGTTAAAATAGTTAAAATCAAAGTAAATAGATAAAATCAAAGTTTAATAAGTAGATAATTTTTAATATAGGGTTATGCATAAGATAAATTCAACTATAAATATTAATTAGAAAGATAAAAATATTTCCTACCTAATGGTATTTTATTTTTAATTTTTAGACATTAAATTATTTAATTTATTTATGACACAACGATGATGCAGTAATTATCTTATTAATGAAATATTGACATAATTGATGTTATAAATACCCAAATAAATGTAATTTGAGACTTTTTATGAATTAAAATAATTTTATAGGTTAATATGACATTTTAGTATTGATTTAATTAACTTTTTTCGAATTAATCATTCTGTTATGATTTTCACAAAAATAAATTACTAAATAGTGTCAAAATTGACATAAAATAGTTTTTAAAACAAATATTATATTATTAATTGTTATTTTATTTCTAAAAATCTATGTTTAGGAAAAATGACTTATATAATGTTATATATATTAATAATAAACAACTTGGGGTTCTTTTGGCTTGTTATAGTAAGTTTATTAACCTTATATTGTAAGAACACAAAAAGACACGGTAAAAGTAAAATTATCTAACTTAATGTTAAATCTAAATGATAAGGTTAAAATAGGAACCCAAACTTGTCTATATTCTATTGTATGAGAGGATTTCGACCCATACCCACCTTATCTTCGAAATAAATCAATTTGGAGCTATTTAAAACCGAATTTGGCTTTATAATAAAATAATATTTTTAGTTATTCCAAAGGTGCCCATCTCCTCCCTTATAAAAGGGCACCTCCTCCCTCTCTTCCTCACACCACTTTGAGCCTTCCAGATCGGCCAAACCCTGCCAAATTCTCTTCTAAACTTTCCTAGAAACATCCTAGAGGTCCTGGTCTTCTTCAAAGACCAATTTTAGTGCCCTAAGAGGAGGACTCAAAGAGGCGATTCAAAGAAGAGGTAATGTCTGTTACCGATTCTTTCAACTTTATTTCTTCTTCCACTTCTTCTTCTTAGGTTGTTTCATTCTGAAGTAATAACATCAGTATCACTAATATTATGATATGTTATTATAAGTATGAAACAACCCTATTTCACCATCTATCCATCCTATGGAAAATGAAATCACCGCGCGTGCGTACGTACGAAATACCGTCTCCACGCCGTGGTGTAATCTATTTTCCACCACCAACTTACTTGGATGGGTATAATGGTGTACATAATAACTATATATGATTAGTGTAAAGTGATATTTATTCTGAAATAGTAAACATACACTCCAATACAATTCCACGATCATGAGAACGATATCATCGCTCATGCGTACGTACGGACTATCGTCTCCACGACGCGATGAGATTCATTCTCCACGTTAACCATTCATGAATGATTATAAAGTATATATAATAAGTAATCATGAAATATATGACATAATGATGATACTGTATTTATGTGTATATATATGTATTTCATCTACTTAATTCCATTCAACTCAATAAGGAAACGAAAACAGCGTTCATGCGTACGTACGGCCTACCGTCTCCATGAACGGTGTATTTCTTTCCATTTACTAATCTATTATATATATGTATATTCTGAATATATATTATATATAAATCATGTTTTATATTCTGTAATTAAGTAATCATGATCTAAGTAATCATATGAATAATTACAAGTCAAAACACGGACAACAAATGAAACGATTTTACCCAAAACGCTCTTTAACATGGAATTTACAAAAGAACGGGTAATATAAAGTCATAAGTGAACCATATATGATATCATAACAATGAGTATGATTATGGAATAAGTAAATGACATTATTTAAATCATTATACAGGAGGTTCGGACACTTACGAAGCAAATCAGACCTAAGGTAAGGGAAATATCACAATCTCATTTTTATCCGAGATTGTTTATACTTTGGTATTTACTGGGGTGTATTTTATCATCCACATCCATGTTTCCTCAATATGTAATATTATTTCCATCCACCTACAATTTTTTAAATCCATTTTTACCCTTTTGTGAGTTTTTAGTAAAATATATGAAAGGAATCTTTTGTCGTTTTTCGTATGAGGTACTTTTTGACTTTTCTGACAAAATTACGAGAAGAATGTTTTTTTTAACTTATACGGCATGAATGGATTTTTAAAACATTATTTACAAGAAGATTCCTTTAAAAAAAATCAAGTTTATTTTTAATCAACTTTTTTTAGTTTATAATTGTATGACATGTTAATAAAGGAAAAGTGTTTTTGAAGTAGAAAGGATATTTTCCTCAAGAATGGAGCTCAAGTGTTTTATCAAAATTATTTTCCATCTAAGATAATATAGGGTTCTGTTTCTATCCCTATTATTACATTGATTTGATTATGTTGTGATGGAATTATTTTTATGTATTCCTTTATCTTATATGAATTGTTTTATGATGTCATGATGTTTAAGATTCCCATTTTTATTACATGGGTTATGTTATGATGTATGGTTTATGATTTTTGTGGCACACATAAGAATGGTATCATTATGAGATGGGTGGGACCTATATCTCCCTCCAATGCATTGGGTAAAAATTTTATATCTCATGAGATAGACATGGCTGGAACGGCAGGTTAAACCGGTTCAGTGAAACAGGACTGAAATGAGGAGTGAACTCGGTTCAGAAATGTACTTTGTCCACTAAGATAGTCTTGGAAGTGAGTCTTGACTAATAAGAAATGATTCTCTATGATTATGTGTGTATGCCACAAAGTTTCATGTTTTAAGTTATGATTATTGGGATTACATTTCACTACTATGATTTATCCCATGTTATGATATTATGATCTCTTTTGCAGAATTAATATTTCCAAAATGTTATGTTCTTATGAATATGATGTGACTGATATTTGTTTTGTTTACCCTTACTGAGCATTTGAGCTCACCCTTTTATGTTTTCTTTTCCCAGGATATAAAGAAAGGTTTTAGGTAAAAAAAAAGGAAGATCTTTATGGGAGATGTTGAAGATCTTTCACCACGATTAGAAGATTATATTCCGAGTTTCCAAAGACACTAAACTATTACGGTCCTTGTGTGTGTGTTTTTTGTTATTTTCTAAGTATTCCACAAAAGTAATGTAATGTCCATGTACGTTAATCTTCGGGTCTCTATAGTCATAATCTAATAAAAGTAGACCAAAAGGATCATATTTTATTACTAAGGTTGTTTTTTGTCGAATTACACTTATCAAATAGAATTAGGACATGTGTTAGGGTAATTATAATATCATTTTTACCCTTAATTACTCTATTTACTTTTAATTGTGGTAAATAAAAGTCAAAAGTTACTATTCATCAAAAACTATTTTCATTATATTGAACCGAATTTTACTTAATTATTTCAACCATGTCTCTCAGATTTTTGAAATTCAACTCATAGAAGTGGTAAAATTAAGTTTTATGCAAATTTGAAAATTCCCCTAGAAGGTGGGTAAAAAGCGTTAAAAAGTTCAATAAAATTTTAAACATATAATTTTATTATAAAATGACTCCAATGAATTACATTGAACTTATATAGGTATTATATATCTATTTTTACTTAAAATAAATTTAAATAAAATAAATAATTATTTAAATAAAAATTCTTTTTTAAGTAATAACGTAGTGTTTTTCATTATTCATCGAAAATTGAAAGTTTTCAGAAAAATACCAAAAATTAACCCTAATCTAATTTTGATATTCTGAATTCAAAAATGAAGTCTATTTTACCAAATTCAAAACATATAAGTAGCATTTATTAATTTAAAATTAATTCTTGTTCTCAAAACCAAAAAAGCAGGTTTTTAAAAAGTAAAAACTATCAAAAGATTGACATGTGTTTATGTCAAATTTAAATGTGAAATCACTTATAATGACCTAAATTGTATTAAATGATAAAAATATAATCTAATTATACTTCAAAACCATACAAATTTATAATTTAACACTATAAATTATTTTTATTAAAAAAGTTGTTTTCAATTAAAACATAGTATTTTTCACTATTCGTCAAAATATGAAAGTTATGATAAAAGTACCAAAAATTTATCCAAACTAAATTTTTGTGTCACGCTTCTAAATGATAATTTAATTTCATTAAATTTAATATATAAAAGTGTCAAATATTGGTTTTAAAAAGGGTTCTCCATTAAAAGGCGGTAAAATTTTATTTTTTGAAAAATACTTCTTTTATCTGAAAAAATTAATTTGTTCTTATATTATTTCTAAGAAACATATAATATGGAGGTTAAAATTATATAGAGTATATAAGATTCAAAATTCAGTTAATACTATTCATAACCTCTTTTTGAACGGCTAGTGTGGTAAGTTGTGGTGCGCTCAAACTCAGTGTTGCATGTAGCGCAACCTATTGAATTACTTTAATGAGATAACGTGCTATGAAATATTGGGTTGTTACATAACCACCCTTTAATAATATATACATATGTCCAAGTACCATATAATTATCAAAACAATTATAATATTTCACTTTTCAACATAATAATAACTATTTTTCATTTATATCTTGATTTAACTATGGAAAAGAAACGGGTTTCATAATAATCTATTTAAAACAATCACAGTCCATCCAAAGAAATAATAAGGATGGTATAATTACAACATATCTCTATTGGATCATAATAAAAATTAAGGGTTTGTGTCATTGACAAATATAAATACTATAAAAATTCCATTTAAAACATTTTTGTTGAAAATACCCTTTTAACTTTGAAAATCACTTTTAAAAACTAAAAATTTCCAAATATATTAGAAAAAAAATTATTTAAAAATATCCATGGAAAATTTTAAATTAAGATTTGGATAATTTATTTTTCATGATTGTGGGAAATTTCATTTATTTCATAATCATTAAAATAAATATTTTTCTTACACCTTTAGTGAAAGTACCTTGTTTAGAAAATAACAAGAAGATTCAATTTAAACCTTTTTGAAAAAAATTAAAATGTGGTTAAAAAAATTTAAAAACCATTGAAGAATATTTGAAAAAAGTTATTGAAATAATTTTAGAAAACAAGGATATAGAATAAAAGGGTTTTCTGACTAAAAGAGGATAAATAAGGTCATCTTTTCTTAAAAACATTTTCTAAACCATTTTGAGTACCAAAGATAAAAATATTGTACTTAGAGATAAAAATTATAGAAATATATATATGAGAAGAAAAATGAAACGATTTTATAAAATAATGATCATATAAATTATCAATTTAAATTTAATCATAAACAACCCTAATTAAAATGGGATTGAAATATAAACCTCTTACCACTTTGGTAACTTTTGAATTGTAATACTCATCGAAGAATAGATTAAATGAATATTTAAATATCATGAACATAAGTAGATTCATTATATAACATATAAAAGGGAAATTATATAGCCATAATAAAATAATATAGGTTCATAATACTAACATATATTCCAAAGAAAGAGAATTTGAGACTAATAACCCTTATAAAGATCACACCATTAAATTGAGAATTAATCAATAGCGTGATTAAGTGTAACAAATTTAAATCCACATAATAAAATTATAAATACAACATAAATAAAAAAATCATTTAATACATAATCTTGACATATTATAATCAATAAAGAAGTGATATAACCCAATGAAAGGAAATTGAGTTAAGAAAACAATTATTATTTGGTAACTTTCAAGTCAAATCTCATTCGATGAAATGATTTGAATTGAAACTTAAACTAACATGAAGTATGAAGGATTCATGATATAACATATAAAATTGGAAACATATGCACCATATAAAATAAATTAAGTTCATAAAATTAAAACATGCCTCAATAAAGTAAAATTGAGACAGAATCTCTTACCTCGGGCTCGAACTTATCGTATATGTCCTTTAACGCCGATATAACAAACTTATATAAATTATTTTATTTCTTAAGAACATTTTTATATGATTAATCACTTATAATTTATGCATTTATTTCATTTATTTTAATGATATTTTTAATTACTTAATTGATTATGTAAGATCCTGATCTTTCGTGGAGGTATTTTTCATTTAAATTTTGGTTCAACTCACTTAAAATGGTTAAAGAAATGTTTCTTAAGAGTATAGAAAGGATTAGGGGTGTTTGGGGGGTTTGTAACATGGAGAAAAAATAAAAGAGGATTCTCTGGGTTGGGCCTATGGTTGGTGTATGGTTATTATTAACTGTATTTCTTAACCATGTGGCATGTCGGGGGAGGGTGCACGGTTGACAAACTATGCATGGGGGAGCCAGAAAACCATGTGAATTTGGAAAAATCAAATTTCCATGGCCACTACATGGTTTTTCAAACCATTTGGGGTCTTAGAAGACTGTGTGACCTAGGTCCCCTTTGGATAGAGGTTGGTTCATGGTTTTCACATGGTTTGGCCAGCCATGCAGCCAAACCATGCACCTCATTAAATTGGGTGAATTTCCAATTTTCCCCCTCCATATTTAAGTGTTATCACCAAAATTTCTCCCCCATTCTTCTAATAGAATCCTTGGTGACAAACCAAACCCTTATAAACTTCCAAGAGATGGTTTTACCTCTATTCTTAGATGTTTGGATTTTCATTGGGTATAGATCGAAACACTGGGTGAGTCTAACACTCATCTTCATTCTATCTTTCCGGTTAGGGGATTATGTAGTTGTTCCTCTCCTTTTAAAGCCCTAAATATCTCTTTTTTAGTATATTTATAGGATGGGGCATGAATGGGTGTTTGAGTTTGAACCAAAGATCAAGGTTAAGCGAGCATTCATCAACTAACTTGGGGTAGTTGTTCTAAAAGTTATACAATAGTCTTGATTCCCTATTTGAATGTTTATGTGGTTGTGTGGTGGTATATTATTATTGTCAATTTGGTTTTCTTGGTAGTAAATAGTGATTGTGTTAATTTAATGATAGATTTAATCCCTCATGATCCATGTGGGATCCAATGAGGATGAGTTGATCGGGCCTATGAACACCAATGGGGTAGACCACTCCCTTGAACATGAAATGTTGGGTTGTTGAATGATAAATTGTGGGGGTTATGATATTAAACCAATGGTAAAGGTTATTAACCTTATAACCTAGAGAAAAGGGATGTTTGGATTAAATTGAATAGTTAAGTAATTGATAATGGTTAAATGAAAGAATATGATAATGGGTTAATGGGGATTGGGATCTATTGGGACCACTTTGTGTATGAAGATTGTATTTGTTGTCAACTGGTGTCAATAATGGTCAAAATGAAGAATAAACTTTAAAGTGAATGGATATTGGTTAAAGTGAATATGCCTAGAGAATTGTTATGGATTCATAGAATTGGATGTCATTCTTGGTAAATTCTCCATGTTGATCAATTCAAACGATTATTGAACTGATCCTAAGTTCAAATAACTTGTGTCAAAGGTGACACATTATTTACAAAAATGAAGAATGGTGAAGTATCACCTAAGTGAAGATGATTGTTGAAGATTTAGAGAATACATGAAGTAGTGCATGGGCTTGGAACTATGAGAATGTCCAAAATCAGACAATTCTTTGCTGATTTTTATTTCACAAATATCATAAGTTATAAGAACTTTTGATTCAAGCCTTATGAAGGAAAGGGGGAGTAAAAGGTGATGCCAATCATATTCAGTTTTGATTGGAATGAAAGATGCTAGTAGAACACAGGGAAGTTATAGTACTTCTTGTTGAAAATATGATTATGCTAAATGTGTTCGATCAAAGACTATATATCATGATAGATATGGTTCATGATGAAAGCAGTTGTTTCTTGAATACACTAGATGATAATGAAGCAGCATTGGTGTTCTTTTCGAAATAAATTTTAAGGTGGCGTTGTTTCCCAGTGTTTGCCAAATTTTTGGGCCTGAAAATAGGGAGATGGAGAAATGTGTTTTTGGAAAAGGATGTTGCACGCAATTTTGAAGATTTCTTGGTATGTTTTTCACAAGTATAGTTTCGTGATCTGAACATCAAAATATGGCAAAAGAAATGCTTACGTGAAATATTGGTTTTTTCATGAAATATTGAAGGGAGTTTGGAATGTTGCGTGTAAGGCATGATTTGAGGTAAAAACTTTGAAAAATGGAAAAGTCATGAAGTGTATGAAAGATTCAAGAAGTCATGAAAGATGAGGATGGTGCGTAAGAGACTTGCGCGCCCAATGCGACGTCAAATGGGGTTTTGCACGGCATGTCAGGATCTTGCACGACACATCGGGGTTTTTGTGTGTGGGGGCCAATGAGGTATATAAATAAGAAGTAACCCACACACATTTAAAAATCTGGTCACTTAGAGAAATCCTGAGCTCTGAGGCACAAAAGAATTTTTTTAAAAGGGGAGTGCATGGAATAATCCGAGTTGCACGCAATAAGAGAGTTGTACACAATATTGAAGTTGCGTGGAAGAGTTGTTTCGCAAAAAAAGTCAAATCTTGTGTGCATGGAATAAAAGTTTCTCACAAGACACCTAAAATGGTGCATGAAACATTTGGGGGACCTGCAGTTCTTCAATAGGTGCATAGAACTCTCGAAGCAGATTTGTGAAGAAATAAGTACCGTGAACCATTCGGTTTCATGAAGAGAAGTAGAACCGCACTCACACGATTGGTATTTAACAACCTCATTGTGCTTTGCGAAGTGAATAAGAACTAAACATGAAACTGAATTCATATCTGCACAAAAAAATAAGTTAGTATACTGATACACTCAGGTGTTGGTATTGAGAAGAGAAGAAAGAATAAAAGAATAAGAATAGAGTGTGTCCAACTGAAGACTGACAATTATACAGGGCAGTTCAATTGTGATGATGCTTAGCTGAGCTAGACTTCATTGATCTGATAATCAAAAAGGGAGCTTGTGATTCTACCAAGAAGAAGAAGAATGTATAGTGCAGTTGGTTATTTCACTAGAGAATAATAGAGAAGAAGAATAGTGTAGTTGGTTGTTAAACTAAGAAGAAGAAATAAGAATAACTAGTGTAGTTGGTTTTTCACTAGGGAAGAAGAGAAAGAATGAAGATAATTTCTTGCCTACTACTTTGCAAGTAATCAAGTGAAGAGAATTGAAATGGATCTAGATCAAAACCTACCTTATCAAGATGTAAGAAGACTGTATCCATAGGCAGTACAAAGAACCAGCTAGAGGCTGCAAGTTAGACTAGGATATCACCAGTCTAGGGAAGAGAATTGTTTCCTACCCCCCTCCAAAGTGTAGGGACTCACACTGGCTATAGGATTTTTTTCCTAGCCACTCCATTGTAACATCATATCACATTATAATGGAGAATCCATGCACTGGTCATTCCCATGCATGGAAAGGACTTAGTTGATCTTATTGAGTGGTGAATCTTGTAAAAATATTGTGTGCATATTTTTTAATGCTTTTATATTATTGCATGTGATAGGGAAAAGTAAATAATAGAATCAATATCCTAACATGTCAAGAGGTACATGGATAAAAAATAAGAAATTGTTTTAAAAAGTACCCAATACTGATTCACCCCCCCCCCCCTCAGTGTTAGGCATATCCCAAACTGGTCCTCTCAGGATCATGGTTAAATGGATTGGAAAAGGGGAATAAATGGTTATAATGTGTTAAATGGTAACATAGGATTGTGTTGGGAATTGATAACATGATAGTTCTAAAGAATCGTGGAAATGGTATTAAAAGGAAATGGTACACCCTTGTTTCTTTTCTATAACTAAATGGTTAATGATGATGAGCCTATGTGATTGTGATATATAGTAGTGGGATGTTTCACTAATAATCCACTCTCATGGGTGGGCTAGACTGATGCTCCAGGAACCCATGTGCATAGTAGTTATTCTGGGAATGGATTGATGCTTCTGAACCCAAGGTTATGGACATGGTGTTCTATATCATGGTTGGGATGGTCGAACATGGAATTTTGAATCCCGGTCAAATTCATGGATTGAGGATCCATGTTTTCCGACATGTGACCCTTTTTACACATGGCTTAGATGATTAGCATAGGATAATGTAGGTTTGATGAAATGGGTAAGACATGGAACAAGGGAATGAAATTAATTAACCTAAGAAATTTTTTATGATGTAACATGTTTAATTTTTCTATTTCATTATTACATGTACTTTTACATACATTTTATTAGACTGAATATTTTGTAGACACCATTGGTGGTGTTCTACTAAGTTGAACTCACACCCTGATCAGGCCACTATTGGGTACCTAAGAAAACTTCATGGTTATAGGTCAGGATAAGGGAAAAGGCCCAATGCTAGAGGGTTGATTTGGGATTAAGGATGTGCATCGATGAGGGGATCGGACCTGATGTCAGGAACCATTTTGAGGATTATTTATCTTGTTTTTATTTTGGGTTTCCTTTACTCCTGGCATTGTAATACATGACATCGAATATTTACTATTTGGTTGTGGGAATGTACCCAGTTTTGGAAAATGGATTTTTGATGCATGTTTATTATTTTTTTTTATTTTTTTATTTATTATTTTATCTCTTGTGACTTACTCTGATAAATAGGTTATAGTCTCCCCACATGTCTTATTGGACCCTTGCTGCTAGTCAATAGCCTTGAGCATATAGGGAGGTACACCCTAAGGTCACATAACAAAACATCTTGAGGCACCGACTAGTGGAACCCAAGTTGGAACATTACTAAGTGGTATTATATAAGTTCTATTATGTTATTTATTTCATTTTAGAAAGGTAGATAGGATATTATGAGTTTTTGGGTCTTGGAAATGAGTTTGTGAATGGGAGTAGTTAACCCATTTATGGGGGGAAACCCAAGTACCTAGGGTGAGATTGATGTTCTTGATGTTTCTCATTACAGTTAGATGTCATTCCACCTTGATTGATCTACTTATAGTGTGATGCTATTGATTTTTTATGTTTCATTAGTGACCCATAATGGCACGAGATCATATATGCATGCATCATTTTGGGAATTTAAGGATACATGTGACATGAATCATGCTAGGTACACATGGAAAAATGGGTATTATCATGTGTGGGAATTGTAAATTCATCTTTATTCTATAACAAATTTTAAAGGAAAATGTGACTAATAAAAATTTTGTAATTGTAAAAATAATTGGCAGATGGTTTTGGGGTGGTTAAAATGGAGTTTAAATGTAAAGTTAAAATTTTGGGAGTTAGTTACCCCTTGTTTGAAATGTCCTAGTTTAGGGATGGTTAGGTAGGGGTGTTGGGTTAGTGGTTACGTTTTTTGAGATAGTGTATGTGTGGTTGATTGTTTATCTCTAGTAGTAAGCCCTCTTTTGTGTAATTGTGAAAAAATTCTATGTTATGTATTTTGAGATATGTGTTTGGAATTGTAGAGAGATGATTCCATGACGACGTATACTGATTGGGAGACAAGAGGGTATCTACGAGAATGCTCCTCCAGTAGTGGAGCAGGAACCCTCATTTTTTGTGTAATAGATGGGAGGATCATTTCTAGGAGAAAATTTTCCATTTTATGCAGTTTATGGAGAGAGACTCGGGGAAAACTACATTGATTATGTTTTATTTGAAAACATAGTTCCAGCTACAGCACCCTCCAATGTTTTTTATAGAGGGTGGACCTGAGGTGGCATATCTTTGGATTGGTTCCATCTAGACTATTTTGGATCACTTGGAGACCCCATCCAAAAAGGGATTTAATCTTGTGACTTATATGTTGCAGGGGATCGCAAAGTGTTGGTGGGATATACAAGTTTAGGATGAGTAGACAAAGGGAATGGCATGGAAGGACTTCTAGGAGAAGTTTCTGGAATACTTTTACTTAGAGACCTTGAGGTAGAGGAAGGATGAGGAGTGTATGTGCTTGACTTGGGGAAACATGATGGTGATGGATTATGTTGGCCACTCCACAGATCTGTAGCATTTTTCTCTAATGTTGAAAGGTGATGAGATGATTATGGCTAGGAAATTTTAGTATAGGCTTAGACATGAGATCAAGTCCCAGGTGAATATCTTTATCTTGAATAGGTTTGTTGAGGTGGTGGATCAGGCTCTCATTTCTAAGGGGAACCTAAATGAATCCTCTAGTGGTGGGTAGATCATTGCATCTAGGCGATCTAGTGGTACACCTTCTAATAGTTGGAAGTGTTGTTGTGAGATTTTCTACTAGAGTAGTGGAAGATAGAGTAGTCAGGGAAGAGGAACTATCTCCCAGGGGAGTAGCTTGGTTATATGCTATTGGTATGATAGTTCAGGCCACATGTGAGGTTAGTGTCCTCAACCACCAATAGAGTTTCAACCATGTGTTAGTATGGGTCATATATAGACATTCTATAGGAACCCATGGTAGGTAGTGGAGGATCTAGGCTACTACAAAGTTCCTGCAGAGGGTCAGCTACTCTGTATCGGGTAGACAATTCGAGTTCCACTAGCCTTATCAATCTAGGTGGGGTACGTGTTACCATAAGATAATATATTTCTTATCAATATGGTATTTAAACAATAGGAACTCATACTAGATCCCAATGTAGAGGGGTGGGTCACCTTCATGCAGTTTAGCCTGAACATGGAAGTGACGAGGTTGGGCCATCAACTGTTCAAGTTACGATTCTTATATATTCCATTCTTGTTATTTAGTACGAAAAAATTTTTCTGGAGTTATGTCAATTGACACACCATTAGGAGTATGAGTATAAAATATTCGGTGATGTAAGGAGTTTTCTCTTGAGGTCGGTGGGTACCGCTTTCTTTAGGACTTGTTTATACTCAAGATTTCTGTTTTTGAACTTATTTTGGGGATGGATTGGTTGTTGTTATACCAATTCTATATTGATTTTTACCTCTAAAGGGTAATATTCATATCCCTTGATGTTGAAACTTATGTTCACTATGGGGAATGGGATATCCATGAATGTCGTACAGGTCCGGTTCATTAGTGGTTAGGTGATCTCACAGCCCAAGTGGCGTGTCTTATGCTTGATGATGGGGAAGGAGGGTGTGATGTATTTACTCCTATGGTGGATTGGTTTTAGGACATATTTCCTAATGATTTCTTGGGGTTTCCACTTGATCGAGATATTGAGTTCATGATTGTGTTAGTAACTAGAGCTAAGCTAGTTTCCATTACACCTTATAAAATGGAACCATCATAGATTCAAGATATCAAGACTCAAGTAAAGAAATTGTAGGTTAAGGGATTTATCCATCCAAGTACACCACCTTGGGGTTCACTAGTCTTGTTCACCAAGAAGGATGATGGGTCACTACTCTTGTGTGTCGGTTACTAGAAGTTGAATCAGATGAAATTTAATAACTGATATCCTCTTTCACATATTGATGACCTTTCTGACCAATTTATAGGTTCTTATATGTTCTCCAAAATCGATTTGAGGTTAGGTTATCATAAAATGAGGTTGAGACCTTTTAATATACCATAGAATGTCTTCAGGAGTCATTATGGTCTTTATGAGTTTTTTGTGATGCTATTCGGGTTAAAAAATACTCCATTAGTTTTTATAGCCTTGATGAACTGAATCTTCCACCCAAACCTAGACCATTTTGTAGTTATTTTTTGGATGGAGCCTTGGTGCACTCTCAGAATCATGATGAACATGCCAACCATCTTGAAATCATATTGAGTACATTAAGAGATCATCATTTATACACCAAGATATCCAAGTGTAGCTTCTAGATCGATAAGGTACATTTCTTAGGCCACATAATCTCCAAGGAAGTTGTGACAGTGGACCTAGAAAAATTTAAGCAGTTGTCTCTTAGGAAAAGACAAAGAATGTTTTTGAAATTAGAAATTTTATGGGTTTGGTGGGATATGACCAAAGCTTTATCAAGGAATTTCCTCACTTGGATACACCACTTTCAAGATTTTCCAAGAAGGGTTTGGATTTTGAATGGTCTAGAGCATGTGAGAATTCTTTCTAGGAGCTAAATAATCATTTGACTACCACTCTAATTTTGGTCTTACCTAAGCCAGCTAAGGAGTATATCTTTTTCTATGATTCATTTGGTGTTGTTCTTTGGGTAGTGTTGATGAAATGGGATTGAGTAATAGTGTATGGGTCTCGACAGTTAAGGTAACATGAACAAAATTACCCTATGCATGACCTCAATTTGGACATGATGTTTTATGATTTAAAGTGTTGGAGGAACTAACTACTATGATAAAGGTTTATTGTGTATATTGACCATAAAATATTGAATTTCATCTTTTATCAATGATATTTGAACCTCTGATAGTGAAGATGGTTCAATCATATACAATATTTTGATTTTGAGTTGTCCTATATGCCAAGAAAATATAATAGTATTGTAGATTGTCTAAGATGAAAAAATCAGACTCAAGAAGTTTGGGAGTCTAGTTTTGAGTTGAAATTTATAGATTTGTTCACTGAGATGCATATATGGGTTCAAGAGGACCAGTGATGGATGACACTCACATCCTTATTAGTTGAGTATAAACTTATAATCTAGGTTAAGGAGAGGTAGTATGGAGATCTAGAATGTTTTCCCTTGAGAGAAATACTTGAATGTAGGGAGTCACCTATCAACTGGATGGTTGATGATGATGATATTGTTTATGTTTGTGGTCATGTTTTCATGCCTACATGTATGTGGGAGGAGATGATGCATGAGTTCCATGCCTTGAAGTGGGTGGTACATCCTGGCTTAACCAAAATATATTTTAATCTTCATAGATAGTATTGGTGGCTAGGTATAAAGAAAGAGGTCGCAGGTTTCTTTTCGTGGTGCCATACATGTCAGTAGGTGAAGGTCGAACACCAATGGATGGGTGGTATGCTGCAGTCATTTCCTATTCCAGAATGGAAATGGGATGATGTCACTATGGAATTCATGGTGGGTCTTTTAATGACACCATAGAAGAGTGTTGAAATATGGGTAATTTTCAATTGATTGAAAAATGTGGTGCACTTTTTACTGATTCGAGAAACTTTTAACATGGACCAGTCGGGTGACTTATATGTTCTAGAAATAGTATTATTTCATGGGGTTCCCTGAATTATCATTTCAGACCATGATCTAAGTTTCAATTCGCACTTATGGCAAGGATTTCTAAAGGATCTTGGTTCCCATGTACTTATAAGTACGTCTTTCTGCCAACAGATAGATGGGAAGTCAGAGCATGCTATCCAGGTGCTAGAAGACATGTTGAGATCAGGTGTACTATATTTTGGAGGAACCTAGGAAAATCACTTGGAACTTATTGTGTTCTCCTACAAAAATAGTTACCAAGAAACTATTTAAATGGAACCATATGTGGTTCTCTATGGTAGACCATGTTGATCCCTGTTATTTTGGATAGAGGTTGGGGAATCAGAGTTATTGGGGTCAAGTCTCATGTAGGAGACATTAGAGAAGATCTAGTTGATTAAAAAATGTATGGATATGGCTCAGAGTGGGAAGAAGTTATATGAAGATCAACATCATCAACCTCTTGAGTTTTCAGTGGGTGATCATGTGTTCTTTTAGGTATCATGAAGTTTGGGTCACCATAAAATTCGAAAATAGGGTAAGTTGGCACCTAGGTATGTGGGGATGTTTGAGTTTATGGAGAGGATTGGACTGGTGTTGTAATGATTGGATCTTCCATAGTGGCATACTAGCATAAATGATGTCTTTAATGTGTCACAACTTTGGTAGTATCAACCTGACCTGTCACATGTGATTGATTTTGAGGATGTTGATCTTGAAGTCGATGCATCCTTTAAGGATCATTTAGTTTGTATTGTGGATTTTAGTGAGAAAGTTTTGTAGGATAAGACTGTGTCATTGGTATGAGTGTTATGGAAGCATAGAAATGTCCAGGAGGAGACTTAGGAGATGGATATGAATATGAATCCTTATTGGACCAACCTTTTTACCTTGGAGGCTCAGTGATTTTTGGGAGTGTGGCTTGAGGATGATTCATTATAAGGTGGGGAGGTTATAAGATACCAATCTTTTATGGAGGTAAATTTTTGTTTAAATTTTGGTTAAACTCCATTAAAATGGTTAATTAAATGTTTCTCAGAAGTATAGGAAGTCTTGAGGGTGTTCTGGGGGTTCAATACATGAAGAAGAAAGAAAAGAGGACACTCTCGGTAGGGTGCATAGTTAGCGTATAGTTAGTAGTAACTGTGTGTTGTAATCATGTGTCCTATAGGTGGAGGGTTAAAGGTTGAAAAAACATGTAAGGTGGAGCCTAAGAACCATTCTAATTTGGAAAGATTCATTTCACATGACCACCATATGGTTTTTCAAACCATGCAGACACCCATGAGACCTTGCGACCCAAGCCCCCTTTAGAGAGAGGGTGGCGCGCGGTTGGAAAACGGTTTGGAAAACCATATGGCCAAACCATGCTCCTCATTAAATGGGGTGAATTTTCAATTTCTTCCCCTCCGGATTTAAGGGTTCTCACTCGAATTTCTAACCCATTCTTTCTACAGTATCCTTGGTGACAAAGAAAACCCTCCCAAACTTCCAAGATATGGTTCTTCCTAGATTCTAATTTTTTTGGAGTGTCATTGGGTGTGGATAAAATCTTCAGGTGATTCTAACACTCATATTCCTTATATTTTTATGGTTAGGGTCTTGTGTAGTTGTTCCTCTCTTTATGAATCCCAAAATCTATCTTTTTCAATAGATTTATATGTTAGGGATTGAAGGGTTGTTTGAGTTTGAACCAAAGTTCAAGGTTAAGAGAGTGTTCATCAACTAACTCGATGTAGGTGGTCTACAAGTTATATCCCATAGTCCTGATGCCCTATTTGAATGTGTACGTGGTAATGTGGTGGCATATTCTTTCTTTCCATTTAGTTTCCTTGGTAGGAAATGGTGATTGGGTTGATTGAATTATGGATTGAAACCCTCATGATCCTCATGGGATCCAATAAGGATCATCGGGACTATGAAGACCCATGGAGTGGACCACCCCCTTGAACATGAAATATTGGGTTTTTGAATGATAAATTGTGGGTTTTATGATATTAAACCAATGGTAAATGTGATTAACCTAGTAACCTAAAAACTGGGATGTTTGGCTTAACTTGAAGATTTATGTAATTGGTGATGTTTAAATGAATGAATATGATAATGGGTTAATGGGGATTGGACTCATGGTTAAATGTCTTGTAAAAGGGAAATAAATGGTTGTAATGTGTTAAATGGTAAGATGGGATTATGCTGTAAATTGAGAACATGGTAGTTTTAAAGAAGCATGGAAATGTGATTAAATGTAAAATGCACACCCTTGTTAATTTTCTGTAAGGAAATAGTTAATGATAATGAGCCTATGTGATTATTATATATGGTAGTAGGATGTTGGAATAATGATCCACTTTTATGGGTGGGTTATACTAATGCTTTAGGCACCCTTGTTCACAGTATTTATTTGGAGAATGGACTGATTCTCCTGAAACCAAGGGTATGTACATGGCATTACATATCATGGTTGGGATAGTCGAACATGGAATTTTGAATCCTGATCAAATTCATGGATTGAGGCTCCATGTTTTCCAATCTATGACCCTTTTTACACATGGGTTAGATGATCAAAACGGGCCAACATTGGTTTGATTAAAATGGGTAAGACATGGAACAAGGGAATGAAATTAATTGATCTAAGAAATTTTTAATGATATAACCTTTTTTATTTTATTATTTCATTATTACCTATAATTATAAAAACATTGTATTAGAATATATATTTTGTAGACACCATTGATGGTGGCCTAATGATTTGTACTCACACCCTACTCAGACCACCATTGGGTACCCGAGTAGACTTCATGGTTGTAGGTCAGGATAATAAAAAAGGACTTATTCTAGAGGTTTGAATTGAGACCAGTTATGTGCATGGATTTGAGGTTGGACCTGATGTCAGGACCCATTTTGGGGACCCTTTGGCTTGTTTTTATTTTGGGTTTTCTGTACACCTCGCACTATAAGACATGACATGGAATATTTACTTTTTTGTTTTGATCATGTACCCATTTTTTGGAAATTGATTTGTGATGCATGTTTATTGGTTCTACTAATTTTTTTATTTCTTATTTTATCTATTGAGGATTACTCTAATAAAGAGGGTACAGTCTCCACATGTGTCTTATTAGACCCTCACTTCTAGTTATAATTCTCTAGAATATGTGGAGGCATGCCTGAGGTCGCATAATAAACCATCTTAGGGAACCGATTAGTGGAACTCATGTCAGTACATTATAGATTATGTCTATGTCAGGTACTTTGAGGATGGTTGGTTCATAATCATAAAACAACTTTGGTACGATGAAAGTGGGAAAAGAGGCAATTATTAAATAATAAATAGAACAATAATCATGAAATAATTATCATTTTTATACATCAATTATACTTTTAGACCAACCATGCAAATGGTTATGAAAAATGAACTATATTCAAATCATGGAGATGGTAGGTTGTACATATGCATGAGTAACAATTTCATTTTTTAAAGAGTGTGATGGAAAGAAGGTAAATATCATTTTATCTTTTTATAATTATTATTATATCATAAATTTAATATTATTTCTTCATATATACTTATATATAGTATCCATATGATGTGGTCATGAAAAACAAATCACATCACTTCGTATAGGTGGTAATCCACACATACGCATGAACGACGTTATCATTTTTCAATGGATAGAAAGGTAAGAAATTAGATGATATATTATATTTATATAAGGATAATTATTTCATTAATATCATATATATATATATATATATTAAATATATCATTATAACCATCTTTTAGAGGTAGTGATGGAAAAAATAATTACATCAGTTCGTGGGGCGGTAGTTTTTCGTACACACGAACGATGGTTTCGTTTACCATTTTATTAAAAAGGATATGGATATAGGTTATGAAATTAATAAAACAAAATATAAGTAAATTTAATATTAAGGTGTTTTATTTAAGCATGGTTTATGATTATTTGAAGGATGTAGAAGAATAAATAAAACTAAAACATTCGGTTATAATTTATACCTCTTCTTCAAAAAACCTCCTTTTCTTTAAACTTTAATCCCTCTTAGGTTGGTATTATGAAAAAACAATAATCCTTTAGAATGTTTTTTGGGATTCTAGGAATAAATTTGGGTAGTTATTGTCTGAATAAAAAGTTTTTTGAAGTGTGGATAGGAGAGGAGGGGGTTCCTTTTTATAAGTGAGGGGAGGGGCACTCTTGGAATTACTTAAAGTATTAAATTATATAAATTAATTTTCATGTAAAAATGGATCTAGAATTATATAATTTTAATATAATATTATTATGAGTTGAATTAATCTCATACAAAAAAAATTGGACAAGTTTTGGTTGGGTTTTTACCCCATGTCTCTTAGTTTTAACCCTTGTTAACCATTTTGAAAATTATCGTGGTATCGATACTTTTTACACTTTAGGGGTCAAGAAAATTACTACAGAATAAAAATTGACCTATAAATGGACCGTGGTTGATATTTTCAACCATATAAAATTATATTAGACAAATATAGGATATTTATGAATTTTAAATCATTTAATATAATATTAATTAACATGGAATATCATTAATGTCATTTTGGACACTATTCATTTAGTTTGACTTTAAGGACAAGAATATAGAAATGGGTTTGTAATATAAACCTTTAACACATCCCTAATATGTTATATTGATCAATTAAATTATTGGTACACTATAAATCTCCCAAAAAAACAATACTTTTAAAGTTTTTAAAATCATTTACTTGATTTTTCTATTGCTTGTATAAGCATTGTGTCGGCATTGTATAAGCATTTAAGGTAAATATTTCATCAATGAAAAATAAAAATAAATTACCATGAAAAAAATAATTCATATATAAAATAAAAATTTATAACTAAACATAATTTTTTTTTATCCCTATCATAAAATATTATAGATATTAAAAGTAAGAAAGTGATATTTTTTACTTTAGCTTTTACTTAAATATTATAAAGGTAAAAATAAAAGATAAATGAAAAATGTCACATTTTCAAGGTTTTGATGAATATGGAATAAATATAATCATACAATGAAATTAAGTAAAGTTTTTAATAAATTTAAATCCATATCACATTATTTTTAACCCTAATTAGTTGATTTTACCTTTACTGTGGTAACGAAAATTTATTATGGTTACTATTCATAATGACAAAAAAAATAAAAGGGAACAGTTTAAAAAAATTGAACCTCAAGATTAAAAATATATAATTTTTTTTAATATTCAATTACTTTAAGTGGAATAAATCAATTTAAATATAAATGCATAAAACGCAACAAAAAAAGTTTTTAGAAAAATTCATTTTTAAGAAGAAAAATGAACTTATACCAAAATCAAGTATAATGATTATTAAAATGTAATTAATTAGATTATATATAACTAAATAATACTTATTTTACCGTGAGATAAATTTCAAATCATAATGGTACTTTTAAATTAATTTATTTAATAAAAATAACTGATAGTTTTACAAAAAATGATATTTTTCACTATTCACTAAAAAATCAATATTTTCTAAAGAATTCTAAAAATTCACCTTAAGATAATTTTTACTTGAAAAGTTAAAAAATTATATCATTTTTATTAAATATAATTTATGAAATTTTTCTAAATTACTTATATATTCGCTCACAAAAAGCAATAAAAATCATTTTTGAAGAAAATGTATTTTTAGAGAATAAAATGACTTTACTAAAAAAGATGAGTGTTTATTTCATAAGAATTAATAAATACATTTGAATTGATTATGAACTTTATAACATTTAAATATTAATATTTCATGTTTTTTAAGATCGATGTTGCGTGTTGTATACTCTATCAAACATAGTGTTCTTTTAAAATATCTAGATATTAAATCCCCACATTTTAACTTGTATCCTCATAATTTTAATTTGAGATTGGTAATCAAGGGTTTGGAATTTAAAAATAACTTTATTGAAATTCCACATCATAAAAATGGTTAATAAGAATTCCTCTTAAGAATTGGGAAAGGGAAGTATAAAGTTTATCCGGAATAACACATAACTATGTTTATAAATAGGATAAAATTAGTGGGAAGTGAAAATATGGACATGAAGGAAAAAAATAATGTAAAGATAATGATGGATAGTGAAAAATATCATTGATCACAAGAAATTTAAAGGTTGTGATAAAGTAATGAACAAAAAATCATAAACCAGTTATGTGTGAAAAATACCATTGATTCATTAAAAATGAAGGTAATAGGATAACATTTTTGTTTCAAGATCCATTTACTAGAGTTGAGGAATTAATTTACCATTGAGAATAATAACATAAGGAAATATACTTACTTGACAATTAAAATTTTATCCCTTAATCAATTTCTACCATAATCTAATATTTTACTTCAAACGATGAGTATTCAAGATGAACTTTTTTCATACTTAAAGCACTAAAATCAACTTATATCAGATCACATAATCTATAAGATATTACTCCAATCTTTAGATATTAACCAAAACTAAAATGGTTATCATAAGGTAAAATGATATCCAAAATGTATAAACCATAATATGAAGAAGTAATACATTAATCTCTAAAATTCAATAATAAAACCAAAGTTTCAATGTAGAAAATTCCATAAATAAATAAAAATATGTCCAAAATAACCTCAATAACATCAACATTAAATAAAGTTTTAACCTAAAAGGTTATCTCCTGCCTTTCAGCTTACATACCCAAAAATATAATAGCATTTTTCTAAAATAATCCTTCACGTTAAATCACATATTAAAATTAGGTATACATCAACCCAATGAAAAATCTCCCAAAATATCATTTAATCACCATGATAATCTTATAATATAGTGAAATGGACCAAAATATCATGAATCAAATTTAGATACTAACCTGAAAGGTAATCCTTAGTTTGAACATAAACATCTCCAAAAATAACACCTTATCAATGAATCACTATTAAACCATCAATATTATTTATATCTCACTACACAATAGACCATAATTGATTTAATATAAAATAATATGATTACCCAAAGGGTTATTTAAACCTCTATGGAGTTTTCTTCCTAAAACCCAATAAAAGTTTCAAATCACCTCAAAATCCAATCACTTAAAACCTCAAAAGGTGGTGTATATTACTTTGAACTTATGATCAACTATAAACTTATAAACCCATTATGGTATCCATAAATTTTAAGTTAACCTTTCATGAAAGCATCAAAATCTACAAATTTTTCTAAACCCTACTCTAATACCAAATGTGATAGACCCAAATGCACACTCTCAGATCCAGTTCTAAAAACATAATCTTTACCCAAATGGCCTGAAGGCCTTCATTTTTATTGGTTTTTTTATAACACCCATTTCAATGGATGAGTGGTAACCCTTATAATTATCATAGGCTTAGATATTACATGGCTTGTAGGCTTAAGAGATTACATGACCCGAAGGTCTTAGGGAATTCAACCAGACTATAACTACAAGGAATTGTCCCTCCCCAGCATATGCATCGTGATGGTATCTCTCCACCTTCACATGGCCTTCTATCTAAGCTTTCTATGCAAGCACAGGCTGGTCCCGATGGCATAGCCATACCCTCTCATTCTTCTAAATCCATTTGGTTCTGCTCTGGTGAGTTCACTTGCTCTGAATCCTCCTCTGGGGCTGCTCCTTTTTTGTAGAGTTTTCCTGGGGAAACAACACTGATCATGTGGCCCGAAGGCCTTGAGGTGGCCCAAAGGCCTTAAAGGTGGCCCTAAAGCCTTACTGATCCAAATTCTTGGGTGTATCAAAGTCCTAGGTGGACCGAAGGCCTTAAGTACTCTAATCCAAAACCGGTGGCCCAAGGTGAATAGTGATGGCTATTACAATACCGAACAGTACCTGCTATAGTAATCACTACAGTACCTCCTACAGTCCCACAAAGTGCCTACTACATTACTTCTACAGTCCCTAGAATTATACCTCCACCGGGTTTCAAACCTAGGTCTTGTGGATTCACTTAAGGAGTCCTCACCAACTGGGTTGAGGCTCATGTGCCTAAAAACATAATCTTTACATTTCTAGATTGTTGGGGGATAAACATGACCCAATTTAATTCATTCAAAACTTAAAAAATAAGAAGTAAATAATATATCACTTACAAACCCAAGGACCTTTTAGTTTTAGAGTTTTATAGAATTAGGAAAAACCCTTACATAGTAACTTGGATACATAAACAATAGGTTCATAAAAATCTATGCCATATCTCACTAATTTATTCAAATATAGTAACCTTCTTAGGAATAACATACTTAAACCCTTTCTTCACAACTTGGGAAAATATAAATCATAGGAAGGGTGAGCTTAAACACTCAGTAAGGGTAAACATAAGCATTAACAATTGAAATCATTGACGATCATAAGATGAACATAAGGATATTATTACATGATCAAAGTGAATGAGCATAATATATGAGAATTCATACCCATAAAAACTTGGATCATAAAACAAGTAACATAGAATAAATATTTATCAAAGGTAAGAGTCTATAAAATCAGTAATCATGATTCATGTGACATCAATCTTGGTCGAAGGAACCATTAAAAACTCATAGCAAGCATAAAGAAAACATGTTGGTATCTTAGAACATTATCTTTATATAACCCTTACAAGAACCCTTAAAATTTTAATAACCAATACATTAAACTTACAACATAATTATTTTTAGAACATAATCATTACCCAATGTGTTGTAGGGTTATAATGGACCCACCCACCCTTTTTTTTATAACATAATATCTCATCTTTGGATTATAATGGAAGCATTTATCCTTGGTTTATAATAGTTCACATACCCTTGGTTTATAAAAGAACCACCCATAAATCATCCAAATATATGTTCAAGTTCCATATAATGGTCAAAAAAATTATAATATTTCACTTTTTAACATAATAATAATAATTGTTCATTTATATCTTGATTTACCCATGGAAAAGAAATAGGTTCCACGAAAATATCTTTGAAACAATCATAATCCTTCCAGAGAAAGAATAAAGATGGTATCATTACAACATATCCCTAGTGGAGCATAAGAAAAATCAAGTTTTATTGTCATTGATTAATATAAATACCATAAAAATATCATTAAAACATTCTAGAAGAAAATTACCTTTCCACTATTAAAACAAATTTTAAAAACTAAAAATTTCTAGAATATTAGGAAAAATATTTTATTTGAAAATAACTATGTAAAATTTTAAAGAAATATTTATATAAGTGAGTGGTCAGGATAATTTTAAATCATGTTCATTTTATAATCATTAACATAAATATTTTGTTCATGCCTTTAGTAAAAGTACCATGTTCAGAAAATGACAAGAAGATTTCTTTTAAACATTTTTGTAAAAAAGTAAAATATGGGTAAAATTTATTTAAAAATATTTCAATAATGGTAAAAATAATTCTTCAAAACATTTTAGAAAACATGGATATAGAATAAAATGGTTTTCTGACTAAAAGAGGAGAAATAAGCTCTACTTTTATTTAAAAAAAATTAAACCATTTTGAGTACCAAAGAGAGAAATATGGTAATTAAACACAAAAATTATATAAATATACAAAGTAAAATAAAAATTAAATGGTTTATCAAATAATTATAATATAATTTATAAATATAAATTCAATCATAAATAATCCCAATTAAAATTGGATTGAAATATAAACCTCTTACCACTTTGGTAACTTTTGAATTGTAAGCCCCATAAAAGAATAACTTCAAATAAATATTTAAATATCATGAACATAAGGATATTCATGATATAAAATGTAAAAGTTTCTTTATTTACACCTCATAAAATAATATAGGTGCATAACATAAATTTATATCCCAAAGAAATAGAATTTGAGATGAATAGCCCTTACATAGATCATATCATTGAATTGAGAATTAATCAATGGAGAGATTATGTGTAATAAATGTAAATACATAAAAAAATTGAAATACAACATAAATAAAACAAATTTAATTTAACACATAATATTTACATATTATAATCAATGAATAAGTGATATAACCCAATGAAAGAAAATTGAGTTAAGAAAACACTTACTACTTAGTAACTTTGAATTCAAATCACATTAGATTAAATAGTTTGAATTGAAACTTAAAATAACATGAATTATAGAGTATTAATGATGTAACATGTAAAAGTGGAAACATAAAAACCATATAAAATAAATTAGGTGCATAATATTAAAATGTGCATTAATAAAGGGAAATTGAGATAAAATCCCTTACCTTGAGCCCTAACTTTCCATGTATGTCCTTTAAAACATATATATTAAATTTATTATTTTATTTCTTAAGAACCATTTTCTAGGATTAATACCTTATTCTTTAACCATTAATTTCATTTATATTAATGACATATTTAATTACTTAATCGATTATGTCTAGATCGGGTGTTTTGAGGATGTTCGGTTAATAATTCGATAACAAATTCAGTAGAATGAACATGGTAAAATATGTAATTATTCCATAATACCTATAATAAAAAACATTAAATAATTATCATTTTTATATATCAATTATACTTTTAAAACCAACCATGAAGAATGGGTATGAATAATGAACCGTGTTACAATCATAGAGACAGTAGGTCGTATGTACGCATGAGTAACGTTTCTATTTTTCAAATAAAATGATTGAAAAAAGGTAATTATAATTTTATCTTCTTATAATATCATATTATTTATTTAAATATAATTATATATAGTATTCATGTGATTTGTTCATGAAAAATGAATCACATCGCTTCTTGGAGGTGGTAATCCACATGTATGCACGAACAACGTTATCATTTTTCAATGGATGGAAAGGTAAAAAATTTGATCATATATTATCTATATAGAATGATAAATAATTCATTAATATCATATATATATATATATTAAATCAATAATTATAACTATTTGTGATAGTTGGTGATGGAAAACAAATTACATTGGTTCGCGAGGTGGTAGTCCGTTGTACACATGAACGGTGGTTTTTTTCCTCATTTTATGGAATAGGAGATGGATATAGGTTATTAAATTGACATAAAAATATCTCATTACATAGAAGATACTATTTTTATTATTTTATAATTTTTTAAAAATATTTTAAGAAGGTATAAGAATAAATAAAATTATAACATTCGGTTAAAAGATATACCTTTTGTTCAGACAACATCCTTTGATTTACACCTTAAACCCTATAAGGTTGGTATTATGTCCAAAATAATACCTCTATAACATTTTTAGAGATGTTATGAAGGTATTTTAGTGGGTATTTTCTGAAAAAATTGTTATTTAAGTGTGGAGAGTAGAGGATAAGAGGTTCCCTTTTATAAGTGAGGGGAGGGGCACTCTTGGAATTACTTAAAGAAATATAAATTAATTTTCATATAAAAATAGATCCAAATGATATAATTATAATATAAAATTATTATGAGTCTAAATAATATCATAAAATAATATTGTGACAATATTTTTTTATGTTTTTACCCTTATCTCTTAGTTTTAACCACCCTATTAACCCTTTTAACAATTACCGTGACATTATTGTTTTTTACTATTTAGGGGTCAAGAAAGTTACTATAAAAGGAAAATTGAGCCATAAATGGAACATGGTTGATTTTTTAACCATATTTCATTTAATTATATGAATATAATATTTTATGAACTTTAAATTATTTAATAAAATATTATTTTATATAAAATATCATTCATGTCATTTTTTACACTATTCATTTGGTTCGACTATAAAGAAAAGAAAATAGAAATTTATTTCAAATATAAACCTTTCACACATCCCAAATCTGTTATATTTGTCTATAAAATTATTCTTACACTATAAATCTCCCCAAAAATATTAATTTTAGAGTTTTTAAAATCATTTACTTGATTTTTTTACTATTTGCATAGGCACTCTATCAGCATTACATAAGCATTTAAGGCAATTATTTCATCAATAAAAATTAAATATAAATTACCATGATAAAAAATCAATCACATTTAAAATTTAAATTTATAATCGAACATAATTTGTTTTTATCACTATTAAAAAATATTATAGTTATTAAAAGTAAGAAAGTGACATTTTTAATCTTATCTTTTACTTAAATATTATAAAGGTTAAAATCAAATAGAAATAGAAAAAAAGGGTCATATTTTCAAATTTTTAATGATTATGGATTAATTAGACTCATACAATAAAATTAAGGAAATTTTTTTAATTAATTTTGAATTCATATCACATTAGTTTTAACCTTAATTAACTCATTTTACTTTTTTTGTGGTCACGAAAATTTATTATGGTTACTATTCATAATGACCAAAAATAAAAAGAAAATATTTACCAAATTTGGAAATACTGATTAAAAATATGTAATCCATTTTTCAAGATTCAATTCTTATAACTGGAAGAAATCAATTTTAATATAAATGTGTAAAACTTAATAAAAAATGGTTTTTAGAAAAATGTGTTTTTAATCACTAAAATGAAATTATTCCAAAATTAGGTATAATGATGCTTAAAATATAATTAATTAGATTATATATAACTAAATAATTATTATTTTTATTTGAGATCAATTTCAAATCCTAATGGTACTTTTTAATTATTTTATTTAATGAAAAAATTGGTAGTTTTACAGAAATCAGTATTTTTCACTATTCAATGAAAAATCTATCTTTTCAGAATAATCCCAAAAAATTAACCTCAAGATAATTTTTAAATGATAAATAAAATAATTATATCCTTTTTATCAAATAAAATTTCTAAAAGTTATAGAAATTAATTATATTATTCACTCACAAAAAATTAATAAAAATAATCTTTGAAAAAGATGTGTTTTTAAAGAATAAAATGACTTTACTAAAAAAATGAGTGATTATTGACTAAGAATTAATCAATAAATTGGTATTGATTATGACCTTTATATATATTTCATAATGTGGTTAATCCTATTCATACTCTCAAATTTAATGTCTAGGTTATAACTATAACATTTAAATATTAATATTTCATGGTTCATTTAAGCTCTGTGTTGCATGTTGTATACACTATTGAACATAGTGTTTTTTAAAAATATTGGGATATTATAATTGATGATATATTTGAAAAAATAAATGGAGAGATATTGTTTTTGAATATTGACCTCAGATCAGGATACCACTAGCTAAGAGTAAAGGAATCTGATATTCTTAAGAGATATTTCAAGAGTAGGTATGGGAATTATGTAACGACCCGAACATTCATGAATAAAATCATCTTTCTTTTATTTAATTAAATGTCCTATGGATATAGAGAACACATGAGTTTTTTATTTATTTTATCCAATTAGGTTTAAATGACTGTTAAGTATCATTACCATTGATAATATAAGCGTTGAACAGTGATCACATGACTGATATAAAATTAAGGTTTTTAAAAAGAATCCTTTCAACGTAGACAAAGGAGAGGATGGCCTCATCCAGTAGACTCAAGTCATACAAAGCTCATTTGTTGGAGCTCAAAAAGGAGTTATCATCAATGGGTTTCACTCTTGACCAATCCCAAGTCTAGCTTCAACGCGTTAATCTTGAATGGAATCACCTACGGGAGAAGTGGAAGTTAATAGAGATTACCACTCGAGTGATGTTATCTGAGTCGCCCCAAGAGTCTATCACCATCGCACACCTTACCCTTAGGTCTTATGTGGATGTTATAAGGGGTTATTTAACAATGAATTTGTTACTTGTTTGTGTAATCCCTTTTATAAATAAAAGTCCTATTCCATCAATTCTTATATAAGAATAGTTTTTCTTAAAAATATAATGAATTAGATAAATTTATTTTTCGGGTAAAATGGTAATTTTTAGAAATATATAAATTATAATATTAAACTGAGGTTTTATTAATTTTTTTATTATAATAGTGTTATAATAACACTCCTTTTAATTATAAGTGGTGATTATATTCCCTATTATTTTTACTCTATAAATGATAAAGTATTCATTTTGATAAGAATTATATTTTCATACAATAAAAATGAAATTGTATTTTTAATTAAAGAATTTATTTTGATAAATTAATGAATTTTTGTAATAAATATTATTTTAATAAAATATTATTATTTATAATTTTTATTAAATATAAATGATCATATAATTTTTATGAATTAAAATGTAATTTTTATTAAGGTTTGGGAACGTTTTTTGTCAAAACCCATCAATTTTCAATAAATGTAGGTTTTTATTTTAAAAGTAAAAATTAAAATATTTAGAAAATTATTCAGATAAAATTAATATTATTTTTGGAATCAGGACGTAGAAATTATCCAACAATAAATTTTTTATAATTTTCTGACACACTCAAATTTTTGGGTAAAAATTAAATACTATATAAGTATATAATGTGTTTTATGACATCATAATGACCCAATAGTGATGTAATAAAATACTATAAATTTTATATATGTACAATATATGTTTTATCTTTAAAATAATATGATTTTATATTTGTTTGATTAATTTTATGATGCCTTAGTGGACCCTCCAAGACTTATAAAATATTTTAACATCTTAAAATGATTTCCTTGAGAGTGTGACTCACCTCCACATACACAAGCCTAATATTTTAATAATTTATGTCATTGGACTTATAAAATATTTTATACCACTCCCCTTGTCCAGAAACTATGGTCAAATATCATGGTCTGATTTGTGGTTTTAAATATTTTAATGTGTAGTGTCCAAAACCTAAATAATAAAGAATTCCCTCTCATTTCCTATATAAACTCACCCAATATCACACTTATCTTCACTAGAAATACTTGTAGCACATCCCTAATCTTTTATATTCTATATATAATCCTCATAAGGTTTCCCAAACTCCCAATAATCCTCTCTCAAGCCTCTCCCAAGCCTTTGGGATCACACATCCAAGTAAGGGATCCTCACTTTCCTCTCCTCCTTTCAAATTCAAGCATCTTATTTGAAAGTAGTTCATGTAATTTATAATGGTTATAATTTAACACTTTTATAATAATTATATTAATTTCATTTGATGTTATTTAAATTAGTTATTATTTATCCTCCCTCATTTTTACCCTTACCTAAGCCGTTACTATGCCGAAATTTCGTAGGAGATCTTCCACCCTCCTCTTTTATCAAGCATTTTTGTCATATTATGTATTTTAATTTATTTAATTCCAATGTTGGGATATGTTACTATATATCCTCCTTAATTCCCATTTGATTTATAAATGATTATATCCACTTTTACTCTCATTTATCCCTCTTATGAACCCTTATATACACTCGTTACATTGCTGAATTTTTGTAAGGGATTTCACTCTTCTCATTTCCATTCAAGCTACTTTTTACATTATAATTCTTAAGTTCCATATTTATATGATGTTTTATGTTATTCCAAGACCTACATACTTTCCATTTTATGTATATATTATTATATCTTCCTTTAACTCTCATCAATCCCCCCTATGATTCTTTAAGCACACTCGTTACTATACAGAAATTCCGTAAGAGATTTCTTCCTTTATCATTTTTTTCCAAATTCATTTATGTTGATATACCATTTTATTTTCAATTAAAAATGTGGGGGTATAATTTTTCACCTCCCACATACTTCCCTACTTATTTTTTAATGATGATAGACCTCTTTATCTCTCATTAATCCCTCTCATATACACCTATTACCATGCTGAAATTTCGTAAGAGTTATTCAATTTCTCATCTTTCTTCAAGATTTTTTATTATGGAATTCCTTCTATTTACAAATTCTATATGTTTGTAAAAGTGTCTATATAACCCCCTTACTTTAAATTTCATTTAAATATTATGATAGACCCCTTTCTCTCTCATCAACCATTTTTATGAATTTTTATGTCACGTCGTTAGGCTGCCGAAATTGCACCGCAATTTTTCATGCCAAAATCATCGTGTAGTGAATACCATTCCCATCTCTCTATCAAGGGTATTAACCTTTATTCACATATACTTATTGATTATATAATTTCATGTATGTATTACACATTCCTTTATTTTGTAATAAATGATGACGTTGAATGATTCTATGTTATATGATCTATGTGGAACACTTATGCATGAAATGAAATGTTTATAAAGGGTACACCCTGATAGCGCTCCAATGCATCGGGTAATGTTTAATATCATGATACTCCATGTTAAATTAGGTTTTACTCATTCTAATTCAAGTTCAATGAGGTTTTACTCATGCTAATTCAAGTGCAATGAGGGTTTACTCATGTTAATCCATGTGTAATGAGCCTTGGCTTATGCTAATATCATGTTGTATTTTATTACCATATTTCCACGTTATGATAATCATGCTATATCATGCCTTTATTTTCATGTTTCTATTATGATCCGTTGATATGAATATTTTCTAACATGTACTATATTATTCATGTTATGCCTTGTTTACTCCCTTACTAAGCTTTATAGCTCACCCTTTTCTTATGTATTTCCTCAGGTTATCCCATGAAATGAAAGTACAAAGGAATTTTGTGGTCATGTAAAATAATTTTTCAATAAAGATGTTGTATTTTATGTCTTAATTTGTCATGTAATGTTTCTAATTTCCCAATACACTATACCTATAGATCCTCAAAGTTGTATTAAGTGCAAGTTTATGTAATAAAGTTGTTTAAATGTGAAATAAGAAGTAGGGTTGTTATAAATTATGAGTATCTTATTATGCCATTTATATTTAAAAATTACCCTAATTTTCATAGATATTATAAAAAATATATTCAACCTATATCATGAAACCTTTTTTATAGTGTTTTTGGATGATATCTTGGTTTTCTCCAAGATTAAGTAAGATTATGAGGACTATCTGGAATTTTTGGGTAACTTTTAGGGATCATAACTTATAATCCAATTTAACTAAATGTATATTATAGATCTTAGTAGTGAAATTATTGGGTTATGTGGTCTTTGATAAATTAATTTCTCTATAACATGAGAATATCTTAGTGTTAATATCCTATTAAATACCTTGGAATGTTTTTGAGATCAAAATATTTTTTGGTCTGGTTGGATATTATAGGTGGTTTGTTTGGGAATTATCTAATTTTAAATATTACTTGATGTATTTAACCTATAAGGGAGTGGTATTTTATTTGAATGAGAAGTTTTATATATACTATAAGGAGTTGAAATATAGTTTTACATTTTCTTCTATTCTTTTTCTTATGGAGCCTGGTGATGGATATTCTATGTATTGTGATACTTCAAGTATAGGGTATAGATGTGTTTTGATGTAGTGTAACCATGTTGTGGTATATTTATCTCACTAATTATTCCCCCATGAGAGTAAATACCACACGCATGGCCTAGATTTGGTTGTGGTGATTCATGTATTTAATACATGGTGCCACTATTTCTTTGGGGAGAAGTTTACTATATATACAAATCATAAAAAAAATTAATCATATCTTCTCCCAAAGTAATTTGAATATTTTTTAGAGGAAATGGGTGGATTATCTCAAAAAAATTGATTTTGAATTAGCCTAAACCCCAAGTAAAGTTAATGTGGGATATTCAGATTCTTAAGGAAGTTATGTATCCCCTTTTTGTTGGTAGAATTGGGTGAGCATTCCTTATTGGGAATAAGCATTATTCAGAAGATAACTGATAAGGTTTAGTTAATTCAAAAAATATTGGTGATTCCATAGAGTCACTAAAATTATTATTCTAACCATAATCATCATTCATTATAATTTTCCATTGGTGATTGGGTTTTTCTCAAATTATCTCCTTGAATGGGACATCATAGATTAGAAAAGTATGATAAGTTGATGTACTAGTATGTTAGGCCATTTTAGAACTCAGAGCATATTAAGAGAGTAGAATACCATCTAGTCTTTCCATCCCAAATGATGTCCATTCATGATGTTTTTCACATATCTTAATTAAATATATATCATCCAGACTTATCTCATGTGATTTAGTGGTAGGATGTAGATTTAGAACCTGATACAATCGTGGTTGAACAATCCATCCATTTATAGATCGTTGGGATATAGTGTTTCATGGTAAATATCTTTTGTTATTGTATATGATATGGTAGTATGGTGAAGATAAACATGAGACTTGGTAGCATGATATCTTAATGAGGGAGCAATGAAATAACCTTTTTCTCTAATAAGAAGAAATAAGAACTTTCTGGTGGTGAAAAGTAGCATGTTAAGGAGAATTGTGACCCCCCCCTCCCAAGTCAGTGTTATATATTTAATTTGACTATTTCACTTAATAATTTTATTTTTGGGAGTTTCAAGGGTTGGATGTTTGAATATAATGAAAATGGGGAAGCTGGATAGGTTGTATGGTTAACATATGGTTAATTCTAACCATTCACACAAACTATAAAAGGGGGAAGTGAATTTCTAATGAAGTGTGCATGATTAGTACATAGTTCTCCAAAATATATAGTCAAACCATTTAATTTACCCTTATGTGAGGTTTTTATTTCATAGTGGGGTATACGATTGGTGAATAGTTGGTTCATGATTAAGGTAAACCATATAGAAAAAAACATGTGAACTACCCTTATATATGGATTTTATTCATAGTGATCACTGAATGGTTAGAGGATGTTTTCCCAAACTATGTGTCCAAACCATGTGACTGACCCAAATTTCTTAAATTTTGAAATTTTATATTTATAATTACTCATTTTAAACTAATTTATTCTCCCTCCTTCCCATTTTCACAACCTATACATCTCTTGGTTATAGGTTTCACCTCATACAAGCTTTTTTGGTGGTTTCCTTAGAGTTTTAGTGTAATTTTTTAAATTTAAATCTTGGTTTATCCTTATTTTTTTCTTCCTTCTTCTTATATTCTTTTTTGATTTTATTCTTATCTTATCAACTTGATATAATTAGACATATTGGACAATATTATGTCTAGGGATGGTTTTAAAAGTGAATATATTTGTTTTTAAGGCATGTGGGGATCCCTTTCCATATAATCCATTGGTATTAAAATATGGCAAGGAGGTTGCGATGAGTTTGAGGTAGATGTCTCTATATAATTAATCATTACTTTGAAATACCAAGTTACTTGATTTTTTATGGATTCTATCATCGTATTATGGTTGAAATGAGTGGTTAAAGAATAATTTATAATTTTTCCTCAAGGTTATTGGATTTATATATGATAAAGTGAGGTTTTTTCATGACCTTAATGTGTTGTTTATTTTAAAACCAATTTTATTTATATGAGGTGTTTCATAAAATGTTTTAAAGAGTATTTTGTTTCCAAATGGATTTTCAAAGGAAGTTTTGAAATTTAATTGCTTTATGAATTATGTTATCTTGATTCATAAACCCTAGTTTTATGTAAAGGCTCATTTGTCTAAGTTATTATTTGATATTGATGTTGTACAATATGTTAAGAACATACTTTAGTAAGTTTATATGATTATTGAGATGATTATATAATGTTTGTTATATTATGATAATTGATTATTTATGAGTTTCACATGAGAAAATTAGGTATGTGTTTGGGTAATTTGGTTGATTGATATACTAGTTTAGATCATTTCACTGGCTAGATCCCTTAGTTAAGGCATTTCCGGACTAGGGGATGTCACTCGGGGAGAAAAAATGGTAATTTGGGGTTTGGTTTCTATTAGATACACATAGGTTGACTCAATGTTCTGTGAGCTTGGTCCTAGATTACCCCTTTCTTTATTTTATGTGTATCAATGGTTATATCCCATTTTATATATTTTTGAGATATATATTTACTCATATTATAATTGATATTTATGTTTTATGCTCATATTACATGATCTCACCTTTAGCTTGGTTATTTGGTGATTTTTTGCCATATTACTCATAGTTATGTTTTCCAATTTACATAAAAATTATTTGGTGATACCCATCAAGTCGCTGATATATTTTATTTTATATTTTATTTTCATTTTATTTATCCTTGGGGTTTTCAGAAGTCAGGGGTCAAAATGAGAATTTTTGGAAAACCATGCACTCAGTTATATGAGAGGGGGTTCGGGTGACCGGAGATATTTTTCATGATCTATGCATAAATTTTCTAATCATGTAGTCACTCAAAGAAAATCATGTAACCTATTTTTTATTAAGGGTAGTGACTTTCATGGTTAAGGCATGGTTTGGAAAACTATGCAGCCAAAATGTGTGGTGTGTCATATTTCTTAAAAATATATAAATTGCCTATATAATCTTATGAATTATAGATTCATTTAGTCCCTTATTCATACCAGTTGTGTGTCTTTACCTCTACTTGTTATGGATGCTCTTCTCCCCTTTTTTCTTTATTTTTATCCATTACTTATTGGTCGATTTATCAAGGTAAGGTGTGGTTTCTTTGAGAATCCTCTTCTCCTCTTACCTTTCTCTTCTATTCTTTTGGAATTTTGGAACCCTAAAAATCCCATAGGGGAAAATAATAGGGTTATAGATATGTGTTTTAGGAAATTTATTATTGTTTTAGAGTTGAAAGGATCATCTCTTCCCATTCCTAATGTTTTCTAATGAAGGTGATGTGTTTTGCGTCAGTTTGAGGTAGGTGTCTCTACCAATGGGACTTTCTCATGTAATACTCTTAATTCTTGATTTTCATTTGGTTTAAATTGATTAATTACAATTTTTATGAGGTATTGAGGTATGTAATATTATTTATTGTTGTGATTATTTTTATTTGTTGAATTTAAAGTCATTTTCAAATGGTTTTCCTTGAAAGTCAACTTTATTATTTGAAATTTTTTGATAAAATATCTTAAAGAAGATAAGTGGTTTCTATTGTACCTATCTTATATTTTTTAATGATAAAAAACAATAAATGTGTTTTTAACTATTTATTTAATTGATTTCAATGTTTATGTTTGGATATGAAGATAGGAAGTTGATTTATCATCCAAAAGGTTCAAAAGGAGCTTGATAGGTTGTTTGGAGGACCCTCACCTGGTAATGGCACTAGTCAGCTGGTGGAACAAGGAATAAGCATTATATTATACCAAGACCACTAGGTATCTGGTAGGATTAGAATAATCACTTGCTCTTGCCATTCCCCAATGACCAACTGGTGTCCACCCAATGCCCCACCAATGGTGCCAGAGGCTGGCTGGTGGGATCGTCTGGATAGCCAATGATCCTGGTCAAACTAGCCATTTAAAGTGGACATCACTGCATTGACTAAACATTTAAAGCTATATTAGACATGTAACTTATCTATAAAAACCAAGGTAATTTTGGGTGTTATAAATAAAACCCCAAGGAGGCATGGACATCAATGGATATGAAACAAACATCAAACAGATGTGAATCAAAGAATCTTGTGCCTTATCTTGAGAATATTCATGTGCTTCTTTATTATACTCGAATTCAATCACATATCTTATTCTTTATTTCTCACATTATAATTATTCAAATATTTTTAGAGATTAGAGAGTGTTTTGTAAATTTTCTTCCTCTAAGAAAACCTACTCCTCTTATTCTTCTTCTTTTGGGTTCTCATTAAAACCAAAGTGAGGGTTCTTGGGTTTCTCAATTTCTCCACTCAAGATCAAGTGTTGTATTAGTTTTATTTCATACACCATTAAAAATCATGTGTCTTATTTATTTTTGGGTATCTTATCTATCAATAAATCTAAGGTATTAATACAAACCTCTCAAGAAAATTAATGGAGGTAATGTAGCATCTCGTCTTGAGTTTTAACTGAACTCCTTTATCAAATTATGTCACATTTAAATTTTAAATTTTGTTGAAATTACTATTTTAATTCATATATATTGAACTTTGTTTATTTTAATTTATCACTTAATTTCATAATTATATTTCATTATTTAGTTTTAATTTTTAAAAATAAATTCATCCCTCCCCTTGCCATCTTACTCAGACCAGCACTTGGTATTAGAGAAAGACCTTGTTTTCAAAGTTTTGTTTTTAAAAATCCTATTATGATTTAAGGAATAGTATTTAAAATATTTATTCTATCTATAACACCCAAGGTTCTCCCAAAGGACACTCAATGGGTCAATATCTATTATTTAATGGCTTGGGTTATAGTTATTAGAAAACTCACATGTCTATTTTCTTAGAAGAATTGGTTATCCTATTTATATAATTTTCATGCATGGTTAAACACCATCTAAATAATCATAATAAAATTTAATCTTAATGATATTGTGGTCATTAATCTTGATGGAATAGGCATGAATGATCTTTATTTTATTTCAAATTATGATGAATTTAATCATATTTTCACATTTAAAATTAATCATTAAATTTGGGAACAAATGTAAGTAAATCATGAAGACACTAATAAAGTCAATGATACTATACTTGATATGTATCATCGATATTTTGATAGTTTTAACATGTATTCTAATAAATCTATTATTGATATGTTTACTCGCTTTAATAATATTTTCAATTGTAGAAAATCTATTGGTGATAATATTTCTACAAAAATTATCATGAAGAATACAATTTGGAATTCTCCAAGTTATTGGGAACCTAAGGTGATACTAATTTAATAAGTAAAGGACATAAAGAATATGTTGGTTGAAGAACTTATTGATTCTCTCATTAGCTATGAGATTACCATGAAACATAAATATGAAAAGGAAACCAAGGAAGTCCTGGAAAAGAAGACTATTATCTTTAAGATAATGAATTATTATTCTTTTGATTGTGATGAAAATATTGTAAACCTAGCCAAGAATATGGAAAAATTCATGAGATAGAAGAAATATTTTCATCATAACAAAAAGTAAAATGAATCATTAATACAAAAGAGTCCATTAATAGCTTTATAATAGTTCTTTATCAGTGCTAAAAAAGTACTGACTACCAGATCATGGTTAAAAGCCCTAGACTTTTCTTAGTGCTAGAAAAGCATTGTTAAAAGACCCTTTTAATAGTGCTTAAACACACTAATAAATCACCCCTTTATCAGTACTTTTTTTAGTGTTAAAGGACCCTTTTAACATAGATTTTTTAGCACTGTTAAAGGATGTAAAATTATATTTTTTTGGACATATATGATCTCGATCTCTTTATCAGTGCTTCCAAGACCCCTTTAATAGTGATCCACCCCCTACCCCAACACTTTATCAGCACTTTTCACACCACCACCCCTTTATCAGTGCTTTGAGAATTTTTACCCTCATGCGTGCCCTCCTAGATTCGAACCTTGCACCTATCCTTTAAAGATGGAACACCTTGACCACTACACCATGTTTTTTTGTTTTCTATTTAATGATATTTTTGTTTATTTATATATATATTTTTTCATATATATTTTTTATTCATATATTTATATAATTATTTTTACTAGCACTGTTAAAGGGGGCCTTTATCAGTACTTTTTTAAAAGTTCTGAAAGAAGACCCTTTAACGACGCTTTTTAGAACAGTTAAAGACCCCCTTTAAAAATGCCAAAAAAATAACTGTTAAAGACCCCCTTTAATAGATATTTTTCTATTGTTGACAAAAGGGTTCTTTAATAGCACTTTTAGCTAGTTCTGTTAAAGCCCTAGCACTGGATAAACCAAGTTTTGTAGTAGGGAATGAGAATAAGAAATTGTGACATACTTTGAGTGAAAAAATAAAGGGACACATTAAATCAGAGTGCCCCAAATTCATAAAGAATATGAAGTATAATAATGAAATCAATAAATTATTCAAGGTTTCTACATGGAGTAAAAGTTATGATTCCCTCTCCTTAACTAAATCAGGTTTTGATAGTGAAAAATGTCTCATAGATGAAACTAAGGTAAATTAAAAGGTAAATTCTTAATCATCCTCTTTTTCTTCAAGTGTTTTAAATTATAAAGATCTTAAATATTCTATATATCAACTTGATAGTGATTTTTGGGAACTAGCCTCAAAATTCAAATATATAAAAATAATTATAATCAAGTAGTTTTTTAAATGGATAAACTCTCAAAATATTTTAAGGAGTTATTCTTAAAATTAAAGGAGAAACTGAATGTTGAAAAATTAAAATATACAATTAAAGAGCTTAGTAATTATCTTTCCAAGTTCACCCAAGGTGAAAAAAATTGAAATAAAATTTTGGGTTCCTATTGTTATGTAAAAAATTATTTTAGGTTTGGATTTTCAAATAAATCTAGCACCTCTAAAAATAAAACTTTTGTAAAAGGATTCTATCAATATAAATTTTGTAATTATTCTTATAAAATTGAGCATCATATTTATGAATGTGATTGTAAAAATTCTCATTATGGAAGAACAAAAAAAAATTCATCCCTCTTATAATATTTTTTTTATAATATCTTATTAAAAATAAATATGGGTTCCAAAATCTCTTTTAGCTAACACTTGTGGACCGAAAATTTGGGTACTAAAGTCTTTAGTTTCTTAGTTATTTTTTAGAAAAAAATTTCTAAAGAGAAAATAACAAGGATACAAATGGTACTTGGATAGTGGATACTCAAGACACGTGTATATTTACTACTCTACGTTTAACCATCTTGAAAATATTTATAGAATACATTTCACTTTTGGTGATAACTCAAAGAGTAAGATCATCAATATAGGTACTATTGTTTTTTTAAATTCCACTATTATAAAATATGTTTTATTCATTGATGGTTAAAAATTAAATTTTCTAATTATGATTCAATTATGCGACAATGGTTTTAAAGAATCTTTTGAAAATGGTTTTTTTAAGTGTTTGATTCAGAAGGAAATGTTTTATTTTCAACTTCTCATTTTAAAAATGTTTATGTAATTAATTTAAAATATATTTCAAGACAAAATTTTAAATTTTTTAGTGAAAAATATAGTGATTCATGGATTTGGAATAGGCGCCTTGGTCGTTGTATCAAACACACTTATCAAACTCAATAGTAATCATATAGTATGCGATTTTCCTAAATTACATTTCAAAAATTACATCGTGTGTGAACTATTCCAACTCGATAAGTAACACAAAACTTCCTTTAAATATAAAAATAAATTATACAACTCTAAGTACCTTAATATTATTTATCTTGATCTTTTTATACCAACTCAAGTTGAAAATATAGAAGTTAAATCTTATACTTTCATAATTTTTTAGGATTATATAAGATTTACATGGGTTTATTTCTTGGATCATAAAAATGAGTCTTGTATGGTTTTTATTAAATATACCAAGAAGGTCGAAAATAAAAAAGTCTACAAGACCATATCCATTTATAGTGATCATTGGGGAAGCTTAAAAATAAAATTTTTGATGAAATTTTTAATTCACAAGGTTATAATCATTCTTTTTCCACTCTAAGGAATCCATAAAAAAATGGGATTATTGAAAGTCAAAATCAAAATCTTTAAGATAATTCAAGAACTATTATAAATTAATATAAACACCATAAATATTTTTTTATTAAGATATTCAATACTACTTGTTATAACTTGAACCATTTTCTCATAATACCCCTCTTTAAAAACACCCCCTATTAGATTTGGAAAGTAAAAAAACCTAAAATTGTCTATTTTAATGTGTTTAGATGTAAATTTTATATTTTTAAAACCAAATACATCTTAGGAAAATTTGAACCCAAATATAATGAAGATATATTTTTGGGTACTCTAACTCAAGTAAATCATATTGAGTCTTTAATAAAAGGACCAAGATCATGTAATAATAAATTCATATCAAATTTGATTAGAATTATCCTAAACCACATCCTCAAATTGATGATATTGAGGTTTACCTGGAAAATTTTACCTTAAATAATCCACCTCATTCTAAATAAATTGAATTTTTGGAATAACCACCATATATTACTTTACCCAAAACATGGGTGAAATATAAATACTATACCTTATAAAATGTTATAAGTGATTTGAAAGCTAGTACTCGTGCTAGAAGGTCGGTTTTAAATGAGGTTTATCATCATGATTTTGTTTCACACTTAGAACCCCTAAATATTGATGATTCCATTAATGATGAAAATTGGGTACTTGAAATGCAAGAATAATTGAACCAATTCACAAGTAATAATGTTTATAATGTTTTTTAAAGATCCAATGATTGTCCCATTATTGGTACCAAATGGGTTTCTAGAAATAGATTAGCTGAGAAAGGAAACATCACTCATAAAAAATCTAGACTAATAGCCTAAGGCTATAATCAATAACAAAGCATTAATTATGGTGAAATTTTTTCACCTATCACACAGCTTGACTCTATTCAAATCTTATTATCATTCACCAATCATTTAAAATTTAATATTTTTCAAATAAATGTTAAAAGTTATTTTTTGAATGGTTTTATTTCAATTTTTTTTAAATAACCTCTTAGTTTTAAAGATTAAAATTTTCCAAATCAGGTTCTTAAGTTAAATAAGGATATTTATGGTTTGAAACAAGCTCTTTGGGATTGGTATGAATAATTAATTATCTTTATTTTAACAAATTACTTTAAAATGGAAAAAATTGATTCAAATTTGTTTTTCAAATATATTTAAAATGATTTATTAATTTTAAAAATTTATATCAATGATTTTATTTATTATTCTATAAAATAATATCTTGGTGATCAGCTTTGAAATTTAATGATAAAATAATTTTAGATGAGTTTTATGGGTGAGTTAAAGTTTTTTCATAAAATTTCTTAAAATATGGGTGGTATTTTCATAAACCAAATCAAATAAAAAATTAAATTTTAAATAATTTTTCTAGGGATCAATTAAAAAGATAATTATTCTTATGATTACTTCTTGTAAGATAACATTGGATGAAACCGGTAAAATGGTTGACAATAATCTTTATCGAGGTATGATTTTTTTTCAAATTTCTCAAAATATGGATGGTATTTTTCTAAACCAAATAAAATACACAAATAAAATTTTAAATAATTTTGGAATGTATCAATTAAATAAGATAACTATTTCTATGAGTACTTCATGTAAACTAACATTGGATGAAACCGATAAAATGATTCACAATGGGATTTATTGAGGTATGATTGGGAGCCTTATTTACCTTAATGTGACTTGGTCGGACATCATGTTTAGTGTTAGTATTTGTGCTCATTTTCAATATAATCCAAAAGAATATCATTTAAAATATATTAATATAATTTTCAATTATTTAAAAGGATCTAAAAAATTGGTTTATTTTATCTAAAATATACTTTTTTTTAATATAATTTTTTTTCTAATGTTGATTTTAGTGGATTCAAATTAGATTAGAAAAGTAAAATTGGTACTTTTGATCTACTTAGAAAATCCCTAGAATCTTGGAGTAGTAAGATATAAAAATTCATTTCCCTTTATATAGTTAAAGAATAATATATAGATGTGGGGATTTATTATTCCCAAATTATTTAGATAAAAACAATCTCTTAGATTATGGGCATATATGTGATCATGTTCCTATGAAGTGTGATAATACTAGTGCCATTAGTATTTATATAAATCTCATTCAACACTTGAATACTAATCACATTGATATTATAATTTACTTTTTGAGAAACCACTTTCAAAAAGGTGATATATTGCGGGATTTTATTAGCATGAACTTTAAATTAGCTGATATTTTTAGGAAACCTCTTCCTCTTAAATGTTTAAATTTTATTAATAGGGGGTTAGTAATGGTTCTATTGTGACACTTACATTAATATTAGGAAATATTAAATTTACATTTGAATTATTATTTTCATTTAAATTATATTTCAATCTTAAATTAAATTTTGATCTTTGAAATTATTGATCTTTTTAAAGGGGGGATATTTACTTTGTTTTAAATTACTTGCATGTTTATGAGTTATTTTTATAATTAAAAAGGGGGATAAATGTATCATACTATTTTGGTATATTTTCAAAGGAATAGAAAATTAGTAATATCAAGGAGAGAGTATGGTAAAGTTAATTGAGTGTGAATTTCCTAGAAAACATATCCTTGTCTGGATACAAACAAGTAGATTTGGTTTTGTAATAGATTCACCTAAGGGTAATAACCTCAAAAAGGTATGGTTTGGTAGTAACCCAATATTTTCTTTAGGCATGAGTAGTGTTCCTTTACTGTGTACCTAGTTTGAAAATATTGGGGGATAAACTTTAGATAAATCACATTACCTTTATAAATCATTATGATGGATTGAAATATTTGGTTTGAAATACTCTTTGTTGAAAATATCTTCAAAATATCTTTTTTAAATTTCATATTGAAGTTATTTTTGAAATTAATTTAGAAATATTTTTTATTAAAAATTTTCATATGCCTTTATCTCTTTACATTCTATTTTTATTCTAAGTGTTTGTGATCATCAAAAGGGGTTTATTGGTGTGTATCTATTAGATGTATTAATGATCACAAACACCAAATGTGTTTCTTAATATTTAATTTGAGTTATTTTTAGTTTTTATGTCTGTAAATGAAGATAGGAAAGTTTACTATTTGTTTTAAGGGTTAAAAAGGAGCTCGATAAGCTATTTGGAGGAGCCTGACCTAGTAGTGGCACCAGCCAGCTAGTGGAGCAAGGCAAAAGCACTTGCTTCTTCCAAGATCACCAGAAAGTCGATAGGAATAGAAGAAAAACCTACTCCTATCATGCCCCAACGACCATCTGGTGGCCACCCAATGGCTATCCAGTGGTCCCAGGGGCTAGCCAAAGGGATCATCCAGCTAGTCACTGAGCCTAATAAAACTAGTCATTTTAAGTGGACCTCACCATTTTGACTCATTTTTTAAAGATATATTAGACCCAAAACTTATTTATAAGGACCAAGGGATGTTAGGGGTTATAAATTGAACCCCAAGGAGGCATGGAAATAATATATATATACCAAAAATCAATTGTATATGAATCAAATCCTCTTGTTCCTTCTCTTTGGAATATTATTGTGATTATCTATTATACTCAACTTCTCTCTCATATATTCTTCTCTATTTATACCATTATAATTCTTCAATTTTTTTGAGATATTAGAGGGTTATTTTTAAAGGGTTTTACTCTAATAAAACATCCTCCTCCTCTTCTTCTCTTAGGTTCTCACTACCACCAAAGTTAGGGTTGTTAGGAATCTTGCTTTCTCCACTCTAAAGAAAGTGTTGTATTGTTTTTCTTACTTACACCATTAAAAAGAATGATTCTTATGTATTTTTTGGTATCTTGGATACCAATAAATATAAGTGATTAATAAAATTCTCTAAATAAATTAAAGGGAGAAGATGTAGGGAATCATCTTGAGTTTTAGCCAAACGCCTTTATCAAATTTTTTTGACTTTACCTTTTAATTTCCACTACACTTACTATTTTAATTCAAATATATTGCACTTAATTTTTTTATTTTAATTTATCACTTAATTAAAAAATTATATTTCATTATTTAGTTTTAATTTTTAAAAGGAAATTCACCTCCACCCTCTTTCCATCTTACTATAACCAATAGTGTCAAATGGATTCTTAAAATGGGTTTTGATATTCCCTCATATATGTGATTATGGTCATGGATTATATTTATTTTTTATCATTAGAATCATGTGGGACACCTTGGGTGAGTTGGTAACCTGGAATAATGCAACCCTTAGCGTATATTTTGTGTTGTCTAGGGTTAGTTACATAGTTATATTGAGCATGATAACGAGATGGATTATCCCCCCTTTGAGAAAATTGAGTTCTCGGGGAAGGTTAACTAGGTTCTTTTATGCTGGATAGAGTTCTGAGGGATATTCCTAGTTGTCATAGATCCATAGGTAAAACCCATGGTGTTTTTTCTATATTACATATTTAATATTTCATGATTGATTTTATGATATCTCATATACTGTGTTACCCTAATTTTTATTCATGTTTTCCTTTTCCCCATTATTATAATACTTGGACTTGTTTACTAAAACTAAAGGTATTTGTGATCTATTTTCAAAGGATTTTTTAAAAAATATTATTTTAAACTAGAACTAATGGTATGCATGGTGACAGTCATTAAGTAGATTCATGGTGGTATCCTATTGGGATTTTGACTCACACCCTCCATATTCCTTTGGTCATATACAGACTTTGTTTTGAAGGACATAGGTAAATGTCAGAGTTCCATGCAGTTTGGTGGCTCTTTAAGAGGCTCATCATCCTTCCATGCTCTAGTGATGGAGGTGACCATGGGTCACATAGAGTGTTGGGATCGTGTAGATAATTTTGGGATCCTCTATAATTTTAGGATTATTTTGTATCAAAATCTTTGGTTTTGACCTTTTTATGTATTATATATGTGGATGATGCTTATACCTTTATTATACAAAAATCATGATGTTATGAGTTTTAGTTCATTATTTTTGTTGATTATACTTTGTTTATTAATATATTTCAAAACTGTTTATTTGATGGAGTGGGAATCCAATTTATAGATAAGTCATTCTAGGTTTATAAGAGGAATATGTGTGTTGTTTATTATATTCTAAGGGTGAAACTGTTCCTAAATGGTTACATTGTGACACCTTAGTACTTCTCAGCAACCCATGGTGATCGGGAATGTTCTTCAGGCCTTGTGGAAAGCAATCTTGAGTGATGGGTCGGGTTAACCCAGGTCTATTCATTACAAAATCATATCTAATCCCTCTTTTTATTGTGTTATTAATGGTAGTATGAATATAGGAGCATTGGAGATCAAGATGTGGGTGTGGGAGAGTGCCTGATCAACTCTTCTTTGTGTCAAACCTCGAGTTACCATGGGTGGTTGGGAGTTATTTATTTAATTTGAACTCAATTTTGAGTTTTTTTAATTATATTATATGTTATTTATTGGTGGTTATTATTTTTTAGAAGAAATTATGTATCTTTTTAAAAAAAATAGTTTCAAGGTGGGACAAGGGAGGAAAATAAAGGCATGTGATTTAGTAACATGGTTAGTGTAAACCATGTGGAACCCATGCGTCCAGGTTTTCAAAAAATCTAGTTCCATTTTTTATTATTAGCACATGTTTTTTCAAATCATGCATCTAAACCATTAATAATGGGAAAATGTTTAAATTTCCCATGTTTTCACCCCTTTGTTATTTGAAATTATTGTGATTGATGTTATTACTATGTAAGAGATTGAATTGGTTTTTATAATTGGAATTACATGTTGATTGAGTTTATGAATTTTATTTTTTTTTTTGCTCATGCCCCCAAAAAATTCCCCTATGAACCAAAGAGAGGAAGTTGTGTAACATGTCCCACATTCTAGTCCTCTAGTAGACCCTACTACTATGGAATCATCCATTTAGAACATTCAATATTTGGGCCAAGATAGTGCAAGATATCAAGATTGGATATTGGACTATGATCAAGATTTTATTAAGTAAAATCCAATGACCTTTAATGGTGATAAAGGTCCTCAAAATCCTAAGGAACATATCAAAAATATTGATCATATGTTCCATTTCCTTAAGAACCCAGATACCTCTAAATTTTACTTCACCGCCTACATGTTGGAGGGACCCATTTGGAATTGGTTGGGGTATATAGTGCAATCCAAGTTGCAAAAGGATATTACATAGGCCTCATTTAATAAAGTGTTCAAACAATAGTTTTATCTAGAAACATTGGGGGTGGAAAAGTATCATGATTTTCTGGATTTGGAGTAAGGGAACTATTCAATAATAGAGTATGACACTCATTTAATTAAGTTAATTCATATTTCTTCTGATCTCATCATGAATGACCATCTCAACACTACTATAAAATTGGGTTATAAACACAGATATATAGCCATAGTTTTCTAAAATTGTTTATATAGGTATTTATATCAAGATTATATCCATGGTTTGTATAGAATCATGGCTATAGCATGCACCTATAACCACAGTTTTCTTAAACCATCACTATAGGGAGTTTTTTCGAAGGCTATAGCCATGGTTCTCTAAAAACATGGATGTAGAATATAACTATAGCCACAATTTTCATGGAATATTGGCTATAGGTAGTTTTTTCAAAGGCTATAGCCACAATTTTCATGGAACTATGTCTATAGGTTGTTTTTTCAAAGGCTATAGCCATGATTTCCATGGAACTGTGGCTATAGGTTGTTTTTTCAAAGGTTTTAGCCACAATTTTCATAGAACCATGGATATAACCTTCACCTATTGACATGGTTTACCCAAACCATGGCTATAGGTTTTTTTTCTGAAGGCTATAGCCACAGTTTTAATAGAACTATGGATATAAGTTTATCATGTAAGCGTAGGAAAAAATCACATGGGAATTTTGTAGGAAGACCTATTTTTGTGGGTATTATTCATATTTCCATGGTTTTTAAAGATATAAATAATATATATATAACATAATTTGGTTGTGGGTAAGTGTTAAGGTGTCTGGTTATGCGTAGCAGAGTTAAGAAGATCGAATTCCGCTGGGATAAATTTATTTTACACCAATAGCCATAGTTTAAAGGGATATAGCCATAGTTTTCAACATGAAAATAGATCTTGTATCCATGGTTTAAATTGTGGCTATATCCCTATTTCCATGGTGGACAACCGAGTGGGATATTTTCATGGTTTCCAAAACTATGGCTATAGGTTTGTTGCCACAGTGGAAATTATGGCTACAGCTCATCAGAACCATGGCTATAGATTTTAGATATAGCCATGCCAATATGTTACACAGACCATTGTAACCATGGATATATATTATAGACATAGTTTTTACACCTATATCCATGGTTTTGGACAATATATATAGAAAAATTTTCTATTTATGTAAGGCTAGATGCTTCAAAATGGGATTAAAGGTCGAGATCAAGTCAGGGATTATTCTCCTTTTTCTACCAACCTATGAGAAGGTGGTGGATAAATCTATCTTTTATAATTATAATATAGTATTTTTAAGAGATTTATTAGTATCCTTTAAATTTTAGGATTCATTTGGAGTTTATCATATATCCAGAAGTGGAAGCAAGAGGAGTTCTGCCAATGAAGTGATGGGGGAACCCATCATTCATTAGATTATGCACCAGTGGTTTTCTCAATGCATAAGTATATAACTTTATTATAGTGTGGGAAGGTAGGCCTCACTAATATAAAATGTTAGGAGATACCCATGGAATTCCATCAGTGTGCATGTATGTTCCATCTTCAACATTTTTGCAAAGAACCTTCCTAGGTAAGTGGAGTCGGGTCTTCTATCTCTAGGAGCTCTTAGGTTTTATCTAATGAATATAAGGGTGTAGGAACCCATACTTAGATAAAGCGGGGTTCACGTCTAGATAATAATAAGTAGGTTGTATTTGAATCTAGATGTTTATATGTAGCTGAGCATGTTTTAGAGGAGATGAATGTTGGTTCAGCTACTATTAGAGGTGAAATATTTATTGCTTCTTCCATAGATAAGTTATTGTTTAATATAGTAATATCTCATTATTTTTTATCTATTTAAATCTACTTGATGGTTTGGGATTGTGTTTATAGTTAATTTAATTTCTATTATATCTTTCTAATCTATTGGGAAAGAAGAAGGAGTAGGGCTTTAAGTGTTCAGAGTTCCAGGTTGTGATTGTTAATTTTGAGATTATATGGGATTTATTCATTCTTGACCTAGATTTTTTAATTATTATTATTTTAATATACTAGATGATTAGTTTTAAGGTATAGATCAATTTATATCATCATCGAGTTTAGTTTCACTCTCTAGGAAAGGACACTTGTGTCTTTTAGAGTGGGTGAGACCCTAAGTCCGGTAGAGAATGATTTATTATTCCAAATATCGAGTGGATCAAATTCTAGTTGTCTAGTTTTATATTAATATATATTTATTAGATTTTATTTATTTTTCTTAAAGAAATTACAAATAGGTATCATGAGGTATTTCTAGAGGAATTTTTGGGTATCTCGCCTCATGGGGAGGTAGAGTTTTCTATCGGATTACTTCTTGGGATAAGCCTGATATCCTTTTCATCTTATGGGATGGATCCCACTAAGCTAAAAGAGTTAAAAATCAAGTTAGAAGATATTTAAGTCAATGGGTTTATTCAACCAATTGTTCCACTATGGGCATCATTGATTATATTTTTAAAGAAGGTGGGTGGAAACCTATGAATTTTTATTAATTAATGAAATCCCAATCAAGTGGTCGTCAAGAACAAATACTTATTTCCCATAAGTGACGATCTCTTTTATTGTACCAATGGATCCCAATGGTTTTCTAAGATCTATTTGATATATTGATACCCTCAATTGATGGTTTAAGAAACAAACAATCCTAAGATCACTTTAAGTATCATGTAGGGACACTATGAGTATCTAGTTATTACATTTGACCTTGCTAAAAATCATGTTGTTTTTATGGATTTAATGAATCGAATCTTCCACTACTATATAGATTTATTTATTTATTTGTGTTTTTGGATGATATCTCGATGTACTCTAAGTTGAGGTAGGATAACAATGACCATTTAGTTATTATCTTTGAAACCTTGAGAGAGAACCACCTATATACAAAGTTATCTAAATATCAGTTTTGGATTCAGGAAGTGAGATTATTAGACCTTATAATATCCAAGAAATGAGTTTCAATGGATCTAGAGAATATCCAAGTAGTGATTCCCTATGATAATCCCAATAATGTTTTTGAGATCATGATATTTCTGGGTTTATCCATACACTACGGGTGTTTCATTCAAGACTTATCTAGGTTGGATTTTCCCTTAATAGCCTTGAATCGAAGAGGGGATAAGTTTGATTAGGCTGAGAAGTGCTAGTGGTATTTCAAGGAGCTAAAAGTGAGGTTTATTTAAGCTCTATTTCTAATTCTCCCATATCTAGGTATGGGTTATGCTATATATTGTGATGTTACAGGCTCAGTATTAGGGTGTATATTGATGCCTAAATGGCCCGAAGGCCTTCATTTTTATTGATTTTTGATAACCCCCCTTTCAAGGGATGAGGGGGAACCCTTAAAAGGCCCGTAGGCTCAGAGATTACATGGACCGTAGGCTTAGAAGATTACATGACCCAAAGGTCTTAGGGAATTCAACCAGACTATCTACAAGGAACTGCCCCTCCCTGGCATCTGCATCCTGATAGTAGGTCTCCACCTTTGCATGACCGTCTAGCTAGGCTTCCCGTGCAAGCACAGGTTGGTACCGATGGTATAGCCATACTCTCTCATTCTGAAAATCCATTTAGCTCTGCTATGGTGAGTGAACCTACTCTGAATCTTCTTCTAGGGATTCTCCTTTTGTAGTGTGTCTGGGGCCTGCATTCATGTGGATCAAAGGCCTTGGGGTGGCCCTAAGGCCTTAAGGTGTCCCGAAGGCCTTGAGAATCAACTGTCCCGAAGGCCTTGGGTGGCCCAAAAGCCTTGCAGGACCCAAGGACCAAACTGGTGGCCCGAAGGCCCAGATGGATGAATAGTTTCGACTGCTACAGTACCGAACAGTTCCTGCTACAGTACTGCTACAGGACCCTGGAAATATGCCTCTACCCAGATTTGATCTCGGGTCTCTTGGATGCACCTAGCAAGTCCTCACCAACTGGGCTAAGAATAATTACATCACTCATGACCTCAAGTTAGAATCTTTTATGCATGAATTAAAGACTTGATGCCACTATATTTTAGGGGAGTAGTTTATAGTTTATTTAGAACATAAGAGTCTAAATTATTTCTTCACTCAGAGAGACCTGAATCTTAAATTTAGGAATTGGGAGGGGGTTGTCTGAATTTTGTTAGGGAAATTTGGTAGCTAAAACCTTGATCAGGAAACTACAATCCCAAGAAGTGTAATAATTATAGGATTAATGGTTCTTTATGGTCTTGTTTACTAAGATACATTTGGATTTGGAAGATAAGGGAGAGAATTTGGTTTGGATTGTTCATAGGCCACACCTTAATTAAATGATTGGATTCATCTTTATCGAGTAGATGATTATGATTGTTAGAATATTAGTAGCATTATAAATGGTGTGGAGACCTTAGTTTATTAGTCTCAAATTACTGAGGGTGGTTTTCCATTTCAAAAAAGGCTTTTCATTCCCTTATAACTAAGGTGGGAGTTGATGGAGGGTGGACACCAGTCTAATTGGGTCATTCACTATAAGGATACCAAGATGTTATATGATTTGAGATATTGATATTGGTGGCTCAGGATTAGATGGTTAGTTTTTGATTTCATATCTTGATGCCTCACCTATGATAAGATCAAATTTGAGCATCATCATATAGTGGGATTATTATATCCCCTTCCCATTCCATTGTGGAAGTGGAATGAGATATCCATGGACTTCATTTTTTTTTTAATTATGATCTATATGGGAAGGATTCTATTTGAGTGTTTATTGATCAATTGAATAATTTATCCCATTTAATACCCATTCAAGAGTTGATGAAGGTATAAGAGATCAAAAACCTATATGTCAGATATCATGATACTTTATATCATGACTTCAATAATTGTATCTAATAAAGACCCTTGCTCCACTTCATGGTTTTTTAGTAGTCTTCAGGGAAGTGATACATTCTCAGATAATGTTGTGTATGATGTATCAACCTAAGATAGATGGTTAGGCTGAGTGGGTCATCCAAATCCTCAAGGATATACTTCGAGTGTGCATGATTGACTTTAGCAGTTCTTAGGAGAAACATCTTTTGTTGGTCAAATTTTCCTATAAAAACAATTATCAAGATTTGATCAATATGAATCCCTTTGAGGCTTTATATGGATGATTCTATAGATCACCTCTATATTGAATATATTTGGGTGATAACTCTTTATTGGTGTTGATAATCATTCATAAGATGACAGAGAAGGTGCAGCTGATCTGGAAGAGATTGGTGATAGCTCAGAGTCATCATAAATAATATACTTATCATCAACACCATCTATTGGTTTTTTTTAGTTAGAGATCAGGTGTTTATGAGGGTTTATCCCTAGTTGGGACACCGTCGGTTGGGAAGAAAGGATAAGATAATGTTGTGGTTTATCAATCCATTTGAGTTCATATAGAAACTTTGGGGTATTGGTTGTTCTTTCCATTATATATTACATTAATCAATGATGTATTCCATGTCTCCCAAGTGAAGAAATATTATCCAAACCTATCCCATGTGATTGAATGGTAGTATATGGATATCGATCTCAATACCTATACTGTAGAACATCCGGTTCATATCATGGATTATCATAACAAGGTTTTTCATGGGAAATAAATTCCTTTAGTCTATGTATTATGGAAATGTGGCTAGGATATCTATGAGAAATGGGAGTGTGGAGAATTATTCAGGGAGTAATTGCCTCACCTTTTCATGGATTCATAACCTTAAGGACCTTATGGGTGAATAAAGTGGCATGGTGGGGAGAATTATGACACTCATCAAGTTACTAGTATTTTTTAATTTCTATTTTATTTATCCTTGGGGATTTCAAGAGTCTAGGGTTAAAAATATGAATTTTTGGAAAAACAAGTCAGGGCACCTGGTTAGTACTAACTATGCTCCCAAACATATAAGAGGGGGGTTGGGGTGACTAGATCCATTTTTCAGGATCTCTATATGATTTTTCTAACCATTTATAATATCTAAGAAAACCATGTAACCTGTTTCTATTAAGGGTGGTGACCCACACAATTGGAAAGAAATGGAAAATCATGTGGCTAAACCATGTGGTACACCAAATTTCTTAAAAAACTAGAAATTACTTATCCACCCTTATGAATTATAACCATATCCCCTTACCCCTCTTCCTCTCATTTGTTCACCTTATCCTCTCCTTGTCATGGATTCTCTTATCACCTTGCCTTATTGGTATTATCCCTTTCTTCTTGGTTGATTTCTCCAAGGTAAGGTGCCTTGTCTTTGAGATTCTCATTCTCCTGTTCTCTTATTACCATGTTCTTCCAATATTTTGGAATTTTGGAACTATGTAAGCCCATAGGATATAATACTAGAGTTAAATATGGGGGTTTTATTAAATTTATTCTTTTTTAGTCTTTTAAGGATCATCACTTCATGTTCTTAGTGATTCCTTATGAAGGCAATGTGTTTTGCTTTGGTTTGAGGTAGGTGTCTCTAATTAATGGGACTTTCCCATGGTATACTCTTAATTCTTAGTTTTATTTTGGTTTAAATTAATTAATTATAATTTTTATGAGGTATTTAAGGCTAGTATATGATTGATTATTATGATTGTTGGCATGTACTAAATTTAAATTCATTTTCAAATTATTTTCCTTGAAATTCATCTGTATGACTTGAAAGTGTTTAATTAAATATATTAAATAACAAAAGTGGTTTCAAATGGATTTTTAAAAGGGGTTTTAAAATGGAATTTATCTTGTATTTTATATTCCCTCATTTATGTAATTATGGGCATGGATTATATGTATGTTTGATCATTGGAAGCACATGGGAGACCTTGGGTGAGTTGGTAACCCAAATGGATGCAAATCCTATTATAGATTGTGAACTAACTAGGTTTAGTGGCATAATTAGACTAAGTGTGCAAATGGGATGGAGTGGAACCCCTCTAAGATAATTGAGCTCTTATTTAAGGATTATTAGGTTCCTTTATAATGTCTAGACTTCCTAGGGCTAGTCCTAGGAATCATAGATCCATGAGTCAATCCCATGGTGTTTGTGTTGTACTTATTATCACCCATTGAATGATTGAGCCTATGATATCTCATATATTATGTTGCCCTCATGTTTATTCATGTTCTTATTGTCTCCCTTATTATCGAACATGGCCTTGTTTTATAAAACTAATGGTATTTATGATTTATTTTTAAATGATGTGTTTAAGAATATTATTTTCAAACTAGAACTAATGGTATGTATGGTAATAGTACTTACATTGATTCATGGTGGTATCCTACTTGGTTTTGGACTTGCACCCTAAATATGCCTTTGGGCATATGAAGACTTGGTTTTATAAGACACGGGTAAAGGAAAGGGCTCCATGGAGTTTAGTGACTCTTTTTTAGGCTCGTTATCCCTCTATGATCTAGTTATGGAGGTAACTATGGTTCATGTAGAGTGTTTGGATCATGTGGGGAATTTTGGAATCCTTAGTTATTTTTGGATTATTTTGTATCAGCCTCTCCGGTCTTGACCTATTTTTATATCTTTTGTATATGAATGATGATTATCCCTTGTCTATACCTATAGAAAAATGTTATGCATTTTAGTTCATTATCATGGCTACTTATACTTTGTTTGTTTATTCATATATTTCAAAATAGTTTATTTGATTCCATGTGAATCCAATTTATATATGGGTCATGTAAATTTTCTTAGAGGAATTCATGTGTGGTTTATTGAATTATAAGGGTGAAATCATTTCTAAAATGGTTACATTTTGATACGTAGGTGCTTTTTTCCAGCCTATGGGGATCGATAATGTGCTTTGGGCCTTGTGAAGAGGTAGATTGGGTGGTGGGTCAGGTCCACCTGAGTTGGTTCATTACATATTTAATTCTAAAACTCAAAAAAATATGATATCTATTTCTAAATTCTTCTTTTAGGAAACAAAAATGTATTTTCCTAAAAATGATTTTTTCAAAATCATATTTTTAAACTTGTTCTAACAGTTTTCATTATGAAATATATTATATATATTCATAGTGATATATTATTATAATTTTTCCTCACACCCTACATACACCCTATAGATGTATAAATATTTGGTTTTATATGACTCTAGTAGAGATAAAGATACCACTTCTCATGTTTTCTCTTCTGATACCTCTTCATGATTTGTAAAATTATGATCAGTGTTAATCATGGATCATAAAGAGTTAACTCATGTGGAGCATTTTGGGGATCCTCTTATGTGTGTTTACATTTTTTCATTGATTTTATATTAGCCACTCTGACCTTATTTTTATTTTAGATTCATTTATACATGATTCTTGTATATCACTTTACTTTTGGTTTATAAAAATATGTCAAGATTCTGGTTATTTTTGTTGTGTTATGCTCTATTTGTCTTGGTTAATGTTATTAATTCTACTTATTTGTGCACATGGATGTCAAATACATGGATACATCATGTCATATTCTTTAATATGGTCTATTTTTTGGTTTATGTGACTTTGATAGTGAAATCATTCCCAATGGTTATATTGATACACTCAGTTCTTATTACAAGCCCATGGAGATTGGGGGTGCACTTTGGGACTTATTGTTGGTTGGCTCAGGTGACATAGTAGGTTGACCAAGGCCAGCTTATTAAAAAATGGTATAAGGTCCCTTTTATATTTGGGGTGGTATTTTTAGTATGGATATAGGATCATTGGAACTCGAGGTGTGAGTGTGGGGGAGTGGTCAGCTAACTCATATTTATGCTGAGACTCGAGTGTTTGAGAATTATTTCTTGAATTTGAGATTTTTTTCAGGTATTTTGGTATGAATTATAGTGATTTACTATTATTATTAGTTTTAGGGGTAATCTCATGATTTATTTTTAAAACTTTAAAGTTTTAATGTGGAAAATATAAGGAAACTAGAGGCATATGGTCTAGAAAACCATGCATAAGTCATATGATCGGGCTTGGATACCTTCTCAATGTCACTCTCATGATTTTCACATCATCCAACAAACTGTGTGGTCAAACCATGCGTAGTGATGGAATGTTGAAAATTTTTATGTATTCACCCCTTTAGGTCCTAAGATTGATATTATTATTATTATTATTATTATTACTTGTTTATTGGTAATTGGGTGAAATTTTTATAATTTATACATGCTATTTGAATTTCAATGATATGTTTATTGAGTTTTATGTTTCATGTTTTATATATGATGCCTCCTAGAAGGTCTTTAGTGAATCGTGGAGAGAGGCCTATAGAGAATAACCTATAGGACAACCCTTATATGGGTCTTATTATCATTTTTTTATCATTAAACCCATTTAATCTCTATGTCTATAAGGTGGGTGAGATCAATCATGGGTGATGGATCATTCCCAAAGTTTTACTAATAAGAATCTACATGTATTTCATGGTTACTATGGGTCATAGGAATCCAAGGAAAATATGAAGAAGATCAAGGGTTTCATTGGTATTCTTAGAACCCTTATGACTTCCAAGTTTAGTTTTTCCATGTATGTGACTAAGGGACCAAGCCATAAATGATGGGAGTTCATCATGAAGTCTGAGATACATGTGGATCTCACTTGGGATATATTTATGGAGATTTTTAACCAGTAATTTTACATAGAGACTTTGAGGGTGGAGAAGACCTAAGAGTGTGTGGCCTTAGATAAGGGGATTCATTTTATAATAGAATACACTACTTGGTTTTCAAAGTTGGTATACCCTATCCCTAATCTCCTCACAAATGATTATCTCAAGGCTTGATGGTTTGATATGGGTTTTATAACTAAGGCTAGATCGAGTATTGTTCTTTTATTCATATAAACCTATATGGAAGTGATCAATAAAGAAATAATGGTTGAGATAGATATAGAAAGGTTGACTTATTTGAGTGGTGTCTCCATTGGTAGAGTATAAAGTAATAGTTCCTCATCTATTTAGAAGATGAAACATAAGTAATATTTATTAGGTGGTAGTAAGAGTGTGAAATTTCACTCTAATTCAACTCCCATGAAACCTTTGATTCATAAGTTTGTGGTCTATTTTCAATGTGAGAAGTTAGGACACACTAAAACAGATTTACAAGAAGTTATAAAGACAATCTATCAATGTGGGAGTTTGGTTCATCTTCAATTCTTTTATAGGTGACCTCCACAAAGTAATAAATCTAGGTACTCTTATACCAGAGTCTCTTATGTGCATTCAAATTCACCTAAGATAGCAGGGTCTCATCCTCAATTGAAAGTGGATTATCGTTCTACTAAGAATTATTAGAGTGGTCCTAAATCTAGGCACCTATATGGATTAAATCATGTACCTAAGTTATTTGATGTTGGGATAGAAATCATTAGAGTAGCATTGTTTATTTCATATTCTACGGTCTTGTCTTTGTTTGGAATAGGTGTATCTCATTCCTTCATCTCATTTAAATTGATCAATATGCTAAGATTATGATTTTATTTGATGTCGTATGTGATGAATCCTTCTACTCATTTGAGAAAGAGGAATTAGTAGGAATTAAAATTCCCTAAGTTTTATGTTATAGTTACCTATGTGAAGAGCGTATGGTATTTTCATGTTCTTGATTTGGATATCTTTAACCTCATATTTAGTATGGATTGGATGGTTAGCTCAAAAGATTATATTGACTACTATCATTGGAAGGTTATATTTATTTATCCTAATGGAAATACTCAAGTATTCCATGGTGATTGGGATCCAATATTAGTTAGGGGAAGACCCATTATCATTGATATAAGATCGATTTCATGTTAGATATCCATTTTTATTTTCAATGGTATTGAATGGAGTTTATATGGTCATCTTCTTATGGGGATAGATGGGTATCTTGGGATTTTTCTTGATGATTTATCTAGGTTTCCACCCTATTGGGAGTTAGAATTATCTATTGATTTACCCTTGAAAAATGACCCCATTTCCTTCCCATCTTATTGAATAGATCCTACCATGCTAAATAAATTGAAGGCCTGGTTAGAGGATATTGATAGAAAGGGTTTTATTCATCCTATCATTTCACCATGGGCATCACCGGTTCACTTTTCAAAGAAGGTGGATGTAAGTCTCTAAATTTTCATTGATTACTAAAAGCTCAATCAAGTGACCATCAAGAATATATACATGTTGCCTTATATCGATGATATTTTTGACCAACTTAGGGGATTAGTATGGTTTTTAAAGATTGAAATCGCATCATGATACCACAAGTTGAGAGTGAAGGAAGTGGATATTCCTATAAAACTGCTTTCAAGATCAGGTACAAGAATTATTATTATTGTATTATTCCATGTTTCCTTACCAATTCCCCTGATATTTTCATGGATTTAATGAAATAAACCTTCCAATGGTATCTTTATACTTTTTTTTTGGTGTTTGTAGATGATATATTAGATTAATCCAAGATGAAGGAAGATCATGAGGACTATCTTGAAATTATTTTGGGAACTTTGAAGGAACATTTCATGTGTTCCAAGATGACTAAATGTTAGTTTTGGATCCATAAAGAGTGATTCTTAGGTCATGTGGTCTCATAGAAAGTAATTTCTATAAATCTTGAGAATATCTTAGTTGTAATATCCTAGGAAATGCCCAATAATGTATTCAAGATCACAATATTTATGGGTCTAGATGGATATTACAAGTGGTTTGTTTGGGACTTCTTTAAGTTGGAATCTCCCATGATAGCTTTGACCCATAAGTGAGTGTTATTTGATTGGGGTGAGAATTATCAAATATATTTGTGTAATTGAAAGATAAGTTTACATCATATCCTATTCTTATTATTCCAAAGCCTAGTGATGGATATCTTTTGTTTTTCTATGCTTCAAGTATAGTTTTTGGGTGTGTTTTTATACAGTGTGACCATGTTGTGTCATATGGCTCTTACCAATTACACCCTCATGAAAATAACTACCTCACCCATGGACTATAGTTGGTGGTGGTGATGCATGAATTGAATACATGGTGCCACTATCTCTTCGGGGAGAAGTTTATTGTGTATATTGATCATAAAATCTTTAAGTACATCTTCTCCTAGAGGGATTTGAATCTTCATCAGAGGTTCTAGGTGTAGTTTATCCAGAACATTGATTTTGACTTAGCCTACACTTCTTATAAATGGGATGTGGTGGTTGGTTCCTTGATCCAAAAATTTCAAACTCATGTAGTGAAGGAATCAAAGGATGAATGGAATTTTATGAGATTATTTAGTTATATGCATCTAGATGTGAAAGAGGAGTAGGATCAAGTATTCATGGATAGTGTTCAAGTTGCACCCCCATTAAATAATCACATTAAGCCAGAGTATCTATGAAATAATACTTTTAGTGTAAAATAATAATTCTAAATATTTTAGAGACATCGAGTGATTGGTCTTGATCTCTTTATGGTGCCATTTGTTTCAGAATAAGGTCATTAGTTCCTTTGAACTTAGGGTAGGTGGTGATGGGATGTAGGAACCATTATAGTTTAGAAGTTCACCCTATGGGTACCAAGATGTTTTTTGGTCTCAAACATTGATATTGGGGTCTTGGGATAAATTGGTAAGTTACTAACTTTGTGTATCGATGCCTTACCTGTTAGAAAATTAATTATGAACATCATAATCCTATATGATTATTGTAATCTATTCCCATTTCGGTGTATAAATAGGATGAGATATCTATATACTTTGTTATTTTATTGACTCGGTATCCTAGTGGGAATAATTTCACATGGTTGATTATTTACCATTCAATGAAATTGTCTTATTTTCTTCCTATTAGAGAGTTTAAAAGGTATATTATCTTGTATGCATATATGTATAAGAGATTTTAATGATTTAGGTGTGTCATTGGTCATTATTTCTAATTGATACCCTTTATTTTATTCCCATTTCTGGAGGGATCTTCAATAATTGAGGGGTTCTTAGTTGAACTTAAGAATGGATTATCATTTGTAGGCATATGGTTTGACCAAGTGTATTATTCGAGTTCTTAAGGATATGTTCTAAGCATGCATGATTGGCTTCGGTGGCTAATGGGAGAAACATATATCATTGGTTGAATTATCTTATAATAATATATATAAATCCTCAATAAAGATAGATCTCTTTGAAATTATTTATGGATGCCCATGTGGTACCCTATTTATTGGGAAAAATTGGGTGATCATTCCTTATTATGATTCAGAATCATTCAAGAGATAACTGATAAGTTTTATTTAATTTATAAAAATTAGTGATCACTCAAAATCACTGTAAATATTATGTTTACCATTAAATTTATTTATTAGAATTTAACATTGGTGATCGAGTGTTTCTTAGAGTGTTTCCTTTATTAGTACATCATAGATTGGGAAATAAAGAGAAGTTGATGTCACTATATGTTAGACCATTTAATATCATAGAGTATATCGGAAGGGTGGAATACTTGATAATATTACTATCCCAAATGACATTCATTCATGCTTTGTTTCACATATCCTAGTTTAAGAGATGTCATCTAAGCTTATATCATGTTATTAGGTTGGAGGATGTGTATTTTGAACCTAGCAGCACCATGGTTGAGAAGCTTATCTATGTTATGTATCATTAAGATAGAGTGTTGTGGGGTAAATATATTCTATTAGTTCATGTGATATGGTATCATGGTGAATATATCCATGAGACTTTATACCATGATGCCTTGATGAGAGACAAATGACCTCACATTTTATCTAATAAGGGGTACTAAGAACTTTCTAAGGGTAGAAAGTAGAATGGTGGGAAGAATTATGATACCCTTAGTAAATTTTATGTATTTAAATTGATTATTTCATTTAACCATTTAATTATTAGGAGTTTTGGGAGTTCTAGTTTTAAATATAAGAAAAATGGGGAAAAAAATAAAGGTGTGTTGTTAGCACATGATTAGTGTTAATTGCATACCTAAACCATGTCAGGGGAATGGGGTTTCTAATGAAGTGTGCATAGATTTATAAATTGTGTGGTCAAACCATGTGATCTAAACTTATGTAAAGTTTTTATTTCACATTGGGGTGCATGGATAGCACATGGTTAGGGAAAATCCTGTGGACAAACCATGAAAACTACCCTTGTGTATGGATTTCATTAATAGAGGAAACTATATTATTGTCGCACGATTTCCCAAATTATATGGTCAAACCTTGTGAACTACCCAAATTTCTTAAATTATTAAATTTATCTTTTTTACATGTTTATTTTAACTATGTTTTTTCTCCCTCATTCCCATTTGTATGACCTGAAAATCTCAGAATTGTGGGTTTCACCTCCTCCAATATTCCTTGGTATTTTCCTCGGAGTTTTAGTGTAATTTCCTCAAGGTAACTCTTGGTTTATCCTTGTTTTATCCTTCCTCTTTATTCTAGTCTCTTTTTATTATATTATCCTTTTATCATATTTCCTTAGTTGTCCATGGTGGCCAATATTATGGCTAGGTATGGTTTTAAAAGTGAATTTCTTGGTTTTTAAGTATTTTGAGGATCCTTTTCTTCTAATCAGTTGGTATTGAAATAAAGAGATAAGTTTTAGGTAGGTGTATCTATATAATGAAACATTCCTTTAGCATAAAGGATATATTCCCTAAATATTTTACATATATGATGTGTCTTTTCCTATATTATAGGGTACTGAATAAACATGTCATATGGTATGGCATGTAGAAATTGAGGATGTGTGATATTTTTTGGTTTTGGTAATATCATCCAATGTGATATAGAGATACTGGATAGGCTATACTGGCCAATTATATTATAAGACATAGAGGAATCATAGTCCATAAATCATAAGGTACATTAATTTAGCACTTTTATGATTCTCTAAAGGTAGTGGAGTGTTAATAATTTAACACTTTCATCTCCTACATGTAAGCTATCATTTATTTAAAATTTTATATGATGAAACAATTGAGAGTTTATCATATTCAGGTGATTCTTTCAACCTATGGATACCTCCATAGGAGGGATGTATTTTGGCTACCTCTACTATGATCTTCATCAAGTACATGGGATGAAGACAAATTCAACATCCATATTTGATGAAAGGTGCATATTTTTATTCATTTATGTTTTTTTTTATTTCATTTATCTATCATGTTTGGTCTTTGATTTGGGTTTTCTTTATTTGATTTTTTTGTATTTAATGAGTTTTGTTGGATCCTATGAAACCTAACATTGGAATCAAAGTCTTACCATGATTTTGATTCATGAAATCATAACAAAAAATATTTTTTAAATTTATAATTCCTATTATATTCCTTCTCATAGAATATGATTCAAAAACTTCTTTTTCTCAATTGAATCATGGATTTTGATATGGGGATATTTTATCCAATGACTTAGTACAAATCTATTAGTTTTTTATTAGTTATTGAATACAACATAGAGATATCGTAGTCAATAATAGTGCCATTATTTTTAAAAATTGGGCCTCATATCTCCTTAATTATATCCTTTCAATTTGTAAAATATGATATGATACGTAAGGGTATTTTCCCTTTATACATAAGGGTAAGTAAGATGATACATAAGGGTTACCCCATATGTGATGGTTATTCCCTTTAATGTAAAAAAGTAAAACCCATATGTATTTCATATTCAATGATGGGACTACCAGTTTTAAAGTATGACTTATAGCACTTAAAATGTTTAAGCACCTCAACCTATCAATCCGTATTCTACGATTTGGATTATATCATCAAAAACGATTAGAAAATGAAATTTATTTTCCTTAAAATTCAATTATGAATTGAATTATATAATTTATAAATAGTTTATAAATTATAATAAAATGTATTTTGGGGTGTTTATTAATTTATAAAATATTTATAAATTAATTAATTATAAAGTGTTTATAGTCAATTAAATAATTAAGTGCTTATGAAACATTTTATTAATAAATATTCCACAAAATTAAATGTTCATGTTGAAATACTTTTTACTAAATTATATGGTGTACTTTATGACTTAGAAATAAAGTGTTTATTTAGAGATCATAAGGTCAATTTTTAAAGTGTGTATAAATTACAAAGATAAGGCTAGAATATAAATGGTTTATATATTAATTATGAATTAATCATAATTAATTAATTTGATTTTTTCAAATTAAAGGTTTTATTTGGGGTATTATTTAAACCACATAAAAATTATTTTTGATGATTGATTTTATCAAAGTTTAAATAATGTTAAATATTTGATATTTATATTATATAAAACATTTTCATAATACAAGATGAAATATAAAATGTGTATATTTCATGAAATATAATATATATTAAATATAAATTTTATATAATGAATAATATTAAAGTGTTTGTATCAGTAAATGAATATAAAGTGTTTATATTAAAGATTATGGGATGTCCATAATGAATAGATAATTTATAAAGTGTTTATAATTATATTTTATTTATGAATTGTTTATAAATGTTTATCTCATGTTTAAATATGTAAATTTTTCATTTATTTAAAATTTATTATCTTCTTATTCATAGTTATTAATTGTTTATATTATGAATGTGTGTCTTCTTTAGTTTAAACAGTTAAACAGCTTTTAGAGATTATTATATATATATATATATCTAAGGAATTTCATAATAGGTATGATAATGTATTTGTTTTTCTTAAACATTGATTTTGGATTGTTTTTGAGTTATGAACTTGAATTAAGTATTTAATTATGATTTATACATATTAGGTGTTAGAGTTATAATGAATTGGGATCTATCTTGAGTAAAGTATCTCTAGGTAGAGGGACTTTGGGTCAGGCTTCCTATAAGCTTGGAGGCTTATGCCATGTTCTAGATTGGTGGGGGATGACTATTTGTGGCTCCAAGATTACTCCTATTGTGATTTTTGATTTCATATAATTTTAAACCTTTCCATGAAAGAGTTTCATTTACCTTGTGCATAAGATGAATTTGGATATGTGTAAATATAATTGGATTTTAATTTGGGTTAGTAACACAAGTTATGAGCTGTGTAAAGAGATAAAAATCAATATGGTTTAAACATATTGATTTGGTGGAAGGAATAGGATTACAAAATAAATCACTAGAAGCATGCATACATAAAGGCAATAACATAAGGTAATGTGGTGGTATTAAAACCCCTTCAAAATACTAAGTGTTAGATTCCTTACAAAATAAACACATTTAAATACCTAGATCATACAACCAGGTAAGTTCACACCAAATTGGGATGCATATGGATTATATTGTGTAAGGCATGGTGAATATGGATAACCCTAAGAGTTAGGTTACCAAATTTTACTATGAGTATTGAATTTCACTTAGAAAGAAAACCCTAAGGGCTAGGATACCATAAGAATAGAGTTAGGTTTATCCATATGATGGATTGGGTAAAGTGTTTTCTTATCAACTATACAAGATTAATATATGATATGATTAGGATGATACCCTACCTAAATAAATAAGTGGTGAGGTTTATACCAAGGAGGGGTTATTTTTTAAGTGAAATATGGATCTTGGTTCACTAATGGATATGATAGATTTAAAAGGGGTTATCATTTTAGTGGGAGTATATTTAATAAAATTCCTTATTAAATGAATAAAAACCTGATAGTTATATGATAAAAAAATATATTATATATAATATCCTCGTCATCATCATCAAAATTAACTCTGAGATCAACCCTTGAAAGGGGGAAGCTTAATGTATGTAAATACTAAGACTAGTAACTTAAATAAAAGTTATTAAGTAAAAATTATATGTGTTAGGACAACCCCTTATTGAATAAACAAGTGTTAAAGTTTTTCAACAAGTGAATTTAAATTCTTTTGATAAGTATAAAATGATTCACTTCAGGTTTAAAAGGAATCATATATAGGATAACCAAAGGAATTTCAGTCTCTATTCATATAAGCAGTATGGCAAGGAAGGCTCGGGTCCAGGCTATTCCTGGGACCCCCCAAAATTTTATTAAAAGAAAAGACACAGACACTGCAGACAATGGAGGGGAGGGATCCACCGATCCACACCCAAAATCCCTTACGACCTCAGCCCAAAGGCCACAGGAACAGAGGAATAAAAGCAAAAGCAAAACAAACAAGTCAAAAGTTCAAACATAAAAGCATAAAAGGGGAGGATCAGTCAACATCCCCACCGAAATCTTCCAGCTCCGCACCTTGAAACCCCATGTCCACACCAAAGCCGTCACCTACATAAGCAGAACTGAAATCGGACTCAGCACCCATGTCCGTTGAGTCCCATCCAAACTCAAAATCCTCTTGCATGCCAAGCCTGGATAGCAGCTTCATCCTAGCCTTCTCTTGCTCTACAGAAGTTGAAATCCACTCTCTCTTATTCACCTTTAGATTAATTCTTATAGCTCGGGAAGAGGCCCTAGTTGCCATGGGACGTGGGAGAGTAGAGTAATCCTTCCTCTTTCGTCGTCTCGGAGGGGCAGAAGTGGATCCATCTACAACACCCGCCTTCGCACAAGCGAGACCATCACTGACCGATGTTTCCTTCCCTTTCTTATAGTCTGTCCCAGGGGTTTCAGCACCTCTTTTCTCCTTTGGCCTAGCCATAGAATCATTTATCCGGTGGTCAGCTTCAGAGAACCGTTCCCCGAGCCTCTCGGCTTCATCCTTAAGCGAGAACCTTTCCCGTTCAACCCACACCATCTCATGCAGCTGCACACAAAAAGCTTCAGCAGAGGGGACACCATGAAGGACCATAGCCCTCTCTAGGTCCATGGAACCAGCATCACCAGTATTTCCCGGCATACTGGGAGGATCCTCAGCATCGCTTGTGCTGTCAGAGGGAGGAGGTAACCCAGTCCCCAAGTCAGGTCCCCCCATGCCTGGACATCCAGACAGAACCAGAGGGGCATCACGCCAGTTCATGTGTGTCCCCGCGGGGATCCAGGTCTCTTCATCCACCATGGACCTTTCCTCAGCTGAGGACAAGCACCACTCATCTCCAGTCCTCGGGCCCTAAGAAACCACTGCCTCCTTCATGATATCTGCCACCTGCACATCCTCCCCGGTAGGCTCATCCAAAACTGCAACCTTCAAGCCAGCTATATCATCTCGTTCCAGATCTAGAGCATAGGCCCCCTCTACATTTTCTTCCTCAACGCCAATCCTCGTAGCTTTCCCTAAACATGTCTTCCTCCTAGGGGAGTCACCATAACCGTGGGAACCTTTAGCAGAATCCCGGTTCTCCCTCTCAGCCAGCATCACTTCTTCCTCATCAGCATTCCCTGAAACACCAACACCTCCAGTCAAACTCACAACGAAACCACCCGAATCCATTAGGGCCACCTCTAAATCATTTCTAGCCAGCACAGCAGATGAACCGGAAAAATCAGTGCTCAGAGGTTGGGAGGGAGCCACCCCCTTTGTCCCCTTCACCTCCACCAGAGGGAGGGTAATCTCACCAGAAGACATGCGAGCCAGAGAACTACCACCCCTGATAGTGCCAGAGTAGCCTCCAGAGTGATCACTATGCCCAAAGCTCCAACAAGATGAGTAGAAAACCGGCCATTTCTCGAAGATGACAGGCTACCTCCACCTAAGTTCTTCCCCCACTGCAATCCAGACAACATCCACAGGAGACTTCGAAGCATCGATTTCAACAAAATCCCTTGGTGAAACCGGATGACAAAGGGCCCTAGTCCTACAATCCACACATAGGAACCGCCCCACCAAGTTCCCAAGCATCGAGATAATGGAGATATTTTGAAAGGGAAGGGGAAGCTCAGGAAATCTCACCCAAGTAGCAGCAATCGGGGAACTACGCTTCAGATGAAAATAAAAGCTCCACCGAAAGAGGGAGAAACGAGCACCATTGCATGACTGAGGATCTGCTGACCAGGATAAGACTAGGTCTTCCTCCGTGGCAAATCGAATCATGATGTGGGATCTATTGATCAAGCCCACAATCGCCCGAGCCCTAAGATTCCAGAAAGCCGAAACGAACCTGTCGAAAGTGGTAATCGGGGGTCGCCGCATCGGGAAGCTTGCAACCAGAGTCAAGCGGTGCAGATCTGAAGCTTCAGTAAACTCCCGAAGCGAGAGTGGAAGCTACGGACAACCTTCAAAAACTCCGGAACCTTCGGGAAGAGCACCGTTCTCAGGAATGAGGGTAATGAATCAGCAGAGGAGAGCGACAAAATGTCCTCCAAGAGAGGATCCTCCCCCTTAGAGAGGGGGGGAGGTGCTTCATTTTCCATCGTCATCAACCTGAAAGGAAACCACCATTGCGGGGGAGCCGGATCGCCAGAATCGCCAGAATCGCTAGAGCCGCCATCATAGGTTCCAGTATGATTGGGTATAATTTCCTATAAATACTAGAGGTTTCCTTGAGTCTTATTCTGGTTATGGAGTTCATTATATTTTCATTGTTGGAAATAATTTGAAAATATTGATGATTTTAAGAAATGTTTACCCTTTTATTGTGTTGAGAATAGATGAACTGGTTATATGATGTATAGGTTCTAGTGTTATGTCAATAGTAAAAGTGGTAAAAGTTCAAGCCAAAAGAAGAAGAGTTAATTGGATAGTCAAATAATTTTTATTCAATTAGCTAGTTAATGTTATTAAATCATAGATTTATGAAGAAGGAGGAGCACTGATTCCATAGGATGGAATTATCAGGATACCTGAATGGGTTTGTGAATATTCATGGAATGTCCATGTTAAGTATCAGTGTTATAGAAATAAATTCTCTGATTTTGAAGGGTGTATAGTACCAAATGTATAATTTAAAAGTGTTTTAAATATACAAGATTTTAAAATTAAGGGAAGAATTTATAGGTCATGTAGTTTGCATTCAATTAAAAAATAAAATATTTGTTACATCAAATATTTTAATCTAAATGAATATATCAAGATCAGATGAATCTAAATAAAATATGTGTATATTTATCTCATTTCTAATATATAATAAGGTATTTTGTTTGTTAAAAAAGTTTTTTTATGAATAATATGATCCAATGAATTCAATACACATGGTTTATGATTCATTGAGATTCTATAACATGTTTTGAAATGGATACAAGGATAAAAATGTTTTATCCAAGATAAAAGTGTTTATCTAGATGTTTATTAAAATACAAAGGAAGATATTCCTATCACCCATAAATGGTATATTTTATGTAATAAATTCTTATTTTTAGAGACAAATTCTCTAAACAAATATAATTCCATATATGATACGGAAACAATGATTTATTTACTAAATATTTTTACTAAATGGAAATAAGTGTTACTTCTAAACACAATGGATCTTGTGTATCTTAGAATGATATTCTAAAGAAAATATAGTGTCTTAGAGGCTAGTGGGAGTATATTTGGACTTAAATAAGTTCAAAGTTAACAAATAAAGGATTATATCAATAAAAATTTAAAGTATATTTTGCTTAATATACTAAAGAGTTTAGAATATGTGACAGTAAAGTGAAATGTAAAGATATACATTTTGTTACTATGAGGAAGGGAATATCACTATTTCTTAAAATATTATATTTGTAAAAATAAAAAATAGAATGATACTTTATCTTAAAGGTTTTTATGATGTGCTGATAAGTAATAATGTAAATAGTTATATTAGTTACCTGAATATTTCAAGAAAAAGTTTGATGGAATAGATTCCAAGAATGATGATTATATACTTATAAAGAGTTCTAAGTAGACAAAAAAGTTGACACTGTAACATTTTAAGTTGTGGAGTTAAGGAGTTTGAATATGTTTAAGGAGTTGAATATTATGAATATGATTCCTAAATCTCACCATTATTTAAATTTTATTTCTTCATAGATTTTTCTCACTAAAGATTTTAGTGTGAGGGTTTTATCAGTTGGTCACATAAAAATGTGATATGAATTACATATATATGTAATGATTTAAAACCCCTAAAAAGTGTGGAAAATATAAAGTTGATATTTCGGTCTATCATATATGATATATTAGATGGATACTTATATAGGGTTTTTTTAATTATTCTTAAAAGAGTTTAAGAATATAAAATATTTCATAAAAAAGAAAATATCTATTTTATTATTATTTCATGATTGTTATATATATTTACATATTGATATATATTTCATGAATTGTAATGATAATTGACCATCACATAACCACTAATGAATGATACATCATCAATTAATAATTTAAGTGACCAAACCATCACCTTTCATTAAGGGTTAGGATCATAAGATCACTAACCTAACTAAGGTTCTACAATAAGGCTAATTCATCTCTAACCTAACTTGATCTCAAGTATTCCACTAGTAGGGAATGGTCTTAGACACCTCACATGTCTCATAAGGTTTTTCCCTAGGTGAAGAAACCATTTGTGAGTTCCAAGTCACACATCCATAAACTAGTTATATTATATAGAATCACATCTTCTCAAAATGTTACACTATAAATCATGCCTCAATTTATGTCATAATATTGATATAAAAACTCCTTATTTAGATCTAATAAATATAATGCAGGAGATACCTTTCTAAAAAAATACTCTATTATCATTATTATTAAACTTTGGCATGTTTCCATCTATCATGACTTTTATAATCTTGTGTTTTTTCATTCTCTAATATTGGATATTAGGTTTTTAATATTTATTTATTGTTTACATTTAACAATAATAAAGAAAATTATATAACTATTTTACCTAATGCATAGCACTATCACTATCATGTTTTCTATTTTTTATTATTTTTTATTATACATAAAAAAAATTCACTGACTATTATATTTTAATTCTAAAATAAGTGTGTAGATTCCCATTAAATATATTAAAACTATAAAAAAAATCTTGATATTCAAAAATAATTTGGCCATTTATATTATTATATTTATTTATATATTATGAAAACAATAGATATATAATTACCAAATTACATAATAAAAATAATGAATAATTTTGTTTTATTAATGGTAAACCTTTTAAAATAAATGTTAGGGTTTTACTTATATGCCATTATTTTTTTCAATTTTTATAAAAGGATGATAATTAAATATTTCTTAAGTGATAATTTTGTTTATGAAATATATTGTATTTATTTTATTTATGAAATATTTTGTATTTCATTATTATTGTTATTTATAAAAGTAAATTTTAAATTCAATTTCAATATACAATAAATTTTATTCAATACATGAAATTTTCAATAGGTGATAATGAGTCATTTTTTGGATTAAGTAAGGTGAACCAATGATGAATATGAAAAAGGAGTTGATTATTTTTTGGAATTTTCCAAACAAAATGTTACAAACAATGACTTGTTTTTCTGTTCATACTTCAAATGTATAAATATAACAAAGTTGAAAAGTATAGAAATAAAAGGTCGTTTAATTTTTCATGGTTTTGATATAAGTTATAATCATTTTATTTATCATGGTGAAATTGGGTAGAATTTATGATCTATCAATGATGAAGATTTTTAAGATAATAAATCTGATAAAATTAAAGAAAATATTTTTGATATTAGAGTAGAGGCAATTGAGAAAGCACTGATGATCAAGTACCAATATGGTGATGTTAAAAAACAATTATATCCTGGTTTTATAAAATTTATAGTTTTATCATTAGTGTTAAGATTGATTAACTTGAAGGCTAGAAATTGATGGAGTGATAATAGTTTTATAGAGTTTCTAAAATAGTTGAAAGACATACTTCCTAAAGACAACGGTATTTTAGATTCAAATTATAATATGAAGAAAATATAATTCCTTGTGGGTTTGGGGTACAAGAATGTACATGTCTACCCAAATAATTTTTTTCTATATAGGAAGGAATACAAAGTTATATCAAAGTTTCCTAAATATGGGACATCACAGTATAAGTTGAAAGACAAATCACGGGTCGATTTAACAATTACTAAGACTTATGCTAATAAAATTTGGTATCATACTATAATTCCTTATTTAAAACATTTATTTACAAATTTAAATGATGTAAAAAGGTTAATATGACATGTGGGTGATTGAATATATGAGAGAAAATTACAACATCTAGTTGATTGTCCACAGTGGAAGAAAGTTGGTCAATAGTTTTCTATATTTGGAAATAGAGTTTCAAATCTTAGACTTGGATTGTGCATAGATAGAATGAATCCATATTGATGAATTAGTATAAAACATAGTTAATATCCTATTTTATTGATAATTTACAACCTATATCATAAATTTTGTATGAAACGGAAATATATCATGTTGATTTAAATGATTTCTAGACCAAAACAACCTAGAAATAATACTAATATTTTATTATCACCATTAATTGATGATTTTAAGATTTTATGGGAGTAAGGTATTAGAGTGTATGATTCTTATAAAAAGGAATATTTTTAATTTCATGTAATGATTATGTTCACTATAAATGACTTCCCAAGATATAGAAATTTGTATGGATGTAGTGATAAGGGGCATAAATCTTATCCAATTTGCAAAGAAGGGTATTCATATTATCAATTACAAAATTATAGAAAAAATATTATACATTGGTCACTGAATATTTTTTCTATGGGTCACTCTCTTTGAATATTAAAAAATTATTTTAATGTATCACTGTAATTTGATATTCCTCTAAACCCTTTTTCAGCCGATTAGTATTTTGAGAGGATGAAAAACGTTGATGTCACATTTGGAAAGACACAAAAATTTGGTAATGACAAAAATATATATAAGAAACTATTAATATTTTTTGAAATTTTATATTAGAAATATCATGAGTTAAAAAAGCATTGATGTCGTGCATGTTGAGAAGAATATTCATGATAGTTTTATAGGAATATTTTTAGATATTAAAGGCAAGACTATGGATGAGTTGAATGCAATACTGTACTTATTTTCAATGGGAATACGTTTTTAGTTTTCCCCCACTTTTAAAGTAAGATGAACATACCCACATTCGTCTTGTTATACATTATCCAAAAGGGAGAAAATCAATTTTTCCAGTGCCTCCATGATATCAAAGTGTTGTAGAGTTATTCTTAAAATGTAAAAAAATTATTTCACTAAAATATTTGAAGTTAATGGGAATAAAATATCATGATTATCATGTTATGATGCAATATATCCTACCAATTTTATTACATGGAATATTATACATCATTATCAAATTTACTATCATTAAGGTGTGTTATTTTTTCAATTCCATTTTTAATAAAGTGATGGATCTGAATTAATTTAAAATTTAGAGAAGGGTGAATTATATATACTTTATCAATTAGAAATTTACTTCTCATAATATTTTTTAATATCATGATACATTTAATGGTTAATTTAGTGCGATAAATAAATCTTTGTGGTCTTATATATATATATATATTGTATGTATCCTTTTGAAATCTATATAAATATATTTAAGGGGTGTGTAAAAATCCATATCAACCAGAAGTGTCTATTGTTGAGAAATATAATTTCAAGAAAGTGGAAAATTTTGGTACAGGATACTTGTATTCAGTAGAGAAAATTAGTTTTCCTACATCTCTCTATGAATGAGTTGGATTTGGGGGAAAAGGGATTCACAGATTTAAAATAAAGTCATTGATAGGTCAATAAATAAATCTGACACATTTATAATTCTTAAATAACATAGATAATGCTCATCCACATATAAATTTTTATATTAATGTGTTAAAAAATATATCTAAAAGAGAAATATATATAGATATTTAATGATAATTATAAAACTTTTTGTAATGATTTAAAGTGACTGTTCTTGGTAAATCATATGTGTCAGAAACATTGATATGGTTAGAAGGAAACCCAAGTTTAAATGTAATAACATGGTCCAAGTATGAAATCAATGGGTGTACTTTTTATACCAAAGATCAGTACAACAAAAGTGTAGTTTAGAATATAAGTGTATCAGTGTTCACTGAAGCAATGCATTTTTTGAGTGAAAATAAAAAAACCCAATATATACTTCAAGTGAATATTTTTGAGTTATTGAATAAATATTTTAAATTGGTAATATTAAATCTTGAGTTCATGTTTTCAACTATAAATGTTTTATCGATAACAATGGTGTTAAATATGATGATTTCAATAAAACAGTGGTAAATCTAAATAGATTGTAATACACATATAACACTTTTATCATGGAAACACATGTGAAATAAATATTTTATGTTCTTAATCCATTAAATGTATAGTGGTACGTCATTTTACAAGGGAAAAAATATTTTGGTGATGAGAAACTAGATGATAAATTATGTGACATCCATACTTCTATAGAAATATTAGTAGAAAATATTGATGACTAGGTCATAAACATGGTTTGTGCCATACGGAATGATCATGAATAATGAATATGGAAAAACAATACTTTAGTTATATCCTAATATTATAGGTACTATATATTTATTTTCTATTTAAATTTTTAAATTTTTAAACTGTTAGATATAATATTTGTAATTTTTTTGTTATTTAAGTTGAATATTTTAACAATTATGATATATTAATTGTTTATTTATTTATTTTTATATAATTTTCTAATTATTAAATTTTGTAAAATGTTACATATACTATTTTTAATTTGAAAAATAGTTTGACTACTTTTTTTTGTTTTGTTTGTATTATTTTCTAATTTCTATTCAACTTTATATGTAACAGATGGATTTTCATAATCTTTTAATTAAGTTTTGTTTTCTTCTTTTTATATCATTTCATGTCTCATAAATTTTTTCAATGTTTTTTATCATTATAGATATATAAATTAATATGATTAAAAATTTCCTTCATTTAGTTTCATTGTGGTTATATCATTATTTAAATTTTTATTTAATTTTATATGTAATTGATATATTGTATAATATTTTACTAATTACTTATTAATTTTATTTTTTGGATAATTTCAAATCAAACAGTCAAGTCATCTCGATATTCTAAGGAGGATCCTATAAATACTTCTACTAAGGATCCTTCTTTTTCTTTTACATATGAGACTTCTACTTCTAAAGGGAAAGAGAATGCTTCTAGGGTTAGTAAACATTATGGCACACATTTATCTAAATTATAAGTTTCTCATAACCAGTATTAGAGGATATTTATTGTGTTTGGTGATAATGGTAATCTTATGGGTCCAAATTTCAAATGATTTAGAACTTTTACATATTTTAAAGCTTGAGAAAAAGTCAGAATTTTGATATATGATTGGAGAAGTGTTGACCAAACGGCATTATCTTAGCTATGAGAGACTATTTTGGTTAGTTTATTTATTATTGGTTTATTTATCATTATATGATTTTACTAATTTAGGTTATTTTTTCCTTCTCATCAGATGAAATATGATATACTTGACACTAGAGAAGTCAGGAGAAAATGTTTATTTTTTTATTCTATGAGGTGGAGAGATTTTAAATCAATTCTAACTTCAGGTTTCATTTTTTGTGAAAATAAAAATGAAAATACATGTAATATATTTGGTTTTATATATGAAGATACATGAAAAAAATATTGAAATTAGATAGTGAGAATCATTTTTGGTAAGTAAAATTTCAATTTTTTGAACTTTTTCTTTCTATAATCATTAAAAATGATCATATTAATGATTTTTTTATCCTTAATTAATAGGTTATGAGAAGATATCATCAACTTATCTAATAGAAAAATTTATACCCTCATATTTTATCTTATGAAGGATATAAATTATTGTAAGAACAAATGATGACAAAAAAATTGACAAATTAAGAGTCAATTCATCAAGCTCTACAGAGGTTACCACTCCTCTCCCCCCCAGCTAGACATGAAAAATGTAAAAGGGATAAGATGTTAAAAAATGGAATATATCTTATAGATGAGGAAAAGTTTATAGCTAAAAATATTATAAGAATTTATTTAAGTTATCTTTTAACTCTTTATATTTTTCAATTCACTAATAAATTTTCTAAATATTCTATACAATATTTCCTTGAGAAGCAGTGCATATAGAGGACCTTTATACCCAAGGGTAGGACTGATATATTTGTTTTTTTCATTAGGGAATCCCAAACACTCAGGTCATGTACAAGGATACATGATGGGTGTATCAATTTAAAAAGTGTTAAGTTTTTCTAGAACTTTTTCAAGGGAGGATGTTTATAAAGGAAAAAATAGATGTTTTAGAATATAAGGTTAAAGATATGGGAGAGATAATAGAGTAGATTATTAAATCATCAGTACAATTGATTTTTTCTAACTTGAAGAGACAGTTTCAGACTTCATATCCCACTCCACCTCCACCCACATATCCCACTCCTTCACCTTTTCCTAAATATCTTTCCCTTCCACCTCCTCCTCCATATATTCTCATATACTATGAGTTATATGTTAATGATTAATGTTATTATATTATATTATTTTGGATCATATATTATATTAAGGATACCTTACATCATCGATAGATAGATATAGATCAGTTTAGGTTAATAGTACAATATATTATAAATGCATCAGCTAGAGTATTATTTTCTACTAATTAGGTTTTTACAGTTGGAAAAAGTTTTAGACATTTTTCACTTTGGTCATCTTAACTTTTTTGAAAACTTACCACTAAGTTATTCATATATTATATCTTTTATTTCATATTTTTTTTAAATTTATTTATATATATATTAGGAATATATTAAAGGTAAATACAAACATGTTAAGACCCTATCGGCTTCGCATCCTATTTCTGAAGGACTTTCAAGATTATCATCATATCCATTTATGTTGAGGGATACTTATAAGTTCCAATAGCTACTGATATTTCTAGGAATGATTACATGATGATAATTTGTAACATGAACATCATATAGATTCTGACTGCATATATTTTGGAGGAACATAGCGCTTTAAAGAAGTGTAAAAAATAGATATTTTAAAATTTTGCATCAAGATTAATGTTTAAAAACATTGAATCCACTATACCCCTTTCTCATATTTCTCATGGATCGTGTGCAATTCAATTTAATCATTAAGAAAAAAATTAAACAAAACTATAAAGGGTACCTTGTTAGTTTGAAAAAACAATATAATTTTATCACTATCAGCATGTCATGGATTAATGACTCTAAACAAGGTATCCTATAGATTTTCCAAATGTGCACCAAATCTTATGGATTTTCATTATTTTATTATTGAATGCTAGCATGGGAAATCAAATTTCTTTACAAAATCCCTTCGATCATGTGAATAATGAGTGATCAATTCGAGAGAGGGAATCGATCAAAGCTTTTTCTTCCTTCAATTTCTCTATATAAAATTTGAGAGAGTGGGGGAGAGAACTAAAATTCGTGAAATATGTTGGTAACCACATTTTGAGCTTTAAAATATATTTATATTAGTGTTTAGGTTTCCATAAATTATGTTTTGATCACTATACAAACTTAATCTTCAAAAAAATCCCAAAAAACACACTTCTGAATTATTTAATAGGTCATAAGAATATTAAATGTTTTATCACTATCTTGTGAGATTATTAAAATGTTACATGATAAAATGAAAACCATTTACTCAGCTTGTAAACGCCCTAGTAATTTAATTAACCTTGAATGTGTTAAGTTCATTTGAAAATTATATTTTCTCATATTCACTTTTATCGTTAAGTAACTTATGAATACCTTGAGAAATAAATTCAATAATTATTATTCTAAACTTTAATAATATAATTGAATTAATTTACTTGCAATCTTCCACACTCAGATATTCACCAAGCCCCATATTTGGGGTCCCCTTTGATATGGATTTTATTTTATGTATTTTTTCACATCACTTTTAGTGTTTTAATTATATAATAAATACTAAAATATGTATTTAAGTGAACGATTTTAGTTATGTGGTTTATTTTTTGTTAAATAGTAAATTATTTTATTTTGTGTTGAAAATATTAAATTTAATGTGTAACTAATAATCTGTATTGGGATTTGAGTTTCTATTTTGTTTTGAATTTTCTTTTTAAAACTTCAATTTTGAGTGTTTTTTAATTTTCTTTTTTTAGTAAACATATTTTTTCATTTATTTGTTTTTATTAATTACTAAATTATTATTTTTTAAAATTTAATTTTAATATTTGGTTTAAATGTTTTAATTTAATGTAATTTTCATTTACAATTTTCTTATTTTATTTTTTTACATTCACTAGCGTGGAATTTTTAACAAAGGGGTGATTTGTTGTGCCAAGTGACTGTGTGTCTATTTTTTTAAGTTTCCATGAATTAAATTTCTAAGATGTTGTGCAAAGGTTCAAGTGATTACACTACAAAATAAAATTACCGCAAGAGACTCTCACAGTAGGTATACCTACCACAAGACAAATTAAAACTTACAAATCAATATATCGTGCCCCTGGATTTAAGTGACCACATAAAGCAGCACAGCCACTTAAGTGAACTTGCATGATGAGAATCCAACCTAACATAAATCCAAGATGCAAGCTACCATGAATACCTATTGTACCCCAAATATTCAACCTATCATGAGTAAAATGACTGTGGAATTCTATCATCACATGGTAACTTAATCTATTGTATGAAGGAATCCATACTAAGGTCAAATAGTGAAGTCGATCTATGATTGAAGAATCTTGATCAAGGTAGATATTGAAACTGATCTTTGATTTAATAGTGGTAGGAGATTCATTTTACTATCACAACCTTATTAGAGTTTGAAAATCCATCTGAATCCAAGCTCAACTGAAATTTTGTGGTCTGATGATGACTAATCATTGTTGTATCATCTTCAACCAATTGAATAATTTTATAGTTGATCTAGGTTTAGGAATTGATGAGTTGTCAAAGGAGGTAAGGGATGTAATGGGGTTTCATCGCAATAAGGAAGATGATGTGAACTACTACCATACTTAAGATGATGAAGATGGTGTCTATGTGTGTTGAAGATAATGATTGGGTTTCATATGGTTCATCAATGAAGAACACCTAGAATCCACTTAATAATATATGATTGGAAAATTGGTTTGAGAGGAGATTTGACCCTCAATGTGCTACTACTGGTGTTCATCTGTTTGTAGGTGTTTGCTTCTGAAGATAGCAAGGCCTCAGCCATCTCTAATACTCTGGTTGTGAGATCGTATAAGGGTGCACACTAGGTTTTCAGCATAACATATATGAGAAAATGTTTTCATGAGTGCTTTAATGAGTTCAATATAGGACTTTGTGGCTGGAATGTTCAAGTTTACCATTTGTTTGATTGATTGTTCATGGGGATGAAATATGGTAAGGTGCTACTTAGCATATTCATATTGATATAGATGAGAGTAAAAGGGATGGAATTTTTTGAGATTGATTGATCAAGACAAGATAAAACATGGAATGAAATGGAAGAATTTCAAATGAGGTTATAAGAGCCTTGATAATGTAGAATAATAAAGCCTAGTTGAGGTTGTGTGAGGAAGTTGAGTTCAACATTTCAATACCAAATATCTAAGTTTTGTTTCACAAATTAATATGAGTGAATTCTTTAAAAAATTGTTTGAGTTTTGAAATTAATAGTGACATGTGACTTCTTTAAGTCACGTTTTCAAGTAGAGGCATTGAAATATTAAATTCTCCCAGGTGAAGCTTCTTGAATTTGAAACCCATGTGTGGGAGTGTATTTAGTTTGAAGGGATTTATTTGAGTTGTGTGTAGGTAATAAAATACAATGACTAATGACATGTGGTAGGTGAGGAGTAAAAGTCAAGAATTAAGTCAGTGGAATTGAATCATTAAATGGGAACTTTTAGATGCTCTTTAGGGCATTACTAATTCTTTAACTCATGGTATTGACAAATGGACTTTGAATTAATTTCAGGAAGACACCACTAAAATTAATTGGAGATTATGAGAAGAGGAGAAGAAGGTATTTTCATGGTGAAGATGAGTAGAAGTGGGAATGAAGGGGGATGTTGATAATGAAGTGGGGATAAATAGAAATTGAATTGAGAGAGAAGATCTATAATTCTCTTTATCTTTTTCTTCCTCTATTTTTTTATATTTTGTGTTTGTATTACTTCTTACAATTAAAAAATTATTATACTTAATTTATTGAGGCATATCAATTATTGTAATTTTTTTCTTTTCTTAATCTTAATAATTAATCATTTACTACAATTTAATCTCTTTGATTGTGTATCTTAAGGAAGAGAATGATTTTTTATGGGATTAGTTGTAAATTTTGAGGGATATTATTACACTTGTAATAAATAAATTACAAGTAGAGTTGAAACTTTTCTTGATATCATAACATCTTTAATGATTTATTTAGTTGTAAATTCCCTTGTTATATTCACATTTTCATGTCTCTGTTCTTTAACATAGTTATCTTTAACGCTGCTAACACTGTATTTCACACTTTCTTTTTCATACATCACACACCCATATTCCCATCATTCCATTTCCCTATTTTCTTAGTTTAGAATTTAAATAGACCTTTGAAAACTTTCCTTCCTTAAATTGGGTTTGACCCTTCACTGTTATGTTGGTGTAGGAGTTATAAATTGCATTTTGATGGTCATGATGACCTTTATCCCATTAACCCTTCATCCTAAAATCATATTCATCTGAAAGGGTGGAATTTTTTGATACACTTAGTGTGTGAATATCTAAGACCTTATCTTAATAATAGTGAGTATAGCTCACTGATAATGAGTAGATTCTAGCAACCCATAAAGACCCCTAAGGCAATAAGTAATTTCATAGCTACATAAATCTCATATGAATACATGTCATGTAATATAATCTCTTTGTCTCATGATATCTCATAAAGTAGGATGTACACTCTAGTCATCATCCTTTATTTCTTTGTTTATTTATTGACCTTACTAGATAGACTTACCTTCAATCACTATATCCATGTATTTAATAAAGGTACTACCATCCTGATCAACTGGGGTAGAGATATCTCTTCATTTTGGAAGAGAAAAATCATGTCTTAATCATTCAACCAATGTCATTCCACCAATGACACACCCAACACAAGCTACCTCACCAAAAATTCAATGTCATGGTTTTTGTCTTACATCAAAGTATGCAATAAAATGGTACACATTGATAATGAACTCAATTCAAGACACTAATATACATGCTTATAGATATTAATAACCAATGACACTCGAAACATGTGGTGTTCCTATTTTTTGGCCAGTCATCATGATCTCCTCTACTCGAGATCACCAAGTGAAAACTTAATGAGAAGATGTATCAATATTTATGATCCCCCACCATGTGATATTCAATCATCATTTTTATCCTATCAATATGATGTATCTAGACTATAGGACGTGTGTTTAAGATTATTTTCATGGTATCTTAAGGTTTTCATTATAGCTAAGAATTGTTATAACCTTTTGATATAACATTTAATATAAGGAAATTACTATAAAAATAGTATATGAAGAAGAAGAATTACTATGGTGGTAAGATAAACACATGTATATATCAAATTTTATATAGTTAATGGTAATCAAAGTACATACAGAAGTTAGGTTTAGGTAACCCACTCACAACACTCTCTCTTTCACTAAAGCCAACTATTAGAAACTTTCAACCTGATAGATTTTACATAAGAATCATGCTTATATTGAGATATAGATTTAATTAGGGGGTTTTCCACGTTATCCACTATGTATAATCTACTAACTGTGACTTTATATCTCTATATAAAATCCCTCAAGAGATGAAACTTCTAAAGTATATGTATTATCTTCTAGTGTGGCATGGGATCTTTAGTAAGCACCGCTATTGTAGTATTATCATAGTATATTGTAATATGGTCTTCATTTCTAGGTATAAAACCAAGTTCAAAAAAAAAGTTTAATATCTAAAATGTTTCCTTAGCTACATTTTAAGTCTCTATATACTTGGATTCTACAGTAGAATTGGTGACCATGGACTACTTTAAGATTCTCCTTCTCACTGCACGACCGTTTAAGCAAAATAAATAGTCTGACTATGACTTTAGATCAACATGATCTATCTAGAAACTAGCATCAGTGTATCCCCTCACTACTAGTTCCTTGTATCTTCTATGAACTGGGAACATACCCTTTGTATGTATTAAGTACTTTAGGATAGTTTTTACAGTTTCCCAATATATCTCTCCTGGATTAGCTTGATATATGACCACTATTATTAAATAAAATGAAACATCAAACCGAATACATAGCATGGAATACATGATAAATCCTACTATTTAAGCATAAGTGATTCTACACATTATTTCAATATCCTCTTGGGTCTATGGACACATTTTCTGGGAGAGATTAATACCATGTGATATCGGAAAAAATCCTCGCTTGGATTGTATTATATTATACCTTTTGAGTACCTTTTCAATGTATGTACTTTGAATTATCCCAAATAGCCTTTAAGAGTTATCTCGATAGATATTAATCCCTAGAATGTATGCTTCTTCACCTAAGTCTTTTATGGATAAGAATTTATTTAACCAAGTCTTTATTGAATGCAAAACTTGCACTTAATTCCTCATTATTAATATGTCATCAATATATAAAAATAGGAAAACTATGGAATTCCCACTAAACTTATTATAGAAACATGGATCAATTTAATTCTTAATGAAACCAAATTCTCTTATGGCCTCATCAAAATGAACATTCCATGATCATGATGAATTATTCAATCCATAAATGGATCTCTTAATCTTGCATACCTAATTATCATTCTTTGACAAAATAAACCCTTCGGGTTGTGTTATAGACATCTTTAACCAAATCTCCATTTAGAAAAGTAGTTTTGACATCCATTTTCCAATTTTCATAATCATAGATGGATGCTGTTGAAAATAATATTTGGATGGACTTAGGTATCACCACAGGTGAAAAGGTTTCATTATAGTCAATTCCTTGACATTGCCTAAAACCCTTCACAACCAATCATGATTTATAGGTAGTTACTTGAATATTTATGTATAGGTTTTTCTTAAATATGGATTTATAGCCAATAGGTTTTATATCAGCTAAAGGATCTACAAAAATCCAGAACTTTATTTTAGTATATTGACTCCATCTTATAAATCATTTCTTTTTTCTATTTAGTATCATTTTTTTCCATCCACTATTTCTTTGTATGTTAGAGGTTTATTATTCTTAAAGAGTAATGTGTCACCTAAATCGGTGATATAAAAACCATATTTCTCTAGTTCTCTAACCTATCTTATAGACCTATGTAGTACTTATGTCTCAAGAACATCTTCATATCCCACTAGCTCTTATAGAGATCATTCTCATACCAACTCTTGTGTGCCTGGAGCATCAAATTCATTGAATTCAATCTTTCTCCCATTATTTCCATTGTAAATTTGTTCCATTTCTAGAAATATGGAATATTTTTTCACTATTTATTTTTTATCTGAAGGGTTGTATAGGTAATATCCTTTAATTTCCTTAAGATAGCCTATAAAGATGCACTTCATGATTTGGAATGTCGGTTTTTCATTAGGTATAGTCATGAAAAACACCTCACATCCCCATACATGTATATATGATAGAGAAAGTTTCTTTCCATACTATAACTTGTATGGAATCTCATCTACTGCTTTAGTTGGTACTTAGTTTAGTGTATATACCACAGTTTTTAGTGTATATCCCCAAAAGAATAATAGTAGAATTGCATAACTCACCCTTGAATTTTACCATGTCAAGAAAGGTATGATTCCAATTTTCACTAACACTATTCCACTGAAGTGTATAAGGAGGAGTGAGCTGGGAGACTATCTCACACTCCTTTAAGTGATCAATGAATACTTGGTTTAGATATTACCAACCACGATCTGAGTAGAGCTTCTTAATATTTTTACTAAACTGATTCTCTACTTCATTTTGATATTCCTTAAACATCTAAAAGGAATCTGACTTATACCTAATTAAGTAGATATAACCATACCTATTAAATTCATCAGAAAAATTAATGACATAAGAGAACTCTCCCCTTACATCTACTGGAAATGGACCATATACGTCAGTATAAAGTAACTGATAGTTATATATCCCTGTATACTTTCCCAAGGAAAGGTTATTTAGTCTTATTAACTTGTAAAAAGCATAGAATGAATCCAAGTGTTTCAATTCAATAGTGTCTAAATACCTTACTTGATGTAATTTTCTTAAACACTTTTCATTTATATGACCTACTCTAATGTTTCATAAGTAGGTAGGATATGAGTCATTTTCACTGGATTTTTCATTGATTTCCAAAACATGATTTTCAAGTTCGTGTATATTCAATCCATTGTTAGTATATAACACACCATAACACATGTTATACTTATAAAAGGAAAAATATTTATTTACAAACTTGGAATAAAATCCCATATTATCTAAACTAAATACTGAGGTTATATTTTTGGTAATAAAAGGTACATAATAACAATTATTTAATACAATAACTAAACCACTAGGTAAAGTGAGATAGTAATATCCCACTCCTAATGATTACAGTCTTGCACCATTTTCTACTCGAAAATCAACTTCACCCTTTGAAATCTTTTGTAATATACTTGGTTTCTATATTTGAATAAAAATGCGTGAGTCGCATATTATATCCAATACATAACTTGTAAATATAAACATATTGAATTCAATGAAAAATATACATGAATAAAAAGCATTGCCTTTATTTATCTTCTTAGTTGTGTAATTCTTCTTCTAGTTTCCATTATTTCTATATGCAAAGCAGATTTCCACCTACACATTGATCTCCCTCTATATCATTGGCTTCTTGGAGGGTGTTGCATCGATGCCTTTGACTTAAACTTATTCTTTGACAACTCATTCTTTCATTTCCTTTTATTGTTCACCATAAGGAAAAAAGATTTGGAATTATTAATATGTTTATCTACTTGGAAAATTAAATCCAACAAGTTTGGGAGTGACTTATTCATGTTATTCATATTATAATTAATTATAAAAGTCAATAATATGGGTAGTAAAGAGGAAATAATGATATCAGTTGCTAGTTCTTGGTTCAATTTGAACCTAAGGGATTCTAGTCTCTTAATATACTCAATCATCTTAAGTACATGAGTTCCTTCCTAATTCCCTTCTACAAACCAAAATCTATACATGGCACTTGATATCTCATATCTTTTTGTCGATATCTCTCTTGGTATAATTATTAGAGATGAGATAGTATCTTATAGGAATATTCATTCTCATAAATTTGTTGAAACTCACTAAATATAGAAGATAACATGACACAGTGGACATCCAGTTAATAATCCATATTCTTCTTGTATTTATCTTTATCCACTTTGATTTCTCCCTAAAGGGGATCAGTAGTAAGTGGGGATTCCATTACATAAATCTTCATTTCTTGTCATAGTACTAACTTAAAATACATATACCACTCTTTTAAGTTATGGATAGTCAGGATATTTTCTTTATTTAATATTGATCATAATGAAATTGAATTAGTGTTGGTTATCATTTGATTTACAATAAGTAAACTTAGAAGATTATCATTTTATCTTGATTACCGTTATACATTTTAAAATTATTAATTTTAAATGTCTCCCACTATTTTATCAAATCCTAGTATCCCTCAATTACTAGATTCAAAATACTCAGTCACCTGATCTATTGATTTAATAATCATCTCCTTTAAAGGATCGCCTTTAATTGCTCAATACTTTGCCTCTAAAGTTGCAATAAGCTATCTATGACTACTTCTTTACTGCCAACTTTAGTTAGGTCAACCTAGAACTTTCATATGAATGCTCCATTAGTAATATTCACCCTCAACTAGGGATAATGAGCACCTAAAACATACATTTTTGTTCAAATTGAAGTGGTGGAAGTTATTTTCACTTAATATAACTTTAAGGTATTTTAATTTATCTTGGTGAATGAAATAATTTTTCTATTCAACATGCTTGTTCTATGTGATCCCACTCACAATGTTACCATACTTTAAATAGAATACATTCAGCACACATATTCATTTTGTCTATAATTTCTTTTTTATCATCCTATGTGATCAAAAATAATAAATACACATACAAAAAATAATAAACTATAAAAATGATAAAATAAATAAATAATTATGTGATCATGAACTGTTAACTATTGTTTAATACATTAAGTGAATAATAGATTAACAAAGACCCTAGGGGAATTCCTTAAGTCAATACCTAACTCTAATTATAGCACCCACAACTCCCATTCATTTCATATGTAATGTTAATACCATCTATCAACTCAAACAGTATTGGCATTAACTCCTCTGAACTTTATTACAATGCATACTCACATCCATGTGAGGGGAACTTGGGGTGTGAAAATATATTTTATCACTCAAATATATACATGCATACCCTTATAAATTTAAAGAGGTAGAGATGATACATAAATCATAAAAAATAGTTATTACATTTTAAATACTCAAATTCAATAATTAAATTAAATAATATTAAATTAAGCATGCATGATTCAGGCTCAGATCATGATCAACCGACAAGAAATTAAATTACATAGGAAAAATAAAAATTGTTAAATTAAACTCAGGACTAATTTTAATGAATTAGACACACATAAAAATAATTTAAATAAATTATCGATATGTCCCTTAGAACCTAAAGGAATTTAATAAATTCTAAACAATTAATTTTAATTTCTAAAAAAATTAAATATTTTTATGGGTTCATTTAATCATAAATCAAGTCTCCAAGAATTTATTTAGGGCTTGAAATGGGTCTAATGGGTCGGGCATGTCATGCCTCTATCTCTCTAATGATGTTTTAATGATCACAAACATTCAATTTTGTATATAATAGTTTCATTGACTGTTTCTCATTTATAAATTTTTTTAATCCAATTCATGTTCTTATTAGAAAAAATTATGGAATCTTGAAGATCCTTTTAAGTCTCTATTAAAGACTTAATAAATGAGATAAATCCATATAAGGAGGTTCATGTTGGGTAGATCCTTGAACCAGTTCATGTTTTGATAATTAAAAAATATCATATCATGATTAATTATAATTTTTTATCTTTAATAAATATTGTCTTTAGTTTTTTATTCTGAGTAGGTCTTAATACATTGAAAAATTTACTTGTTTTATTATCTTTGGCATAAGTCTTAATTAAGTGTTATATTTAGGTTGTTGTCTTATATATTGATTAAGGTATAATTTACTTTGATTCTTATATAACTTGATTTTTCTTTAGTTTTTTTATCTTATGTTTTTATTAAGGTATGTCTAACATAGATTATATCATAACATTTATTTTTTTATAATATCTTTAGATTTAATGTTTTGATTGTTCAAAACATTTTCTACAAGTTTCATGTTGAGTTACTAGGATAAATAAGTCACTTAAGACCTTTAAATATCATTTATATATTACTTTAACTCTTCCCACATATCCAAATTACCAAAAACCACATAGTCAATTTAAAATTTATGTATCCAAATTAAAATCCACATTTCCGATTTGTGAACAATGTAGCCGATTTTCCAGAATCAGTTACCTTTTGTATTTTGATAATATATTGAGCTAAATAACTCAAAATTGAGTGATTCTTGATACATTTGATGTCACGAACCGAATCTAGTTGTCGCCAAAACCGGCACCAAACCCAGCCCGTGACATGACCCGAAGCGCATTCCCTATCCCCACGGGCTGGCACAAGTACCCAGGTATCATTTATTTTTTTTTGGGAACGATTTACCCGAATATGAAGGCATAAAAAATTAAAAACAATCAATAAATTGAATCTGAAAAATGTAAACCAAACGATGTTTACACAAAAACCAGAACTGAATACATATGTTTAAAGACACTACAAGTGGTCTAAAAACAAATAATGACAACATAAAGACATCCCCATGGACTCCATACGACAAGGGGGTCATCACCCACAAGCCTTCTCCGCAACTCCGCCCCAACGATGGGGACTAACACCCTGAACTGCCATCACCCTTAGCCTTCCCTTTACCTAATTCAAGCATAAGCAGTTCTACTTACACCCAAGGGGTGTAATTAGGGTGTGATCCTAAGCCCAATAGGATACCACCAGATGATTCCAAAGAGCATCCTATACAATGTGAAAAAAACAAGCAATTTTAATACACAAGGTGAAACAGTGTAAAAATTCAAAGAAATGAAACTTTCAAATGAAAATAGTTTTCAATCTGATAATTTCAGGATGTTAACACATTAAATAGACATGTGAGCTACTTTAAAGTACTGCCAAAACACCCCACAAAAAGGGTAAATACCACAAATCCAATGAGCATCAAAATCGGGAACACCCCTAAGCACTAGGTTGTCTCGGGCCCTATGTACCTCATACCTCGGTGTAGAGTAACCATAGAAAAATCCGTTCTCGTGCACGAGACACTAGTAGGGAACATACCCATAACCTAGTGGTCCCAAATCATCATCCACATAGTTTAGTTAGAGTTTTCGTTATCCAAATGCTAAGTGGAACAGGGACAAAACCCATCTGATCCACTAGTCGTACTAGTACAAATCCTCCCCACCTAGGTACCCGGGCTTCCCCTTTTGTGCTCAAACAATTTCAGCAAACAAAACACATCATTTTGCATATAAAATATCACTACTGTTCACAAACAAATATTACAGCATCTACACACATTTTATACCATTTAAAACACACAATAAAATAATTTTATTTTCAATAAAACAACCTCTCAAAACATCACATTGTTTTGCACCCAAAGCTCTTTATGATATCCACTTGGAACACTATGTGAACACTTGTAAGTCATTAAAACAAAATTTCAGTTCAATACCATTTAATGAAATCAACAATTCAGTTATGGGGCATCCCAATGTGAACCAAGAAGTTATATCTTTTAAAAACCACCATTTTCACACAAACATGGCACTTAAAGCCCATTTGCTTCCCAAACCCCATTTAAAAAAACTTTCACAGAAAAAAAAATAATAAACATTAAAAACATGATTTTATGTCATAATACAGTTCAATAAAATCAACGAATTAATTATAGGTCATCCCAAAATGAACCAATAAAATATTTGAATGAAAAACCCCCCAATTTCACCAAAAATTGGAACTTAAAATTCATTTGCATTATAAATGCAACTAAAATCAATTTTTATAGAAACATTCAAGTGAAATAAACATTAAGGTACCATGAACACAGCAATCTAATTCACAAAAATTGCACACAAAAAGGAATCACCTACCAAAGTAACAAAACCCTTGAATCTCCATGCGAAAATCAAATCGCACCCCCGCCGCACCAAGAGAGACCTAGATCAAACCTAAAACCATAATAATAGGCCAATAAAGCCCAATTTTAAACCTTAGGTTCGAAAACAAAGTTTATGGACATTATGAAACTCAATGATAACTGAAGAAACCCTAAGAAAAATGAGTTAAACACAAAGTAATTTGAAAGAGGAAAGAAAATGACCCATTTACTTGAAGTATCTTGAAGTAATCACTCCAAAACACCAGTAGATGAAATTTAAAAGATACAAAATTTAGGTTTCGTTCGAACAAGATGTATTAGTTCATTTAGGAACTAGAATGGAGGAAAAATATTGAGAATTGAGAGAGTTATGGAAGAAAGAATTTACCTCTTCAAATCTGGAAGATTTGAGGAAGCCTATGAATTTCGGTACCAAATCGCGATTAACCAGAGCTCCAAAGAGGGGGTAGAGAGTTCAGACGCGCGGCTGGGTTAATTGGTCTTGGGTGAGACTTGGAATCACCGACAAACCCCAAAATTTGAATAAGTTATAACATAATCAAAATTTATTTTTAAAACAGGAATTGGGCTTTCGGGCAGGCCCAACCCCTTAGATAAAAACCCAAATAAACCCTGGTTATGGATTTCTAAAAGATTCAAATTGCAATGGTGGTGTTAATAGGTCAGGTTAGGTCATTTAGGAAGTTGAATGGGTGAAAAATATTAAAAAATGAAAATTTTATAAAAGAAACAAAATTGGTTTTTAAATCTGGAATTGGGCTCACGGTTTGGCCCAATTCATGAAAACTCTCTCATTCCTCCATAAAAGATTGGGAAACCCCCCAAAAAAAGTATGAATGGAAATTAAATGAAATTTACCTTTAAAATAATTCATGGGTGTGACAATTCTCCCCACCATAAAGCATTCCGCCCCTGGAATGCCCCAACAACACCAGATGCAAAAGCAAATCCCAAACGATAGACCAAGACAGACCTCATTGCCACGTTTTCACCCGCTTCAAAAAGGACGAACATCTCCAGTTGATCAAAAAAAGGAATAGAATAATCTCACCAACCAAAAATTACCCCACTTACGTAAAATGATGAAACACATTAAAAACACATCCCAAAACAAAACACCTCAAACACTACAAGACGACGCTCAAGCAATCCACTTGAAACGAACAACGAACTCGAATAACGCTACCAAAACATTACGTAAACAAAACCATTGGGTGTTCTCCAACCCCAAATTTACCCAAGTAACAAATTTTTGGATAGATATACTTAAACTATACTACCTCCTACCTAGAATACACCATGGAGAAAACTGAGTCACTAGTACGGGGTGACCCAATCTGGACATCCCACCACCAGGGACAACTCAATTTCTACGATAGAATAAGGATAACAATTGGGGAGGGAATGAACGATCTCCCTATCATAAGGGTTAAACTAAAATTATTAATTTTCCAAGATAACATACATGATACCCATGATGGGTCTCCCCACCATAATAACGAACACAGCTTTCCTTAAGACAAAATCAAGACACTAACAAGGGGCCTCAAACGGACTTCCCCGCATTAGCGGTAGATTAATATCAGAATTCATCCAATTAAACATACATGAGACTCATTGTGGGAATACCCAAAACAAAACCCAACCATATTAACTAAATATTATGGGATAACAACAAAAAAACAACAACAAAATTTTAAGGAGCTGGCATGGCCGCACGGTTGGTTCACATGGTTTGGGAAACCATGAGTTAACTGTGCGGATCATTCTGTCCAAAGAGGAAACTTCACACAGTTTCCTTGGCCAAGGATCATGGACGTGTGGAGACCATGCAGTAGCTACTATCTCTTATCACACAGTCCCCTAGGTTGGCACACGGTTACTGCTAACCGCACACAAACTAGGCACTTCAACCTGCTTAACCCAAATTTTAAACTTTTCTCCAAAAACACAAGGGGACCCAAAGGGGAAAAAAATCAACTCAGGGTATGACATGGGAACAAGGTACTCACACATCTTTCCACCAAATGTGAGAAATTGGAACAAGATGACGACACCAGAGGTTTAAACTATTCTTATCTTTCATATTGAGGATATGACCTTGACCAAAAGTGTGAACAACTCTAGGATTTCCCCTAACTACGTGCCAGCTTCTCTTCGGGGCCTATGGCTGGAGCTCAATGGATTGAAGCATCTTCGGCCTCGCAGTTAGGATTTGGAAACCCCTAAACTGAACATCTTCTTCCAGTGCCAAAAACAATTATACTGTAATCTTAGATTGTCTCATTGAGACATGACACACTTCAAACCCGCTTTTCCCCAACCCATCATTTTACCAAAACAAGAACTTAGAGGATGCACACACATCACCCCTTTTTTTCATCAGATGCTAAACAGTGGAATGATAGGACATATAGAAACACATTCCTCTAGAAAATAGGATTTAGAATTTCATATAGGGAGACACACATCCAACAAAATAGTTACTCTCATAAGATTTCACAATCTTCACCCTTATAGTCAAATGAACACATGACATAGAATGGCGTCACCGAACATGACCATTGTGGATAAAAGAAAACACAAGGATAGGGACCTTGTACTGAGTCCCAAATAGCACATGATTCTAGCAAGTGTCCATAATAGCCACTCTTGGCCAGATCTTTCACACTGGTGGCCTAACATGAACTCTTTCTTCAATGAGACTGACGAAAGACCCAGAGGCCCTTTAAGACATCACTCTACATTGACAACCATGAACTTCATTGAACTTCGACAACTTGGGAAAAATAAGAAACTAAGGTCTATTTCAACCTCCCACAAACACTCTCCCACTATAGGGGAATCCACATAATTGAAAAAGAATAGGGGTAAACTCAATCTCCAAACCTCAAGAATAAATTCCTTATGATGATCAACTGGAGGATCATCCAACGTTGAATCACCATAGGCCAAACATGAATCATACATTAACACTTTATGGGGGAGTACCCTAGCCTATAAGAAAACCCAAGGACCCAACTGATCTGGTCATTTGGTCACAAAAGACTGCAAACCTGAACCAAACACATGAGGGGAGCCACCACATTGGCCTCCCAAACTTTTCCTCAAAAGAGACCGCTGACCAACACTTCATTCCAACTCATCAATGAAACACCAACCCAAAACATCATTCAAACAAGAGGGGTTATTGAACTCGAAAAATCCCATAATAATAATCCCAAAAACACATAATCCATACCTCCCAACCATACATTATCAAAAAACGACACTTTCCTTCAAAAACATTATTTAAAAAAAACATTGTTGGTCGGTTGCGCATTTACCGATGGTATCTCATGAGCGTCACACATGCATGTTTACATGCCAATTGGGAACCCACCTCATATCCATCCATATTCCCAAATAAACCTATGCATGTGGTCACCCTTGAGAACACCAAATACTAAAAATCAAACCTTTCCTCTTTTTAAAATCAAACTTTTAACCACAATTTTCCTTTCTCAAAAACATTAACCATAATATCAAAACCCAGTTTTTTCATCTCACAAACCAATTTAGAAAAGAATGCATAATTCAATAAAACCACATATTCATGCCTTTCACAATTGTTTCAAAACATTTCAACCCATTTCAAAACACTTCTAATTTCATGAAAAACACCATTTCATAAATCCCCATTTAATTAAGAACTCAACTCTTCTCATTTCAAGACAAGGTTCTAAAAGTTCATATATATTTTTCAAATGTTCAGTAGTCACCAAAACCAAAATCCATCTTCAACTCCCACAAAGAAAATTCTAGAACACTTAATTCATTCCAAAACATTTTTCCACAGTTAAAAAAAATCAACTAGAAACATATTTTCAAAACCCCAATTAACATAGTTCATACTTTCAAAAGAGGTGTAAACACATAATTTACCCTTTTGAAATAATTTTGAAATTTCATTTATAGACTTTAAAAAAAAATAAAACCATTTTCTCTTTACTAGAAAATAACATCACAAAAATTCACACTTCTTAAAGTAAAGTCATTTTTTTGCTTAAAAAAACAAGTTTCCAAGATTCCAAAACAAAGAGACACAAGACAATGTGAGAGGAAACTAGTTTCGGTGGGTGACTTGGACATATGGTTGGAAGCCATATTCTAATCACTTCACCATCACATAGAGTATTCTAGGGAAATATCCACGGCTCCACATGGCTTTCCAGGCCCTGCGAGCTCACTAAGATTATTCGCCCAACTCTCTTTTCATTTCCCATAGTTATCATTAAACTAAGAAAACCAAAGGGCTCAGATAAATCCATACTTCCCCTAGTGAATTGAATCCCATCATGAGGTGTGCTGCCCAGGCACACTACCCATGACTGAAAGGTCAAGTCCCAACAATCCTAGCTCCAGACTATCCTGAATCTTCCCCAAATAACAAGACCCAAGGAGCAAACCTCCTCTGATACCATTTTGTCACGAACCGAATCTGGTCGCCGCCAAAACTAGCACCAAACCCAGCCTGTGACATGACCCGAAGGGTGTTCCCTATCCCCATGGGCTGGCACAAGTTCCCAGGTATCATTTATTTTTTGTTTGGGAATTTTTTACCCGAATATGAAGGCATAAAACATAAAAAACAATTAATAAACTGAATCTGAAAAATGTAAACCAAACGATGTTTACACAAAAACCAGAACGGAATTCATATGTTTAAAGACACTAAAAGTTGACTAAAAACAAATAATGACAACATAAAGACATCCCCATGGACTCCACATGACAAGGTGGTCATCACCCGCAAGCCTTCTCCGCAACTCCGCCCCAACGATGGGGACTAACACCCTGAACTGCCATCACCCTTACCCTTCCCTTTACCTGAGTCAAGCATAAGCAGGTCTACTTACACCCAAGGGGTGTAAGTAGGGTGTGATACTAATCCCAATAGGATACCACCAGATGATTCCAAAGATCATGCAATACAATGTGAACAAAACAAGCAATTTTAATACACAAGGTGAAACAGTGTTAAAATTCAAAGAAATGCAACTTTCAAATGAAAACAGTTTTCAATACAAGAATTTCAAGATGTTAACACATTAAATAGTCATGTGAGATACTTTAAATTACTTCCAAAACACCCCACAACAAGGGTAAATACCACAAATCCAATGAGCATCAAAATCGGGAACACCCCTAAGCACTAGGTTGTCTCGGGCCCTATGTACCTCGTACCTCGGTGTAGAGTAACCATAGAAAAATCTGTTCTCGTGCATGAGCCACTAGTAGGGAACTTACCCATAACCTAGTGGTCCCCAATCATCATCCACATAGTTTAGTTAGAGTTGTCTTTATCCAAATGCTAAGTGGAACAGGGACAAAACTCATCTGATCCACTAGCCGTACTAGTACAAATCCGCCCCACCTAGGTACCTGGGCTTCCCATTTTGTGCTCAAACAATTTCAGCAAACAACACACATCCTTTTGGATATAAAATATCACTACTGGTAAAAAACAAATAGTACAGTATCTACGCACATTTTATACCATTTAAAACACACAATAAAATAATTTTATTTTCAATAAAACAACCTCTCAAAACATCACATTGTTTTGCACCCAAAGCTCTTTATGATATCCACTTTGCACACTATGTGAACACTTGTAAGTCATTAAAACAAAATTTCAGTTCAATACCCTTTAATGAAACCAAAAATTCATTTATGGGGCATTCCAATGTGAACCAAGAAGTTATGTCTTTTAAAAACCACAATTTTCACACAAACATGGCACTTAAAGCCCATTTGCTTCCCAAACACCATTTAAACAAACTTTCACAGCAACAAAAAAATAAATAAACATTAAAAACATGATTTTAAGTCATAATAAAGTTCAATAAAATCAACTAAGTAATTATAGTTCATCCCAAAATGAACCAATAAAAGATTTGAATGAAAAACCCCCAATTTCACCAAAAATTGGAACTTAAAATTCATTTGCATTATAAATGCAACTAAAACCAATTTTTACAGAAACATTCAAGTGAAATAAACATTAAGGTACCATGAAAACAGCAAGCTAATTCACAAAAATTTCACACAAAATGGAATCACCTACCAAATTAACAAAACCCTTGAATCTCCGTGCGAAAATCAAATCGCACCCCCGCCACACCAAGAGAGACCTAGATCAAATCTAAAACCACAAGAATAGGCCAATAAAGCCCAATGTTCAACCTTAGGTTCTAAAACCAAGTTTCTGGAAATTATGAAACTCAATGATAACCAAAGAAACCCTAAGAACAATGAGTTAAACACAAAGTAATTTGAAAGAGGAAAGAAAATGGCTCATTTACTTGAAGTATCTTGAAGTAATCACTCCAAAACACCAGTATTTGAAATTTAAAAGAGCCAAAATTTAGGTTTCATTCGAACAAGATGTATTAGGTAATTTAGGAACTCGAATGGAGGAAAAATATTGAGAATTGAGAGAGTTATGAAAGAAAGACTTTACCTCTTCAAATCTGGAAGATTTGAGGAAGCCTATAAAGTTTGGCACCAAATTGCGATGAACCAGAGCTCCAAAGAGGGGGGAGAGAGTTCAGACGCGCGGATGAGTTAATTGGTCTTGGGTGAGACTTGGAATCACCAAAAAATCCCAAAACTTTAATAAGTTATAACATAATCAAAATTTATTTTTAAAACAAAAATTGGGCTTTCGGGCAGGCCCAACCCCTTAGATAAAAACCCAAATAAACCCTGGTTATGGATTTCTAAAAGCTCCAAATTTCAATGTTGGTGTTAATAGGTCAGGGGAGGTAATTTAGGAAGTTGAATGGGTGAAAAATATTAAAAAATGAAAATTTTATAAAATAAACAAAATTGGTTTTTAAATCTGGAATTGGGCTCACGGTTTGGACCAATTCATGAAAACTCTCTCATTCCTCCACAAAAGATTGGGAACCCCCCCCCCCAAAAAAACAAATTATGAATGGAAATTAAATGAAATTTACCTTTAAAATAAGTCATGTGTGTGACATTTGAAATATAAAAAAATTATATAAATTTCATTAGAATATATTGAACTCTGAATCAATCTCTATAATGTTCGAAATTAGGTTAGAATTTATTTTATGTTTTTAGTTTGAAATCTACAGTTTTTTATAATAGTTTTTCTACTATATTTAATGATAAAATGGACTATATAACTCCTATTAAAATTATTCTTGATTATATGGAAATATAATGAAATTATATAAATATAATTCAACTATACATAAAGTCAATTATTCCATTTATATGGTTTGTATTAGGTCTAAAATTGGATAAGTCATTCTGTTTTTCAAATTTCTAGAATCCCATACATGAATTCAGCTAAGTGAGACAATTTTCTTACATGAAAAACGGATGCAAGGATATTCAGTTGTTTGAAAAGTATTAAATACTTGAATTATTTGGCTATGTAGTGAGAAACATTTATGTGAATTTTCCTATGTGAAATGGATATATAAATTCCCTTACATAAATATGCTATGTGAAATCAGGTACAAGAAACTCCTACGTGATTTTTCTTACGTGAAATTCATTACATGAATTCACTTACATTACATTTATCTACATGAATTTTGATAAGTTGATTCACTTATATAAAATGGATATGTGACTTTTCTTACAATAATAAACTATATAAATCACTTACATGGATTTTCCTACATGTTTATTCAAGTTTCTATAGGTTTTTGTAAAACCTATAAATATGATCCATTTTATATTATTATTCACATTTAATTTTTCTACATGTTTATAATAGATATTAGTGTTTTTTTGTTCTATATTTACTCATTAATTATATATAATCTATTTGAATAGTTTTTAATTTTTTTAATGGTTAATTAAATATGATTCGCATGGGATTTAGCATGAACTAATATTGATGCTGAAATTTTTTACCATGAAATATCCAAATTCAAATATTTTTAAATATGATGTATTTCTCTCAAATATTGTCTGGGAGTTTTTCATAGATATTAATATTGATTACTAACTACTTTATTAATTGTTCTAAATATGTTTCTTTCAATGCAGCATGTGTTTTACAGAATATTGAGAGAGAACTCAAAAAGTGAAAAGTGTATATTAGATTTTTTTTGGAAAATGGAGAGTTAGTATCATATAAATTATGGGAGTATTCCAAAATATTTATTATAAAAATTTATGGATATATTCACTCCTATATAAATTGATTATTTTTTCTTCAAATAAATTTTGTTGTACAACGTGTTTTCTATTTTATAGTATATCGAAGAAAATTAAAAGATACCTTTATTTGAAGATTTTAAAGTTGGAATTTATGAAGGATTATCATTATTTATAAAGTGGAAAAAATAGTTTTTTCTATTTTGGTATTTAAAAAGACCAAATCATGCAGTGAAGATATACTGACATTACTCTATTTTTCTTTTATGTGTTACATAGTTCAAAACTGAGTCCTAGAGCTTCATTGTTCATATTCTTGCTGAAAGTACACTTCTAGATGCCCATGATTCATTATTTCAATGTCTAAAAGGGCATGATCTTTATTTGATCGAAATTCCAGTATCTCTATATCCAATCACTTGTTGGGTTAAACTATTTTACTCTTTCATTATATTGTAACTGTTTGGGTTGTATTATCTATCTTAGTGCATTCTACATAGGGTTATACTACCCTAACAAAAGGTATGTATTGGTTTGGTTTTTCCCCTTATAATATTGGGTTTATTATATCTCACTACTGGAAAAGAAGGTTATACCAACGGTTTTAAACCGTTGGTATAGGCTGGAAAACCGTTGGTATAGCCTATACCAAAAGTTTACCAAACCATTGGTTAGTAAGCCGTGAGGAAAGCCTTATACCAATGGTTTGATCTAAATCGTTGGTATATTGTTCTATTAAATTTCTCCCAATGTATACCAACGGTTGAAAACCGTTGGTAATGTGATTTTCCAGACACATATACCAACGGTTCTAAACCGTTGGTATTGTGTTTTTCCAGAATTCCAGAAAACATATACCAACGGTTCTAAACCATTGGTATAGGTGTTTTTCCAAAATTCCAGAACACATATACCAACGGTTCTAAACTGTTGGTATAGTGTTTTCCCAGAATTCCAGCACTCTTATACCAACGGTTTAGAACCATTGGTATTGAGTTTTTCCAGAAATGCTGCACAGCAGCCCCCTCCCCCTCCAGTAGCCCCTCCACTATACACCTACACCTGCATAAAATATATCACAAAAACCACATACAAACTTAAAACAGTATAAAAACACCTAAAATAGCACAAAAACACATAAAATCATCAAATTCTTCCAACCATGTCATGTACTACAATTCCCTATTTCAATATTCATATGACAACAATCATCCGATAGTAATTCACCTCACCCCTGCACAACCCCCAAACCAGTACAGCCTCCCCACCTCCCCATAAAATTCTAATAGGCAGAATAGTATGAGAAATACCTATTAGAGTTGAATAAGAGTTTGAAATTGGCTCATATCCCATTTTTTTCTGATCCTAGATTTGGGTAAATAATGATTTGTGATGAATTTTGCATTGAACTTGTATTGTTTATAATATATGGTGAAAAGGTATTTTCTTAGGAGTCTCTTCACTTAAGACCCCATGAGTGAAACTACCCAACTCATGAAAAAGAGTTTGCAACTATCGCTGATGAATGTAAATTTTGGTTGTATTCACTTAAAATGATGTCCTTTTCAAACAAAAGAGAGACTTTGAGCGGTGTCATCCACACCGCGCCTCGGATTGAGGTGGGGTTGACTCGTACATGTCACATATGACCCATGGATCGTTTTCCTAAAGTTTCAACAGAATCCGAATGCGTTCGGTCGGTTTTCTGTATGTCGGTTGTTGTTTTCACTTAAAATCCTGTCCATTTCAAATAAAAGTGAGACACTTCGAGTGGTACCGGACACACTGTGCCTCAGATTGAGGCAGGGTTGACTCATAAACGTCACAAATGACCCATGGATACTTGTACTAAAGTATCAACAGAATCCGAATGTGTTTGGTCTGTTTTCCGTATGTCAGTTGTTGTTTTTACTTAAACTGTTGTCCATTTCAAAGAAAAGTGAGACACTTTGAGTGGTGCCGACCACACCGCGCCTTGGATTGAGGCGGGGTTGACTCGTACACGTCACAAATGACCCATGGATCGTTTTCCTAAAGTATCAACACAATCTGAATGTGTTTGGTCTATTTTCCGTATGTCGTTTATTTTACTTAAAAGCGCGTCCATTTTAAACAAAAGAAAGACACTTTGAGAAGTTCCGTCCACAACGCGCCTCGTATTGAGGCGGGGTTGACTCGTACACGTCACATATGACCCATAGATCGTTTTCCTAAAGTTTCAACAGAATATGAATGCGTTTGGTTGGTTTTCCGTATGCCGGTTGTTGTTTTCACTTAAAATCCTATCCATTTCAAATAAAATTGAGACACTTTGAGTGGTACCGGCCACACTGTGCCTTAGATTTATGTGGGGTTGACTCGTACACGTCAAAAATGACCCATGGATACTTGTCCTAAAGTATCAACAGAATCTGAATAAGTTTGGTCCATTTTCCGTATGTCAGTTGTTGTTTTTACTTAAACTGTTGTCCATTTCAAAGAAAAGTGAGACAATTTGAGTAGTTTCGGCCACACCGCGCCTCTGATTGAGGCGGGGTTGACTCTTACATGTCAAAAATGACCCATGGATCGTTTTCCTAAAGTATCAATACAATACGAATGCGTTTGGTCAGTTTTCCGTATGTCGTTAATTTTACTTAAAAGCGCATCCATTTTAAACAAAAGAAAGACACTTTGAGTGGTTTCATCCACACCGCGTCTCTTATTGAGGCGGGGTTGACTCTTACACGTCACATATGACCCATGGATCATTTTCCTAAAGTTTCAACAGAATCCGAATGTGTTTGGTCGGTTTTCCGTATGCCGGTTGTTGTTTTCACTTAAAATCTTGTCCATTACAAATAAAAGTGAGACACTTCGAGTGGTACCGGCCACACCGTGCCTTAGATTTTGGTGGGGTTGACTCATACACGTCACAAATTACCCATGGAAACTTTTCCTAAAGTATCAATAGAATCTGAATGCGTTTGGTCCATTTTCCGTATGTCAGTTGTTGTTTTGACTTAAACTGTTGTCCATTTCAAAGAAAAGTGAGACACTTTGAGTGGTGTCGGCCACACCGCGCCTCGGATTGAGGTGGGGTTGACTCATACACGTCACAAATGACCCATGGATAGTTTTCCTAAAGTATCAACACAATACGAATGCATTTGTCCGGTTTTACATATGTCGTTTATTTTACTTAAAAGCGCATCCATTTTAAACCAAAGAAAGACACTTTGAAAACCAAATGCATCTGCAACGAAGACACCCTACCTAAAGGTCTATTTGAAGAGGACATCATGAATGATCAATATTATGCACATTATAACAATATTACTTTCCAACCAAGGAGAATTTTTTATAATGTGTTTAAAACTCACAAGTTGGCCCAAATGAGATTCCACTTCAGCAATAACCATTTTGTGATGACTTCATATCATAAATCCCAGCAGAAGAGACCTGTACTTTTCTTTAAGAGAAGACCCATCACAAAAGACACATTGAACTTCATAATAACCAAACTATTGATTTCCCTGAATAATTTTCCACCACGCATCTGCACAGCTAAGAAACAGTAGAAATCATAAATTATATTGGAACAGGATTGCAAAATTTATTCTCAAAAAATTGAAATTGTAATCCTGAAGTAACCTAAATTTAAAATAATAAAAGGAAACAAAATCAATGAAACATGTAGCACCTCCCCCTCCCACCTCAGAACCCCCCCTGCGCAGCCCCTTCCCCCAACAACCCATCCCCTGCCCCTCTCCTCCCCTCCCCCTTGCCAAACCTTTTCCCCCAGCAGCCCCCTCCCACCTGCCATCACCCAGCCCCTCCCCAACCCTCCCCTCCCCTCCCCTCCCCTTCCCTACCCTCCCCTCCAACCTACCCAGCCCCTGCCCCTCCCCTCCCCTCCCCCCCTGCCCCTCCCCTCCTACCTACCCTTTTCACCCAGCATCCCCCTCCCCTCCCCTCCCCCCTCCCCTCCCCCTCCCCCTCCTGACCACCCTTTTCATCCAGGAGCCCCCTCCCCTCCCCTCCCCCCTCCCCTTCCCTCCCCTCCCCTCCCCTACCCTCCCCCCTTGCCCACCCTTTTCCTCTAGCAGCCCTCTGCCCCTCCCCTCCCCCCCTGCCCACCATTTTCCACCAACAGCCCCCTCCCCCCTACCCAACCTTTTCCCCCAGTGGCCCCCTCCCTCCTGCCATCACCCAGCCCCTCCCCTCCCCTCCCCCCCTGCCCACCCTTTTCCTCCAGCATCCCCCTACCCCTCCCCTCCTGCCCACCCTTTTCACCTAGCAGCCTCCTCCCCTCCTCTCCCCCCCTCCCCTTCCCTCCCCTCCCCCCCCCCCCACTCCCCCCCTGCCCACCCTTTTCCTCCAACAGCCCCCTGTCCCTCCCCTCCTACCCACCCTTTTCACCCAGCAGCCCCCTCCCCTCCCCCCCTGCCCAACCTCTTCCCCCAGAAGATCCACCATTACTAAAACAAAAATCATCCCCTTAACAGAATGGAAATTCAAAAACAGTACGATTCACTTCAAAAGCACATTTATTTGCATGTGATTATTCCACACATGTTACTATCAGGCATAAAACTATCAGCCATAAATGACATAAAATACAGTTCTATGGGAAAATGACATAAACATGAAATACATGGCTAACTAAGAAAGCTAAGTAATACAAAATAGAGAAATGGGTATCACAGTACCAAGGAATACTAAAGGTATAGATAGTAGACTAATCATACAATAAGAATCAAGTGCAAAAAAGAGATCTGATAACAACATACCTATGAAGCAGAGGAAAACCCCAGAGTGGAAAACCAGGTTCAAAAATATAGAGTTATACAGAATTCAAAAATGTAATGGATCAATCTTCCCCTGATCACCATCACCATCACCACTGTCATCATCGGTCTCATCCTCACCACCATCTCTAGCCTCGTCGTCGTCCTCGTCATCGTCCCCATGCTCATCATCAGCCCCCTCCTCGTCCTCGACCCCATCCTCTCCCTCGGCCCCATCCTCGCCCTCGGCCCCATCCTCGCCCTCGTCCTCATCCTCATCCTCTCCCTCGTCCTCTTCAGCATCCTCGTCATCACCAGGAATGTCATTATCTCGACCGCCACTAGAGCTACCACCTGGTGCATTGGATAATGCACCCATCGACGACATAAATGTCTGACAAGCCGTGCTAGCCTCTGGTGGAAGTGATGAAGATAAAGCTTTCATCAGTTTCATAAATTCTTTGTCCCTCGTTTGAACTTGTACTTCCAACTCTGTGACCCTTTTATCAGACTATCTTGCATGCTCCTTGACATGTTCCAACTCGGTGGTGCTATAATGGATACCTGGAGAGGACCAATACCTCGTCAGGACTATATTCTTACCAGGTCGGCAGCGTACTCGACCAGAGTGCTCCTCTCCCAAAACCTGATATAAATGATCGTGTGGCCCAAAATTGTCAGGCTCCTGGGCATCAAGAGCCTCTAAAGCAGCCTGTTAAAAATATTAATAGATTAATAAATTTCAAAATAGATATTAAACTTTGAAATAAACAAATAAAAACTTATAATATTTTCTTGGGTTGATTAATTTACCGCAGTTCCATCTTTTTTTCTTCTACTTGAGCAAAAAAATTTTGCTCGAGGGATACGTCCTTCAATATTCAACTTGTGCTTATGTAATGACATTGAAACAATATAAAGTTCAAGTATAATCATATATTCAATATTCAATAAATTACATAATTTTAGTAGGAAACAATAAAAAGGGAAAGTCCTAAAAAAATTATAAACGACTATATCGTACCAGCTGCCTCTCATGATCTGACATAGTTGTGCGCCCCAAAGTGTGGAGGTATTGCTCTAAATAAATGTTTTTTTTTTTCAGAAGATTCCTAAATAATGTTTAATAATAAATAAGATTATATTAATGCAAAATATGAAAACTCTCATTTAAATAACTCATATGAGATTAATACCTTAAATTTGGCAGTCTCCCAATGGGTAATCATTTGGAGATATTTCTCTATCGGGCAGTCATCCACGATAGGTAATGTCTCTAACTCCGTGCCCACTCTATCACACCAGCCAACATACAGTTCATGCTTATAATCTCTCCAAATCTCTCCTAACTCTTTTAAATGTGTTGGTCGTGCACCTTCGCCATCAGGGAAGTTAAACCGAAGCTGAAACCCAATAGATTAGTTCATATAAATAAAAAAAAATACTACATTAAATCCAATAGATTTTTTACCCATATTTGTGCCCATGAATTATCTTTGACTTCGTGTGTCAGATTTCTCCAAGAGAGAGGGCTGACCGGAATGATATCGGAGTATTTTTCTAGCGTCGCCAAAAAACCCCAACATTCCTGCCCAGATTTCTCAATCATTTGTCCATCAACATTGTATTCAACCATCAACTGTGTCTGGAGGTTCTATACCGCACGCAAGAGAGTACGCCCCCTCCCCCTCCTCATATCTGTAGATGAATATGTTATTAAATAAAAATAATATTAGTATAAGTTATAATAAAATAAATTTTGGTATAAAAATTTGATAGAGTTATATAAATATACATGTGGTAGTCAGATCAATGGGAGTCACTGGATGTGCAGAAGCTGAAGGAATATCATGTACAGGTGGAGTGTTCCTCAGTGTATGCTCCTCAGCCACATACTGTGTCGCAGCAGGAGTCGAAGAAGGTGGAATATAATAGCTCGGAGATAATGAACCAGAAGCAAAAGATGATGGCATAGACGTCTGGCCAACTGGTAGTGTAAAAATCGGAGGTCTAAATATCTCGTGTGTCCCTGAAGACATGCCAGGATCAAAATGGGGAGAAGAAGATACGTCTGTGGCAGTGGATCATCTAACTCTCGCCCCACTAGCCCTCGTACCACCAGCCTCAGAACCAGGACCACTAGATGATCTTCCATCTCTAACACCACCACCCCTCCTACCACCAGCCTCTCTACTAGGAGCAATATTAGGCTCCTCGTCAAATATCTCTCGTCTAGGGGGTCGATCCTGAAAAAACAATTAACACAAAAGTAAACACATGATATTATAAGTTATTGAAATATTTATATTTGAAATAAAATACTCACAATAGGGATGAGTGGAGGAACACCCATCTGTACCATGCGACGATTATTATCTGTCATCTTTTTTCGTCACCTCTCTTAAATGGGTGTCATTTACTGCAATGAAAACAAATATGGAAGTAATTAGAAACAGATAACTAATGTGTAACCCAAAAAAAATATAGAAAAACCATTCTGATAAAAAACATAAAGTAAAAGAACATTTATGGTGGTTTGAAGGTAAGTACTATGATACACACTCTGAATGATGTAGGTGAAACATGTAGGTGAGAACACGACTATATGATTATATATATTTCCCACCACAACTTCGGGCTCACAATCAAATCTGACAATTGAGCTATTGGCGTCATCATAAGTAATAAATGGATTGCTTCCAATTGCAGTAGGGATAGTTTCAACTTCATCATCACCATCATCAAAAACATGTCTGGGATTTACTTCAACAATTACACCGAATTTAGGATGACGATGATATTTGACATAAAAAACTTGTTTCACTATTGATGCCAATACATATGGTTCATTGGTGGCAAGAGTGCGAGTCATGTCAATAAATCGAAATCCACAATCATCAATAAATGTTCCTTGCCTCATCATTGAATCAAACCATTGACATTTCATCATTGTGACTCGACCATGCGAGTAATAATCCAAAATTATTATTTTCTCCCTGACTCCATAATAAGCAAAATTTTCAGAATGAGGTCTAGTATCCGATGAACTAGCATAACAGTCTGTTGTGGCAGTTAGCATAACACCATTATGCTGTGTTCTCATGTTTCTTGCTCATTCGGTGATAATAAATTTGTATCCATTTATCACAAGTGATTTACAAGCACGAACCATGGTATTAGGACCAAAATACAAAGCTCTTATTTCCTCAGAAACAGATTTTGCAGGAAATCTCGATACCTGAAATATAAACAAATAGTAAAGTTAATTAAATATTATTTTTATTTAGTTATTACAGAAATATTTTTACCTTCAATTTCAACCAAGCAGAAAACCCTTTGCTATGAAAAGTCTCTTTCCTTCTCAAAGATAAAGAATGATGCTTTCTATATATCAATTATTTATGTTCCCTGTAGATAAAAATAATAATATTTTAACAAATATTTAAAATTACAAGAGATAATATAAGAGATACAAGTACAATTTACTTACTTGATATACTCATCGAACAAATCACAATTGAACAACATTGTGCGATGTGTCATATCTCGCTCTTCAAGGCTTAATGTCGTCAATGTATATGATCCCATAATTCCTCCTGTCTGAGGAAGTGATGGAAAACTGGGTTCAATTTTCCCATATTGTTCTTCTTCATTTCTCATTGGTCTGTTTATTCTCGTAGTAAGATCAGACAAATACATTGCGCAGAAATCCATACATTCTTGAGCCAAGTAACCTTTCACAATAGAACCTTCAGGATAATTCCTATTCCGAATATGTTATTTCAATGTGCACATGTTTCTTTCAGTTGGATACATCCAACAGAAAGCAACAGATCCTCCAAGAAGTATTTCGGTCAAAATATGGACAGTCAGATGCAACATGCATGTAAAAAATGATGGAGGGAATATTCTCTCTAACTCACACAAAATTAATGGTGTCTCTGCCAACAGTTTTTGCAAGAAGGATTTGGACAACCTCTTAGAACAAAGATCTCTAAACAAATAGCACAACCGAATAACTGAGACTCTAACATTATTGGACAAGAGATGACGGATTTCTATTGGAATCAACTCTTGCAAAAGGACGTGATAATCATGTGTCTTCAAAGATTTCAGCTTCAACTCTTTTCTGTTGACCTGTTTTGATATATTACTTGAATATCCATCAGGAAATTTAATAGTCTCTAGCACTTCCAGAAATTGATTTTTTTCAGCAGGTGTCATCACATAAGAAGCACATGGAACTTTCCATTTATTTTCATTGATACAGACAGGATGCAATTCTGTTCTGATCCCCCAATCTACCAAGTCACGCTGAGATCGTAAATCATCTTTTGTCTTCCCCTTGACATTTAGAAGAATAGAAAGAAACATTTTACATATATTCTTTTCAATGTGCATTACGTCTAAGCAATGATGTAACAAGTTGGTTGACCAATACGACAACTCAAAGAATATACTCTTCTTCTTCCAATTTTAATAGGTATCATTGGAAACATTTTTCCTCTTTCTAGATTTCATTACACCCTTCCCAAATGAATAACTGAAATCTTTCAATTCATTAAGAACATCAGTTCCAGACATACGCTGAGGTGGATCGTCATTCTCCATGGTATTGTCAAATCTTCGATGATTGTTTCTATATGGATGGTTCATTGGAAAGAATCGTCGATGTCCCATAAAACTAAAACTACGATGATATTTCAGTCTTCTCGATTGAGTATTCTTCATACAAACAGGACATGACAATTTTCCTTTTGTGCTCCATCCAGACATCATTGCATAAGCAGGAAAATCATTGATCGTCCACATAAGCGTAGCATGCATCCGAAATATGTCTTTTGAACATGCATCGTATGTGGGCACACCCACATCCCAAATAAGTTTCAACTCTTTTATTAAAGGTTGCATGTATACATCTATATCATTTCCGGGATCAGAAGGTCCAGATATCAGCATACTCAAGAAAGTGTAAGGCTTTTTCATACACAACCAAGGGGGGAGGTTATAAATGTGTATGAAAACTAGCCATGTGCTGTGCGAAGTAAGCATCTGCCCAAATGGATTAAAACCGTCACATGAAAGACCCAGTCTCACATTATGCACGTCAGCTGAAAATTTAGGATATCGAACATCAAATCTCTGCCATGCAAATCTATCTGCAGGGTGAACCAACTCTTTATTATTCTTTTTTCTCCCGGTGTCATGCCATCGCATTTTTATGGATATTTCATCAGACAAGAAAAGGTTCTGTAATCTGGGGATCAATGGAAAGTGCCACATTACTTTTTGTGGAACACGAGATGGTGTTCCATCATATTTTGGCTTCCATCGGGAGGTTCCACATTTGATACAATCATTTATTTCAGTAGTTTCCTCCCAAAATAAGCTGCAATCATTCGGGCAAGCATGAATTTTTTTTTTGAGAATCCAAGTTCATCAACTAACTTCCATGCCATATAGTGTTTTGAGGGAATATTTGTATCATCTGGAAGTAAGTCCTTCAAGAATTTAAGAATGTAATCAATTGTAGTATTTGAAATCCCATACATAGTTTTCCCATGAAACAATCGGATTAAAAATTCCAACTTTTTCATTTTACCACATTGCCGATATACTGGAGTCGTCGCAGCATCATTCAATTTTTTCACCCTATCAACATCATAATTTTCATTGGACGCATCATGTGTGCTTGTATCAAAATCTTGTTGGTTGGACATCCTTTCCTTCTCATGATGCCGAATAAATGGAAACCGATCATATATCAAACTCTCCAATTCAGTCCTATCATTTGGATCATCAACATTTTGAGATTCCATTTTCTCTTCATTGTGATACCACACATAATAGTTTGTTTGGAAACCATATTTGGTTATATGATAGCTAACTACTTCACGACTCAACCAAGGTCTTAAAACACAATTAAAACATGGGAAGTGTATGTGACCACTATCTGAAGCCTTGTCAAATGAAAAATCTAGAAAGCTGTTCAAATTATTTTGAAAATCGGTTGAAATCTGATCAGTTTCGTACATCCAACTTCTTTCCATTCTGTAAAAAAATTACAATAAGTCATTTCAAATCAATTCAATAATATTGAAGTTTAATCAACAAAATATTTTGTTAAATGAAAATTGTTTACTTTATATAAAAGCATAACTGACACATTACTCTAAATGAGAATCATATTAAGAAATACAAAAAAATATATTGTATATAAGAAAATAAGATACAGAATTTCTAATGCCTATATTCAAGGATTTCCCAGTAAGATATTGGAAGTGGATCAAGGAATACATAATCCTTAAGGATCTTGTTGGGAGTACATGAGTTTTATACTTTAACTTCTTCAGGGAGATCGGGATGAGGAGTAGGATGAGGATCAGGGGAGTGGCGGGACTGTCCAAGGGGGGTGCGGGGTGTCCAGGGGGTGAGGGGTGTCTAGGGGGTGGTGGGGCCGTCTGGGGGGTCAAAGGTGTCCAGGGGGTGGGGGCTGTCTAGGGGGTCGGGGTGTCCAGGTGGGCGGGCTGTCCGCGGGGGTGATCAGGCTGTCCAAGGGGGTAGGGGGAGTCCAGGGGGTGGGCGGGCTGTCCAAGGAGGTGAGTGGGGTGTCCAGGGGGTGGGTGGGGCTGTCCGGGGGGTACGGGGTGTCCAGGGGTGGGAGGGATACCCATGGGGGTGGTGGGGCTGTCCAGGGGGTCTAGGGTGTCCAGGGGGGGTGGGCGGGCTGTCCAGGGGGGTGGGCGGGCTGTCCACGGGGGGTGGTCGGGCTGTCCACATGGGTGGCGGCGCTGTCTAGTGGGGTCGGGGGTGTCAAGGGGGTGGGGGGGATTTCCAAGGGGTGGGGGTGTCCGGGGGGATGGGGGTGTCCGGGGGGTGGTGGGAGGGTGTCCGGGGGTGTCCGGGGGTGGGTTGGGCGGGCTGTTAACAAGGGTGGGGGGCTGTCCAGGGGGTACGGGCTGTCCAAGGGGAATTTTCAAACCTTTAATAGATGAGTTCTTTTGAAATAGCATAGATTCTCCTACTGGAATGTCAGCATTAACCAAACATAATTTCCTACTACCACAGAACACTATGATAAATCTAGATAAATCAGGGAATTCAATCCTAATTATTGAATTCTTTTTAATTTTTTTAAGTATCTTGATATTAAAACATTATACTTAATTTATAGTAATTAAATGCCTCAAAAGTATTATTACCTATGGGTCTATCACACACTCAAATCCTTAGAATATTTTTGGGTATCAATGACAACCTATAAACAGGTTTTATCATCATCATTGTCTGAATGAATAGGATTCCTAACTGATATCATCACGAGCTATAATAAAATGTTTTAACTATATTCTATTGATTTTTTTGGTTATGATCCTTAAAATGAAAGGATTCACTAGTAAACATTCTATAGAACATTCCCTATATTATAAGTGACTTGTTCTTCATTTACTAGGGAGGATAACTCATCCCAAGGTGCACACTCAACCCACTATTGAAGATGAGTTGCAGTTGTAGCCAAAAAAATACATTTACCAGGCACCAAAATGAATATAGAGGAGAATGAAACAACTTGAAATTATGTTAAAATAGATTTACACTATATGTATGTGTGATGATCTCTCTAGTCACAGTCACACAGTTCATTGTAAATAGTAATATTATCTAAAAAATAAATTAATTATTGGTGTTAAATGACATGGTCCTTTTGTAATGTAATCCCCCCTATACCAGAAAAACTATGTATTATCTATACATTTAGGCCGTTATAAATTATAAATAACCCATGAATGTCATTTTACATCTCACATATAAAAAAATTCTACTAAACAAATATAATTCATTTCAATAGTTTAACAACATGATAGGTGCCACATGAACAAATGTGTTCTAGATCTATATTTCACTATCATAGTTTCACACCAATTAGTACATTCTATTGGATCATCATCCCTATGAATCCAATTATATAATATCCCATACAAGTAATTTTCTCTAGAGTTTGATTAACTCTTATGACTATTAATCTATCTAATGACTTCTTGATTCATCGATCAATGATTAATAATAAGGTTCATGTAACCTTCTATGTTTTCAACCATTCCATAGGAATGTATAACTCACAAAATCAATGAATTCCCTGAATCTATAACCCTTATGTAGTTTCAATTTATAAAATGAGGACCCATAAATCATTGGTATCATTTTAGAAAAAAGAACTCCCACATGGTACGAATGGTATCATAATGACACCTATATGTTGAAAATATTCATATAGAATTAGAAATAATTTTATGTTATTAGGTTGATAAATATACCTATATAAGAATTTAATCATACCTTAAATAAAGGTAAAAACAATGAATGCCACGTTATGGTTTTATTTAATACATTACTCAAACTCAACATTTACTTATACACAACTCAAAGAAATTTGTTAAAAACATCAATTTCCAAATATTATTCATTGATTCACTATCAAATATTGTGAATCTTAAAATTTTTAAAAATCCCTAAAATAGGAAAAAAATGACGTGATCTTTCGAGATATTGAAATAAATGTAGAAATCAGAGGAAGAGATATTGTATTTGGGAAGAGGTTTAAATAATCTAACCTGTATGATGGAGTTGCAGCCGATCGGATGAAAGAAATCGGGTTAGGGTTCACTGGGCGCCGCGGCTTCTACAAATTGGGGAATGTTGTGTCGTGCGGGGGGCCTCTGGAATTGGATGTATTTGAGGAGAACCTTCCCAACGGTTTGTAAAAACTGTTGGGAAACATGAATTGTCCCAACGGTTTGTAAAAACCATTGGGAAAAGATAAAAAAACATAGGCTTTCCCAACGGTTTGAAGAAACCGTTGGGAAAGCCTTCACAAAACCATTGTTTACCAACTGTTTGTTAAAACCGTTGGTAAAAAACACTTATAGCAACAGTTCTGGAGAACCATTGGTATATAAGTGTTGGGAAAAACCTGATTTCCAGTAGTGTCTCCTTAGAATACTGAGTTGTACTTAACGCATAAAATAGAAGAGGAAATGAATTCTTCTATAAGATTCCGGGTTTAGTTTGTCCCCTTAGAAGACTAGGTTCCTCTTGACCCGTAACATAGAAGATGTTAGGACTGAGCCTATGAAAGTCTAGGTTGGTTATACACCTATAAAATATTAGGTTAGTATTTCTCCCATAAAATATTGGGTTCCATATAAACCCAAAAAAGGAAATAGTTTAATATTGAGCCTGTAAAATTCTAGGTTGGGTTTTCTCCTGTAAAAGGATGGTTTTTGTTTGAATCTATAAAAGACAAGGGAATTGAGTTGAGCCTCTAGGTGTGAAAAAGGAGGATTTAAAGAGTTTTCACTCTCCTTAAAAATTGATATACCATAGTGGGTTTCATACACTGGGTTGGTGTGTGAAGAGTAGACATAGGATCATTTAGATCTGAACTGCTATAAAAATATCTTTTGTTTATCTTTTACTTACTTTCAATTTTTTCTATTTCTTTTCTTATATCAGTGTGGTTGAATTATTTAATATTTAGACTGATAACTTTATGATCTTAAATTTTAAACTCTGATTATTTTTTAAAGAAATAAAATTCACCCCCTTTCCCTATTATCCATTTTCATCGCCCCTCTAGGACCTAACAGTTCAAAGACCAATAGAGCACCTTTAAAGGAATCTAAAAGTCCAAGTTGGTGTTCTTCTACATGTAGGTAGCACTGACTATTCGGTGGTATAGTCTAAATTGTACTCTTCCTCAAGGATTACACTGACCAATCGATGAAAGTAGGTAGTGTGTGGAGTCCTCTAGGTGGTCCACTAGATACCCAGTGGAGGATACTTGTTATCTAGTGGAATCATGATAGCTAGTCCAAGGGTGAATTTATGATCATTAAAAAGTTTCTCGATCATCTCTTTAATGCCCCGACTTGACCTAAAACCTCTAAAAATCCTATTAATCCTATAAATATAGTCTTTGGGTGGATTGGATCATATCTCAATCAAACAAAAAAACATTTTCAACTACTCTCTGATCAAATCAGCAATGAAACTTTATCTTTCTCCAAGCCCTCCTCTTAAAGAGAAAATATCAATTTCCCTATCTAAAAAACTTTCACATTTTCTCTATGTCTCTCTCCTATAAATTGTATCCATTTTTTAAGATATATAAAAGATAAAAATTATAATTTATTTGTGCCAAGAAAATATTCTCTTCTCATCCCACATTTTACATTTGGTTTCTTGTTATCTCAATTAAAAATCAAGGGAAGTTGGTTCTTAGGTTTCCATTAAAAATAGTGGAATTTGGTTTTTTCTATCTCTATTAAAAAGAAAGGGAATATATAATAAGACATCTCTCAAATAGAGGGGTGGATATATAGGGGAACCTCATATGTTATTACCAAACTCCTTATCAAATTGTGATTGTTCTCTCATTTATTTTACACATTACATCATCTTATTTTAATACACATAAAGTGCATAAATTTGATATGTTTTCTATTTATTGTGCTTAATCACTTATTTAACTTTGATATTATATTTTATAATATGGATTGAATTTATTGATTTAATGCTTCATCATTTCAAAATCATTTTATTTTGAATTTGTTGTTTACTTTTATCTTAAAAGGAAATTCACCCCCCCCCCCCTCTTGTCATTTTCTGTCTGACCAATAGGATAGGTTGGATATGAACTAACATGGTTTGGCCTGATATGGGGTAACTCGACTGGATTATATGGCATAAAAAAGGCACCCAAATGAATTCCATGATGTTTTTTGTGTCTTTGTCCCACCCAAATGGGCGGTGCAAAAAAGTCACCCCCATTAATGGGGGAGGCCAAAATGTCCACACCCCATTTAAGGGATGTGGATCACATTCCTTTTTTTATTTTATTTTTTATACTTATCTAGAAAAGGTGTGTATAGAATGTATTTCACCATAGAAATTATTCTTTGGACATCTTTGTTATGGTTCGGTATCCCAACACCATCTTGGTTGATATATATATATATATATATTGCAATTTCTGAAAAAAAAATCATAAAAAATATCTGATATTCGATATACCATAACTTGGTCATAAGAACTCAGATCAATGTTTTGTGATATGTATTAGGACTATATCAAAAACCTCTTTCCAAATATTATCAAATTTTATTGAAATTTTTAAGTATTCAACTTAAATAATTTCACATTCACTATAATTCCAATTTAAGGAACTTGAGGCTTTGTGGAAGCATGAAAAATAGGTATTTAAAAATTTTAAGTCTGGATTCATTTTAAAAAAAACTAAATACGCTATAAACCTTTCCCAAATTTCTCATGGATTTTTTGTAATTCAATTTAATCATGAAGAAAAAAATTGAAAGAAACCATAAACAATACCTTGTTCATTTGAAAACACTAATATGATTTGTTCACCATCGGCATGTCATAGCTCAAAGGTTCCAAGTGAGGCATCCTCTATATCATACATGCGTGAACCAAAGCTCTATATCATTATTATTAGATTCCTAGTTTCTATCCTGGGAAATTTAAGTTCTTTACATCTTACCTTTGATCGCACGAAGAATAGTTGATCTATTCCTGAGAGGGAATCGATCAAAGATTATTCTTCCTTTAGTTTCCCTCTCTAAAACTTGATATAGAGGAAGGGAGAGCACTAAAATTCATAGAATAATATGGTATCTATATTTTAGGATTAATACATCAATTTATATTAGGGTTTAAGTTTCCATAAATTAAATTTTGGTCTCTATGGAAACTTAACCTTCATAAAACACCCAAAAAACTCACTTACAACATAGTTAACTAGTCATAAGTTTCATAAATGTTTTATCACTATCTTATGATATTATCAACTTATCAAATGATAAAATGTGAACTATTTACTCGGCATTTAAGATCCCCTAATAATTTAATGATCCTTGAATGTGTTATATTCATTCGAAAAATTATATTTTCTCATATCCACTTTTATCATTAAATAACTTTTGAATACCTTGAGGAATAAATTCAATAACTATTATTATAAACTTGAATAATATAATTTAATTATTTTTCTTATGATCATTCACACTCATATGTTCACCATACCCCACACGTGAGGCCCACTTTGTCTTAAACTCCTATTTATATGAATAGGTGGAACTTGTGGATATACTTGGGGTGTAACCCTCTAGGACCTTATATTGATAGTAGTGGGTGTAACTCATAGACCAAGAGTAGAGTCTAGAATCCCATCAAATCCTCTAAAAATATATAGAATTTCATGTCTATGACAACCACTTACAAACACACATCATGTAATATAATCTCTTCTTCTCATGATATCTCATAAACTGGGATGCACACTTTGTGACAACATCCTTTATTACTTTATTTAATTATTGAACTTACTAGATGAACATACCTTCAATCACCATGGTTTTGGATTTAATTAATTTGCTAACATTTTGATCACCTAGGATCAAGATATATCTTATTTTTAGAAGTGACAAATCCTGCAGTAATCATTCAACCAATGTCATATCAACAATGAAAAACCCAACACAAGAAACAACACCACAAATTTATTTCCATGGTTTTAATCTTGCATCAAATTATGTGATCAAATGGTGCACATTGATAATGATATCAAGTCAAAATACCAATACGCATGCTCATAGATAGTAAAAACCAATGACACTTGAAACATGTGATGTTCCTATTAGTGGGTCAGTCCTTATGATCTCTTCTACTCGAGATCACAAAGTACAAACCTCATGAGAAGAAGTATCTATTATTATGACCCCCCATCACGTGATAGTTAAACATCATCTGTTTCATGTTAGTATGATGTATCTAGACTGTAGAATATGTGTTTAAGATTACTGTCATAGTATCTTGAGGTTTTCATTATAGCTGGAAACTGCTATAACCTTTTGATATTACATCTAATCTAAGGAAATTACCATAAAATAGTACATATAGAAGAAAAGTTACTATGATGGTAATAAAAACACATGTATATGTCAAATTGTATACATGTAATGGTAGAAAAGTACATATAGGAGTTGGGTCTAGGGAACCCACTCATAGCATATGTTGGGTCTCACAGTGATGTTAATATTTCCCATGTAAGTCAATTGTCATATTTATTTCAATTATATCAACTTGATCTAATATTATACCTATTTTTGTTTTTTATTAGGTATCTTCATTCACTTTTTATTTAGTATGAAACAACATTAGTGTATGGATTCATGAACACACAATCTTTTTTTTCTCCTATAGCCTGGACAATCCAGGATGATGAAATCATAAGTTATATATCTAAAATATTTCATAATTATGTAATAAAGTGTTGGGTGTTTTCTTATCTTGAAGGGTATAAAACATGTATTTAATAGTGTTATTTTTCTTTATTAAATAACCACTCTTATAATATTTTTTATATTAATGTTCATTAGATGCTAAGTGTTTTTTATCCACATGAATGGAAAGATTACTGGTTATGATCCATACATGGGGACATGTGAGAAAACTTCAAAGAAGTATTAAAGAGGTAAGATATATTATTTTAATACTTATATGTTAAAATAAAATTATATTTTATTTCATAATTTTTATTTTTAAATAGGGAATGGGATCACTATAACGAGACAAGAAAAAAAAGGAAAACAAAGATAAAATATGTGTGCATGGAGGGGATTTTATTTTTAAGTATTATAATTTAGTGAATAATTAAAAAGTTATTTTCAATTGATAACTTCTTTTAAAATGGAAATTTCATCACCAATAATGAGTCATTGAATGTGGATACTATGTTTTAAGACTTGTGTGGGAAATAATAATAACTAGAACAGTTATTAATTTCGACAAGGATAGATTTTATTATAATATTTCCTTTTATTTAAAATGAAATTATATTGAAAATAAATGTTGAATACTTTTTTTTATAATTTTTAACTTTTATATAATCCTCACCCTTATGATGTAAACGAGTTGAATCATATCTAGGGAGATTGGAAAATTTATTTTTAGCTTTAATTTGGTTCTAGTTAATGTAGATTTTTAAATATTAAAATTCAATTGTAAATTATTTTTAATTTGAAACAAGTTGTAATGTAAATATTTATTATAAAATTGTAAATTGGTGTTATTTTTTTCTAGCATTTCTGATGTTTGGAGTTATTGGTTTTGTTGTATGTAGGTTGGGTTGGTGTATTTCAAAAAATATTTTTTTCCATTTATTAAATAATCGACATCAAAAATAACACTTTACATCTATTATTTTCTAAATGATGTGAAATGTTGTAAAATTTTAGGCTTTTGGGGTAATTTATGAATCATTTTTTAAATTAAACAACATTGAATGTATTCTTTTATGTTGGTTATAATAATCAATGTAAAAAAATATTTATTATGTCACTTATAATGGGGCCTCTCAATAACTGATGTTAAAAAATCTTTTCTACACTAGTTACAAAGATATGTGACACTTCAATATGGTTATAAATGAAAAAGATTTGATTTTTGAGGGAGAAGGAAATGAGAGGAAAGAGGGAGGGGTCAAGCGATCGTGCTGGGAAACATGATGTGGAATCTGATTTTAATAATTTTAATTAATTAGATTAAATTAATATAAAAAAGTGTTATGGGGACACTGGTTACCTAATCCCCTTCCATAGGGTACCCGAAACTTACTGGGTACTTGTCCTAGGGTCTCTAGGTGTCCAATGGCCCCCAAACCTTCCCCCACTCTACCAAGGAAATCGAGTCCCCAGATCATTGGTACTAGGTTACCTAGTGTCATTTTCCTTAAAGGATAGATGTCCTGCACTAGGACCAACTCCTTGAAAACCAACCCTTAGACCCCACCAACCCTAGCAGAACAAAACCATAAAATTTCACATGGTTTGGAAAAACTCAAATCGATATCATACCTCAGAATACACGGGTCATAAAATATAGAGTAAATGTACCATAAATACACTAATCATGCAAACAAGGGTTATAGGCAAGTACTATTTGATTCTGATGACTTAATATGGATCAAAGTGTAAAGGGAAAGGTTTTCTAACAAATAAATGTCAAAACTCATGGCATGTGAAGATGGTATTTTCCGAGTTTTGTAGAAAATTAATAACAATACTTATGATATATAATTGTGTGATGAGTATGGTGTTAGTGTTACATTTAATGTTTCTAGTATTTCTCCTTAAATGGGCATAAAGGATGAAAAAAAAAAGGATAACTTCTTTTCAAGAGGTGGAGAATGATGAGAACCAAGTCAAAGGCACTAATTCAATTACCCATGTGGATGAATTGTATTTGTAGGGACTAATAATGTAAGAGAGATTAAATAGGTTAAATGATACAATTAGATTTCAACTAGCTATATTAATTACCCAAATTAATAGTGCATGAATGGAAAAAAAATAAACTTTATATCACTCTTATTCAATCCCAAATATGATAAAATGAGTACAGATCAACTATTATTATGTGTTTAGAATCCCAATACACTTAACTAATCTTTAAAATTCATGGTTGGAGTTATTAAAGTCAAATCTAATGGGTTATGAAATCAATGAAAAGACCTACACTTTTGGAGTCATGTGCTTCTCTTCCTTGAAGCCAAAACTCATGGGTTACTTTTTTAGGAAGTATTAATTAAATTTTAGCTTTTTTAAATTTAATGGAAAATTAGGTTATATTTATGAATTTTTAGGAGTAGATCTTTGACTATTTTATTACCCCTTAGTTATAAATTTTCATTACCATGACACTTATATTTCATCCCTGATTGTATCAAATAAAACCTTGTGAGTTTGTTCCTTATTCTTTATGAGGATCATTACTATATTTTCCTTTATCTTTTGAATTATTATCTTGTCAATTTAAAAGTTATATTGGTGATCCATGATTGAAAATTACCAAATACATGTCTTAATCCAAGTGTGTCATTGTGTGGAATGGTAAACCAGTTCATTTTTTGAGTGAGCTATTCTAAGTAGTAGGTCACGCTCATCCTATAGAGATAGTTTACTGCTTTCATCTACAAAGAATCAAACCTTATTCTATATTTTTTATCCTACATTATGAAGATCATGATACCTTGTGCACCTTACACCATGTTCGGTCTAGATTGAATTACATATTTCTCAGGTAGACTTAATTTTTCAAAAGTAATCATAAAGATTATTTGATAAAGTGTTGCGGATATGACCATGACATCTTCAAATTTTTTTATTGATTGCATGAATTTTTCCTATTACCATCACATAAACTAGGGTATCATTGGGATTTTGAGTGACCTTTTTAGGAATGAGTGGAATATTCAACTCCCAAATGTTGTAAATCTTTAAAATAGTGAGGATAAAATTCATCTTGTCTTGTCACCAAGAAAATCTGTTCCCATAAAATAGATTGTGTTTTAACAAGTATTGATTAATCATATTTAATGACCCAGAATACATCTTTTATGTTATATCCTGAATCAAACCCTTTTGATTATTGGATATAAAAAAGACAAGAGCATTGGAAGAAAATTTGAAGAAAGTCTCTGTGTGTGAATAAATTCACTGCCCAAAAGGGTTTGATCCACCCCACTGGTTACTATTGGGTTTTTCATTGAAAATATCCCTTTAGGATTCGATGGGGCTTTAAGGGGTGGAAAATAAGAATTTAAAAATATCCCTCTTCAATGATATTGGAAAAGTTTTAGGAGAACGATGAAGAATATTGTTGGTTGGGATGCTAAAATGATTCAAAAATATTATTTATTGACTAAAATTGAAATGGACCACACCAATTCAATGTTGTAAAAATGATAAAATAAGGTGTTTTTCATGTGAAAACTTACAAATTTTTGAAATGATGATGCCATTTGTACTTTGAAATTTAGAATTCAAGGCGGTAAGACTAATCATGTTATTATTCATTTTAATTAAATAATTATTTATTTATTTATTTTTGTTTTATATTTACACACACACACACACATATATATATATATATTATTTATGTTTGTGTGTTTATATATATACAAATAATTTTAATAAAATATATATTTAAACACTTTTAAAAAAAATTATCAAATATATATTTTTATGAACATAATAATTATCAAGACCCTTATTAATAAGAGAGTGGCCTAGAATATTTTATCCACATTTCCAATGTGGACTTCTTAAAACTTTAAAATAATTAACCTTACTCTCACTAGTATAAAGAGAAGTATTTTTAATTTCCAAAAGTGGACACAAATGGGCATTCGTTACTACCTTATGACTACTTTTGGCCATTTCCTTAGGGTGGGTCGCAAATACCCATTCATGACCACTTTGAGTAGTTTATCCTTAATTATTATTATTTTTTAAATTAATTCTCTTGTTAATGGATGATGTTGGGGGAAGATGTGGATGGGGGTGGGTGATGGTGAAATGAATGGGAAATGGGTCCAAACGATGATGACACAGTGCAAACAATGGTGGTTGGTGTGAGCGACGATGAGCATATGACATCCAATGATGAGCTGGTGAAGAACATGCAAAGGTAGGTGGGTGTTGTATGATGAAAGGAGACTCGAGCGTGCGATGGGGTAGGAGATAGTGATGGGTGAGCGAATGAGGAAATTTTTCTCATATGAGCAAAAAATTATAATTTCCAAAAATCATTAGATTGGGAAACTATTTTTCTAATATACCAATCAAGCTGGAGGGTTTTTCATTGAAGGGTGGGAATTGTCTCAAACAACACCTTCTTTAGAAATTTTCCTAACAAGGCACTCTTTCAGAAATTGCCTTATTTATAAATCTTTCAAAGAAGGAACTCTTTGAAACAACACCCTCTTTAAGATATTTCTAAAGAAGGCATTATCTCAGATAGTTCCTTCTTCAAAATATCTCTAAAAAAGACGTTTCCTCAAACAATGTTCTCCCTTCTATTTTTTAAATATTTCTATTTTTTATATTTTGTTTTGTTTTTTTTACATATATATAAACAAAATAAAATAAAAAATTAAATATTATTTAACTATTTTTATAGTTGGTATTACTTTAAGTAAATTATTCTGAGAATATTACATAAAATATCAACCAACCTCCCCTTTTATAAATGTGCAGTGCTTGACAACTTTTTCAGGTTTTCAATGTGGGATTCACACACCACTTTTCTAGCATTTAATGAATAATATATTATTTATAATAACACATTAATGACAATAAATTATTAATCATAACATATTTTTAATAAATTTTTATTGTTTAATAATGAAATAAATAGTAACTAATAAATTCATAGAATAATTACTAATAATTTCATTAGTGTTGTTAAAACTATAATTAATAATAAAAAATTGTATTTAAATGATGTGATTAATAATCTAATTTATAATAAAAATATAATTTTTAATAATTTTTAATACTGAATATAAATGATTTAATTAATAATATATTTAAAAATAATTTGTAATAATTAATAATCTAAACAATATTAATTATATTATTATTATTAGTTTATTTAAAAATAATAATTATTGTTATTATCATTATTATTAAATAATAATCGTTTATGCCATTCAAATTATTTTTTGTTTATTATTTTTATGAATAATAATAATATTAATGATGATGATGATGATGATGTAAATAATAGTAGTATTATTAAATATTATTATTAGATAATATATTAATTACTATGACTTTATAAAAATAATATATTGATTATAACTTTATTATTATCATTAATTATGGAATTATTAATTAATAATAATGTTGTAATAAGTAATGTGGTCAATAATATAAATAAAAAAATTAGCAATTAAATCAATAATATAATTATTAAAATAGTTAAAAATTAATGTATTTAATTTTTTATATAATAATAAATAAATAAAATTATGAAATTCTTAATAATTATAATAATAATGTAATTAATAGTGTGATACTTGATAATAATTATGTGCATAAATTTTTTAAATTGTAAATATTATGTTTTTAATCAATAATATTTTTTGTCATGTAAATTAATTTTTATTTATTATATTTATGAATAACAATATTATTATTACTAATTAAAGATGATTACATATGCACGCAGATACAAAGAAAATACACGCATCTAGGAACTTGACCAGAGATAGTAATGTTAGGATACTATAGTCATGATAATAGAAAAATAATGATAATGAAGTCATTATAACAAAGTCATTATAATAAAGTCATGATAATAAAAAAATTATATTGTTAATAAAGTCATGATAATAAATTTGTGATAATTATCTTTTATTAAAGTTATGATAATAATTTTTTTAATAGCAAAGGAAATCCTTTTTATTAAAAAAGAAGAAACAAGGAGAAGAAAGAGAACATATATAGCATAACAGCCCAAAAAAGAGATGAGCCAAAAGATTCCAATAAAAGAACATCAAAGAAGACACTAAAAGTCTTGAAAATCAACCACATGAGTAAGGTTGGGGCCTCTCCTAACCCTACCATGAGGAGATCTTCCATGCATATGTCATCTGTACTTCCAAGATTTATCTATTTTCCATGGTTCATGATCATCATCTGAATATATCTTCATAGTAGCACCCATTAAACTGGATCCCTCCCTCTGACATTGAACATGATGGCCAGAACTAAGACTCTTATTATCAATTTTTTTTTATAATAATGTTAACAACAACAACCTCTACTTCAAAAATAGCATTAATAAAAGAATTAACCTCCCCACTAATCACCACATCTTGAAAACTAGTTTTAAGACCAGTTCCACTTTATGAGACTCCTTCTCCAGCAAGTACCAGTAAAATATTTTTCTCCACATGCTTTGTGGAAACCTTATTAATATAGTCCTCCTCCTTGACAACATCATCTAATAAAATCACTTTGTTAGTAGAGTCTTTGATCTTAATTCCAAAAACATTTTCTAAAGTTCCTTCTTTATTCAGATACATCAAAGAGGTATCCTAAGTAGGAACCGATGGAATAGCCATTACCTTGTCATCAGTAGAAACACCACCAACAAACTCAGAATGAAAAACAAGTCTTTCATTATTCTTGATTGCATCATCATTTCTAACCATTGTGATAATAGAAACATTAGAGAATCCAATGAGAGGAACATCCTCTATCTTCTTAATAGCATCAACAACTCGTACCACTGTGTTAACGGATCTTTTGTTCATGTATCCAATAACAATTTCAGAAACTCCTTCTTCATTCAGAGTCAACAAAGAGGAATCCTTAAATAAATCCAAAGAAGTGGCAATCACCTTTTCATTAAAAGTGGTGATAGTAACATCACCAGTAGACACCATTGAAGTCACTAATTCCAAGTGAATTTTCATGGAACCATCACTAAGAGATACATTTCCAACCTTCTACTTACTAACAGGAAAGACATCCTCCTTAACTGATTTACTAACTTCAAAATTCCTAATTTCTTTAACCAAAATAGGTCCAACACTCTGCTTGAAAGCATCATCATCTCTAACTATCAAGGTGGTAGAGTCATTGTAATAACCAATGGGATGAGGAAATATTTTCTCCTTATTTACATTGCTACCATCAGAAAGCCCAACTTCTTTCAACAAAACATGTCTTAGTAATATGTCTCCAACAGAGGTATTAACTTCTTTATTCAAAGTTCCTTCAAATGGTAGTTTGAATTTACACATTTCAACACAATGGTTGAACCTCTTAAAAATCACACAAAATAAACCTTTGCAACATTTATTAGGAGAATGACCAATTTTTCAACACTTAGGACTAAAGTTAGGAAAAAATTTAACATCAATGTGCAACTCAAAGTGGAAAACATTATCCACTGGAACAATATATCAATAATAGTTTCATTAATATAAATCTCAACAAGAACATTGGAATAGCAGCCAAACCTTTTCTATTCGGTTTCCTTATCAAATTTAACTAGAACCCCAATAGTAGAGGTGATGTCCCACAAGATTTTAGGATGCCAAATACACTAGCTAAGGCCAAATATCTAAATCCACACTTGTGTTGTAGTGTTACTAGAATTATTTAGATTAAAGTTGGGGTCCCAATCTTGAATTCTCATAACATCGGGCTTAAGAGGAATAAATCCCAAACCCCAAGCATGTACCTTTAAATCCAAATAAGGGAAGATGATATGAAATAATCCCTTACCGAGTGTCACAATCCTCCATCCACCAAACCCCCAAAATTGTAGAATATGGGAATGTGGGTCCTCAAGCTTCCACATATTTATTCCTTGATGATTTAATATTCAAGTAATGATTGAGTGCTTGCACTCAATGATCCTCTAAGAGATTAAAAAATGATTAGCTTCAAAGAAATTTGGCGTACTATTTTTTGTAACCCTTGCAGATGTTGAAGAAAGTTGAGTACCATCAATGAATTTATTGAAGGAACAATAACCCTATCCTAAATCCTCACGAGCCAAAAATAGATCACCTTCTATCAAAATATTTTCAGCACCATGGATATATTTCTTCTTGCAAGAACTAATAACATTACCTTAAATAATAACCTTTTCAGAATCGGTTGGATTCAAGGACAAATAGATCGACACTTCCTTAAATGAGGGGTCATAGTTTCCATCCTTCTTTGAGGGAAGAACAAGAAAGATGGAGGAACCTGGATTAGAAGCCATGAAAACCTAAAGCATATAAATTTCACTGGAATACATCAAGAGGTCCCCTGAAATCCATCCTTATTCATAATAATAATAATAATGTTATTATTTAGGAATAATAATGATAATAATACAATTATTAATAATGATGTAAATAATCATATTATTATTAAATATTATTAATTATTAATGTAATATTAATAATTATGACTAATAATAATATAGTTAATAATAATATTTACTATTATTAATAAGTATAAAATATTAATTATTTTTATTTATTTATTTATTTATATTATTATTAAGTCCTAATTTTTTATTAATACCTAAAATTTTCTATTTATTATTTTTATGAAATTTATTTTCAGTTATTTTACATGTTTTAAGTTCATTTATTAAATTTTATTTAGAATATAATTATAATTTATATTTTATAAGCTTTTAAAGTCTAAATGTAATGTTTTGAAACAACATTGTTTGGTATCATCTATATTATTGTATGTTTGTTATTTTGATGATTTTTTTAATTTTTAATTATTTTGTATGTGTTATTCTATGTTTTAAATTTAATTTTGAATGTATTTATAGTTTATTTTTTATAAAATTTTGTAGTCGCCTACTTAAAACACAATAAAATTTATTTTGTTTCAAGTAAGTAACTCTAGAAGCCAATAAAATAAAATTTATAAGTTTAATATAAATGAAACTTAAAACATAGACTAAACATATAATAATTGTTGTTTTACATGACACAAATATTATTGATTAAAAACATAACATTTACACTTTAAAATTTTATGTGCATAATTATTATTAAGTAATACATTATTAATTACATTATTATTGTAATTATTATAAATATTTTATAATATAATTAATATTTATTAATAATGTAATTAATATTATTTAATAATGATAAAATAATTAATCAGAAAAGTTTAGGACCAAGCGCATCCAATCCCATTGAATTAGTAAAAATAAAGTTATAATGAAGACATTACATAGAGGACTTAGAAATAATTATGTATATTTAAATGATAACATAATTAATAAATATTAATATCATAGTTAATTATCAAATGTTAATATAATTTATAATAATTAATAATGTAAAGAAAAATAATTAATAATAATTAAATTATCAATTACTAATAATTGATTCTATAAAGAAATTCATAAAATATTAATCGTTTTTAATTAATTAATTAATTATATTATTATTATTATTTATTCATGTATTATTATTAATGTTTAATCTTTTATATTTTTAATTTTTATGAAATTATTTTTATTTTTAGTCTTTTTATATGTCTTAAGTTCATGTCTTAAATTCCATTTGGAATCTAATTATAATTTATATTTTATAATATTTTAATGTCACCAACTTCTTTTGAAGTTTAAATGTTATGTTTTAAAATAACAATTTTTTGTATCATATATATTATCATAAGTCTATTATTTTGAGGAAATTATTTTTATTTTCAACTATTTTTTATATGTTTAGTCTATGTTTTAAGTTTTACTAAGATTGTACTTATGGTTTATATCTTATAAGATTTCAAAGTGGCCAACATGAAACCTAACAAAACTTATTAAGTCTCAAGTAACTTTCAAAGTTTATAAAATATAAGCTTTATGTACAATCCAAATAAAACTTAAAATATGGATTAATCGTATAAAAAATAGGTGAAAATAAAAATAATTTCATAAATATAGTAAACCAAAATTAATTTACATGGAACAAACATTATTGATTAAAATTTTATTTATAAGTAAAAACATTATGTTTTGAAACAACAATATTTTATTCCATTGAAAAAAAAAATCGTTAATTTTTTTACAAAAATATTTTTATTTTAAATTTTTTTTTATATGTTTAGTCAATGTTTCAAATTTTATTTCACTACTGGAATCTTTACCTATACCCATGGTTCAAAACCATGGGTATAGCCCAAAAAACTATGGGTATAAGATATACCCATGGTTTCTATGAACTATGGGTGCTCAAGATGTTGGTATAGACCTGTGTACCCATGGTTCTTAAACCATTTGTGTAAGCAATTTCAATATATAGACCTATACCCAAAGTTATACCTATACCCATGGTTTGATCCTGGTACCTTCTGCCTACACTCCAACGACTTTATCATTATCCTACAACACGTTTTTTGTTCTTATATTCAAAGAAATATATATGTATATATATAAAAATTTATTTATATTAAAATATTTATTATTATTATGATTATTATTATGGAAAAGTAATGGGTCAACATATACCCACGATTTGGTCAAACCGTGGGTGTAGGTCCTTATTAAAAAATCCTTTATTGGGATTTGATCTCAGCACCTTCCGCCTACACTCCAACAACTTTACTGCTATCCTATAATACGTTTTTTGTTCTTATATTCTAAAAAATATATATTTATATATATATAAATTTATTTATATTAAATTATTTATTATTATTATTATGGAAATATAGTTGGTCAAACTATACCCACAGTTTGGTCAAACCATGGGTATAGGTTTTCCCACAACTTTTCCACACACAAAAAGTGCGTGAAACTTATTACCAAGGTTTACAAAAACTATGGGTATAGGGGTTACATATACCCACAGTTTTTGGATAATTATAGGTATAGGTCCTTCTAGTGATTTTTTTCCCACAAAACCTATTCCCATGGTTTTAAACTGTGGGTATCGGGGTGACCTATACCCACAGTTTTTAGAGAACCATGGGTATAGGTCCTTCCCCTGACTTTTTTTTCCTACAAAACTTATTCCCATGGTTTACAAAAACAGTGGGTATAGGGGTGACTTGTACCCATGGTTTTTTAGAGAACTGTGGGTATATCCTTGTTTTACAGTAGTGTTTATATTATGTTTATAATTTATAATTTATAAGATTTCAAAGTCACCCAATTGAAACATTATTATATTTCATGTAGGTGAATTTGAAAGTGTATAAATTATAAAGTATAAATACAATTTAAATGAGATTTGACATACTAACTTAGCATATAAAAAATAATTGAAAATAAAAAAAATTTAAAAAATATAATAAAAAAACTTATTTACATGACACAAATTTTATTGTTTAAAAACATAATATTTACACATTTAAAAAATTATGGGAATAATTCTTATTAAGTGTTATATTATTAATTACATTATTATGAATTATTATTAATTATTTTATTATTATTAAATATTATGAATTACACTATTAATAAATTTTAATTATATTATAAAATATTTACAATAATTGCAACAATAATTGTGAATAATTATGTAAATATTATAATTATTAATGTAACTAATAAATTATTAAATAATATAATTTAAAATGAATATTGATTAGATTGGTGAAATAGAGAATATAATTATTAATAATGATGTTATTATTGATAATTTATTATACAATTAATAATCATTTATAATAATTATAATAATAATTTAATTGATATTTTAATAATAAATAATTAATTGATTGATTATGAAAAATGTTATATACAGTATAATTATTTACCTATTTAATAATACTTAATAATAATATAATTAATTATAAAAAATCATTAAGTTAAAATGAATTTATGTGTATAATTATTATTTAATAATATTATTATTGTAATTTATTTGAAAATAAAAAGAAAATATCAATTATTTTAATAAATAAAAAATAAATATTTTTTATATTTAATAATAATATTATTATTATTATTATATTTAAATTATTTTATTTAATAAAAAAATTAACACTGTTATATATATTATTATTATTATTATTCGTATATATAATAAACAATAAATAATTTACATGACACAAAACATTATTTTTTTAATAATGATTTATAGTAATTAGATTATTAATTATTTATAATTATTTTGAAATATAAAATTGATTATTTTATGAATTACATTTTTTATATTCGACGTTATAAATTATTCATTATTTGTAACTCTCCCTCCTTGACTGTTTGTAAGTATTATAAATTATTAATAATTATATTTTTATTATTAATTAAATTACTAATCACATCATTTAAAAATAATTTTTATTATTAATTATATTTTTAACAAAATTAATGATATTATTAGTAATCATTACTATGACTTTATTAGTTGTTATTTATTTCATTATTAAATAATAACTATTTATTGAAAATATTTTATGATTAATAATTTATTATCATTAATGTATTGTTATAAATAATATATTATTTATTAAATTGTTGAAAAGTAGTGTCTAAATCCCACATCAAAAACTTGGAAAAAATATCAAGTACCATAACCTTATAAAAGGGGAGGTTGGCTATTATTTTACATAATGTTTTTAAAATGTTTTTCTTAAAGTAATAACAAATATAAATATAGTTAAATATTATTTAATTTTTTATTTTTTTATATTTATATAAAAAACAAAATAAAAAAAATATAAGGGAGGGCACTTTCCAAGATAGTGCCTTATTTTAAAACTCTCGAAGAAGACATTGTCCAAGACAACATCTTCTTTACAAATATATTAAAGAAAGAATCATCTTGAAAATCATCCACCATTATACACAAAACCCCCTAATTTCATTAGTAGATTTAGAAATATTTTCTCAATCTACCTGTAACAACCTAGATCTGGTTGACCAATAAGTAACTGAACTTGAGCTCCACCTGGCCTCAAGTGCACCTCCCCATGTGCCAAAGGGTGGTGGCTAATAGTGAGGGTCTAATAGTGGTACAGTGGGGATACTATACCCTCTATATCATTATTAAATACAGTTTAAGTGTGTATATAACTATAAAGAGATGTTTAAGGTAATAATAACTAACAATCAATAAAAATTTGATAATTGGGTCAACAATAAATAAATAACCACCCATGCATGAACATGTTGAGTCATGATAAAGGAAGTCAACATACAATAGGTAGTAAATATGATAGGACTAGACTACAAAAATAAAGAATAAGTAAATAGAATACCCAACTCTAGTAGGTATCTTGAGTACATTTTTGGTTCCTAGATCAATGTCAAGTCCTAATCCATAGAGAGAAACGTCAAGTAATCACGATCTTAGATCATGTCCTACAACTAATAGATCTGCCTGGGTACCAAGTGGTGGCCTAGAAATGGTGTGAGTAAAACTCAGTTAGCCACCACCAATGGTGTCTAATAAAATCCAATCCATGAGTATAAAATAAATCAGTGTATAGGTATGATAAATAAGGTGGTGAAGTAAATGATAAACCTGTTGACTTAGGTTTCTCATGGAACACCTGGACGACTCTACCTACTTTGGCCTAAACTGAAATGTCTATAAACATAAGAATAGTAAGAAAGGGGATAAAACTCATGGCTATAAACCCAATCATCCATGTGTAACACTAGTCATGTGAGACCCAAGTAGAAACCAAGGTGTCCATATATATAATGATGATCATATAATCTTATACATGTTTCTTGAAATTAAGGATTTAACAATCAAGAGTAATTCAATTATCAATTAAGCATAATGTATTATTACATGACCTATGATCCCATCTAAGGAATTCCATATCTGGAATCCATGTATCACTCCTGGTATATATAATCTTAATCAACCAATGATCCCATCTAAGGTGTTTTGTGTTAGGAATCCAGGTATCGCTCTAGGTGTGATATAATTTCATTCAACCTATGAGCCCATCCAAGACATTTCATATCAGGAACTTGGGTATTATTCAAGGAATAATATATGCTCAATCAGACTATAAGCCTGACTGAGGCATTCCATATCAGTAATCCAAGTATATCTCAAGTCATAATATAATCTCAATTAGCCTATGAGCTCATCTGAGTCATACCATATCAAGAATCCAGGTATCGCTCAAGGCGTAATATAATCTCAATCAGCCTATGAGGCATTCTGTATTAGGTACCTGAGTATCACTCAAGGCACACATATAAAGTATTCACATTACATTTAATAACTAAATATAGGCCATGGGAAAACATCCATGCTAATCTACAATTTGGTCATACACTTATTCATTTCATATATGAAGGGAAAGGTCATAATCCTAAGGTGAGTTTAAATGATAAGTCACCCAATCTACTCACTCTCTTCTTACCACTCAATTGTTTTCATTTAGTCATCCAATAATTAGATAAAAGGGGTCCATGTGTATATACATTCCACTCACCAATTCCATTTATTTCAAAGAAATCATCCCATTGGAAAGTGGAGAGCTCAACACACCTCAAGGGTGGACCTTTTACCCAAACAAGGAAAAATCTTATTATTTAGAATAAAGTTAAAGAGCATCCATTCTATACATGATTAATTAATTCTTTGAGGTCAATCCTTTTATAACTTACAACCCAAATACACCCATTGGGTATTATTGTTTCTAGTAAGGACATTAACTATTAAAATTATTATTTAATCAATACCACCATAAGTGGTGGTTCATTTTGATCTTCTCAACCTCAAACCATGTCAATGGGTCTAAGGAACATTTTTATTATGGTCTAAGCATTTAATTTACAATATTTCATAATTTAAGAGTAATGCACAAAAATTATGGCATGAAATACCATGGATCATTTCATAAACAACACAATTTTAAGGAAAAAACATACAGACCACCTATCACATGATTATGATGATTCACTCATACATCATTGTGCCTTGATTCGACTCAAAATGAGAGAAATCAGATAAATAGGAAAACACCCTAAAAATAGGGCATATGAGCTTTCATGGAAATAACATCCACTAAAATGAATAAAATAGATAAAAGAGGCAAGAGGAGTTGTAGACTAATCAAGGGGTTCCTGTAACATCCCAGGTAAATAAAGAATAAAGCATTTTCATATATTTTTGAATTAAATATTAATTTTATTTTAAAGGGGTTGCTATGTTCGATATTGTACCCGATACTCAACAAAGAGTTTCTTTGAAATCTTACGTTGCACACTAGTAATAAAATAATATTATTTTAAATGGTAGTTAACACATAGTCGTTTTATTGGCGGGAATGAATAGAAATAACTAAAATATGATTATATATGTTTTTTTAAATGATTCTATATTTACCCAATAAAAAGATAAAGGCTTAAAATATGAAAAGAATTCAATTTTAGGCATATATACTCTAATTTTCACTAAAGGCTCACTTATTGCCTTTTGATAGCGAACCGTCATTAAATATAGTTTTGGTCACTCTTATACATTATATTGGACCAAATAAAACTCTTATTTAGAATCGGGACATCAAAATTTACTTTGTGTGAATTTTTGGTATTTTTCTGATAAAGTTCATTTTTTAATGAATAGTGAAAAATGTTGTATTTTAATTCAAAACCTATTTTTAATCTAATTTATTTATATGATTAGATTATATTTTGAATTGGTTTTAAAGTGAAATTAGAATATATTTTTACCATTTAATACAATAGTGGTCATTGGAATTAATTTCACTTTGAAATTGGACTTAAACTAGTGTCAATCTTTTGATACTTATTGTTTCATTAAAACACGCTATTTGCTCTGACAGTGGAAATTAATTATTAAATTAATTAATGAAACTTATATGTTTTGAATTTTTTAAAATAGACATCATTTTTGAATTTGGAATATCAAATATAGCTTAGGGTAAATTTTTGGTATTTTTCTGAAAAACTTCAATTTTTGATGAATAGTGAAACCACTAAGTGGTACTTAAAAAACTGATTTTTCGTTTAAATGAAATTTTACCACCTTTGTGTTTTGAATTTAAAAAATCCTACATACATGGTTTTCATTAAGAAGTAAAATGTGGTTCAATGGGATTAAAATAATTTTTTGGTGAATAGTAACTTTTAAGTTTTTAATCGTGATTAGAGGTAATTAGTGTAGTTTAAGGTAAAAATAATGTTTTAAAAATATGAAAAGACCTAGACACATGTCCTGCCCTTATTGGATGTTTCATGGCCAACCAAGACAATCCATGGGTCAACTTGGGGACCCCATAGAGCCACTTTGGTAGGAAAATGACATTAATACCTTTTTATTTAAAGTTAAAATTAAAATGTCACAAACATGTGTTGTTTTACTAAAACAATATTTACATGGGGTTATAAAAGTCATGTTTTTTACTATAAATATTAACTAGAAATATAAAAATATTTCCTACATCATGATATTTTTTTTATAATTTTTATACATTAAATAAATTAAATTATTTATGGCATCATGATAATGCAGTGATTACCTCATTATTTAACGATTTAAATAAAATGAAAAGATAATGTAAAATATAAGACCTAAACATTTCAAAAACCTATTGTATTGTTGGATTTAGAACCCTTATCACCTTATCCTCAAAACACATCATTGTGGGACCATTAAAATCCGAAACTCATTTGAAAATAAAGTAACATTTTATACCTTTCCAAGAGTCCCCCACCTCTCCTCTTATAAAAGGCCCCACCTCTACCTCCTTACCCACACCTCTCAAGCCTTTGGTTCGGCCAAGCTCTGCTCTTTTTGTCTCTACACATCCCTCTCTTACTCCTAGAAGCCTCACTTTGGGCAGAAGTCTTCCCAAGGAATCCTTTGAGCTCAAATCTAAGAGAGTTACCCGATTCTAAGGTAATGTATTCACTTATGTTCTTTTGTTTTATTTTGCTTCTCCAACCCCCTAAACTCTTTTTATTCTTTTCTTTTGTAAAAACTCCAGTATCTTCAATATACTAGGATGTTGTTATAAGAAGTATTCGAGCTACACTTACACACACCTACATCTAATGGTTAAAGAACATACTGTTTCTGTGGATGGTGAATTTCTGCCTCACGAAACGATGATTGTTAAATATTCTTTTAACACCTTAAAAGGTGGCCATTAATATGTAACTATATTTATATATGATATATAATATGTTTATGTTTTCCTTAAGCTTCTGTATTTTTCATTTATGGCACACTTTTATGGCTTCCATTATGGGTATACACGATATCTTCATTTTAGGAAGTGCGGACTACCGCCCCCTCAAAGTGATTTGATTCGTTAATGTCATACGTGGGACTTATAAAGGATGGATTTAATGATATTATATATGATATTATACTGGAATTATAATATACCTTTATATCATTATGATTTCACTCCATTAAAGTATGACATAGAAATGAAAGTTGCGTTCATGCGTGCGTACGGCTTACCGTCTCCATGAACGGTGTATTTCATTTCTTATCCACAAATGTAATGTACTATTATAAGTACATATATATAATGTATATATATGATGTATGTTACATCAAAGTGATGAATATAATTTTGGAATTAAAATATACATACCTCTCATTTAGTTTTAATTCCATTAATATGACATAGAAATGAAAGTAGCGTTCATGCGTACGTACGGCTTACCGTCTCCATGAACGGTGCATTTCATTTCTTACCTCTAAATGATTATGTAATATTACAAATACATGTATATTCTGGATATATATGATATATATGATATCCAAATCAGGAATATCATTCTGGATATAATGAACCTTTGACCACCGAACAACATGTAATTGTAAGAAGTCCACTTTCGACTTAAGAACCAAATATCGACAAAACAAACATTAATAACTTAAATGATTACATAATGCTTATAACATGGAAGTAATTGATATAAAAGGAATAGTAAGCTTGAAAAAGGTTCTCAAGCAAGTAGAAATTAACTCAAGTTTATTATTCAGGACGTTAAAGAATGATCGAGTCAAGTCGAACCCAAGGTAAGGGACTTCGTCTCAATCTCCTTTCATTGAGGCATATTTCATTTTATACACAACTTTATTTTATACGGTGTATAAAACCCTTTGAATTTTAATTTTATTCAAAAGGAATATTTTTATATGAAGCGTTTTACTAAATGAAAAAAAGGAATGTTTCTTTTAACGTACGTGGTGACAACGACCTTTTCCGCCGCCGCGAGTATTATTTGGTCTTTGGCTTCCTCAACAAGCTGTAATGTTTTTTTTTAAATGAAATAAATACCATATACTGTTTTATGTATTTTGGTATTGAAAATGGTTTTTATAATGGATTTGTTATGTCAATATATTTATGTGATATATTGTGATCAAAGTGTGGAATTGTTTTCTTTCCATTATATTTGTTTTATGTATTATGATTTTATAATGGTACTTGGACATTTGACGGGTGGTTACGTGATAAACCATATGATGGGTGGTGCCGTGAATACCAGTACGGGTGGTTACGTTATAAACTTCAATGCATTGGGTATGGAAGTTGGTCGTATGGATATTCCATTAAGTGATATGTGTGGAAGTCGACCGTATGGTTATTCCATTTAAGTATGTTTATGTCCCAAGTTACCTTTATATGTTATGTGATCTTTATATGGGTTTTATGGTAATATTTGGGTTACAAAAGGGTAAGTAATGATCTTTTATTCATTGAAGAGTTTTTACTACTTCATAAAGGTGAAAAGTATTACTTTGATAAAGTATACATGGTTTACTTTTTGTTTTGAAAAACTAACAGTTTTCATTCATTGTGTATCCCTTACTGGTCTTTTTATACTCACCCCATGTTTTTTGAAATGTTTTTCATAGGACTTAATGTGGAATAGGGTCAAGGATGGGATCAAGGGAAATTCATGCTATCTAAAACATGGAACTAGACATGTTTCCTTTTAAGAGTTTTTTATTTTATGGAAACTTAGTAGAAGTTTCTACTTTGTAATCTTTTGAGATGTAATAGTTATGTCCTAATTCTCTAAAACTCTAAACCTGAAAAGATCCTCAATTTGAATTATTAATTTAATTCAATATTAAGTAAGGTTTAAGGCCGGGGCCTTATAGTTGGTATCAGAGGTCGGTTTAGACAACTTTAGGAGTTAGAAAAGTGTAAAATTATAAATTAATTTATGGTATGACTGAAATGATATAGCATTTAAAGATTACCATGTTGCTTAGCCTAAGATATTTCTGTGTTCAGAATGGTTTTCCACAGAGGAAACAAAGCAGCTATGTTGGGATGACATCAAGAGGAAGATAACCTTCCAAATCAGCAACCTGAGATGGTCGGAATTGGAACTGAACAGTTTGTTGCAGTGATGGCACAATTGACTCAGGCTATAAATGGTGGTGGTATCCATGCACGAGATCAGCCAGATCAACCGTAGAGGAACATGTCAGTGGTGGAACATTTCATGAGGCAACATCCCCCATCATTCGGAGGATCATCTAACCTCGTGCTAGCTGAAGGGTGGATTAAAGCGCTGGAGAAGATTTTTGATGTCATGGGGTGTTCAGAACATCAAAAGGTTAGTCTTGTTGTTTACCGTTTTGAAGGTGAAGCTGGTTAGTGGTGGTCGATGGTAAAAAATATCAGGGATAGTGATGATATTGATGATCTTCACTGGGACGAATTCAAAGGTATGTTTCTTGAGAAATATTTTCCTAAGGTGGTTCGTCTTAGGATGGAAAAAAATTCCTAGAATTGAGGCAGGAGGATGACTCGGTGGCTGCTTATGAAGCAAAGTTCACTCGACTAGCAAGGTATGCTCCAAACTTCATACGATATCTTGATAGTAAAATCAACCGTTTTTACTCAGGGTTAAATCCAAAGTATCAAAGGGATTTAGCTTCTTGTGAGTTCAAAAGTTATGAAAAACTTATTCGATGTGCGGAGAAGGTGGAAATGGAGTTTTCCGATGATCAGGTGTTCTTTGAAAAACAACAGAATAAGAGGTCCAGCTGGCAGGCAAAGGGGAAGAATTCATCAAAGAAGCAAGGAGGTAAGAAAACCAAATATCCATCCTGTGAGAAGTGTGGTAAAATTCATCCTGGAGAATGTTTATCCAAGTCTGTAAAGTGCTTTCGGTGTGGTAAGTCAGGTCATATTGCTCGTAACTGTAAGGAAGATGATCAAGCAGGAAATGAAAAGCCAGTAGTAAGATGTTTTAAGTGTAATGAAATGGGTCATTATGCAAATGAGTGTCTAACGAAGAACTCAACTGGGTGAAATCATCCAGACTACAAGTAGAAAGGGATGGTGAAATCCTTTGCAACTACTTCAGCAGATGTTGGTCCATCAAATGAAGTAGTATCAGGTACATTGTTTGTTTGTTCAGATTATGCCAATGTGTTATTTGATTCAGGTTATACACATTCTTTCATTTCTGAGAAGTTTTCTAGTAAATTGGGAATTCCATCTCAAGATATGAATCCTAAACTTATGGTAAAAACACCCATAGGAAATGTTGAGACAAAAAGAAATTATAAGAACCTTCCTATCCTTGTGTGCGGAAAGAATCTACCATCAAACCTTATTGTTTTGCCTCTAGTAGAGTTTGATGTTATTTTGGGCATGGATTGGATTTCTGTTTATCATGCTAAGATTGACTGTAGAGCTAAAATGGTTTCTTTTCAGAAATATTTTCAGTTTGTGTACAAGAATGAACCCTTGATTTTGATAACATATCAGGAAGTTGAGAAACTAGTAAAATATGAAAATGAATGTTACCTTGCACATACTGTTGAAAATAAAGGAACTGTTCAGATTAATGATGTGCCCGTGGTAAATGAGTATCTTGAAGTTTTTACTGATGAGTTGTCTGGTATTATTCATGATCAGGAAGTTGAATTTACTGTTGACTTAGTTCCTGATTCTAAGATAATTTCAAAACCCCCTTATAGAATGTCTCAAGTTGAACTTTTAGAGTTAAAGAAACACTTGCAGGAGTTATTAGATAAAGGTTTCATTCGACCTAGCACACCACCATGGGGTGATCCTGTCTTGTTTGTTAAAAAGAAAGATGGTTTAATGAGACTTTACATTTATTATAGAGCCTTGAATAACATTACTATTAAGAACAAGTATCCTTTTCCTCATATCAATGATTTGTTTGATCAGCTCCAGGGAGCTCAGTATTTTTCAAAGATTGACTTGAGGTCGGGGTACCATCAGTTGAAAGTAAAAGAAGTAGACGTTCCGAAGACTGCGTTCTGTACTAGATATGGCCATTATGAATTTTTAGTTATTCCTTTTGGGTTAACCAATGCACCTGTTGTATTCATGGACCTTATGAATATAATTTTCCATGAGTTCTTGGATAAGTTTGTGGTTGTTTTCATTGATGATATTTTGGTGTTTTCTAAAAGTAAATAGGAGCATGAAAGTCATTTAAGGGTTATCTTACAAACCTTAAAAGAAAATAAACTGTATGGAAAATTTAGCAAGTGTGAGTTTTGGTTACAATAAATTTCTTTCCTTGGTCACATTGTTTCAAAAGATGGCATAACTGTTGATCCTGCTAAAACAAAAGTTGTTGAGGAATGTCCAAGACCCACAAATGTAACCGAGATCCGTATTTTTCTTGGTTTGGCAGGTTACTACCAAAGGTTTGTTGAAAAATTTTCACGGTTATCTAGTCCAATGACTAAGCTAACTCGGAAGGGTGTTAAGTTTATCTGGACAAAAGAATGTGATGATTGTTTTCAGGAGTTGAAAAGAATATTGGTGAATGCTCCAGTTTTGGAAATTCCTTCCAGAAATGGTGAGTTTGTTATCTAAATTGATGCTTCATTGAAAGGACTTGGTTGTGTTCTTATGCAGAATGATCAGGTAATTGCATATGCTTCACGTCAGTTAAAAACTCATGAGGTAAATTACCTTACACATGATTTGGAATTAGCTGCTGTTGTTTTTCTCTAAAAATTTAGAGGCATCATTTGTATGGAGTAAAGTGTGAAATATATACTGATCACAAAAGTTTAAAGTATATATTCACTCAGAAAGAATTGAACATGAGACAGAGGATATAGCTAGAATTAATCAAGGATTATGATTGTACAATTCATTACCATCTGGGAAAAGCAAATAAAGTGGTTGATGCTTTGAGTCGAAAAAGTAATGCTTCATTAACCATGCTACGATTAGAACGAGATCATTTGGTTTTTGATTTGATGAACTTTGGCATGGAAGTTGTTTGTGAAGGAATTCCTTCTGTTTTGTTTCAGGTATCAGTGACATCTTCTCTATCAGACAGAATCAAGCAAGCACAGAAGCAAGACAGTGAGTTGCAGAAAAAGGTAGAGCTGGTTCAGAAGGGTAAGTTGCCTGAATTCAACATTGATAATGATTGTGTTTTGATATTTGGGAAGAGATTGTGGGTGCCTTGTGATTCACAGTTGAAGAGAGAGTTGTTATGTGAAGCTCATAGTTCTCCGTTTTCAGTTCATCCTGGCAGTACTAAGATGTACAGAGATCTGTGGGAGTATTACTAGTGGGATGGAATAAAAAGAGATACTGCTGATTTTACTGTGAAGTGTTTGACTTGTCAGCATGTTAAATCAGAGCGGCAGTTACCGAAAGGGATGCTGCATCCTTTACCAGTACCAGAGTGGAAATAGGAGAATATATCCATGGACTTCGTTGTGGGATTTCCAAAGACACCTCGAGGTAATAATGCAATTTGGGTTATTGTTGATCGCTTGACTAAATCTGCTCATTTCCTTGCTATACGAGATAATTTTTCCCTAGATCAACTTTCCCGTTTTTATCTTAAAGAGATAGTCAGGTTACATGGAGTTCCCCTCTCCATTGTGTCTGATCGTGATCTCAGGTTTACTTCTAACTTTTGGAAGGGCCTTCAGAAGTCGTTGGGTACTGAATTAAATTTTAGTACAGCATTTCATCCGCAATCAGATGGGCAGTCAGAACGAACAATTCAGACATTGGAGGATATGCTACGTGCTTGTTCGATGGATTATCAGGGAATTTGGGACCAACATCTTTCTTTGGTTGAGTTTTCTTATAATAATATTTTTCATTCCAGTATACAGATGGCACCATTTGAGGCATTATATGGGAAGCGGTGCCGAACTCCAGCTTTTTGGGATGAAGTGGGTGAAAGGAAGCTGATGGGACCAGAATTGGTGGAAGAGATGGCAGAAAAAGTTCAGTTGATTCAGAAACACATGAGAATAGCTCAGAGCAGGCAGAAGAGTTATGCGGATAACCGGAGGAAGGATCTATCTTTCGAGGTAGGTGATCATGTTTTTCTCAAAGTTTCACCATGGAAAAGTGTGATGTGATTTGGTAAGAAAGGAAAGTTGAGTCCAAGGTGCATTGGACCATATGAAATTCTGGAGAAAGTTAAATCAGTTGCATACCGAGTGGTTTTACCTCCAAGTTTATCTCAGGTGCACAATGTTTTTCATGTTTCGATGTTGAGAAAGTATATGCCAGATCCATCTCATGTTTTGAGCCCAGAGGTAGTTCAGTTGGAAGAGAATCTCTCTTATGAAGAACAGCCAGTCCAGATTCTTGACCGAAGAGAGAAAGTGTTCCAAAATAAGGTAATTCACCAGGTAAAGGTTTTTTGGAAAAACCATATGGTTGAAGAGGCAACATGGGAATCTGAAAATTCTATGAGGGATAAATACCCCCACTTATTTTGATAAGTGAATAAAATTGTGAGGACGCAATTCCCAAAAGGGGGGAAGGATGTAACATCCCAGGTAAATAAACAATAAAGCATTTTCATATATTTGTTAATTAAATATTAATTTTACTTTAAAGTAGTTTCTATGTTCGATAGTGTACCCGATACGCAACAAAGAGTTTCTTTGAAATCTTACGTTGCACACTAGTAATAAAATACTATTATTTTAAATGGTAATTAACACGTAGTCATTGTATTGGCGGGAATGAATAGAAATAACTAAAATATGATTATATATGTTTTTTTAAATGTTTTTATATTTACCCAATAAAAGATAAAGGCTTAAAATACGAAAATAATTCAATTTTAGGCATATATACTATAATTTTCACTAAAGGCTCACTTATCGCCTTTTGATAGAAAACCGTCATTAAATATAGTTTTGGTCACTCTTATACATTCTATTGGACCAAATAAAACTCTTCTTTAGAACCGGGACATCAAAATTTACTTTGTGTGAATTTTTGGTATTTTTCCGATAAAGTTCATTTTTTAATGAATAGTGAAAATGTTGTATTTTAATTCAAAACATCTTTTTAATATAATTTATTTATATGATTAGATTATATTTTTAATTGGTTTTAAAGTGCAATTAGAATATATTTTTACCATTTAATCCAATAGTGGTCATTGGAATTAATTTCACTTTGAAATTGTACTTAAACTAGTGTCAATCTTTTGATACTTATTGTTTCATAAAAACACGCTATTTGCTCTGACAGCGGAAATTAATTATTAAATTAATTAATGCAACTTATATGTTTTGAATTTTTTAAAATAGACATCATTTTTGAATTCGGAATATCAAATATAGCTTAGGGTGAATTTTTGGTATTTTTCTGAAAAACTTCAATTTTTGATGAATAGTGAAACCACTAAGTGGTACTTAAAAAACTGATTTTTCATTTAAATGAAATTTTACCACCTTTGTGTTTTGAATTTAAAAAATCCGACATACATGGTTGTAATTAAGAAGTAAAATGTGGTTCAATGGGATTAAAATAATTTTTTGGTGAATAGTAACTTTTAAGTTTTTAATCGCGATTAGAGGTAATTAGTGTAGTTTAAGGTAAAAATAATGTTTTAAAAATATGAAATGACCTAGACACATGTCCTGCCCTTATTGGATATGTCATGGTTGACCAAGACAATCCATGGGTCAACTTGGGGACCCCATGGATCCACTTTGGTAGGAAAATGACATTAATACCTTTTTATTTAAAGTTAAAATTAAAATGTCACAAACATGTGTTGTTTTACTAAAACAATTTTTACATGGGGTTATACAAGTTATATTTTTGACTATAAATATTCATTATAAATCTAAAAATATTTTCTACATCATGATATTTGTTTTATAATTTTTAGACATTAAATAAATTAAATTATTTATGGCACCGTGATGATGCAGCGATTACCTCATTATTTAACGATTTAAATAAAATGAAAAGATAATGTAAAATCTAAGAGCTAAACATGTCAAAAACCTATTATATTGGTGGATTTAGAACCCGTATCACCTTATACTTGAAACACATCATTTTGGGACCATTAAAATCCGAAACTCATTTGAAAATAAAGTAACATTTTATACCTTTCCAAGAGTGCCCCTCCTCTCCTCTTATAAAAGGCCCCCACCTCTATCTCCTTACCCACACCTCTCAATCCTTTGGTTCGGCCAAGCTCTGCTCTTTTTGTCTCTCCACATCCCTATATTACTCCTAGAATCCTCACTTTGGGCATAAGTCTTTCCAAGGAAGCCTTTGAACTCAAATCTAAGAGAGTTACCCGATTCTAAGGTAATGTCTTCACTTGTGTTCTTTTGTTTTATTTTGCTTCTCCAACCCCATAAACTCTTTTTATTCTTTTATTTTGTAACAACTCCAGTATCTTCAATATACTAGTATTTTTTTATAAGAAGGATTCGAGCTACACTTACACACACCTACATCTAATGGTTAAAGAACATACTGTTTCTGTGGATGGTGAATTTCTGCCTCACGAAACGATGATTGTTCAATATTCTTTTAACACCTTAAAAGGTGGTCATTAAGATGTCACTATATTTATATATGATATATAATATGTTTATTTTTTCCTTAATCTTCTGTATTTTTCATTTATGGCACACCTTTATGGCTTCCATTATGGGTATACGCGATATCTTCATTTTAGGAAGTGCGGACTACCGCCCCCTCAAAGTGATTTGATTCGTTAATGCCATACGTGGGACATATAAAGGATGGATTTAATGATATTATATATGATATTATACTGGAATTATAATATACCTTTATATCATTATGATTTCACTCCATTAAATTATGATATAGAAATGAAAGTTGTGTTCATGCGTACGTACGGCTTACTGTCTCCATGAACAGTGCATTTCATTTCTTATCCACAAATGTAATGTACTATTATAAGTACATATATATAATGGATATATATGATGTATGTTACATCAAAGTGATGAATATAATTTTGTAATTAAAATATACATACCTCTCATTTAGTTTTAATTCCATTAATATGACATAGAAATGAAAGTAGCATTCATGCGTACGTACGGCTTACCGTCTCCATGAACGGTGCATTTCATTTATTACCTCTAAATGATTATGTAATATTAAAAATACATGTATATTCTGGATATATATGATATATATGATATCCAAATCAGGAATATCATTCTGGATATAATGAACCTTTGACCACACGAACAACATGTAATTGTAAGAAGTCCACTTTCGACTTAAGAACCAAATATCAACAAAAAAAACATTAATAACTTAAATGATTACATAATGCTTATAACATGGAAGTAATTGATATAAAAGGAATAGTAAGCTTGAAAAAGGTTCTCAAGCAAGTATAAATTAACTCAAGTTTATTATTCAGGACGTTAAAGAATGATCGAGTCAAGTCGGACCCGAGGTAAGGGACTTCGTCTCAATCTCCTTTCATTGAGGCATATTTAGTTTTATACACAACTTTCTTTTATACGGTGTATAAACCCCCTTGACTTTTAATTTTATTCAAAAGGAATCTTTTTATACGAAGCGTTTTACTAAACGACAAAAAGGAATGTTTCTTTTAACGTACGCGGTGACAACGACCTTTTCCGCCGCCGCGAGTATTATTTGGTCTTTTGCTTCCTCAACAAGTCGTAATGTTTTTTTTTAAATGAAATAAATACCATATACTGTTTTATGTATTTTGGTATTGAAAATGGTTTTTATAATGGATTTGTTATGTCAATATATTTATGTGATATATTGTGATCAAAGTGTGGAAATGTTTTCTTTCCATTATATTTGTTTTATGTCTTATGATTTTATAATGGTACTTGGACATTTGATGGGTGGTTACGTGATAAACTATATGATGAGTGGTGTCGTGAATACCAGGATGGGTGGTTACGTTATAACCTCCAATGCATTGGGCATGGAATTCGGCCGTATGGCTATTCCATTAAGTGATATGTGTGGAAGTTGACCGTATGGTTATTCTATTTAAGTATGTTTATGTCCCAAGTTACCTTTATATGTTATGTGATCTTTATATGGGTTTTATGGTAATATTTGGGTTAAAAAAGGGTAAGTAATGATCTTTTATTCATTGAAGAGTTTTTACTACTTCATAAAGGTGAAAATTATTACTTTGATAAAGTATACATGGTTTACTTGTTGTTTTAAAAAACTAACAGTTTTCATTCATTGTGTATCCCTTACTGAGCTTTTTATGATCACCCCAAGTTTTTTGAAATGTTTTTCACAAGACTTAATGTGGAATAGGGTCAAGGATGGGATCAAGGGAAATTCATGCTATCTAAAACATGGAACTAGACATGTTTCCTTTTAAGAGTTTTTTATTTTATGGAAACTTAGTAGAAGTTTCTACTTTGTAATCTTTTGAGATGTAATAGTTATGTCCTAATTATCTAAAACTCTAAACCTGAAAAGATCCTCAATGTGAATTATTAATTTAATTCAATATTAAGTAAGGTTTAAGGCTGGGGCCTTATAGTTCCTACATGAAAAATGATGCTTGAATTGGAGCTCGTGTGAGGGAAATCCATCCATGTTTAAGGAAGGAGGAGAAGGGAGCTCAAGAAGATGCCTAGCATGGTAAATGAGGGTGGATAAGGGAGAAGAAAGAGTTAAATACTAGAGGGGGAAATGTTAATTTCTAACCCTTTAATGAGCCTCATGGTGTGGCCGTGTGGGTTGAATAACCATGCGCTAACTATGTGATGCCACTGTCTAAAGACCCCCCCCCCCCACACACACACACACACAGTTAGGCACATGGTTAGGAAACCATGCATAAGTTGTATGACCCCCCACTATAATTTATTATAGAGGCTTCACACAGTCATGCATCATTGTGTGCATGGTCTAACAACTTGTGTTCCTCCCCCTCATGGTTGCACGATTTTTTGGAACATGTCACGTGATTTAGAAAAATCATGTCCCTTAACAAAATAGGACTCACAGTTGAGTCACGTGGTTAGTACTAATCATGTGGCAATTGTGCAACTAAGGTTGTCTCTCCCAGAATTGAGATTTTGAGGCCCAACACTCCTAAAACTCATCTGGTATTTCTAGACACCTCTTTGGCCTTAAAACTCATCTAAAAATAACACTTCAAAGTGTTAAAACTCTTGAAATTACATTCCAAATCTTGGTTTAACATTTGGATTGTCCACCAAATGAAAAACTCAATTTTTTTGAAATTTTCAAACCAATCCAAAATACAGGACATTAAAACCTCTCCAAATTAGAACTTATCATCCCTGAGAATACTTAGGGAACAAAAAAAACATCACCTAACATACTCAGGTCGTGAATTTTTTCTCAAGTGGTTATGTTGCGTTTCCAAATGCCCAAAACGCCTCTAAGGGATACTTTAAGCATACGACACTAAAAAAGATACAACTCAATACAATGCTCCTAACCATCAATGAAAGTACTAATATGAGGCTTACATGATCTCTCTTAACTTGAGACATGATCACATCATCATATATTTCATCATGCAGCCTATGATGCTCCTCATCATAGGTTTTAACCTTTAATGGAAAATTTTGAGTCACGGTACTTCCTCTATCAGAACTGCCTATTGAAAAATTCCCTTAGTGTCTAAGCCATGCTCTTGGAATGTTCCCAGCTAGATCAAAATGGTTAAATCCCAATAAACCATATTTAACTTGATCATGCCAACTCTTCCTTATAAATCCCTAGCTAGCTCTTAGACTGCACCTGTCACATCCTAGTGGCGTACTCGATGCAGTTCCTTACTTACCGCATCAACCTCCATGGATATTCACAATATAACCACAAATTGAGCCTGAATGCAAGTCTGGGTTAACCTCAAAATCAAATACTGGAGTACAAGAACCTTATCCAGGGTGGCTCATAATCCAGAGTTTACAAGTGAAGCATTGATACATAGCCAAGACGTCCACACATGAGAACCACTAATCGAGCACAAAGGTGGTATCCCACCTAGAGGTTGAGTCAATAAATTGTATGGTGTCAATGAGTTCATCCAAGACATTCCTACTCAAGATTCCAAGTGTCACTCAGGAAAACCATGCCTACATAGATATCCAAGACCATAACCATAGTAAAGCAATATAAAACTAGTAGAATACTTGGCATTTATCGAGAAATCCAGGAACACATTTATCTATTTATTTAATGTCATACAAGAGCCCAAATGACCATCCAATAACAAGTCTCAAAAATCCCATGACCCTTATTATAATAGGGTTATAAACTAGCATCCAACACCCCCCTACCCACCTTAGGAGAATCCTTGTCATTACACCAATTAAACAACTTCCAAAACATCACAACTCATGACCCATCCATTCTCAGACATAACGACCGGAATGGATAAGAACCCTCTCGTTTCTGAGCGTTAACATAAACATCACCCATCACATGTTCCCACTTTTCTATAATAGTTCTCATGGTGTCCTATGAAATTAAAAACATAACGAGGGTCTCCACCCTCAAATGAAAAATATCTACACGTCATCTAGCTCACTTAAAACCACTCCTCAAGCAAGATTCCTAAGGAGTCCCTTCATCAAACCATAGAGAATTTTAGATAAGTAACTCTATGTATAGATGATTATATCTTAGTATTGATGTTATTAATATTTTCATAACTTTTTATATACTCAATTAACTGATTTTATATGAAATGTGCATAATTTTTATGAAATATTAATGTTTAAATATTAATTATAATTTTTGAGCACTATTTGAATTCATCCAGATTCAAGTCAGTTTACTAGTTTAATAATAACTATCACCATACTGATAAAAATTGTGTGGTTCTTGTTTTTTTAGGATTAATTATTAAATTTTCCACATATACTTATAAGGAATCATTGTCTAATTCTTCGATTTGAAGGTTTATATAGACCACACAAGAAGGACCACAGAATCTATGAAGAAACTGGACTATCCATGAAGATTGAATTATTAGGTTCAATAAAGAAATTAAAATTAATTAATTCTCCTCAAAAATTATTATAAAAATTAAAGGGGTCATGAATAAAAATTTCAAGGACCAAATCCAAAAACAAGGGTCCCAAATGAAGCTTTGAAGTCCATCCCACAATTCTGGAAGGGAATTAAAATCAGGACACTATTCCTTCATTTTCTCCTGATTTAATCATAAAATTTGGCTGGTATTTTTCAGTGTGAAATATAATATATGGTAGGAAAACTTGTTAGAATAAATTATTTTTATTTTAGGGCATCTTACTATTCAAAAAACCCATTCACATTTTAGCCTTCGAAAAAGTGTTGATAAAAATGGACAGGTGAAAACTATTTAGTAAAATAGTCATATCTTTGGATCCAAAATTCCCATGGCCATCCAATTTTGAGTTAAGACAGTAAACATAAATATATAAAACTTTTAAGAAGATAATATCTCTATATTCAGCTTTCTGGATGGCCAAATTGGCTATGAAAGTGGAAGGGCAGATTTGGAATGCAAACAGTCCACCTCCTTGGGCTATAAATACAACCCCCTCTTCTCCTTGCATTTGGTTGGAATTTTAGAAGAGAGGATCATACATTGGCATGACCAAAGCCTTTAAAAATTCTTTTTAGGACCTTAAATACTCAATTTTTCAATTGAGATACCCTTCCTCCTCTCTTTGTTTTCATTTACTTTTGTGTTCTTCTTTGTTGTAATCTTGTAAGTCTTTGTTTTTGTAATTCTATTTTAATGAAAGTTTCTTATTCTTAATATATTATTCTCATAAACCTTATGTTAAATAATATTAATGGTCTTAAAATAGTTTAAATACAGTTGAATCCACTTCCCTTATTTTTCTTTCTCATTCAATCTAAAGTCAGTATGTGATTACCTTCATCATTTGTGTGTGTGTTCAACGCACCACTCTTTTATTATCCCTTTATTTTTCTTATATTCTTAATTTATCATCATAATCATTATAATCAGATTAATAATCATTTAAATGGATGAGTAAATATCTCATTGGGTTGATTTATAATTTAGGTATGTTAATCAATTGAGAGCTTTTTCTCGATGAGTATTCTTTGAATAAACATTGTGTATGTTGGACTTAACATGTCATGGATTAATGAATTGTTTTGTTTAAAGAGTGGTTTACATGGATTATTGGAACCATAAATACACTACCATAAACAAGATATGATTAATATTAAAACCCTAAGTTAAGTTAAGGCTTGGATTAAATCCTTAACACTTGGGAATTCCAATCAACGTCAACTTGTGACATGGGTGTTAATTTAATGCAATATAAAGCAAAGATCAAGGATATCACAAGCTTAACTAACTAATGATGAAATCACCCAAATATTTATCAAATTTTTAAATCAATCTTAATCAAAAAATCGTTTCAATTAATCTCTACAAACAAATCCATCAATCAAAATACAATCAACTAAAAACATTCGACTATTAAAAAGTATCATCACTGAGGATTCGACTCTAGTGCTGCTATACACATTAGCAGATCATCGAAACCTTTAACGGTCTATAGGCGACAATATTTTGTGCCTTAAAATGGCTTCATTTCTGGGGATAGTTCATTAATTAGTAATTTGTTTTTGGTTATTGTAAAAATCAAAAAAAAATTAAAAAAAAATTAAAAAAAACACAAAGAAAAACCCGCCTTCTCATAAAAATCATAAACAAAAAAAAAAGAAAAACCCATCTTACTATTTCTTCCAAAATATCTTTGAATGCCTCGTAGCCTCCCAAACAATCCCTCAGATTTTTTTGACCCTGAAATTAAGTGAACACTTCGCCAACTTAGGAGGAACATAAGAGATAATCAACTCATTCAAGAACTTATTCTTGTCCAACCAATTGAATTATATATATACAATCCTAGAGAACAAACCCTTAAAGAACTTATTTCCCCTGATATGAATTACCAAACCCTTGGTATTCAATATCCAAACATATAGTCTGACTTCAAACTCAAATCGGGTTTGATTCATCTTCTTCCTCATTTCCATGGGCTAGCTGGTGAGGATCCACATCTCCACCTTAAAGAGTTCCAAGTGGTGTGCTCTACCATGAAACCTCAAGGGGTTTCTGAGGAACAAATAAAACTCTGAGAATTCCCCTTATCCTAAGCTAACACTTCCAAGTCATGGTTTTACTACCTCCCTCATGGTTCCATAACCACATGGAATAACATGAAGCGACTCTTCTTAGAGAAATTCTTTCCTATTTCTCGAACTACTTCCATCTGAAAATAAATAAGTGGTATCCATCAATTACCAAATGAATCACTCCATGAGTATTGGGAGAGGTTCAAAAATATTTTTACAACCTACCCACACCACCAAATCCCTAACCAACTCTTGATCAAATACTTATATGAGGGGTTATTGGCTATGGAGTGAACCCTAATTGATGCCACAAGTGGTGGTGCTCTTGTTGATAAAACTCCTACAACTGCAAGAGATCTCATAAGAAACATGGCTGCAAACAAACAACAATTCCATACTCGATCACATGCTCAAGTCAAACAAGCCCAAGATATTCAATCGATAGAGCCAAACAAGATGACCGAGTGGATGAGTGAACTTACAGGTCTTGTGCGACAACTAGTTGTGGATTCCAAAGCCCCAACATCATCTTCTCCACAATAAATGTTTCCTGGACCTATCAAAAATTATAGAATATACAACTCTCCAACTCATCCAATAGACACATGTCCACAAATTCAAGATGATCCATCTAATTCATCTGGACCAATGGAGCTCAATGCAGCCTATGATCAACAGAACACTGACCCTCAACTATCAGGTCAGTTCATTAGAACCTCTAAAAAACCTCACTTTAAGACCTTCTCTTCTTCTTATAACCAAGGCTTAAGGTATGTAAACCCCGTCCCTCAATTACCTCCTCAAAACCCAAACTAGTTCCAATATGGTCAAGGTGTTGGTAACTTCCAACAACCTTATCCATTTGTTCCTCAACAATAAAGGAGAAATCCTCCCCCTGCTTCTCCGAGCTTCCACTATCCTAGTGAGCCTTCTCAATTCCCATACCAATACAATATCTTTCCCAAGAACCAAAATCAAGGTAATCCCAATTCAGCACAAGCCACTTCTTTCAAGCAACCATGGGAAAGTACAGTGGAAGATCTTACCTCCTTCACTCGTTCCGGCCTCAAAAATATTGAAACACAGATTGGTCAACTTGCATCATACCTGAGCCAGCAACAACAATCAAATTATTCCTAACTCCCATCTCAACCATTACCCAATCCCAAGGGTAATGAAAGTTCAATTTCACTTAGATCAGGGAAGCAAATCTCTATGCCTCAAGATAAGTCCTCCAACTACCCTTTAAATGTTCACCTAAAAAATGAAAAGAAAAAGAACCTTGAAAATGAATCTAAATCCATTATCTCACCTCCTTCCATTCTACTTAGGAACCCAATTCCTTTTCCTCAAGTCATTTCTAAGACAAATAATTCCTTTGAACCCAATTCTGAAATGATTGACATGTTTAGATGTGATGAAGTCAACATTCCCCTAAGTACGAAAAGTTTCTTAAGGAATTTTTCACCCACGAGAGGTAACTTAGGAACTTCAAAAATGTTTCCACCCAGTAGTCTATTCCCATAAAGTGAAAAGATCATGGGACCTTTATGATTCGATTCCAAATTGGGAGTTCCAACTTCGATGATGCACTCATAAACCTAGGAGCCTCAATTAATGTCATGCCCAAATCCATCTTCTCCAAACTTGGTCTAGGTACCTTACATCCAACAAGTGTTATCATCTAGTTATCCAATCAAAGCACATCCAGACCTGAGGTAATAATTGAGGATGTCCTTGTCTGAGTCAATGATCTTATCTTCCCAGCTGATTTCTATGTCCTTGACATGGAAGGTGAGATGAACTCTTCTTGATCTCCCCTGATTCTAGGAAAACCATTCCTAATGATAGTGAGAACCAAAATTAATGTCCATTCAGGCATCTTATCCATTGAATTTGGTGACAAACTGGTCAAGTTCAACATTTTCCAAGCCATGCGATCCCCATATAAGGATCACTCTGCATTCTCAATCCATGCTTCTGAGGACACTTCTGAGAGTCAATTGAACCCCATTCCATCATGTTCATCATGTTCTAATAAGATAGTATCATGTGAAATCTTCACCATGATTAACTAAGTCATAAATGGTGAAGTTGATGTGGACCTTTCATTCACAGACTCTATCAATCTAGAGGATCTTGAAAACTCTCTTGAATCCCACATCAACTCTGATCTCTACTACTCCACATTGGACAGTATCAAGGAAAATGAATCAAAACCAACTGAAGTCCCTTCCTTTATTCCTGAGTTGTCTAACCCACAAATGATAGATTATTCTGATCTAAAAACTTTTCCTAAACACCTAAAATATGCATTCCTTTTCCATGATCACTTTTATCCTGTCATTATCTCTACTTCACTTACTGAAACTAAGGAGTCCAAACTTGTTCTGGTGTTAGAGGAAAACAAAAAAGCCTTAGGTTGGACCCTAGATGACATACCAGGAATCAACCCTACCCTTTTCATGCATCACATCCATCTTGAAGAATCATCCAAACCAATTAGACAACCACAAAGAAGACTCAATCCACTCATACTTGAGGTAGTTAGGGAAGAGATCACCAAGATTCTTCAAGCTGTTATTATCTACCCAATTTCTAATAGTGAATGGGTTAGTCCAATTCAAGTTGTACCTAAGAAAGGTGGGATAAATGTTTTCACAAATGAACATAGAGAGGTAGTCACAACTCAAGTGAAGAGCAAATGGCATGTGTGCATTTACTATAGGAAATTTAATGTTGAAACAACAAAAGATCACTACCCTCTTCCATTCCTTGATCAAATTCTAGAACTATTAGATGGAAAGTCACACTATTACTTTCTTGATGGATACATCGGCTACTTCCAAATCCCAATCGCACCTCAAGACAAATAAAATACTACTTTCACATGCCCCTTTGGAACATATGCATATAGTAGAATGCCTTTTGGCCTTTGTAATGATCTTGCAACATTACAGAGGTGTATGATGAGTATCTTTTCTAAATTCACTGAACACTGCATGGAATTATTCATGGATGACTTTACCATTTATGGTGATTCATTTGAATCGTGCTTTCATTAACTCTATCTAGTCCTTCAAAAGTGTGTCAAGTGTAACCTTATGTTAAATTTTGAAAAATGTCACTTTATGGTTGAAAATGATATTGTTCTAGGGAACATAGTTTCAAAAGAGGGTATTGAAGTTGATCCTTCCAAAATTGAAGTGATCAAATCACTTCCTAAACCCACTTTTTTTGAGACATCTGTTCCTTCCTAGGTAATGCTTGTTTCTATCGTCGAATAATCCATAACTTCAGTAGGATTTCCCTCCCACTCACTCGGTTTCTCCAAAATTATGTCACTTTTCATTTCGATGAGGTTTATAAGAGAGCCTTCATTGAACTCAAAACTGCTCTTACATCTTCCATGATAATCCAACCCTTGGATTGGTCCTTACCCTTTGAGTTGATGTGTGATTCTTTTGATAGAGTCTTTGGGGATGTTCTTGGTCAAAGAAGAGAAAAATTCCTCATGTCATCTATTATGCCTCAAAAACATTGGATGAAACTCAATCTCACTATACTGTCACTGAAAAGGAACTTTTAGCAATTGTTTTTGCCTTAGATAAATTTTGTTCCTATCTCTTAGGTTACAAAATTGTCATTTTTATAGATCATTTTGCTATAAAGTTCTTACTCAAGAAAATTGATTCCAAACTGAGGATAATAGGATGGATCCTAATGCTCCAAGAGTTTGACCGTGAAATCAAATATAGACCAAGAAAAGAAAACCATGTGGCTGATCATATGAGTAGAATTTCTAATTATTCTCATTCTGAAATCATTGATCTTGAATTCCCCCACTGAGCACCTTTCATCTCTAACTCCAAAAATGTCATGGTATGCCCCAATTGTAAATTACCTGGTTTCTGGTATTTTTCCTGAATTTTTTTCAAAAGAACAAAAAATGAAGTTGAAAATTGATTCAAAATACTATTTTTGGGAAGAAAATAAACTTTTTAAAATTGGGGTAGACATGGTAATTAGAAGATGTGTTTATGAAAATGAACATTCTTCCATCTTAGAATTTTGTCACTCATTTCCTGGAGGTGGCCACTTTAGGCTACAAAGGACCTCTCAAAAGGTCCTAGACTCTGGATTCTTCTAAAATTCACTATTTAAGGACTCACATGAGTTCTTTCAATCATGTCCCACTTGTCAAAGGTTTGGCACAATTTCAACGAAAAATAAAATGACCAAAAGCCTTTAATTTTATGTGAGATCTTCAATGTTTGGGGCACCGATTTCATGGGACCATTCCCCCCTTCCAATGGATTCTCATACATTCTTCTTGTGGTTGATTATGTTTCTAGGTGGGTCAAGGACAAACCCACTAGAAAGGATGATTCTCATACTGCTAGTGAGTTCCTAAACACACACGTCTTCCACCGATTTGGCACACCACGTGCCTTGATAAGTGACTTAGGAACCCATTTTTGTAATAGAACCATGGAATATCTTTTGAAAAATAATGGTGTTGTACATAAAACTTCAACTTCATATCACCCCTAAACAAATGACATGGATGAACTTTCTAATAGAGAAGTCAAAAGAGTGCTTGAGAGAATTGTTAAGCCCACCAGAAAATATTGGCTTGAAAGACCTGGTGAAGCACTTTGGGATTATTGAACTGCCTATAAAACACCCATTGGGATGTCTCTTTTTAGGATAGTTTTTGGTAAAGCATGTCATTTTCTAGTTGAAATCCAACATAAGTCATTTTGGGTTGTGAAAACCTATAATTTTGATTGTGAAAAATTTGGTGAAGAAATATTGTTGCAATTGGATAAACTGGAGGAGATTGGACTTGATTCTTATGAGAATTATAATCTCTACAAAAAAATATAAGGTACTCCATGATAAACACATATTTATAAATATATTTCATGAAGTTGAAAAGGTAATGCTCTTCAATTCTCAATTTCAGCTTCACCCAGGTAATCTTAATTCTCGTTGGGAAGGTCCTTTTGTTATTACTAATGTTTACTCATTTGATGCAGTGCAAGTCCAAGACCCCTCTTCCAAAAGGACATTCACATTTAATGGACATCGGTTAAAGTGTCACCATGAGATGACACATATCCTGGGAATCACCTCTACTTCCATCAGATCCACAACTTCCATTGACCCACCACCAGATGGGGACGACAACCCACAAAATCCAAACTAGGGGCACCTATTTCTCTTTAACTCTCTCTCTCTATCTCTTACACCCTCTCCCTCTTTCTTCTTCTTCCCCTATCTTTCATTTTTTTACCACTTTCCTCATTACAGTTTTTATTTACTCTTTTGTGTGGGTGTGACTTTATAAAAAAAACTAAAAAAACCTAAAAAACCTAAAAAACAATAATAAAAATCACTTAAAAAATATGGAAAAGAAAGATTCATGATTACTCACCTTCAAATTTTGAAATTTTGTCTAACCGTTTTGGGGAGTCAAAAGACATGGTTTTATCTCAAAAAAATTGTGGTTTATTCATAAATTTGGATAAAGAATATTATGTCAAAACCAAAAAAAATTTAATGCTCAATTTTTGATTTAGAAAATGATTTTTTCCACCCATGAGGAACAACATTTTCTTTCATGCCAAGGCCACCTATGGCCATCTTTTAAAAATGTGTGTTTTTCACCCCCATTTGTGAGTCTTGAGTTTGTGGACCTTCAAGATGAATTTCCTACTTTTTTGTGCATTAAAATGATAGAGGTATTTTCTAAACCACATGATAATCACAATAGGAAAATATCCTCCCATTTCCCTTACATTAATCCTACTTTTGAAAGCCCCTTCGAGCCTATGAAAACATTTTCTTTGATATCCACATTACAAACCCAATACCTTATCCCACCCAATATCTACATGGATTTACATTGCATTATTTATTGAAATTTAAGTGTGGGGGGGATGGATTTCATTTTTTGGGTGCCCTTTTATTGATTTTCAACGAGTTATCATATGCTTGAGGGAAATCATACATTTTAGTGTGGAGGAGAGGTTGTCATTCAGTGATTTTTGGGGAATGTAATGTACTTTCATTTATGTAATTTTGTAGATGTTATTGACAAGTGTTCAAAAAAAATCAAAAAAAAAATCAAAAAATAAAATAAAATAAGAATGGGTTGTGTCTTGGGCAGGTCAAAAATCACTCTTCCTAAACCTTTGATCTTGTTATAACTATGAAAATTAGGTTCATGATGAGATAAATCATGGTTTGGGATATGAGTGTGAAATATTTTTCAAGTTCAACTTTTGAAAAATTCAAAAAAAATAGAAGAAAATAAAAGAAAAGAAAAGAACACTTATGTCATTGGAAGAAGTTTTGTGTTTTGTAAACATTTCATCTTCTAATCCCCTTAAAATTTTATTCCTCTCTTGTGTATTTCTTTATACAATAATTCCCTTGTAAATATGTGTTTCCATTTCCTTCCATGTTTGATTTCAAAAAAAATTGTGCATTTTTTTACGCATGTTGATGTTTTACCCCTCTTCTCCTATCTCTTGGACATTATATTCCTACCGTCCCATAACCTAAGAAAAACCCATTAAAATACCTCTTGATTCTTATGAACTTTAGGATAGGTAATTGAAGTTTAGATCTCTTTCAAACTATAATATTTTCACTTTTGGTTGGTGAAAGACTAAACCTTCATAAATGAATTTTATCATCTTGAGAGGTGTGAGTTTTGAGTGTCCACATTTTCCATTTCAAAATTTGAGCATGAAAAAAGAGTTTTTTTTTAACATTGTTTCTATAAAAAATTTAGTTGGAATTCAATATGGATGAGTGAAATAGTCTAAACCTCCCCTGATTGGAGAAAACAAAATTTTAATATTTGTTGGTGAGTGAAAATGATTTTGTCATGGTTTTATATTTATTATACATGAGGAAATTCACAAGACTAAGTGTGGGGGAGTTGATGTTATTAATATTTTAATAAATTTTTATATACTCCCTTTACTGATTTTATATGAAATGTGAATAATTTTTGTGAAATATTAATGTTTAAATATTAATTATAATTTTTTAGCACTATTTGAATTCATCCAGATCCAAGTCAGTTTACTAGTTTAATAATAACTATCACCCTACTGATCCAAATTGTGTGTTTTTTGTTTTTTAGGATTCCATATTAAATTTCACACATATCCTTATGATTAATCATTGTCCAATTATACTATTTGAAGGGTCATATAGACCACACAAGAAGGCCCACAGAATATGTGAAGAAACTGGACCATCCATGATGATTGAATTACTAGGTTCAATACAGAAGTCAAAATCCATTAATTCTCCTCAAACATTCAGAAAACAATTCAAGGAGTCATGAATAAAAATTTCAAGGCCCAAATCAAAAAAAAAGGGGCTCAAATGAAGCTTTGAAGTCCATACCACCATTCTGGTCGGGAATTAAAATCAGGACAATATTCCTGCATTTTCTCCTGATTTAATCATAAAATTAGGCTGGGATTTTTTAGTGTGAAATATAAGATATGGGCAGAAAACTTTTTAGAATAAATTATATTTATTTTAGGGCATATTCCTGTTCAAAAACACATTCACATTTCTGCCTTTAAAAAAGTGTTGATAAAAATGGACAGGTGCAAACTGTTTAGTAAAATAGCCATATCTTTGGATACAAAAGTCAAATGGCTGCCAAATTTTGAGGTATGATAGTAAAAATAAATATCTAAAACTTGTAAGAAGATAATATCTCTATATTCAGCTGTCTAGATGGCCAAATTGGCTATGAAATTGGAAGGGCAGATTTGGAATGCAAACAGTTCACCTCCTTGGCCTATAAATACAACCCCCTCTTCTCCTTGAATTTGGTTGGAATTTCAGAATACAGGAGAATACATTGGCACGACCAAAGCCTTGAAAAATGCTTGGGAGGACCTTACATAATCAAGATTTCACTTGAGATACCCTTCCTCCTCTCTTTGTTTTCATTTACTTTTGTGTTCTTCTTTGTTGTAATCTTGTAAGTCTTTGTTTTTGTAATTTTATTTTAATGAAATTTTCTTCTTATTCATCTATTATTCTCATCCACTTTATGTTAAATAATATTAATTTTCATAAAATAGTTTAAATACAGTTGAATCCCCTTCCCTTATTTTTCTTTCTCATTCAATCTAAAGTCAGTATTTGATTCCCTTCATCGTTTGTGTATGTGTTCGATGCACCACTCTTTTCTTATCCCTTTATTTTTCTTATCTTATTAATTTATCATCATAATCATTATAACCAGATTACTAATCATTTAAATGGCTGAGTAAATATCTCATTGGGGTGAGTTATAATTTAGGGATGTTAAGCGATTGAGATCTTTTGCTCGATGAGTATTCTTTGAATAAACATTGTGTATGTTAGACTTAACATGCCATGGATTAATGACTTGTTTTGTTTAAAGAGTGGTTTACATGGATTATTGGAACCATAAATACACTACCATAAACAATATATGATTAATATTAGAACCCTAAGTTAAGTTAAGTCTATTATTAAATCTTTAACACTTGTGAATTCCAATCAATGTCAACTTTTGACATGGTTGTTAATTTAATGCAATATAAAGCAAAGCTCAAGGATATCACAAGCTTAACTACTAAATGATGAACTCGCCCAAATATTTATAAAATTGTCAAATCAATATTAATCAATCAATCATTTCAATTAAGCTCTGCAAACAAACCCCACAATCAAAATACAATCTACTAAAAACATTCAACTATTAAAAAGTATCATCGTCGAGGATTCGACTTGAGTGATGTTATGCACATTAGCAGAGCATCGGAACCTTGAATGGTCAATAGGTGACAATCGTCCGCGCTTTCAAGTATACTTAGGATGATGTCAAAATATTGGGTATGATTATATTTAAACTAGGAGTACACTGAGATTTCATCAATAGGTATGTGTCTCTCTCTTGATCCACGCTCACATCAAATAAGGATAAACTTGACTTTAACCAACCCCTGACCATGTCTCTCGACAACATATGTCATAGTCCATTCATGGGTCAACCATCTCATGGTAACTGGATTATTTCTCCAAAATTATCCATCATCATAGGTTCTTCCTTTAATTTTATCCAAAGCTCTAGGTTGTCATGTCCACAAGCATCGGATTTGAAACCATCGATCCTTTTCCCATACCTGGACACTCACCAACATTAAATATCAATCAATTTCACATGAAATCAGCATGAACTAGACTTGTAATTCCCATTGGGTGTACATCCTATACCACCCGATTCAAGACTTGAATCGTGCTTCTGTGAGGCATTCATCAACATGTCCAAGATGATCGTGATACCTGGCATGTCAGTTTCATTATTTTGGAAGTTCCCTTGAAACTCATATTCAAAATTGGGCATCTCACATGTGCCATGATTTATCAAAATGACTACTAGACTCATGAAATAATTTCAAAAATTAAAGGATCAAGCACACCACCACTAGTCAACTAGCCTAGGTACCCATACATTTCTACCTATATAATTCAGTCTCATTACTCAAGCACTCTAGATGCTTCTTTGAAAACCATGGGCATCGCCATGCTTAGATCACGAAAAGATAATCCCTCTTCATGCATCAGTCTTGAAATGAGTGTATAACTAAACACACCACCTAAAAATTCATCCATAGAACATGGGACAACCTCTATCGTAGATCCCCCTCAATTAAATCAATTTTTTTACCCTTCAAGATCCAAGAAAAAACTAAGGTCCTCTAGGTCTCCCATTTATCCCTACTGATCAATCTTAAAACAGGGTTACTAAGTCTGTCCACCTGGCTCGAAGGTCTCTCACATGAGAACCTCATCCTGATTAAGGACATGTTTCATTTGACATCTAATGCACCAAGAAACTCTCTCTAAAAGAGGTAGAAGTGAAGTCTAGAAAGGATATAATCAACCTACAAGGGTTAAAATCTATCAACATAAGTGTAATGACATTTCCTGCCAAGCATCGGGCTACCAAGCCCTAACTTTCTTCGAGAATCCTCATAAGGAAATATTCCCTAGAGAGTCACAATATGAGCGTAAAATGATAAGGAGATTACACTCACCGTGTATCTGCATATGGAAATATCCCCTCAAGGTTCAACTCATTATAAAACCACCCACCTACCCAAGGGTTTTGTTTATCAATAAGAGTCCTACTTGACTCAAATGGTCAAGGAATGAAACTTAACATGCCTAGGAACTCGACTTAAAATTCTATCATCTACCTATATCCAAGGGCTCTACCACTACTATCTATCCCCTAACTTTAACTTAAGGAATAAACTTTTAAAACTAGAGTTATGGATAAAAGAACACTAGCCTCTACTACTTACCCTTTAAATTAAATGCAACATAAAAAGGCCAATGAAACCTGTGGGCAACGTCCATGATCCCATTCAAGTTAACTCTAGAAAATTATAAATATATCCCCTAAACAAGGGTTCAAGCTATTAACACCACTTAATGGTTTTTAATTTATCCATTTATGTCAACTCATTTTCATCATAAACATTTAAGAGGCTTGGATATATGATATAATGAGTACTAGTTATAAAGGATCTCAAACTATACTTAGCACTTTATTTAATTGATGCCTCATAGAATTATAGGAAAATTATCACATAATTTCTTTTTAAACCATTTCATTTAACCATAAGTTCTCACAACTAGATTAGTTAAATAAAATACCACTCATAATCTATAGATAAAAACACCCTTTAGGTTGCAATTGACATTTTAATTAACTAAATCCTCATATAAAAAGGCTTTAATCATTTAAGGGGGATATGTTCAGTAAGATTACACTATACATTTATACAAAACACCATATAAGTACTCATTGACACTTTAAAAACCCATCCCATTTAACATGAATATACCCCCATGGGGTTAAGCATTAAGCATGTAAATAGGTAAAGGTGGTCTATGAGGGTTCCATCACACAAACTTGGGTTCAGTTATATGGGTAGCCATTCCCAATTTATGGATTTAATAATCTATAAATTATAGTTGGTGTTCCATTTAAGTACAACCCATTAATAGTAAATTCATCATAATTTTAACACACCCTTTATCAAGGTTGTCTCACAAACATATAATCCTAAAAATCACATACAAGGGCTAAGTTAGAATATAAGGATTCAATTATATGGGTCATCATTCCCAGTTTATATAGGTATAAGCCTTTGTAAGTTACAATTGAATCACTATTTAACTAACATCCATAAATAAATAACTTGAATTTATTAAAACAAACTAATTCCCTTGAAATTTAAAGTTTCACTCACAAATAAAAATTTCACAATTATTTTATTTCTACAATGGTCCAGTTATATTATTTATCATTACAAAGTTATAATGGTACTTGTGTTTATAAGTTACAATTGGAATTCATGTAACTAAAACTAGGTTGTTACCTTTAATCTCAAAATATAACAAGTCCATAGATGGTGGTTCGATTATATGGGTCATTGTTGTAAATTTATAAAGGTCCATACACTTTATAAATTGAAATCGGTGCCCATTTAGTCACAACCACTGATGTTTTAACCCATTAAACCAATATACCATGGCTCAAACATGTCATAATTGGTTAGTTAAGGTGAAACCATCAAGATATATGGGAAAACGCCATTTAGGTTGATGTTGAAACTTTAATAACCAATCATATATCATGATTATAACAAGGCATACCATCACAGAGTAGTTAAAATAATAATCATGGCATGCTACTACGTAAGCAAGAAACATTATCATACAAGGCAGGCAATCACCCAAGCATAGTATACAGATAATCATGCTAAATAATTACCAAAACATGGTATATAGATAATCATGACACATAATCATGCAAGAATGGTATACAGATAAGAATTCTAGTGACATGTGAATTCTATGCACCTAAGATTATGCATGAACGTTCCCCTTATCTTTCCATATAGGTCCAAGAGGTAAATAATGTCACACCCCAACCTAACACATCTCTATTATTTTATTTATTTTTGGTTTTGCTTCCATTTTATGGATTTCCTGGGTGTTTTCCCCTGAAAGTGGAAATTTTGAAAGGTATGAGGATGGTGTGCGGTTGGCACATGGTTAGGGGAAATCATGTTCCACCCTAGGGAAAACCATGTGGCTCAAATAGTGGCTCTATCTAGGCCACAGGGTCAGGTGAATGACCATGAACCATGCCCTAGAAATAATGTGGCTTTCCCTCCCTTTTTGGATAGAGGTGCTACACGATTGGCACATGGTTTGGCAGATCATGCGGCCAAACCATGCGACCTTGTAGGTATTAAAAAAATGTTTTAATCCTAGTATTATTACCATTAATAATAATAATACTAGTAGTAGTATCATTGTCATTTTCATTATTAATATTATTATTATATTTTCTTATACTCCCCCTTTATTCTTTAGGTTGTGTGACACCCACACCTAGGAGGGGATCCTAATCACGCCACCACCTCATCTCCCTCCCTCTAGTGAGTCAATTTCTTCCCTGATTTCTAGTTCGATCGTCCCAGGTTAGTTTCTACTCCTCTCTTCATCCTTATTTTTTTCATTTCTTGGTTTCTTTTTCTACTAGGTGGTGCGCTCGCCATGGAAAAATCCTAGGGTATGATCATGGTCTGATTTTTGTGGATTTTCCTTGCAGTTAGGGTTTCTTTATTCTTTCAAGTTTCCTTGGACTCATTTGAGATGAGATTGGGTCTCGCGCATCAAAGACAATGAGTTCTCCATTCGTTTTAGGTAGGTTTCCTTTGTCTTCCTCTTTGACCCCATTTTATTTAGGGATTTTGTGACCTTTGTATTCATTATATTTTTATAGTATGCCTTGGACCTTTTTGGGGTATCTTTGGACTATCATTTTTGAAGGAAACTTATGCACATATACATGGGTAAAGCATATATATATACACACTCTCTTTGTACATATTCTCTCATGGTGATGGGAATATATATATTATAACTAGGGGTATTTGTGTGTGTGTGTGTGTGTGTGTGTGTTCATATGTGTGTAAGTGTAAAAGGAGGGTTTATTTTTCTTTCACATGCCTCTTTGGGGTGGATTTTAATTATCATTGTTAAAAGAAGTGTGTTTTGAGGTAGGTTCCCCATGTACAAGACTTTAATTTGAATTCCTTGATTGCTTGAGTGTTTTAAAAGTGTATTTTTATTATTATGTGGTATATATATGCTATGAAAAATTGGTTGTGTATCTTGTAAATGGGTTTTCATTTGTTTATATAATTTACCTAAGCTTCCAACATGGATTCTTCATGTTAAAATACTTTTCTAACCTTATTTTGAAATGTAATGTGTTTTTATAAAATGTTGAGGCCCGGTTGGAAATTTGACTTGTTTTATAAAAAAATTAAAACCCCTATTAATCCATTCCTCTTTAATTGGAAATGTGGTATGTGTGATAAATGTGTGATTTGGGATATGTTCCTGGTGAATATACTTGTGCTTGGTTTACATGACTCGAAAAGGGGTTGCACTTAAGGAGAGAGAATGAAGGTGTGAAAGTGGATTTTTGTTTTTTTGAAATTTTATGATATGTATGTACATGCTAGTTTAATAAAACTAACCTCTATTTTGGTAGGGCACATGGGAATATTAGGTATCTAGGTGGGCAGACTAGGACAAGTATGATAGGCATGACCTGCCCTACCTAGCAGGATTACAATACAACACTAACTAAACTATGATGATAGGGATTGGTTGGATCAATCAGAAGATGGACCTTTGAGTCCATGGTCAATCACCAAGAGTATGAGGATCCTAAGTCCCCACTAACCTAGCTACTTAGGGTTTTCCCATGGTGCTTGCTCTCATGATACCTACTTTACATGTGTGTTACCTTCTACTTTTTTCTAATTTTTTTATGAATTAACTTCTCCATTTTTTCTTTCATACTGAGATACCTATTTTAGCATTGGTTGTCTTTTATAAGGAATTTCCTAAAAGGTATTTCATGCTTTAAAAACTTCTTTTTGAAAATACAATATAAAGTGGTTTTTCATAAAATGGAATCTTGTCACCTTTTTTCCTTAAAAGAGTAGAAAACCCTAATTTTATATGTCTTATTTTTTAACTAGCATGATGTGAATTTCTCTTTAGAGGTAAGGCATAAGGAATAGTTTATTCAAGCATGCATATTGAGTTTTAATACTCACATCTATACCTCTGTCTTTGTTTTTATCTTCTGGTGCATCTTTTAGCTTAGTACTGATTTCCATGGAGTGGCATTGGTTTAGTGGATGATGGTGACCCACAAGGTCATGTGCAGGTATTTCTAGTGTTTACTTTTATCTAATCGGTTTCCCATTTCTTTTCCCACTTCCAATATTAGTTTTGCTTATTCTATTTCATTTATCTATTTTTTCTTAGTATAAATCATTTCCAATTGAGTTATGATTGATACTCAACACTAGTTGTCAGCCCAAGATAATTGGGAATGCCTCTCAAGCCTTATCACGAATTGGTTAGAGTGAACCGTTTAGGGTCGATCAGGGTTTGTTTTTGAGAAAAAATGGTATCATAGATTTAGAACTTGTTATTTGGGGATATCTAGTAGTATGGAGCTAGGATTATTTTAATTCAAGTGTCCAATCACTGGTAGGTTCTTGATCACCACCTATTCAGAAGGACTCTTGAATTTCTAGTGTGGTCGGGGATAGTAGTTCCTGAAATCCAAGCTTGGATCTTGGGTGTTTTTGAGGTCCTTGGTTTTTGTTTGATCATTTATGGTTGGTATTGATGATTTGGTGGTTATTATGGTAGGTATTCATATGGTTCATTATTATTTTGCATGGTTTGTAAAACCATGCCTAGACTATGAAGCTACCACTAATTAACTATGATGTGCTCACCTGGTTGGAACATGGCCTACTAAAATGTGCGGCCAAACCATGTGTGGAAATGGTTCTTTTTAGGTTTTGACATTTTAATTTTTTGAGTAATTGTGATGCTCTTGTTTGTTCTTGATATTGGTTTGATTTGATTTTGGTGTGTTTCCCTTAGATTTTGAAATGATGTTTTTTTTATTAAAATTGGATTTCCACAATGAAAACCTTGGTTTCTTTGAAAATTAAATGGGTTGTTTTGAAAATGGAGAGTGTTTTGGAAACAATTTGGGGATTTTGAAGGATTTTGTAAAAAGATAATCAAAAATGGTTTTGGAAAAAAAAATTGGGTCTTTGGAAAAGTTTTGTGAAATGTGAAATAGAAGTTTCTTAGGAATTTTTAATTTTAGGTTGCACGTCTTGTTTTATGAAAATGGAAATGACTTATTTTAATCCTTAGTATTCCTATGAATGCTCACATGTAGGTATGTATGGGTTTGGTAAATGGATGGTCATTGGTATGTGTGGATGTGTGATTGGGCTAACGTGAGGGTGAATACATGTTAGGCTTCATGGAATACCGACAGTGGGTGTTTAAACCTTAAAGCCCATTTTGATTTTGGAAATTGTTTTCAAAAAGTGGGTTTTAATGTTTTGAAAAAATGGGTTTTGTTTGATATTATCTCGTGTGATTTGGGAAATTCCATTTTGGGCCTTTTTGGTTTGGATGTGTTGGAATCATTATTGGGATGATGTTTGAGTTTAGGTTATTGATTTATGATTGAGATGTGAAATTTTTTATTTCAATGAATTTTGTTTTGGTTTTATACTTCTTGTTTTTGTATTATGCCCAAGAAGAGTCTCGGTAAAGAGTAGATGGTGTTCTCTGAGGTTCCTTCCTTGGTTTTCTAATTGAAGGTTAGTTTTGGGAATCAATGATGTTCATAGTTTAGTGGCTTGAGATTGTTAAATTTATGGTGGTTAGAGTCTTTGAGAAAATTATAAATAAGTGTTTCTCTGGGTATTCTCATTGACTACTCTACCCAAACTCATAATCAAGTGGTGTATTTGGAGTCTTTTCAAACATTAGACCACACCCAAGTCATCTTGGGTTATCGTCTACCTTCGTCAATTGAAAAAGAGGAGAGTACCCTATTCTAAATTACTTTACAAAAATATTTTTTGTTCGATGTGTCTTCTTGGGTCACCTAAAATGGGGTTTTATAAGTTGTGATACCAATAGAGGATGTTTTAGTTGAGGATTGATAGCTCCTGACTATGGCAAACAGATGCTTCAAGACATTAGGGATCCAGCTATAGTCCTCAGAGTGAAGCTTTTCATGCAGTGGAAGAGATACCCAGTGGGGGGGTGTACATCCAACATGTTGTCTCCAAAATCATATTTGAAAGCATTTAAGTTTCCTATTACATTGTTTTTTTATTTTTGAAACTTTTTGTTGGTATATATTGGTGACTTCGTCTCCTTGAGATCCTCATAATCCTGTTTTGTGGATGTGTACTTTGGAATGGTTATCCTTCTTTTTGGAATGGTTTTAGTGTCTTGAGGTGTCTTATTTGAGAGGTCTTAAATCTTTGGGAGTGGGTATGATAATGGTCAGGTGTTGAAGGTTTCTCCTAGGTGACCTTTATTCTTTTTCCTTTTCCTAGAAATTTGGATTCCAATGGAAGTATATTTTGGGAAGGAATTATGGATATTATGGTTGTGGATGGTGGTGTTCATTGTTCTGTATTCATCTTTTGGGAGTTTGTTCTATCTTTATGGAACCAATATTTGACCAAATATTCTAAAATAGTGTGGAGACCACTATATGGTGAGCTCTCAAGGAAAACTCGATCTTCAAGATGTCCATGATGAGGAAATTCCTTATTTTCCCCACCCGACCCTGATTATAGTAATTGGTTGGCCTGGTTAGCAGGCCATGTGATAGATGCTTGTGGAGATCCGGAAAAGTCTAGGGTGAGTTTCTATGTTATTTTCTATGTTAAGGGTTAGGTTGTCCCATGTTGAGGGGTTTTTAGAAAGGATATTTTCCTATCTTGGTCCTTTCATTCATCGGTTCGAGTCCTTTTGGTATCGCTAACTATTACTCAGAATATTAGGTTAGTTATATAAAGATTTTCTTACCATTTTCTTGGGATTTATAACTTTCAGGTTTTGGTAGCAAAGTGAGTTTTTTTTTTTGGTCTTTAGGTGATGAATGTTTCATTTTGGGAGGTGTTCTACTCTTACTTTGTGTCTCGGTCAATCAAATCTTTGTGACTTTTTGGGGGGGAGAAAGTGTTAATGATGGAGAGAAATGGCACACCCTGACCTGACACATCTCTATTATTTTATTTATTTTTGGTTTTTCTTTCATTTTATGGTTTTACTAGGTGTTTTTCACCTGAAAGTGTAAATTTTGGAAGGTTTGAGGGTGGTGCACAGTTGGCGCATGGTTAAGGGAAACCATGCACCATCCTAGGGAAAACTGTGTATCCTAGACAATGAATTTATATAGGCCACATGGTTGGGTAAATGGTAACACTCCAAGACCCAGAAATTGTGTGACTTTCCCTCCCTTTTTGGATAGAGGCACCGCATGGTTTTCTCACGGTCTGGCAGACCGTGCATCCTGTCAGGGCTTAAAAAAATAAAAAAATGTTTTATTATTATTATTATTATTATTATTATTATTATTATTATTATTATTATATTTTCTTATACACCTCACCTTCCCCTTTCATCTTTGGGTTATGTAACATCCACACCCAGGAGGGGCTCCCTCACGTGCCACCACCTCATCTCTCTCCCTATGATGGGTCAATTTCTTCCCCGATTTCTAGTGTGATCATCCAATGTTGGTTTCTCCCCCTCTCCTCCTCCTTTTTCCCTTTATTTCTTGATTTATTTTTATCATGGGTGGTGTGCGCACCATGAATGAACCCTGGGGTATGCTCATAGTTCGATTTTTGTGGGTTTCCCTTGCAGTTAGGGTTTCTTCCTTCTTGTGGGATTCCTTGGACTTGTTTGAGATGAGATTGGGTCTCGCACATTGAATTCATTGGGTTCACCATTAGTTTTGGGTAGGTTTCCTTTCATTCTTCCTCTTTGGGACAATTTTATTTAGGGATTTTGTGATCTTTGTATTCCTTTTATTTTTATAATATTCCTTGGACCTCCTTGGGGTAGCTTTGGACTATCGTTCGTGAAGAAAACTTACACACATATATATAGGTAATACACACACACACACACACACACATATATATATATATACCCTCTTTGTTAATATTCCCTCATGGTGAGAAGAATATATACATTTCATCTAGGGGTATTTATATATGTATGTATGTAAGTGTAAAAGGAAGGTCTATTTTGCTTCTATGGACCTATTTAGAGTGGATTTGAATTGTCATCAGCAAAATTAGCATGTTTTAAGGTAGGTTCCCTATGTCTGAGACTTTAATTTGAATTCCTTGATTTCTTGAGTGTTTTAAACGTGTGTTTTTATTATTATTTGGTATATATATTGAATAAAAAATTGGTTACGCCTCTTGGAAATGGTATTTCATTTGTTTACATAATTTTCCTTAGCTTCCAACATGGATTATTTATGTTAAAATATGTTTTTAACCTTGTTTTGAAATGTAATGTGTTTTTATAAAATGTTGAGGCCTGGTTGGCACCTTGAATTGTTTTATAAAAATGTAAAACCCCTCTTAAGGCATGCCCCATGATTTGGAAATGTGGTGTGTGTGATAAATATGTGATTTGAGAGATGTGCCCGATGAATAGACTTGTGCTTAGTTTGTGTGACTCAAAAGAGGTTATTCTTAAGGAGGGATATCAGAGGTGTGAAAATGGATTTTTGTTTTTGTGAAATTATATAATATTTAAATACATTCTAGTTTAATAAAAATCAGCACCATTTAGGTAAGGCACATGGAGATCTTGGGTTTCTAGGTGGGAAGACTAGGAAAAGTACGCTAGGCATGACCCACCCTACCTAGTAGGATTACGATACAACACTAACTAAACTATGATGATGGGGATTGGTTGGATCAATTAGGTGATAACCCTTCGCATCCATGGTTGATCATAAGAGTACAAGGATCCTAGGTCCCCAATAGCCTAGCTACTTAGGGATTTACCATGGTGTTTTCTCTCATGATACTTTCTTTACATGTATGTTACCTTCAAATTTTTCTTAATTTCTTTATGAAGTTACTTCTTTGTTTTTATTTCATACCGAGACACCTGTTTTAGCACTAGTTATATTTTATAGGGAATTTCTTGAAAGTTCTTTCATGCTTTGAAACTGTTTTTGAAAATATAATAGAAAGTGGTTTTTTCTTAAAATGAAATCTTGTTACTTGTTTTCCTTAAAAGAGTATAAAACCATAATTTTATATGTATTATTTTCAAACTATCATGATGTGGATTTCTCTTTAAAGGTAAGGCATAGGGATTAGTTTATTTGGGCATGACTATTGAGTTTTAATACTCATACCTATACCTTTGTCTTTGTTTTTGGATTTTGGTATAGCTTCCAGCTCGGTCTCGGTAGCCATGGATCAAATTTGTTTCAGTGGATGATGGTGAAATGTGAGTTCACATGGAGGTATGTCTAGTTTTTACTTTTATCTTTTTAGTTTCTCATTTCTTTTATCACTACCAATATTAGTTTTTCTTATTATGTTTCATTTATCTACGGTTTCTTGGAATAAATCATTCCCAATTGAGTTATTATTGATGTCTAATACTAGTTTTTAGCCTAAGAGGATCAGGAACACCTATCGAACCTTGTCATAGATTGGCTTGAGTGACCAGTTTGGGGTCGATCTGGGTTGGTTCGTGACAAATACCATAAATCAATAACTAGAATAAGTACATAAATCACTCAAGGTTAAGTAATAATAAAATTTAATAATCAAAAATCAATAACATCAGTCACATCCCTAGAATATTGATCTTTCCCTTGTGTGTGAGTTGGACAGACCTAGACATGAGTTATTTACCAAGTGCTAACATGTTTCTAGTCTCCTATCTATCATCCCCAAAATAGTCGGACAAAGTAAAAAAAAGATTTGATATCACCTATAACTGAAGAACCTTTATGATGTTTTGTTTCTAACAAAGATTTGTATTTGTTGACAACTAATCATTTGTAAAATGATGTTTTTAAAAAACAGGTGAAGGTTGATGAATGTTTGAATCTAAACAAAGGGGGGGAAGTTTTATCTTTGACAAATTTGTTTTGTGGACATAGGTTTCTGAAGATAGGTTTTCAGACTGAGTAGCATCAGACGCAGATTTAGTCAGAAATATGAAGTTGTTGATCAAACGCATCATAAATCTTAGATACATCGACATGAATTTCAAGATTCATTGGACTCGGTGTTGGTTAGAAATTCAGAATCTCTTGAGAATGAAAGTTAGAATGTTATTTAATATGTTGAATGAATATATTTATTTCAAGAGTTAGAAAGTTCTTAAACTTTCTTACCTTAAGTCAGACAATGATTTTCTAATCTTGAAGTTCTCATAAATCATAAAAACTCTCATGATAAAATACTTTAAAGAAATAGAGAAATCATAAAGATTGTATCAGTTCTAGGAATCAAGACAAAGTTTGCATCAGATCCAGAAGTACCGAACACATAAGTTTTCAAAATTTTGGATGAGTTATAGCTGATGAGGTTTGAAGAATTTCAAAGTTGAAAAGTGGAGTTTCCATTGTAATTATAATTCCATCTCAATGATAATTCCATCATTGTGAGGATTCCATCAAACTGAATCTTAGAAGAAAATTTAATCGGACTGACTCTAAGGAGGAAAGTCAATTAGAATGACTCTAAGGAGAAAAGTCAATTGGAATAACTCTGAGGAGGAAATTCAATCTGACTAACTCTGAGAAGGAAATTGAATTAGACTAACTTTGATGAGGAAAGTCAATTCTTGATGATATGAGGAAGTTCCATCGTAATGAGCTGATGAATTTCCTTCATAATGAGTTGAGGAAGATCCATCATACTGAATAAAAGTTAGGAAGTTCAAGAAGGATGATTAAAAATAAGACTCAATAAGATTTCAAAATATTTGTGAAGATTTTAAGTGGTTAAACTTGAAATTCAAATATGAATAGATCACAGAGATTTTTGAATTTGAGTAAGCAGTAAATGTTTTTCAGTCCTACCTTTTCCATTTATGGATTCATATAAATAGAAGCACATTACATTTGTACTTCACAACATTTTCATGTGTGCAGAAAAGGTAGAGCATTGTAGAATTATTATCAAAAAAAAATTTCCAGATAGATCTCTCATTAGAATATCAGATAGCTGAATATTTTCTTACCAAAACGAGGAAGATCGGACTGAGAATTTGAGTAGAGTTTGAGTAATGTAAATTGGAAATGGGTTCATTGTATTGATTTCATCGAACTAAATTCTTTGAACTGAGTTCATTGGACCTAGCCCCATTGGACCCAGCCCCGTTGGACTAAGAGAATTAGACCCATACACATCAGACTGAGGATCCTAATTGAGAATTTGTAGGGCAGTTTGAAAAAAGTATTTTTTTTTTTTGGATTAATTATTTTATGAGAAAAAATTGTAAACTGACGAGCTTTAGTATAATTATTCCTATTAGGAGATAGAATGTGTCTAATGGGATTTGGACAAGTTGTATTCATTTCTCTATAATAGTGAATTTTTATAGACCCACATGAGTGGCTATGGAAAGGATGTAGGTTCTCATACTGAGGTCAAACCTTGTAAATCTTGTGTGATTTACTTACTTTCTTACTTTTTCATGTGTGAGTTTTATTAAAAGATGATAAGGATATAAACATTAACAAGTTTCAAGGGTTAAGTTTTTAAAATTATTAAAACTTATAAAAGTGAACAAACAATTACCCCCCCCCCCCCTCTCGGTTGTTATCTGATCCTTTGGAACTTTAATTGGTATCAGAGGGAGGTTCCCTTGTTGAATATTTATCATGGATAATATCAATTCTATCAATAGTATAGGTATTACTACATTTTATGGAAAAAAATGTTATGGATGGAAAAGTAATATGATTCTTTATCTTCTATCTATTGTCCTGGAAGTTATTGATGTCGCTACAATTGGTTTTCCACCTATTGAGAAAGATGCTCCTAAGATGTTTGTAGACAAAAGAAATATATAATTTTATGGAAAGTCTAGAAATTCTACCCTTATGTCCTTATTATAAAATTTTTATATGAAGGTTATGGGTCTCAAAACTTCAAATAGTATATGGGACAAGGTGGAAATTATTTTTGAGGGGAATAATAAAGTGAAGGAAGAAAAGAAATAAATCTATCATAATAAGTTTTATGACATAATAATGAGAGATGAAGAAACTATTAATGAATACTTCACCAGGGTAAATGAAATTTTTTGCAACATTTGAGGATTTAGAGAAGTTATGGAAGATTCTATAATAGTGAAGAAACTTATGAGAAACTTTTCAGACATGTTTGATTCTAAAATTTTATCTTTATAAGATAAAGATTATTTATCTCTTGATGAATTGCATAAATTTCTTGTTTCTTATGAAATGATGAAATCTATAATGTTCAAAAACAAGATGAAAGATGAAATGGATTTTGAAGTTATGAGAAAAATTAAAAATCAAGATGTTGAAGATGTAGATCCTTATGATTCTAAAGATAAAGAGGATGGTGGGTTGAATGATAAAATAATGTCTCTTATACAGAAGAGGAATAGGAAAGTATGAAGGAAAGCTTCCTCTCAAATGATTTGAGTATGGTGGAATCAGACATTTTACAATAAATTTCCTTAAGAAGAAAGTTGGTGAGTATCAAGATGATTATGATGAAACACATCGATGGAAGAAGTGGAAAAGAAGTTATAAAGAAGAAAAGTCATCTAACAAATATAAGAATAAGTTTACTGGAAACAAAATAAGTATGTTGAGTAATAAAATTAAATTAGAATCAACTGACAACAATTATATGGAAGATGAAAGTTTAGAAAAATTCATAACCTTCATTGAAAATTTTGAGAAAACAAAAGAATCCTTAGATAGTGAAGAAGGTGGTGAAGAATCATATTGAGATTATCAACTCAAAACATAACTTATTTCATGTATTGAGAAAAATAGAACTCTCAAGAAAGAAATCAAAGTAATGAATAAATATTGTGAGGAATTTACTAAAGGAATAAAATATTTCATCAAGCAGGAGGAAGAATAAATTCAGTAGATCTTAAGTTACAAACTTATAATCATTGAACAAGGAAAGATGGTTGAAGATCTTAGTAAGAAGATAACAACTAAGGAAGAATAAGTTAAGAAGTTTCAATAAAAACTTATTTAGTTCGAAATTACCTTGAGGAATATAAATGAAAACTTCAAAAAATCTTTAGAAGTAAAATCTGATACTTCTGAAGTTACTGAGAAATCTCATATCAAGAATCAGGTGAATTTCTCAGCCTCCACAAATAATGTTTCATTTTATTTTTCTAACATTTCAAGTGATAATAAAAGTACAAGGAAGTAATGGGTTAATAAGGGATGTGAGAAACCTATCACATCTATAAAATTTGAAAACTCATTCTATAGGAAATATGATTCATGCCCAAAGTATGTTAGAGAAGAAATAAATTATCAACCTCAACAAAGTTTCTATAGAGAAAAATATTACTTCAATATAAAATCAATATTTGATGGTTATTGTTGGTGTTGTGGAATCTATGGGCACAAGGATTATAATTGTTGGCATAACTTATCACTTCTCAAAAGAAGGTTTAAACAAAGTGGAAGAAATAGTGAAATTAGAGTGAGTAACTTTCCTAACTTATAAAAAGTTGAAAAAGTGAAATCTCAAGATGTTACAAACATTCCAATGAAAAAACAATTTGATTATCTAAAATTTTTTTGTAGAATATGTGATCAAATAGGTGATTTTTCTTAAGAATGTTTGACTACTATTATGGGACAAGTTTTTTATGCAAGAAAAGAAAAGGAAGTAGGAAAGAAGAAAGTTGAATAAAGAGACTTTGTTGTTGAGACTACTGGTGAGTCGTTTTACCAAAGGTATGTTATCAGTGTACCAAATTGTTTTACCCTAACAAGTATAGTACCAGTAAGGGGTCGATCCATAGGGAAAAAGAATTTATTCTTTTTTTACTAACTAATTTGTATTTTTTTCTTAGCGAAGTTTTCTGAATTTAGAGTCGATTTTTGATGTTTGGATATAAAGAGTAATTGGATTTAAGTTTCTTTTAACAAATTACTTAACGGAATAAAGGAAAATATGGGAAAATTGGTTTTGATGCAAATCAGGTGAGAAATTTGTTGGGGTTATGGATTTATGAGAAGTTGATTATTAAATCAAATTTCTTATGAGGTTGTGTTATTCATAATAACCCAACACTTTGGGTTTCAATTTGTAATAAAGTTTCCTTGGTCTAGTAAACTTATATTTAGAGCTGAAGAAACTAACTCCTTGGTCCAGTAGTCAGTGTTTCACAGTTCTTTGTTTGGATTAGTCCATTTTGAGTCAACAAATACTTCCAATGATCATGAAATTATTCATCGTTATTCTTCTTTTGAATACCTGAAAATTTTTCCCTTGGTCTGGTTTAGAATTTCCAGTGATAAGATGAAGTGATTTAAGAAGAATAAGAAGAATTTAATAGAACAAACACATTCATATCAACTAATCTAAATTATAACTCTTACATCGCCCACAACCCCAACACACTAGGTATTTAGTTACACATAGAGGTAAAGATAAGTACAAAAACCTTGATACCTGATGTGATCATTGCTTGGAACTTTGAGGAGGGAGTGATTTTTTGGTAGACAGTTGAATAGTGATAGTATGGCAGTAGAGCTTCTTTCCTTCAGACCTTCAACCCTTTCTCTCCACAATTTATCCTCTCCTGGTCTGGAGGCCAAGGCCACTATTTATAGAAAATACAACTACACGACATGTGGAAAAAGTACATGGCATGTACTTTTGTCAACGCGCTTTTGTCATTGTTTTATCCACTGGTAGGTGACCTAACACATCATCTTGGACTTGGAACACGGCACCGCCTAATAGGTAGATAAACATGGTGTGTAGTGCCTCCATACATGGTGTGTAGTCTCATTTTTCAGCCACTAACCACTTCTATAAAGATATATACAGCGTGTATAGGTCGAACACGGCATGTTCCCATTAGTCGACCACATGGGCATGTATACTTCTTCTCATCCTTCAATTGCTTCTAGAAGGGTGTACACGGCGTGTATAGTGGGAGCACAGCGTGTACCAGCTTCTGGTTACTTGGGTATATACTTATCCTGGTCAATCTGTGTCTGAGTTTGAATGTACACGGCGTGTGTATAAGTACACGCTGTGTAGTTTGTAAATTTTGCTCAGTTCTCCCCCGTTTTTTGTATTTGGCCATAAATCTTCTGAAAATGAACAAGATCGCCAAAAACAAAGTATTTTTCCACTAAAAAGTAAGTAATTGCTGAAAACTTGTTATTATTTTCAATAAAGTATGTGAAAATGTATACCCAAATCAGGTGCATCAAACTCCCCCATACTTAGTCATTTTCTTGTCCTCAAGAAAATATCAACATAGAATTAAGATAGTCTATATTTTAAATGGAAGGGATTTAGTTAATCATAAATGTAAATAATAATTCATAGGAGAAAATTCTAAAAATCTACAAAATAGTTTCAATTCAAGAGATATTTTAATCATGCCTCATATACAATTCAATTAACTTTTTTCATCCTCTTTTAAACACATGTTTCAACCTTTCAAAAATAGGCAAGCCGCTTGATGATCTACCTCACCGATAATATACTCAACACTCAAGATATTTTAAATTAAAGTTATTTTCAATCAAATATATATACACTCTATCCATAGGTTTTCAAGAAATCTAGTTCTCTAATTCAGAAAATTGATTTATAAAAATAATGAGGACTTTTCAACAAGGATCAGATGTTTTTGTGGCTAAATATTGGTAGGTAAAGATGTGAAAAATAACTATGAGGCTTAAAAAAAGAGGCTAAATTCTTAAATAAAAGTGCATGATATTCTAAGTTAAGCTCAATGTAAAAAAACGTCCTCATCAAACTCTATTAAATGATCTCATCACCACCATATCCTTTAGTTGGGTAGGGTTCACAAACCAACAAGTGAGTATAAGGTCCCTTTTTCTGTACCATTTTTTTAATAGAACAAAGGGAGCCCTTTAGAATTTCCACGAATAGAGGTTTGGAACCTTTTGTGCCCCAAATGATCAAGAGGCTCTCCCCCATACTTAATTTCATGACAATTCACAAAAATATGCCATGTGTTTCTAATACCTTCTTTTATGCTCAAGTGAATAATCATGAAAATTTATAAAAGAATTAGGGTGGGAAGGTAAATAGGCTTGTAATATGGCTTCCTATAAAGGCTATTTATGGCTTCTAGGGGCTTCACGAAGATAATATGTAGGGTAGGTCTCAAGATAAAGGGGTTTAAACAATCTAATGCCTCAATCATTTTAATCTAATTCAAAAATTCTTCATGTGTTGAAAATAAAACTTGAAATTTTTAGTAGTTATGTATATCCTAAGAATCTCTCAATAAATATGGTATTAGAAAGAATATGACAAAGGGTTTAGAATACCTCTCAGGAGTGGGAAAAACAAAGAGACAATCAAGTCATGACTTGCATATAATTGATTAGTCTAATCGATGTAATTATCTAAGGATTACAAGTTGCAATTTAAACTATATCAGCAATCATTTTAAAACACTTAAGAACCAAAATTAGCATGAAACTTTTAAAAATTTCCCACTTTCAGCTTTATTATTTAGAAATATGATTAAGAAAAATGTCTTCACATTTTCAAAAATATATCTTTTAATAATGATGTCTCATAGAATGATGATAAGGGCAAAGACTAAGGTGGTCGAGAGATGCTCCCCCATACTGAAAGCACACGTGGTCCACCAAGTGCCACAGAAAGTGAATAAGGGAATGTGGGGACACAACAGTGGACTAGAACGAGGGGAAGGAATGAAATAAGTAAATCAAGAAAGAAAAATAAAACAATGAAAAAAGTGAAAAACAATAGTTCCCTCATGTCTAGGTGAAGAAAGACGGGAAGTGGTGGATAAGTAAAGTCCATAGCATGCCAGAGTACCTATGATGGTCATGGAGAGATAACACTGCAAGCATACACAACATACATAGGTACAAGATATCACGAATATATATATAATGAAAAACATGTGTCCAAAAACCATTCAGGGGGTCGCCTCAGAAGATACATCATCCAGTACAGAATCAGTCGGTATAGAAGGATCAGAATCCATGGAAACTGGAGGCTCGGAAGTTGCACTCAGAAGATAAGTTGTAGAAGTAGGATCCATAGAAGATGGACTTGGAATAGGAATCTCGGTATCACTCCCTGGACTGGCAGCATTGGTGGCAGCAGTTGGGCCTATAGTGGATAGGAGAACTGAATCTGTGGCCAGTGCAGTAAAGGGTGGTGGATCTGTGGAGGAAGGACCAGGAACCATGGTAGGGGTAGGTGGGGGGTAGTGGGATACCATGATACTGAAGAAGAATCCCCAACATCTGCTCTAGTCGGTCCTGACGTCGATCGAGACGAACCAAGTGATGCTCAATCGTGGCTAGGCGGAGGCAAAAAAGAGAGATTGACTGAGGGTGTAGAGGTAGGGGTAGGAGGTGGAATAGAAGAAGGTAGGCTAGAAGAAGGGGGTCAGAATAAGGGGGGTGGGTTGGGGAAGGAGGATCAGGTGCATCAGCAGGGGCAGAAGGGTTAGCAGGTGGTCGGGGTGGTGCCTGGGAAAGGATGTAAGCACCCCCTGCTTCCAGACCAATCCCATGTGAATAAGCATGAGATAGTCCATCCACTAAGGGGAACCTAACAGGTCATGGGGAAGAGAAGGCTCAAAACCCCTAAGGTGGTGGGCAAGGCGGGTGGCGTAAAACCCACCGTTTAGGTTTCCCTAATGGCCGATAAACATGGAATGGAAATAGGAGGCGGCAGGGTAAGGGAGGTCCGGGTAGTCCTGTCGGATGACACAAGTAAGGAGATCCATGTCACGGCCAGTCACGACCCCCATATCCTCATGGAGGGGGAAAATAATGGTGCTAAAGCACCGATGGGTGAAGCAAAGGATAGGGTCATCTATAAGGGTACTCTTCTGGGAGGTAGGGGTATAGCAGTGGTCAGGCCCAGCAATCTCCCGCCACATAGCAATGAGCTAAGAGCACTCGGGTCGGGTTAGGGTGGAGACAGGGGGTGGGGTGATGGGACAAGGATAAAAACTATACCCTCGGCCGAACTTGGTCATGGTAAGGGAAAAGGGTTGGACGCCTATCCGGAACCGGACCACTGGTACTGCATCATCGGGCGTGTCCTAGTACTCGGCTCCGTCGAACTTGAAGGAAGCAGCAAGCTCCAAAAATAAATCTCAAAAAATAGGAGTGTTGACCTGGAAGATCAAGAGTAATGGAGTGTGCCTGAGAAGATCCTCCAACTTTCCCCAGATACCTAGCTATTGAGGGACACTGCTATTGAGATAGTGGTTGCTCATTGGAATCGAGAGGTGAGAGAAGTTTCGAACTCTATAGTGTACTAAATCGGTGACCAGGAACAGCATGAAAGGGTAGGGAACACCTACAGGGTCCGGTCCAGGTAGAGGTGCAGTAGTAGCTAGCTATGGGGGTGGATCAGCAGTAGTAGACGGAGTCTCACTGGATGGGGTAGCTAAGGATGGACCAGCAGCTATGGAAGAGGGCGTAGGAGGTGTGGCAGCCGGTGGAGAAGAAATGATGGTGCTCGGAGGCTCCGTATGGAATGGTGGAGGTGCGTCGGTACTAGGACCAGCCTCTGATGAAGTAGTGGGAGGTGTAAGGATGGCCAACGGAGGGAGCTGATATACCAGAGAGTTCGGATCTGGTAACGTCGTAGGCCGGAGTCAGATGCAACAATAAATGGGCCTCTCGCCCTCAGTGGCAGAGGTGAGTCACTTCCCATATGGATGGTCTCTGTCTTCCATGCCCTGAAAAAGAAATAAAAACCAAACAAAAATAAAACGAAAAGAAAAAGAAAAAGAAGAAAATGTGAGAAAACTAAAAAATAAAAAAGTACACAATGTGTTTATCCAGAGTACACGGTGTGTAGTGAAAGTGAGTTAGCATCCTGTGTTCTCTGGATAGAAACGCTGAGGGAGCATTAAATTGTCCAGGGAAAGATACACGACGTGTATCGAACACACACGTCGTGTTCATACAAAGTGGTCCTGGTTGTGTGTTGGAAAAGACACGGCCACTGGTGAAGCAGTTCAAACAATACAGGACACGTCGTATACAAGTCCAACATGGCGTGTACAAGAGCAGAGGTAACATGGTTGTGTGAAGGGCTAGACATGGGCTGGCCGAAAGAAATGGTATACACGGCGTGTACTGAACACACACGTAGTGTACGTGAACATGGTGTGCGAGGCCATGTGAACAAGGGACCCGGGAACATTAGGGGATGGTACACAGTGTGTACCAAACATACACACCGTGTATTTTCAAAACGTGAATCATTCGATGTGTGGTCATGTACAAGAGTACATGGTGTGTGTTCTTCAATTTTTGCCTGTGTATCGCGGAAGCCGAACGGTCGGCCGATCCGCAAATCATCCTAAACGCTTATGATAACTTGAAATAGAGGGTATAGAAGGGCGTACCTGGACCGAGGATCACAATGCAGCAGAAATCAGAAGCAAAAACACCCTAAATTAGTGGATTTGGGAGTGAGGAGGCAGGGTGTCATACGGGGAAGAAACAGGGAGAGGGGAGGTAGATACGTGACACAGGCTGAAGTCGGGTGGTCCGTGACTTTTATAGTCAAGGTACACAGTGTGTATAATAGACTACACGTCGTGTATACCGTTTTTTTTAATATATATATAATTATTATAAAAAAATATGTAATAATTAATATTAATAACAAAAATAGATATATATATATATACATAATTATTTAAAAAGAAAACTATACATGTAATGTATCGAGAAATACACGTCGTGTGTTCTAAAATTAGAAAAAGAGAAGTACAACCTTTTGTCTGGTGCTTGGGGAGAGGTTCAAACCGGAGATCGGCTGTTCCAAACGAAAGCCCTCAACCACTGGAGAAAAGGTTGTACTTCTGCTCCTATTTATTATTTATATATATTTAATGTATACAACCTATACTAAATAGGAAGAAGAAAATGCATGGCATGTGGTTTTTAATTGTACAAAAAGGGATAAAGCAGGGAGATTAGCCGAGTTCGAACCCGAGTCTTTTGGATCCAAGGTCGAGACTCTGCCAATCTACCAACTTCACCCACATGAAGTTCTTTATGTTGAAAACCTTTTTAATTTAGCAATGAAAAAACATGGCACATGCGACATATATTGAAAGACATTCCATGTGGTTCTATTAAAAGAAAAATTGATGGAAATGGGGAGGTTGTCAGGATTCGAACCTGGGTCTTTTAGAACCGGGTTACGACCCTGGCCAACCAATCCATCCCCATCATGGGTTTTCTTATAAGAAAATATATATATAATATGAAAAATATCACACACTCCATGTAGGAAACACAAAAATAAAAAGGAGGAACCCCGTGCCGAAGGTAGGTTAAGAGGATTCGAACTGGTGACGGCTCAGATAAACTCCAGTGACCTTACCATCGGCACCGGCATCATCCGTGTTTATTACTCAGTTAAACTATATATTTATAATAGTTAGAAGATAAACAAAAAGAAAAAAGTACATGTTGTGTATATAGGGGGTACACGGCATGTATCCTCTGGGTTGCCTCCCAGGAAGAGCCTTTGTTTTAGGTCATTGGCTCGACCTACTTACCTCTGCTTACCTGAGTTGTATGGTGAACAACGTTTCCACTATGTCGTCTATGTGATGGTAAGTCTTCAACCACTGTCTGTTTACCTTGAATGGTTGACCATCCTCTCCAGAAATTTCCACCACTCCATGATGGAATATGCGTATAGCTTGGAATGGTTCCGACCATCGTGACTTTAACTTCCCTGAGAATAATTTAATATGAGAGTTAAAGAGAAGTACCTGATCACTGGGTTGGAAATATTTTCATGAAATCATCTAGTCATGAATTGATCTCATCTTCTCCTTATACAGTTAAGAGTTCTCATACACCTCCAATCTGATTTCATCAAGTTCTGATAGTTGGAACTTTCCCTTCTCTTTATCTGCCTTCAGATCAAAATTCAGGGCCTTGACGGCCCAGTAGGCTTTGTGTTCTAACTCCACTAGAAGATGTCATGGATTTCCATAGATGAGGTGGAATGGGGACATTCCCAGTGGTGTTTTGAAAGCAGTATGATATGCCCATAAAGCATCATCTAACTTCTTGGGCCAGTCTTTCCTCGAAGTGTTCAATGTTTTCTCCAGGATCTACTTGAGCTCACGATTGGAGAGCTCCACTTGTCCACTAGACTAGGGATGATATGGTGTCCTCATATGATGCTTTACTCCATACTTCGACAGTATTCCTCTCATCAGTGTGTTGTCGAAGTGGGTCTCTCTATCACTGATGTAACGCCCCGACCTCAATTACCCAGAGTCGGTACATTATTTTAATACATTGGCATGATTACAAGGAATCTAGTCCCGAAGGACCGATCAGTTTAGTAGTCTTGGAAAATAGATTACATACACGAATGTTACATTACACTTCATAACATACAAAACAACATAAATAATCCTTCACTAATGTCATTATTCCCTTGGCTTAACCCTGTATATCAATCACAATACACTTCTTGGAATCCTGGGGAAAATAAAACATAGAAAGGGGTGAGCTCAGATGCTCAGTAAGGATAACAATACAGCGGAAACCTTCATAAATAATCATAAACATTTAAGGCAATGTATAACTAAAACAAAATACTTTTAAACTTGAACTTCAGCATAATATGGCAAAAATAAAATAAAATAATTCCATTTAATTATTCACATGGATATTCTACTATTCGAATAATCACATGCAATATCAATAACCACTTTCATAATGATGGAATGCATAATGCCAGACTATCAAAACCACATAGTCAAGGCCTTATTCCAAGACTACAAGTAAGATTTTGTCAAGGCCTTGTGCCAAGACACTAGTTTGTCTCATGAGACCTACCGATGCATCGAGTAGCTATAGAAGGCTCCACTCGTCACTTACTAAGTCCAATGCATTCCTCATATGAACAGGTTTAAACATAACATAAACATTCGTATTAAAACAAGCATACGAAATGTCATTACATTCTCCATAAACCATGAATGGTATAAAAATAACACATCCACAGTCAAAAATATCAAAAACCTTCAATAAAATATGGACGTTTTGTATCATAATAAAACAACTTTAGATAATTTTAAAATCCATCAAAGGATATTGACAAAGAAAATTATTTGTAAAACTCTTTGAGAGAAATATCCCTTTTTCATGAAAACATTTAAAAGTCACACAATTTGGAAAGAAAAACATTTAAAGAAATTTTTGAATCAAAGTGTCCCATACCACTTTGAAACTTTTGAAAATAATTATAATTTCAAAACATTCATGTCCATATAAATAAATCCTTAAAATCATTTTGAAAACATGGACATTAATTAAAAAGATTTAGAAAGAAAAATCTTTAAAACATTTAAAATTATGATCTTGATAAAGATTACCTTTCAAAAATCCTTAAAATATTAATTTTGAAATCATTTTTTATGAAAAATGGACATGGATGATAAAAATGTCCTAGTAAATACTTACACATAAACAATCTCGGATAATAATGAAATTGAGGAATTAACCCTTACCAATTTGGTAAATTATGAAACATACACCCCATGAAAGAAGTACTAAACAATGAAGATGTAAATACACATAAATTAAAGTGTATTACACAAATAATACAATTATGGTTAGTACATACACCACACAAAAGGAAATCATGGCGACATAGCATAAATCTCACGAGAATAAGGAGTGAGATGAAAACCCCTTACCTTGCACTTTCCTTTAGTCGAGGGTACGTTTAACCTCCTGTATGAAGACTATAGTATTTTATTAAATTATACCAGAAAAATATTAATATTTATGATATCATAAATTATTCATTTATTAATTTATACTACCCATTTAATAATAATTTCCATGTTATATTAATATTTCGGGTAATAATCGCTTTCTTAATTGTATGTGTTTTAACTTGTTACTCTTGATTGTATCACTTAGATCATGATTTAAATACTTCCAGAATATAAAACATGATTTATATATCATATATATATATAATATAAATATGTATAATAGACATATATATGAAATGGAAAACACCGTTTATGGAGACGGTAGTCCGTACGTACGCATAAACGTTGTTTCTGTTTTCATATAGTATTGAACGGAAGTAAGTGAATAAGATATATGTAAGTACATAAATACTTATATATATAAATATATATATATATATCCAGTAGCATTATTATGTCATATATTACATACTTATTATTAATATATATTTTTATAATCGTCGATGAATGGTGAACTTGGAAATGAATCTTATCGCGTCGTGAAGAGGGTAATCCGTACGTACACACGGGCGACAATATCATTATTTTGATATTAAAATAATATATAATTGGATGGTATGTCATATATAAAGAATCATTATCATGTTATATTTATTATTTACATTAATTACACATCATTATTATACCCATCCAATTAATAATGTATTGAATAACAATTACACCATGACGTGAAGACGGTAGGCCGTACGTACGCACGTATGGTGACATGTAATTCAAAGGATGGATAGAATACTGAATATGGTTGTACCATATTTATAATAACATCATAGTATATATAAGATACTGTATTTATTATTTTATAATGGAAATAACAAAGAAAGAGGAAGTTGAAGAAGAAAGGAACTTGAAAGAGGGTGGTGAAAACATTACCTCTTCTTCGGGTTCTTCCTTTTGATTTGATCAAAAGGGCTCCTTAAGTTGGCTTTATGACTAAAGTAAGGACTCTTGGATGAATTTAGGGAAGTTGAGAGAATATTTGGGTAGGGGTTGGACGAACCAAAATGCTTTTAAGGTATGAATAATTGGTTGTAAGTGGTGTCCTTTTATAAGGGGGAGGAGGGGCTCTTCAGGAAAATCTTAAAGTATTAATTTATAATAAATTAATATTCAGTTTATAATGGATCCAAAGTGGATTATTAAAATTCTAAGGTGGGGATGGGTATAAATCCTTTCATCCAATAGATTTTAGACAGGTTTGGGTCACTATATTAACCTTATCATTTATATTTAACTCTTAGTTAAATAGTTTGACATTTACCATGTCACTTTGTATTTTTATATTATATGGATAATAAACTTACTCTATACTTCCAAGAAACCCCCAAGTGGTCCATTAATGATACACCTATCATTAAATAAGTCCTTTTTACGAAACTTATATTTTTAGAAATATAATATCAATTAATAATATAATATTTATTTTAAAAACTCATTTATGTCAATTTTGACAATATTTAATAATTGATTTTTTTAAAGTCTTAACAACTTTATTAATTCGAAAAAAATTCATTTAAGTAATCCTAACATGTCATATTAACCAATACAATTAGTGGATGTCATAAAAACTTTCAAATTATATTTATTTTAACATTTATAATACTAATTATTTGATTCTTTCATTAATAAGGAAAATACTGCATCATTATTGTGTCATAAATAAATTTAATTTTTCAATATCTAAAAATTATAAATAAAATAAAATTATGTAGTAAATCATTTTATATTTCTAATGAATATTTATAGTTGAAAATATAAAATATATAACCCTATGTAAACAAAAATTCTAAAAGATATATGCTTATGTCATTTTTGTATTTACTTTAACTTTATTAATATAAAGTGTCATTATCACTTACAAGTGGATCCATGGGGTCCCAAAATCGACCCAAAGATGCCCATGATCATACGTGTATCAACCAATAGGGTTAGGACACATTTTAGGGTAATTTAATATTATTATAATATTAGTTTTTACCCTTATTTGCCGGATTTACCCTTTAACCATGGTAAATAAAATATTTACTGAAGTAATTTTTCAAAATGTCTAAAAATAAAAGTTACATATTTACACAATTATTACCTCATGATTCTAAATATGGAATCCATTTTTTTAAATTCAAAACACATAAGTGGCAGAAATTAATTTAAAAATAATTCTCGTTGTCAAAACAAAAAGCATGTTTTTAAGAAATAATAACTATCAAAAGATTGACACTTGTTTATGTCTAGTTTAAATGTGAAATTATGTCCAATGACCAAAATTGTATTAAATGGTAAAAATATATTATAAATATACTTTAAAACCACTCAAATTCATAATTTATCACTATTAATTATTTTGATTAAAAAAGTTTTTTAATTAAAATTTAGTAATTTTCACTATTCATCAAAATATGAAAGTTATCAGAAAAGTACCAAAAATTAACACTAGGATAATTTCGATATTCCGAATCCAAATATGAAGTCCATTTTGAAAGATAAAATTTCAAAAAGTGGGTATTACTATTCATAACGGCTAGTTTGATTGGTTGTGGTGTGTGTTAGAACTCGAAGTTGCGTACAACACACGCTACTGCATTATTCAAAGATAAGCGTACCATGGAAGCTTGGGGTGTTACATTCTCCTCTCCTTAAATAAATTGTGTCCTAAAAATTTGAAATTATTTTTCAAAAATAAAAGGTTGAAAATAGAAGATACCTTTGGGAAAACCCACATCAGAAATTAGGTTAATAAAATTTAGTCTTAATAAGAGGAAATGGGAAATGAAAGGGTCACCACCAAATTATGATCTCTATTAGGAGAACATCGGTGGAAATTAGAGACATATAATTGTAGGAAAAAGGTAAATATTTATAGTTAGTTATTGAGGTCATCAATCACAAACAAGTGTAAAATTTAGGGCCTTAAATTCATCAATCTATGATGATTTAAAATACCATCGGTTCAACAAAACATATGGTATTAGGATAACATATTTTTGGTTTTAAGATCCCTTCACTAAATTATAATAATTAATTTCTTCATATAATAAGAGAAGAAGAAAAATATATACTTGAAAAGTAGAGTCTCATCCTTTAACTAATTTCTACCCCAAACTCATCTTTCACTCTAAAAGATAATAGAACTTAAAAATAATATTCTATTTATCCTATTCATATAGGGTTCAAAAAAATGAATTTATAATTCATCTACCAGAATTTTTTAAAAAAAGACTACATTATTCAATCCAGGACATCACGTGGGCCAGTGGTAGGTGATACACCCTTGTCACCCTTCGGTTACGGGTTCAAGTCTCACAGCCTTATCAGACGCGACGGGTTGGTGCCCGACCTTCGGGTTTCCCTTTTATGGCAATCCAAAAATAATCTCAAACTAGAATTATCCAAAATACTTCTATCCAAACTCACAGTCCAAAATTTATAAAGAAGGTAAACACAATGAATATCCTTTTTTTCACTTAATAACATGTGAACACCTTCATCATGTATTCTTTTAAAACACAACAACATCCTAAATTACCATAAAACCTTATTTATTACATTCATGATACCTTATTCCTTATAGAATACTGGATATACTCTTTCTTTCAAAAAATGTTGTAAACTCCAACAATGATGGAATATATAAATCATTAATCAGTTTCAAGTTAGTCAAGAATATCCAATATAATTTATCCAAATCAATCATATATTATTCCAAAATCACTACCTCAGTATCAGAACCATATTATGGTTTATCCTTCTCTCAACCATATATTTTCCAAAAAATTAACCTGTTATTGAGTCACTTTTCTTGGTTCCACACAATCTCAAGTCCTTAATGAAATAGCACTATAGTACAATCCTTATATACTCCACAATTATTATAACCAGTACATTGTTGATACAACACTCAAATGACATAATTATATAATAACAACATAAGAACTCTAATCATTCCTCCTCATCTGTGGTAGTGTCATAACTTGATTATTATCCAATAGCATCATTTGGGGCATACTCTGATGATTTGGACATTGGTTTGCGTAGTGTCCCAACTCCTTGCAGATGAAGCATTGTACATTTGAAACCTTTTTCTTACCCTCGCAATCATGAACGTGGTGTCCTTTTTCTCCACACTTATAACATACACCCATTCCCTTCAATCATTTTCCAAGGTGATTATTTCCAAAGTTATCACATATGGGAAAATCCTTCTTTACCTTCTTCCCTTTATCTATCCTTCTCTCTACCATCCTTTTCTTCTCTGTCTTCCCTTTGAATCTATAGGACTCAAAGAACCCTTTACTTATCTTATCAACACATGATACTATTTCTTCATATGATGATAATATGTGGGAAACTATTTCCCTTCTAAATTCTGGCTTAAGACCATGAAAGATATGATCCTTTTTACTCTTTGGATCATGCATATTGCTGGAGTTCTCATTCCTTCTACTGGGCGCCATTTCTAAATAATAGCATACACTAGATTAGTTTATGAATAGCAATACCTAATCCCAAACTTGTAAAAGACTTAACATAAATTAAACAGTTTATGGATATAATCCATAATCATAAAAATGTCTTCTTTGAAGAAGTATATACTCATAAACCATTCATAATGGTTTGTAAAGAAAATGAGAATTATCCTAAGCATATCCTCTGGGAGTGTCGTAACCAAGAGTGCAACAAGGCCTGTTGTCGTGCACCAGTTCCCGTTTGAGTCTAGCTCAAAGCGGTGTTTTTGGGTTTTACCCCTAGGTACATCTGTGTCAGAGCCACCTCTACCTGCTCATATCTAGACAGGGATGTATTTCTCGGAAAACTCACAAAATCTCTACAATACCAAAATTCTAGGAAGTTCTTCTATAATAATCCTCAAAGTCCATCTTAGATCTATGTGCTCTAATCATAGTTTATCTAAATCTAGTTTCCAAGGTTTGTACTAAACTTCCTATGATACCAACTGTAATGCCATGACCCCAGTTACCCAGAGTCGGTGCATTATTTTAATACATTGGCATGATTACAAGAAATCTAGTCCCGAAGTACCGATCATTTTAGTAGTCTTGGAAAATAGATTACATACATGAATGTTACATTACACTTTATAAAATACAAAACAACATAAATAATCCTTCACTAACGTCATTATTCCCTTGGTTTAACTTTGCATATCAATCACAATACACTTCTTGGAATCCTGGAAAAAATAAAACATAGAAAGGGGTGAGCTCAGATACTCAGTAAGGATAACAATACAGCGAAAACCTTCATAAATAAGCATAAACATTTAAGGCAATGTATAAATAAAACAAAAGACTTTTAAACTTGAACTTCAGCATAATATGGCAGAAATAAAATGAAATAATTCCATTTACTTATTCACATGGATATTCTACTAGTTGAATAATCACATGTAATATCAATAACAACTTTCATAATGATGGAATGCATAATGTCAGACTATTATAACCACATAGTCAAGGCCTTGTGCCAAGACTAAAAATAAGATTTTTTCAAGGCCTTGTGCCAAGACACTAGTTTGTCTCATGAGACCTACTGATGCATCGAGGAGCTATAGCGGGATCCACCCGTCACTTACTAAGTCCAATGCATTCCTCATATGAACAGGTTTAAACATAACATAAACATTCGTATTAAAACTAGCATAAAAAATATCAATACATTCTCTATAAACTATGAATGGTATAAAAATAACACATCCACAGTCAAACATATCACAAAACCTTCAATAAAATATGGATGTTTTGTATCATAATAAAACAACTTCAGACAAGTTTAAAATCCATCAAAGGATGTTGACATATATGAAAATGATTTGTAAAACTCTTTGAGATAAATATCCATTTTTCATGAAAACATTTAAAAGTCACACAATTTAGAAAGAAATACATTTAAAGAAATTTTTGAATCAAAGTGTCACATACCACTTTGAAACTTTTGAAAAGAATTATCATTTCAAAACATTCATGTCCATATAAATAAATCCTTAAAATCATTTTGAAAACATGGACATTAATTAAAAAGATTTAGAAAGACAAATCTTTAAAACATTTAAAATTCTGATCTTGATAAAGAGTACCTTTCAAAAATCCTTAAAATATTCATTTTGAAATAATTTTTATGAAAAATGGACATGGATGATAAAAATTTCCTAGTAAATACTTACACATAAACAATCTCGGATAATAATGAGATTGAGGAATTAACCCTTACCAATTTGGTAACTTATGAAACATACACCCCATGAAATAATTACCATATAATGAAGATGTAAATACACTAAATTAAAGTGTATTGCACAAAGAATACAATTATGGTCAGTATATACACCACACAAAAGTAAATTGTGGTGACATATCATGAATCTCACGAGAATAAGGAGTGTGATGAAAACCCCTTACCTTGCACTTTCCTTTAGTCGAGGGTACATTTAACCTACTGTATGAAGACTATAGTATGTTATTAAATTATAACAGAAACATATTAATATTTATGATATCATAAATTATTCATTTATGACTTTATACTACCCATTTAATAATAATTTCCATGTTATATTAATATTTCGGGTAATAGTCGCTTTCTTTATCGTACGTGTTTTAACTTGTTACTCTTGATTGTATCACTTAGATCATGATTTAAATAATTAAAGAATATAAAACATGATTTATATATCATATATATTTAGAATATAAATATGTATAATAGACATATATATGAAATGGAAAATACCATTTATGGAGACGGTAGTCCGTACGTACGCATAAACGTTGTTTCCATTTTCATATAGTATTGAACGGAAGTAAGTAAATAAGATATATGTAAGTACATAAATACTTATATATATAAATATATATATATATATATATATCCAGTAGAATTATTATGTCATATATTACATACTTATTAGTAATATATATTTTTATAATCGTCGATGAATGGTGAACTTGGAAATGAATCTTATCGCGTCGTGGAGACGGTAATCCGTACGTACACACGTGCGACAATATCATTCTTTTGATATTAAAATAATATATAATTGGATGGTATATCATATATGCAGAATCATTATCATGTTATATTTATTATTTACATGAATTACACATCATTATTATACCCATCCAAATAATAATGTATTGAATAACAATTACACCACGACGTGGAGACGGTAGGCCGTACGTACGCACGTATGGTGACATGTCATTCAAAGGATGGATAGAATACTGAATATGGTTGTACCATATTCATAATAACATAAAATTATATATAATATGCTGGATTTATTATTTTAGAATGTAAATAACAGAGAAAGAAGAAGTTGAATAATAAAGGAACTTGAAAGAGGGTGGTGAAAACATTACCTATTTTTCGGGTTCTTCCATTTGATTTGATCAAAAGGGCTCCTTAGGTTGGATTTATGACTAAAGTAAGGCCTATAGGATGAATTGAGGGAAGTTTATAGAATATTTGGGTAGGTTTTGGCCAAAACAAAAGGCTTTTAAGGTATGAAGAATTGGTTAGAAGTGGTGTCCTTTTATAAGGGGGAGGAGGGGCTCTTTAGGAAAATCTTAAAGTATTAATTTATAATAAATTCATATTTGGTTTCTAATGGCTCAAAATTGGATTATTAAAATTATAAGTTGGGGATGGGTAGAAATAATTTCATCCAATAGATTTTAGATAGGTTTGGTTCACTATATTAACCTTATCATTTATATTTAACTCTTAGTTAAATAGTTTGACATTTACCATTTCACTTTGTATTTTTATATTATATGGTTAATAAACTTAATATATACTTACAAGAGACCCCCAAGTGGTCTATTAATGATACACCTATCATTACATAAGTCCTTTTTCTGATCCTTAGATTTTTAGGAATAGAATATCAATTAATAATATAATATTTGTTTTAAAAACTCATTTATGTCAATTTTGACAATATTTAATAATTGTTTTTTTTAAGTCTTAAAAACTTTATTAATTCTAACCAAATTCATTTAAGTAATCCTAACATGTCATATTAACCAATAAAATTCTTGTATGGCATAAAAATTTTCAAATTATATTTATTTTAACATTTATAATACTAATTATTTGATTCTTTCATTAATAAGGAAAATACTGCATCATTATTGTGTCATAAATAAATTTAATGTTTCAATGTCTAAAAATTATAAATAAAATACAATTATGTAGGAAATATTTTTATATTTCTAATTAATATTTATAGTCGAAAATATAACATATATAACCCTATGTAAAAATTGTTTTTCTAAAATATATATATGCTTATGTCATTTTTGTATTTACTTTAACTTTATTAATATAAAGTGTCATTATCACTTACAAGTGGATCCATGGGGTCCCAAAATCAACCCAAATATTCCCATGGTCGGACATGTATCAACCAATAGGATTATGACATGTTTTAGGGTAATTTAATATTATTATAATATTAGTTTTTACCCTTATTTACCGGATTTACTCTTTAACCATGGTAAATAAAATATTTACCAAAGTAATTTTTCAAAATGTCTAAAAATAAAAGTTACCTATTTACACAATTTGGACCTCATAATTCTAAATATGGAATTAATTTTTCTAAATTCAAAACACATAAGTGGCAGAAATTAATTTAAAAATAATTCCCGTTGTCAAAACAAAAAGCATGTTTTTAAGAAATAATAACTATCAAAAGATTGACACTTGTTTATGTCTAGTTTAAATGTGAAATTATGTCCAATGAACAAAATTGTATTAAATGGTAAAAATATATTCTAAATATACTTTAAAACCACTCAAATTCATAATTTATCACTATTAATTATTTCGATTAAAAAAGTTGGTTTTAATTAAAATTTAGTAATTTTCACTATTCATCAAAATATGAAAGTTATCAGAAAGGTACCAAAAACCCACCCTAGGATAATTTTGATATTCCGAATCCAAAAATGAAGTCCATTTTGAAAGATAAAATTTCAAAAAGTGGATATTACTATTCATAACAGCTAGTTTGATTGGTTTTGGTGTGTGTTAGAACTCAAAGTTGCGTACAACACACGCTACTACATTATTCAAAGATAAGTGTACCATGGAAACTTGGGGTGTTACAAATGATCAGTACTTGTGGAATTCCGAACCTGATAAAAATATGTTTCTTTAAAAATATCATTACTACCTTGGTCGTGTCGTGTGTTGTAGGAGTGGCTTCCACCCACTTGGAGACGTAGTCAACGCAGACCAGGATGTAAGTGTTTTCAAAAGATGGGGGAAAGGGACCCATGAAATCTATGCCCCAGATGTAGAAAATATTGACCTTCGAGATGGGGTGTTGGGGCATCTCATCTCAATGTCCCACATTACCGGTTCTCTAGCATCCATTGCAACAGGAAACAAAGGCTCGGGCATCTTTATGCATGGTGGGCCAGAAAAACCCAAACTGTATGATCTTTGTTATCGTACGGTCAGGCCCATGATTTCCTCCAACTGCTGAGGCATAAAAGAACTCCAGGATGTCGTGAACTTTATTCTCTATGATGCAACGGCAGATCACACCATCTCCACAGGATCGGAATAGCATAGGATCTTCCCAGAAGTACCTCTTCACATCAGAGAAAAATCTCTTCCTTTGCTGGAAGGAGAGGTCGGGGTGAACGACACATGTAACCAAAAAATTAGTAATATCAGCATATAATGGTCTAGGTGTTTCTTTGACTAAAAATAGGTTCTCATCAGGGAAATCCTCCCTGATATCCTGATCTTCCTCCTCCTCTAAATGAGGTGGATCTAGGCGGGAGAGATGGTCAGCAACAACGTTCTCACTTACTTTCTTATCTCAGATCTACAGATCAAATTCTTATAAGAGGAGTAATCAGTGGATCAATCAGGGCTTTGCATCTTTCTTTTTCAGAAGATACTTCAGTGTTGTATGGTTAGTATAAAAAATAACTTTAGACAACACTAAGTAAGAATGAAACCTGTCAAACGTGAAAACTACTGCAAGAATCACCTTTTATGTGGTGGTGTAGTTGATCTATGCCTCATTGAGCATCCTGCTGGCATAATATATAGGTCGGAAAATCCGTTCAAGCCACTGGCCCAAGACTACTCCCACTGCATAGTCACTATCATCGCATATCACCTCAAATTGTTCCTCCCAGTTGGGAGAAATCATCATTGGATCTTCCACCAGGCGCTACTTCAGGTGCTCAAAAGATATGGTTAATGTCTCATTAAACTCAAATATGGAATCCTTATTTAGAATATTGGTGAGGGGCTGGAAAATTTTTGAGAAATCACGGACAAACCACCTGTAGAAACCGGAATGCCCCAAGAAGCTGCAGATGGCTCTGACAGAAGTCGGAATAGAAAGTCGTGAAATGAATTCTATATTTTTTAGGTCCACCTCTATCCCCTTTGCTAAGATTCTGTGGACAAGGATGATGCCACTTTACACCATGAAATGACACTTTTCCCAGTTCAAAACCAGGTTAGTTTTTTCACATCATTCCAAAATTAGCTCCAGGTGTCGTAAGCAAGTGGTGAATGATTTTCCATAAATGGAAAAATCATCCATGAATACCTCCAAGATATATTCTTCCATGTCATGGAAGATAGCCAACATACAGCGCTGGAAGGTGGAAGGGGAATTTCATATGCCAAAAGACATCCTTCGGTAAGCAAACGTATCATAGGGGAAAGTAAATGTGTTCTTCTCCTGATCCTCTGGAGCAATGGAAATATGGTTATAGCCGGAATAGCCATCAAGGAATCAATAAAATTTGTGCCCCACTAGTCTCTATAGCATTTGATCCATGAAAGGTAGGGTAAATTATCTTTCCTCATGGTGTCATTCAGCTTCATGTAATCCACACAAACTCACCAGCCCGTAATAGTGCATGTAGGGATGAGCTTGTTCTTATCATTTGAAATCATAGTGATACCCCCATTTTTTGGTACCACTTGTAGGGGACTCACACACAGACTATTCAAGATGGGAAATATGATGCCTACATCCAACAATTTAATCACCTCTTTTTTTACAACTTCCTTCATGGGGGGATTCAGGCGCCGCTGTGGTTGCCGAGATTGCTTGGCACCTTCTTCGAGTAGCACTTTGTGGGTGAAAATGGTAGGGTTGGTGCTCTTCAAATCAGTGGTTGTCCACCCAATAGTGTGATTCCACTATTTCAGAACCTGCAGAAGTGCATCTTCCTTCTCTTGTGACAGTTCTGCACTAAGTATGACAGGCAATGTTTGATGGTCTCCCAAATACCTGTACTTTAGAGAAGATGGAAGAGGATTCAGTTCTAGTTCAGGCGCCTTTAAAATCAAAGGCACAAGTGGTTTCACCTTGTCCCATTCCAGACTATCAGGAACAACTTCACGTTTCCAATAGTGGCCACCCTGGCCTTCTAGGATTTGAAATTCCTTTGATGCTTCTCCAACTTAAATGTATGGAATGATAAAGTTATCTGAATTAAAAGAATATACCAGATCATCCCCTTTTTTTCTCAAACAATCATCCATAGTGGTCACTACATAACAGTCCTCATGCTTGGACAGTGATGCATGCTTGACGGCCTTAAGGACATTGTAAGAGACTATTTTGTCTCATACCTGAAAAATCATCTCCCCCTAGTGCATTTCGATCAGTACCGTCCCAGTGGCCAGGAAAGGTCTTCCTAGTATGAGAGGTGCCTCCTGGTCATCATCTATATCGAGGATGATGAAGTCTGTGGGGAGGACTAACCTACCCACTTTGACCAGCACGTCCTCCAGTATCCCCTTTAGATATTTGATGGATCGATCAGCAAGCTGAAGGGATACTCGGGTAGGCTTTAGGTTGTTGAACCCTAACTTTTTGAAAACTCCAAGGGGCATGAGGTTCACACTGGCCCCTAAGTCACAGAGGTCCTTCCCAAACTCACATGGTCCAATAGTGCATAGAATAGTGAAGATACCTGGATCCTAGAGTTTGGGAGGAATATAATGTTGGATGACTGCAGAACACTCCTTGGTTAGGGTAATGGTGCCCAGATCCTCCATCTTTCTTTTGTTGGAGAGGATTTCTTTCATGAATTTCGCATAAGTGGGAATCTACATCAGTGCCTCTGCAACTGGAATATTTATGTGCAGCTTCTTGAACACATCCATGAATTTTCTGAACTGGTGGTCCAACTTCCTCTACTTCAATCTCTCTGGGAAGGGTAAGGCAGGATCAAAGGGTTTGAAAGCCTCCTTTCCTTTATTCTGTGAAGCCTCCTTCCATGGGATTTTGGATGAGGAGGGGTATGTATCTGTACCTTCTTTATCAATAGGGGGTGTAGATGCACCTGGCTGTACTGGTTGGTTATGTTGTAGCTCCTTTCCACTTCATAGCATGATGGCATGGGCCTTCACCCTCGGGTTATTCTCAGTGTTACCCGGTAGTGTACCAGGTTGCCTTCCCGAGAGTTGGTTTTCCAGCTGTCCAATCTGGTTCCCCAGGCCTCGAATTAAAGCCTCCTGATTTTGGAACCTGGTCTCAGTAGTAGATATGAATTTGGTCATAAGTTCCTCTAACCTTGAGGTGGTCTTCTGCTGAGGTGGTTGTTGAGCTGGTGGAATTGGTGGCTACCACGGATATTGTGGGAAAGGGTTTTAATACCCTTGCTACTGATAGGAGCCTGGTTGGGGCAGTTTCTTCCTTGGGTATTAGTTCTGATAAGAAGGTTGGTTGTAGTCGGGTGGTCACTGGGGTGGAAGATTATGCTGTTGTTGGCCCCAGCCTGTGTTCTGTTGATCGCGCCATACTGGGTTCTGGTACTGCTGGTACTAGTTTGGCCCTCGATTTTGGGCAACATAACTCACCTCGCTTGTTAAAGGGCCTCCAGCAGAACTCGGGCATTCTCTTGTGATGTGATTATCACCACATTCGATACACGTCGGATGGTTTGCCACATGTACTTGGGATGTTCCCTTTAGATTGAGCACATCGATATTTTTGGAAATAGTGTCCAATTGGCCAACAATCGTAGTAGTAGAATCAATGTTATGCACACCTCATTTTTGTGTGCCTCGCTCAGAATTCCACTGGAATCTATTGGCAGACATGTCTTCCAGTAGTTCGAAAATCTGTTCAGGGGATTTCTTCATTACTATACCACCGGCAGCAGCATCCACCACAAACTTTGTATTCGTTGTCGGTCCTCCGTAGAAATTTTGGACCTACATCCAAAGTGGAAGTCTGTGGTGTGGGCATTTGTGCAACATCTCCTTGAAATGATCCCATGATTCGTACAATGACTCTGATTCATACTACTGGAAGTTGTGGATTTCGTTATGCAGTGTCACCCTCTTTGAGGGTGGGAAGTATTTAGATAGGAATGTCTGGGCTAGCTCCTCCCATGTGAGGATAGTTCATTGCGACAAGCCTTTGATCCAGTATTTCTCCTTATCCCTTAGAGAGAAGGGGAAGAGATGAAGACAAATGGTGTCCATGGACACTCTGTAGTAGTGGAATGTGTCACAGACCTCAAGAAAATTAGAGATATGGGTATTGGGATCCTCGCTGGGAAAGATGCCGAATTGAACGGTGTTCTGGATCAGTTGCATGATAGCAGGCTTGATCTCGAAGTGTTGGGTCTGCACCGGTGGACGTACGATGCTCGTGTTAGCTTCGTGGATGGATGGAGGGTCGTACTCCATAAGAGTACGGCGTAGAGGTGGTTGTTGAGGGAGTGGATCCAGCATGTATTGTTATTCCTGAGGGGTGAAGTACGATCCCTGGCCTGGGTGTAAAAATGGCATCTGCTCTGGTTGGAATTGTTGGAGTTGTTGCGGGCCATACCCTGAAGCAAGTGGAGCTTTCTAGTTCTTGTTGTCATCTGGACCTAACTATTGTCCAGCTCCTTGGATAACAGCTGCATTTCCTTCCTCATTCTGCGCCATTGGATTGTTTTGGTTGTGCTAGGCCATAAGTGCTCGTTGGTGCCTCAAGAGCGTTCGTTCGATCTCTGGGTCAATTGGGAAAAACCCTGATGACTCAGCGTTCTTGGAACATGTGAGTTAGTCTCTCATACACCTAAAGACCTACACAATATGAAACACACCAAGCGTAAATGAGGAAAAATAAAGATAAAAAGAAATGATATTATAAAATATATTTTTGGGAATTTACGATTTTTATTTCCACTAAAATTTGATACAAACTTAATAAAAACAAGGCCAAAATTAACTTTTCTTTACTCCCTGACAATGGCGCAAAAATTTGGCGAGTCGTTTTACTGAAGGTATGTTATCGGTGTACCAAATTGTTTTACCCTAACAAGTATAGTACCAGTAAGGGGTCGATCCACAAGAAAAAAGAAGTTATTCTTGTCTTGCTTAACTAATTTGTATTTTTGTCTTAGAGAGTTTGCTGAATTTAGAGTCAATTTTTGATGTTTGGATTAAATAGTAATTGGATTTAAGTTTCTTTTAACAAATTACTTAACGGGATAAAGGAAAATGCAGGAAAATTAGTTTTGATGAAAATCAGGAGAGAAATGTGTTGAGGTTATGGATTTATGAGAAGTTGATTATTAAATCAAATTGATTATAAGGTTGTGTTATTCATAATAACCCAACAATATGGGTTTCAATTTGTAATAAAGTTTCCTTGGTCCGGTAAACTTATATTTAGAGCTGAAGAAACTAACTCCTTGGTCTGGTAGTCAGTGTTTCACAGTTCTTTATTTGGCTTAGTCCATTTTGAGTCGACGAATACTTCCAATGATCATGAAATTATTCTTTGTTATTCTTCTTTTGAATCCCTAAAAAAATTCCCTTGGTCTGGTTCAGAATTTCCAGTGATAAGATGAAGTGATTTAAGAAGAATAAGAAGAAATTAATAGAACAAACACATTCATAGCAACTAATCTAAATTAAAACTCTTACATCACCCACAACCCCAACACACTGGGTATTTAGTTACACATATAAGTAAAGATAAGTACAAAACCCTTGATACCTGATGTGATCATTGGTTGGAACTTTTAGGAGGGAGTGATTCTTCGGTAGATGGTAGAATAGTGGTAGTATGGCAGCATAACTTATTTCCTTCGGACCTTCAACCCTTTCTCTCTATAATTTCTCCTCTACTGGTCTGGAGGCCAAGGCCTTTATTTATAGAAAATACAACTACACGGCGTGTGGAAAAAGTACACAGCGTGTAATTTTGTCAATGCACTTTTTTCATTGTTTTCTCCACTGGTAGGCGGCCTAACACGCCATCTTGGACTTAGAACACGGCGCCACCTAGTAGGTAGATAAAAACGGTGTGTATTGCCTCCATACATGGCGTGTAGTCTCATTTTTCGACCACTAACCACTTCTAGAAAGATATATACGGCATGTATAGATCAAACATGACGTGTTCCCGTCAGCCGACCACATGGGCGTGTAGAATTCTTCTCATCATCCAATTGCTTATATAAGGGTGTACACGGCGTGTATAGTGGGAGCACAGCATGTAACAGCTTCTGGTTACTTGGGCATGTACTTTTCCAGGTCAATCTGTGTCTGAGTTTGAATTTACACAGTGTGTGTATAAGTACACGCCATGTAGTTTGTAAATTTTGCTCAGTTCTCCCCTGTTTTGTGTATTTGGCCATAAATCTCCTGAAAATGAACAAGATCATCAAAAACAAAGTATTTTTCCACTAAACAGTAAGTAATTGCTGAAAACTTGTTATTATTTTCAATAAATTATGTGAAAATATATACACAAATCGGGTGCATAAACTAATTTGAAAGAAAGTAAAAAAGAAAAAACCATGGATACATGATAGTGGTTTTTCTTCACACATGATAGGTGATTTAAAAATCTTGAAACATGTTGAAAATCATAATGGTGGTGGTGTTACCTTTGGTAATGATGGTTCCTTAAAAATCAGAGGAATTAGAACAGTTGAGATTGAAGCATAAAAGTTGAAATCTAAGGAAGTTTTATTTTTTAGGGGATAAAACATAACTTACTTAGTGCAAGTAAACTTTGTGGTGATGTAAAAGAATTAATTTTTAGAAAAGATTCATGTATTATCAGAAGTGTGAACAATGGAAAAGTTTTCAAAAAAGGATAAAGAATTGGTGGAAATCTTTTTTCAAGTTGGAGAACTTAATAACTCATGTTATTTAAGTGTTAAAGATGATAATAAGTTGTAGCACCTAAGACTTGGACACCTTGGGAAAAAAATGAACAAACTTTCTAAATTTGATGTTGTATGAAATTTTCTATAATTTAAAAAATATAGGAAGATGTTTGTGTTACTTTTCAAAAAGGTAAAATGACTAAAAAAAGTCATAAGAAAGTTAAGATTTAGTCTACCAGTCCTCTTGAACTTATTCATTCAGATTTATATGGTCCAATGAGACATCAATAAACAAAAGGATATTTATAATTTATCATTTTTATTAATTATTTCACTCGTATAACAAACATAATGTTTATGAAACACAAGTTAGAGGTTGTGGAAATATTCAGGTTTTTCAAAAAAGAAGTTGAGAAATAAATGAGGGTTTATATAAAGAAATTGAGAACAGATAATGGTAATGAATTCAAAAAAATACTTTTGAAACTTATCTGAGAAATCGTGGTATTAAACATTAGTATAGTTCTCTATATAACCCACAATAAAATAGAGTAGTAAAAAGGAAGAACAAAAGTTTGGTGGAAATGGGAAGAAGCATGGTAGTAGAATACAAACTTCCAAAGTTCTACTGGAGAGAAGCTATTAGTACTATTGTACATTTTAAGAACAAATGTTTGTTAAGTTTGGAATCAAACATTAATTCTTATGAAATTTGGTATAACAAAAAATCTTTATTTAAGTACTTCAAAAAATTTGGAAGTCCATGTTTACTTAAAATTAAAAATCTGGATCTAGGAAAGTTTTATGAGAAAGTTGAGGAAAGAAATTTTATGGGTTATTCACCCAATTTAAGAGGTTACAAATGTTTGAACAAACATTTACAAAAGTTTGTGGACTCATATGATGTGAAATTTATTGAGAATATAACTTCTTTAACAAAAGTGTTAGGAATGTTGAGTAAGAAAAACTAAAAGTTTCTGATGAAAATGTAAGTGAGAAAAGTAATGCGCATAAAGATTCAGATGAATCATGTGATAAGGAAAGTGAAGTGGGAAGAGGAAATATGAAATTTATTACTTTAGAAAAACATATTGAGAATGAAAATATTCTTGGGAATCAGAAGGCTCCAGTTCATACCAGAATAAATATGTGATTAAAAAATCAAACTTTACTCATCTCAAAATTTGAACCAGAATTATTTTTAAAATCTATTCAACACAAAGAATGGTTGAATGTTATGAATGAATAGTTGGATTAAATTGAGAAAAATGAAATATGGGAACTTATTCCACATATGAAAGGTAAAAATTTTATCATAAAAAAATGGGTTTATAAAAACAAGTTGAATGAACATGGATAAGTTTCAAGAAACAAAGCTAGACTTGTATTTTAAGGATATGCAAAGGTGTAAGGTGTGGATTTTGATGAAACCTCTGCCCTAGTTGTAAGGTTAGAAACTATTATAATGTTTCTAGTGGTGGTTTCTCATCAAAATTATAAATTTTATTATATGTATGTAAAGTCAACATTTCTCAATGGAGAAATTGAAGAAGAAGTGTACATTGAACAACCTTGTGGGTTTATACTTAATGAGTATGAAAACAAAGTTTTTAGATTTAAGAAATCTTTGTATGGGATAAAACAATCTCTATGTTCATGGTATTCTAAGATTTAATTTTTTTTGAGAATATTGAATTTTTCTAAAATAAAAGTTTATAGTAACTTATATGTGAAAGATGTTGACTCTAGAACTCTAATTGTAATTGTTTATGTGGATGATAGAATTTTTACTTAGTATAGATAATCTTTTTATAAAACATTTTTTGAAAAAAATTAAAAGGAACTTTGATATGTCAATGTTAGGAGAATTAACATTATTCCTTGGTTTACAAGTTCAACAAAAAGAAAAATAAATTTTCATATCTTAAGAAAAGTATGTTGGGGAATTGTTACAAAAGTTTGGCATAGAAGAATCCAAATAAGTTTCTACTCCTATCTCAGTGGGTATGAAGATGAGTAAATATGAGTTGGATAAAAGTGTGAATTAGAAAGACTTTATAAAGCTGAAAGGAAGTCTACTTTACCTTATATCTTCAAGGCCTGATATTGGTTATGTTGTGACTTTGTGTTCTAGGTATCAAAGTAATCCAAAAAAATAAATATATTGGCAGAAAATATAATTTTGAGATATGTCAAAGGAACAAATTCACATGGGTTGTTATACAAAAGAAATTGTGAGATGAATTTTCATGGTTATACTGATGTTGATTGGGATAGAGATTGTGATGATAGAAAATCAAATTCCAAAGGAACTTTTTTCTTTGGGTGAATATTGTGTGAGTTGGCATAGTATGAAACAAAGTTCAGTAACTTTGACCACAACGGAATCAGAATATGTTGCATCTATCCAGGCTTGTAATTAGATATTGTGGATGAAAGTTTAGTTGGAAGAATTGAAATTAAAATTTTATAAACCATTGAAGATACTTTGTGATAATCAAAATGCAATTGATCTTTCTAAAAAACCAACATTAAAAATAAAAACACATTGATATAAAGTTTCACTTTATAAAACAGAAAGTTTCTACTAGAGATATTTTGATGGAATATATCTCAATGAAGTATCAAATTGTCGATATCTTCACAAAAGAAATGCCAAAAGAAAGGTTTGTTAAATTAAGGCTGAAAATTCATGTTCAACCTTCTCCAATGACTTCCTAATCCTCATAAGGAAAACCCCCATCATGCTTTGGATTATGTTAACAAATGGGGAGAGAAAGTAACAACTTTGTACTTTGTAAGAAGTTTTTACTTATCTTTTTTAAATGAATCTGAAGTTGTGTTTATCATAAAATGGGGGAGAGAAAGTAACAACTTTTTACTTTGTAAAAAGTTTTTATGTATCTTTATTAAATTAATATGAAGTTGTAGTTATCATAAAATGGGGGAGATAAAATGAAAAGGGAGAGAAAAATAAAAGTGATAGGAGAAGATAAAGGTGAGAGGGAGTTTATCTTAACATGGATGTAAAATTTGCTTTTCACTGAGGGATGAAATTCCTTCAAAAACATTACCTTATCTAGTAGTGTGGTGTCATGAAACTCTCTTTTGATAAAGGATATGTTTTGATAAAAGTTGAAAACCTTGAGTTGTTTACAAAAGTTGAGTTGTGAAAAATTTATGATAGTTTAAAAGGTTGTTAATGAGTGTTTTCAAAAAATCTAAAAGAGCATATTGAAGAACCTTTGGGATGTTTTGTTTTTAAAAAAGTTTTTTATTTGTTGATAACTAATATTTTGTAAAATAATGTTTTTGAAAAACAGGTGAAAGTTGTTGACTGTTCTAATACAAACACAAAGGGGGAGAAAAGTTTTTGTCTTTGAGGAAGTTTTTTTACGGACATGAGTTTTAGGACGGAGTAGTATCAGATGCATAAGTAGTTAGAAAAATGAAGTTTTTGATCAGATGCATCATCGATCTCAGATTCATCAGCATGACTTTCAAGATTCATCAGACTCAGTGCTGGTTAAAAAGTTATCCTGAGAATTAAATTTGGAATATTGTGGAATATGTTTAATGAAGATAGTGATGCCAATAGTTAGAAAGTTATTGAACTTTATAACCTTAAGTCAGACGATTCTTTAGAAATATTGAAGTTCTCATAAATCATGAAAACTCTCATGATAAAATCTTTTGAAGAAATGGAGGAATTGTAAAGATTATATTAGTTCTAAGAGTCAAGAAAAAGTTTTCATCAGATCCAGAAGTATCAGACACATAAGTTTTCAGAAGTCTGAATGAGTTATAGCTGATGAGGTTTGAAGAATTTCAAAGTTGCATAATGGAGTTTTCATCATAATGATAATTCCATAGTAATGAGAATCCCATTATTATGAGGATTCCATCGGACTGACTCTGAGGAGGAAAGTCAATCTGACTCTGAGGAGCAAAGTCAATCAGACTAACTCTAAGGAGGAAAGTCAATCTGACCGAATCTGATAAGGAAAGTGAATTGGACTAACTCTAATGAAAAAATTCAATTCATAATGAGTTGAGGAAGTTCCATCATAATGAGCTGAGTAAGTTCCTTCATAATGAGCTAAGGAAGATCCATCATATTGAAGAAAAGTTGGTAAGTTAGAGAAGGCTGATTATGAAGAAGACTCAATAAGATTCTAGAAGATTTGTGAAGATTTTAAGTGGTCAAACTTGAAATTCAAATATGTGTAGATCATGAAAGTTTTTGAATTTGAGTAAGTGGGAAAAAAATTTCAGTTTTCCACTTTTTTCATTCAGAGATCTCTATAAATATAAGCACAGTACATTCATACTTTGCAACATTTTCACATGTGAAAAAAAGGAAGAGCACTGTAGAATTCTTGTCAAAGTTTTCTTTCTGGATAGAGATCTCATTAGAGGATTACACAGTTGAAAGTTTTTTTATCAGGGCAAGGAAGATCAAAATGGGGAAGATCGGACTGAGAATTTGATTATAGTTTGAGTAATGTAAATTTAAATTCATCATACTGGGTTCATCGGACTGAATTCATCTGAACAGGTCCATCGAACCCAACCCCATCAGACTGGGAGAATCAGACCCATCCACATCAGATTGAGGATCCTGGTAGAGAATTTGTGGAGTAGTTTGAACAAATTATTTATTCTTTTATTTTGGATCAATTGTTTTGTAATCAAAATTTGTAAATTGATGGGAGTTGGTATAATAATTCTCATTGGGAGATAGAAAGTTTCTAATAGGAGTTGGTATAAGTTTTATTCACTTCTCTATAATAGTGAATTATCATAGACCCACGAGAGTGACTATAGAAGAGATGGAGGTTCTCACACTGAGGTCGAACCTTGTAAATATCATGTGATTTACTTTCTTTTCTAATTTTTCATGCATGATTTTTTACTAAAATATGATAAAAATATAAACTTTAATAGGTTGTAGGGGTTAATTTTTTAAAAGTATTAAAACTTATAAAAGTGAGCAACTGATTCACCCCCCCCCCCCCTTCAGTTGTTATTTGATCCTTTGGAACTTCAGTAACGTCCCGAGTCTGGTTCACTGATAAATAATTGAATCTGGGCATTTCATGACCTCAAGCATGCCTCACTGTATGCCATAGGTTTTCGGTAAGCAACGATGGTCTAATGAAGGCTTAGTGGGGATACTATACCCTATGGATCAATAATAAATACAATAGAAGTATATATATATAGTCAGAATGAGTAGCTAAAGATGATAATAATTGACAATAAATAAAAATATGATAAACAGGTAAAGTTTAAATAAATAACCAACCATGCATGAACATTCTGAGTCATGGTATAAGCAGAAAACATAAAGTGGGTAATAAATATGATAGGACTAGACTGAAAAAAAGAATTAATAACTAAATAAAAGGACCAACTCTAGTAGTCATCTCAAGTACATGCTCGGATCCCAACTCCATGTTAAGTCCCAATCCATAGAGAGAAACAACAAGCAAGCACAATCCAAGATCTCGTCCCGAGACTAAGAGATCTGTTCGGGTACCAAGCGGTGACCTTGACAAGTTGTGAGTAAAACTCAATAGGCCGCCACCAACAGTGCCTAATGAAATCCAGTCTGTGAGTATAAAATGAATCAGTGTGCAGGTTTGATAAATAAGGTAGTTAAATAAATGATAAACTTATCTACTCAGGTTTCTTATGGAACACCCGGTCGACTCTACCTACTTCAGCCTAAACCAAAATATCTCTGAACATAAGAACAATAAAAAAAGAGACAAAACTCATGGATATAAACCCAGGAATCCATGTGTAACACTAGTTATGTGGGGCCCAAGGTGAAACCAAGGAATCCATATAAATAATGACAAGAATATAAGGTTCTACAGGTTTCATGACATTAAGGATTTAACAATCAAGAGTAATTCAATTACCAATCAAGCATAATGTATTATTATATGACCTATGAGCCCATCTAAGTCATTTTATATCATGAATCCATGTATCACTCGTAGTATACATAATCTCAATCACCTATGAGCTCATATAAGGTGTTCTATGTCAGGTGTCTAGGTATCACTAAAGGCGTGATATAATTTTATTCAACCTATGAGCACATCCAAGGAATTCTCTATCATGAACATGAGTATCGCTCAAGGCATAATATAATCTCAATCAGCCTATAAGCTTGTCTGATACATTCTATATCATGAATATAGGTATTGCTCAAGTTGTAATATAATCTCAACCAACCTATGAGCCCATATAAGACATTTTGTATCAGGGATCTAGGTATCGCTCAAGGTGTAATTATGGCATCCCGACTTTTTATTACATAACTTTTCATTACATTTTACATACAGAGGATCTTTAAATTCTAGTGTCTTGGAAATCAGGAACAATAAAACTTGAATACAACATAAAACATTCTTCTAAACCACTCGTAAGGCTTCATCATAGGTTCATCCTATGTACAATTACTGCATCTCATATACTGGAGACATACATCAAAGGAAAGGGTGAGAAAAAGGCTCAGTAAGGAAAACAAGTGAAATAGTTGACATGTGATCTTGAGCAATATTAATAAGAACATGATAAAATTCATAAAGGCACGAGCAGTAGAAAAATAGGAATATCATAAAAAAATAACATTAATGATAAATTTAATATGTGGCTACAACATTTCATTTATAAATTCATGAACATATCACCAAGGTTTAACCCCGAGGTGTCATAAAAATTACTAAGGTTATTCACCAAGGTATTGTGAAACTTGTCATCTCTAGAGATTAATTCTTTACCCACCGCATTGGAGCGCTATCAGAGCGCACCCTTAATATGTCTTTACTATCATGTGATCCACATAGATCATAATCAAACATTTCATAAATAACCCATAGAGAATAAAAGAAATGGGTTTCATTTCAAAATCGTGACGTTTTAAAAGTTCTTAAAAATAAGATCATTATATCATTTATAACCCATGGAAAGGGAGTGAGGGTTATATGTATGTCCATTAAAGAATAAAATATATCCTTTTTATATATTTATGAACACCCATAGAAATGAAATAGTTCTGGGTATTCATATAAATAAACAAGATAATTTCTTGATAGAAAGAGATAGAAATTTTGAGACGAAATTTCTGCAGCATAACGGCTATATAACATGGTTTTAGAAAATAATAAAAAGAGAGGGGACAAGGGTCAACCACTCATAAATAATTCATAATATAGTATAAATTCAGAATAACATGGAGATAAGAACATGGTATGGAAATTTTAATGACATACCACATGAAAAGGAAACATGAAAGAAAAGAGAAGATGCGGTTCCTTTTACAAAAAATTCGGCAGCCTAACGGTATCACATAAAAATTCAGAAAACAAATTGATGAGAGTGGAAAGGGTATCTCAAAAATTAAACATGAAATATACAGTAAAAAACATATAAGAACATACCCTCAACATAAATAGATGGAAACGAGAAGACACAACATAAGGAAGTCATGACTTAAAAACAGGAGGGTGAAAGGATCTCTTACCTTGAAGAGTAACTTTGAAAACTTGAAGGTCGGGACCTTGGGAGTCTTGAGGGCACCTTGGGAGGACTCCTTGGGAGGTAAGAAGACCATAACTTCATTGAGGATTATTTTTTAATGAAATTAATGAGGTAAATGGCTTGGTATTTATAGGAAAAGTGAGTGAATAAATTATTAATTTCTAAGGGACACCTCATCGGTGGTATTTGCAAAACCATGGGCTTGCCCATAGTATTTGCCCATGGTATTGGCCACTTGGGAAAAATCACAAAATATCTCACTATTAATAATTCGATCAGAAATCATACATCATTAATACATCATTAATGATGTCATTAAACACCCGAAACTCAAAACTGCATTTTTACTATTCATCAAAAATTCAACTATTTCAAAAAAATCCCTAAAATTCACCCTAACCAAATATCGATGCTCTGAATTCAAAAATAAATTCCATTTTATGAAAATAATTTTCTAAATATTTTTAATTTAATTTTTAAATAAAATCATTATTTATCCCAAAAATACAACTTTAAAACTATAACTCATTTTGTAACACCTTAAAAGAGTGATCAGGGTCCCATAAAATTATCGAATAACTATAAGACAATAAAGTAACAATTTATGATTAAATTTTATGAAAATAAATTTCCATTTTAAATTATTAAATTAATTATAAAATTGTAAATAAAATATTTATGGCGTACAAAAATACCAAAACTTAAACTATGATCATTTTTTCACTTTTAAGATGTCTAAAATGTATTTATACATTCATGGGTGAAGTTTATATTTTTTTGGTCAAATTAATATTCATTACTATTCATATGGGTATGTTACTATTCCTACTTTACTAGTCACTAAAAACCTAGTTGATCTTATTATACTCTAAATTTCTCACTGATCACAACTGTAGAAGACCATTTTTTGAAAATAATTTCACATTATTAATTATTTAATGAATACAAAAATATTTTAAAATACCCTTTTTCCCTAAATTCATCAATAATATACATCCTATATTTATCCAGATATTTTAAATTCACAAACTTTTCCATAAGAAGAAATAACAATTTTATTTATATAAAAAAATTACACAAAGCAGCTAAGGTCTCGTTACATAGCCCCTTATTACACTAGTATAGGACCTTAGTGTTAGGTGTGCTATGGTGATAGAATCTTGGTGTGGCTCAGACAACATTGCCCGAGTGGTGATTTCTATCAGCTTGAACTTCTCCCTTAGGTGATTCCGTTCAAGCTTCATATGTTGAAGTTCGGCTTGGGCTTAGTCCAAAGCAAATCCCAGTGATGCTACCTTCTTCCCAAGCTTCGACAGATGGGCTTCATATGGATCGAGTCTACTGGATGAGGCCATTAAATCTTCTTTTTGTATTAATTAACCAAGATAATTGTATTTATAAAAACACAACATTAAGATTATAATTTCCAACGGTCATATTGACCAGCGGTCATATTGACCAACGGTCATATAACAGTCGAAACCCAACGGTCTCATTTTAATTATACCCACTTTATTAATTAAAGGGTATAGTTTTGTTGAGTATAAAATAAAATAACACAAAAATTTAGAAAACAAATATAATTAAAAAATTTGGGTTGTTACATTCTTCCCCCCTTAAGAAATTTTGTCCCTGAAATTTTATCTCGTACCCTCTGATGGGAAAAGGTGTGGGTACTTCTATCTCATAGACTCCTCCGGTTCCCACGTGGATTCTTCATATTTGTGGTTCCTCCACAATTCCTTAACAAGGTGGGTAGTCTTGTTGCGTAGAACCTTGTCTCTACGATCCAAGATCTCCACCGGTTGCTCCTCACAAGAGAGGTCATGTTCCATTTGTACCACCTCTAGATTTAGTACATGTGAAGGGTCATGTATGTACTTCCTCAAGAAGGATACATGGAAGACATCATTAACTTGGGCTAGATTTGGAGGAAGTGCAAGCCGATAGGCCACTGCTCCCACGCGATCAAGGATTTCATAGGGGCCAATGTACCTAGGGCTGAGCTTCCCTTTCTTCCCAAACCTCATGACTCTCCTCCAAGGTGAAATCCGTAGAAAGACTTTGTCACCAACATCAAACTCTAAGTCCCTTTGATGGTTGTCGGCATAGCTCTTTTGCTGATTCTGAGCAGCCTTAATGTGTTGTTGGATGGCATGAACCTTTTTTGTCATCTCTTTCACAAGATCAGGCCCAAGAAGATTTATCTCACCAACTTCATCCCAACAAGTAGGAGTTCTACATTGCTTCCCATATAGAGCTTCATAGGGTGCCATTTGAATGCTCGAGTGGAAGTTGTTGTTGTAAGAGAAATCAACTAAAGATAGATGTTGATCCTATCCACCTTTAAATTCCATTGAGCAAGTTCTCAGCATGTCCTTGAGTGTTTGAATAGTCCTTTCAGATTGGCCATCAGTTTGGGGGTGATAGGCCGTACTGAAATTCAATTTAGTGCTCAGAGATTGTTGAAGACTTCTCCATAATTTTGATGTGAACCTTGGATCACGATCAGATACGATAGAAAGTGGAACTCCATACAGTTTTACCACTTCCTTCACGTAAATCCTGGAAAGTTGATCAAGAGATAAATCTTCCTGAATGGAGATAAAATGGGCAGTCTTGGTGAGACGGTCCACAATAACCCATATCGCATTATTTCCTTTGGAAGTTCTCAGGAGACTAGTGACAAAGTCCATAGTGATATTGTCCCACTTCCATGCTGGTATGGGTAGTGGTTGCAATACCCCTTTAGGAAGTTGTCACTCCGCCTTCACTTGCTGACATACCAGGCACCTTGATGTGTAGTCATCAATCTCCCTTTTCATATTATCCCACTAATAATGATCATGAAGGTCTCTATACATTTTTTTGCTACCAGGATATATAGAGAAAGTAGAGTTATGAGCTTCATCCACCATCTCCTTATTTATTTCCGGAATAGATGGAACACATAGCCTTATATGAAATTCCAGTACACCTTCTTGATCAGTATTTAACTTAGGAAACATCTCATCCTTCACAGCCTCAAACTTCTTCTGTAACAAAGGATCTTCTTTCTGAGATTTATTAATCTTCTCTAGTAATGACGGTTGAGAAATCATTTGGGTTAGGGTTGATGATTTCCCTTCCCTTATAATTTCCATGTCCAGCTTTACTAGGTCATTGATCAAAGGATCTTTTTGAATCCTCATCATGGAAAGAACAATTGGGTCTTTCCTGCTTAATGCATCAACGACTTTGTTTGCCCTTCCGGGATGATAATGAATTGAACAATCACAGTCTTTAAGAAGTTCCAACCATCTCCTTTGTCTGATGTTTAATTCCTTTTGTGTGAAAATATACTTCAAACTTTGATGGTCTGTGTATATATCACATTTCTCCCCATAAAGATAGTGCCTCCATATCTTCAGAGGAAAAACGACCGCAGCCAACTCCAGATCATGCGTAGGATAGTTCTTCTTATGAGTCTTCAACTGTCGAGATGCATAATCAATGACCTTGTCATTTTTCATGAGGATGCACCCAAGCCCTTTTAGAGATGCATCGCTAAAAATAACGAATCCTTCTCCACTTGAGGGCAGAGTTAACACAGGTGCAGTAACCAATCTCTTCTTCAGCTCTTGGAAACTTTCCTCACACTCCTTTGTCCATATGAACTTGACCCCTTTTCGAGTTAACTTGGTTAATGGATTAGAAAGTCATGAAAAGTTTTTCACAAACCTCCTATAATATCCCGCTAATCCAAGGAAACTTTTAATCTCAGTTATTTTTGTAGGCTAAGGCCACTGCTCTACAACTTTTGTCTTTGCAGGGTCAACTATGATTCCTTCATTGGTAACAATGTGCCCCAAGAAAGCAACTTGTTGTAACCAGAATTCACATTTAGTGAACTTTCCAAAAAGCCTCTCTTTCCACAGAGTTTGCAAAATAACCCTTATATGATCCTCATGCTCCTCACGACTTTTGGAATATATCAGAACATCATCAATAAAAACAACCACAAAGTTATCAAGGTAGTCTTTAAAGACTCTATTCATCAAATCCATAAAAATATCAGGTGCATTAGTCAGTCCAAAAGGCATAACAACAAACTCATAATGCCCATATCTTAATCAGAAGGAAGTTTTTGGAATATCTTCTTTCTTCACCCTCAATTGATGATAACCAGATCGAAGATCAATCTTAGAGAATAATTGAGCTCCACGAAGTTGGTTAAATAAGTCATCAATTCTTGGAAGAGGGTATTTTTTCTTTATTGTGATCCCATTTAGTTCTCTATAATCAATGCATAGTTGCATTGATCCATCCTTATTCTTCACAAAGAGAATAGGTTCTCCCCAAGGAGACACACTTGGGCATATAAACCCCTTATCCAAAAGATCTTAGAGTTGTTTCTTTAATTCCTCCAGCTCCACATTTTCCATCCTATACTGGGTTTTTGATATCGGGTGAGATCCAGGTACGAGTTCAATGAAGAAGTCTACCTCTCTTTCTAGGGGAGGTCCAGGCAACTCCTCAGGAAATACATCAACGTATTCCTAAATGATGGGTACATTTTCTATCCTCAAACTCTCATTTCTTTCTTCTTCTTCACCGATCAATTCCATAAAGAAGGATATAGTAGGTTCTTCTAGACAAAGATTAGGTTGAGATATCTCTCCTTGAAAGATAACTGTAGGTTTTCCATTCAAGACTACTAAGATTTCCTTACTTCTGCATTTGATCTTAGAATTATACTTTGAGAGTCAGTCCATCCCTAGTATAATATCGAATTCCAGCATGGGAATGACTACTATATTTTAGATAATATTTTTCTCACCAAAGTAAATACTAAAGTTTCTAAACATTGATGATGCTTGGATAATCCCACCAGGAGTCTTGACTGATAACTCTAATTTTAGAAAATTGGGGGTTGGTTCTAAATTCTTTAAAAACTTGAAGGAAATAAAGGAATGTGTGGAAGAAGAATCAAACAAAGTACTTGCTAGCTTTGAGAGAACAACAAAAGTACCTGCTACCACATAATTTGGAGCTTCAACTTCAGTTGTCGTGATAACAAAAGCACGACCTTGCTCCCTTGGCCTTTTCTGAGGCTGATGGTGGTTCCCCTCCACTGCCCTCAGATTTGGACAGTGATTAGCAAAGTACCCAAGTTGTCCACACTTAAAGAACTAGGAATCAGGTAGGTCTTGCACCATCTTCCCCTTGTTGTTAGTGTTTGGAAGTTGAGGTTTTACCTCACTATGATAATTCCTCAGAATATGGCCATCTCTTCTACACTTGTAGCATTTCCCGCTCTCGAGCAGGCAGTTCTCTGAATGCTTCTTCCCACATTTATTACACATGGGACGTTGCACTTGCTTGCATCATCTTCCTTGATCAAAGGTCCTCCCTAAGCTGGGATCCATCAATCTCTTTTTGTCGTTTGATTTATGAGACCACTGCATCTCACTAAACTCCAGTTCGACTTTCATTGAACTTCGCACAATCTTCTCATAGCTTTCATAATCACGGTTGGCTAGATTCTTTCGTAGATGAGGTATCAGTCCACCAAAGAATCTATCAACCTTTCCATTTGGATCCATGACAAAGCTAGAGGTGTAAAGTGAAATTTGGGTGAAGTTCATCTCATAGCTTCCGACAGATTCGTTCTCCTTATGCTTCAGCTCGAGAAACTCTTTCTCCATTCTTTTTCTCATGGATAGAGGTAAATACTCACTGAAGAAAATCCCTCTAAATTCTTCCCACTCCATAGCTTCAGCCTCCACTCTTTGACTCGTGTTTTTAATCAGCTCCCACCACTGATCAGCTTCTCCTTCTAAGAGATAGACAGCCAGGGTGACCTTCTCTTGCTCTGAATAGTGGAGCACAGAAAAGATCTTCTCGATAGAGCTGATCCACTGCTCAGCAATCAATGGGTCAGTCGATCCACTAAAGGTTAGTGGTCGTTGACGCATAAAGGACTCAACATAATGTTATTCCCTTTACAGTGATATCGGTCTCTCTGCTTGATTCAAGTTATTTCTCATAACTTGAGTCAGTCGGTTCATCATTCGCATGAATGTTTCTATTCTGGCTTCCATCGGAGGGCCTTCAGCGCATGGTCCATTGCGGTCACCATTTGCACGGTTCCTCCTATTGCCCACCATTTCTAAAATAATAAAACATTAATGAGAAACTTATTTCATTTACGAATCTTTTAACTATAAAGGATTTATGTCTTAAAACTTATTTAAACAATTACATTTCTCTATAAATATTTCATAATGATTCATAAAAATCTTATGATTAACCAAACATATCCCCCGGGAGTGTCGTAACCAAGAGTGCAGCAAGGTCCGTTGTCATGCACCAGTTCTTGTTTGAGTCTAGCTCAAAGCGGTGTTTTTGGGTTTTACCCCTATGTACATCTGTGCTAGAGTTGCCTCTACCTGCTCGTATCCAAATAGAGATGTATTTGTTCGATAAACCACTTACTCAATATTCAACAAAATACCAGGAAGTTTTTCTATATTTAAACTTTTCTTTAGGGTTCTTCCTAAAGATTTCATATCCTAATTTCCATAAATAACTAAACTATCCTTTGATACCAACTATGTAATCTCGCCTTTTTATTATATAACTTTTCATTACATTTTACATATAGAGGATCTTTGAAGTCTAGTGTCTTCACTAGTACAAACATGACTTTTAGCGGCCGCCAAAAGCCATCACTAAAGGTCTATAGTGGCCGCCTAGCGTCTGCCAAACGGTGGCCTCTTTTGGTCCGTCATTATTGCTATCAGTGACCGCCATTTGGCGGACGCTGAAGGCCATCAGGTATGACCAACAGCAGCCGCCATTTGGCGGCCGCTTTAGCTTTTAATTTTTTTTAAAAAAAATATATCAAAAATACTATGAATACCACATAAATCTCATTGTCATCTTCCATGCTCCGCAACCCTCATCAAATATAACTAAATATCAAAATTTAATAATAAAATTAGTACCAAATAAAACCTATAAACAAACAATTGAAACAAATTAACATATTTCAATTCAAACTTACTATAACAGATCGAAAGTATAATATTTTCAAAATATATTCATAATTTAGATTATCGTTTTAAAATTTTAAAATCATTAATTCTATGGTTCTAATTATATTGTTCCCCTGTGATTTTAGGTCAATCTGATGTCGTACGCTCTGACTTTGACCGTTAGAGGCTCGTTTTGGCCGTTTATGGCACCAGAAGTGTGTTCTCGGTCACCGCGGGCACACAGCACCTCCGATTGGCATGCCGTCTACCCGAACACTTCACAATTCACTCACCCGTTGTTTTCGTCCGATTTCAGACCAATCCGACGTCGTTCGGCCGGTTTGGACCACCTCACGCGCGTTTCAGAAGCGCGTCCAACACTTAAAAAGTGCATATTGAGCTGTTGCATGCAAACCGCACGTCCGATTGATGTTCTATCTCCTCGTACACATCAAGAATAATAATTAAATTGTTCCCCTGTGATTTCAGGTCAATCCGATGCCGTGTGCTGTAAATTTGACCGTTGGAGACCCGTTTTGGCCTTTTATGGCACCTGAAGTGCGTTCTTAGTCAGCGCGGGTACACGGCACCTCCGATTAGTGTGACGTCTACCCAAACACTTCACAATTCACTCACTCGTTGTTGTCATCAGATTTCAAGCCAATCCGACGTCGTTCGTCCGGTTTGGACCACCCCACGCGCGTTTTAGAAGCGCGCCCAACACTTAAAAAGCGCATATTGAGGCGTTGCGCGCAAACCGCACGTCTGATTGACATTCTGTCTCCTCTTACACCTCAAGAATAATAATTACATTGTTACCCCTGTGATTTCAGGTCAATCTGATGACGTACGCTCTAAATTTGACAGTTAGAGGCCCGTTTTGGCCTTTTATGGCACCTGAAGTGCGTTCTCAGTCAGCGCGGGCACACGGCACCTACGATTGGCATGTCGTCTGCCCGAACACTTCACAATTCACTCACCTGTTGTTTCCTTCTGATTTCAGGCCAATCTGACGTCGTTCGGCCGGTTTGGACCACCCCACGCGTGTTTCGGAAGCGCGCCCAACACTTAAAAATCGCATATTGAGCCGTTGCGCACAAACCGCGCGTCTGATTGACGTTCTGTCTTCTCGTACACCTCAAGAATAATAATTACATTGTTCCCCCTATGATTTCAGGTCAATCTAATGTCGTACGCTCTGAATTTGACTGTTAGAGACCCGTTTTGGCCTTTTATGGCACCAAAAGTGCGTTCTCAGTCAGCGCGGGCACACGGCACCTCCGATTGGCATGTCGTATGCCCAACCACTTCACAATTCACTCACCCATTTTTTTCTTCCAATTTCAGGCCAATCCGACGTCGTTCGGCCGGTTTGGACCACCCCACGCGCATTTCGGAAGCACGCCCAACACCTAAAAAGTGCATATTGAGCCGTTGCGTGCAAATCGCACATCCAATTGACATGTCGTCTCCTCGTACACATCAAGAATAATAATTACATTGTTCCCCCTGTGATTTCAGGTCAATCCGATGTCATACGCTCTGAATTTGACATTTAGAGGCCCGTTTTGGCCTTTTATGGCACCTGAAGTGCGTTCTCGGTCAGCGCGTGCACATGGCACCTCCGATTGGCGTGTCGTCTACCTGAACACTTCACAATTCACTCACCTGTTATTGTCGTCCTATTTCAGGCCAATCCAATGTTGTTCGGCCGGTTTGGACCACCCCACGAGCATTTCGGAAGCGCGTCCAACACTTAAAAAGCGCATATTGAGCCGTTGCGCGCAAAACGCACGTCCGATTGACATTTTGTCACATCGTACACGTCAAGAATAATAATTACATTGTTCCCCTGTGATTTCAGGTCAATCTGATGTCGTACGCTCTGACTTTGACCGTTAGAGGACCGTTTTGGCCGTTTATGGCACCAGAAGTGCGTTCTCAGTCACTGCGGGCACACGGCACCTCCAATTGGCGTGTCGTCTGCCCGACCACTTTACAATTCACTCACCCATTGTTTTCGTCCAATTTCAGGCCAATCTGACATCGTTCAGCCGGTTTGGACCACCCCACGCGCGTTTCGGAAGCGCGCCCAACACTTAAAAAGCGCATATTGAGCTGTTGCGCGCAAACCGCACGTCCGATTGATGTGACATATCCTCATACATGTCAATAATAATAATTACATTTTCCCCCTGTGATTTCAGGTCAATCTGATGTCGTACGCTGTGAATTTGACCGTTGGAGGCCCGTTTTGGCCTTTTATGGCACCTGAAGTGCGTTCTCGGTCAGCGCGGGCACACGACACCTTCGATTGGCGTTCCGTCTGCTCGACCACTTCACAATTCACTCACCCATTGTTTTCGTCCGATTTCAGGCCAATCCGATGTCGTTCGTCTGGTTTGGACCACCCCACGCGCGTTTCGGAAGCGCGCCCAACTCTTAAAAAGCGCATATTGAGCCGTTGCGCGCAAACCGCACATCCGATTGACGTGTCGTCTCCTCTTAAACGTCAAGAATAATAATTACATTGTTCCCACCTATGATTTCAGGTCAATCTGATGTCGTACGCTCTGAATTTGACCGTTAGAGACTTGTTTTGGCCTTTTATGGCACCAGAAATGCGTTTTCGGTCAGCACGGGCACACGACACCTCCGATTGGTGTGCCTTCTGCCCGAACACTTCACAATTAACTCACCCATTGCTTTCGTCCGATTTAAGGCCAATCTGACGTCGTTCGGTCGGTTTGGACCACCCCACGCGCGTTTCGGAAGCGCGCCCAACACTTAAAAAGCGCATATTGAGACGTTGCGTGAAAACCGCACGTCTGATTGACGTGTCGTCTCCTCGTACATGTCAATAATAATAATTAAATTGTTCCCCCTGTGATTTAAGGTCAATCCGATGTCGTAAGCTCTGAATTTGACAGTTAGAGGCCCGTTTTGACTTTTTATAGCACCTGAAGTGCGTTCTCGGTCAGCGCGCGCACACTGCACCTATGATTGGTGTGCCGTCTGCCCGAACACTTCACAATTCACTCAACCATCATTTTCTTCTGATTTCAGGCCAATTCGACGTCATTTGGCCAGTTTGGACCACCCCATGCGCGTTTCGGAAGCGCGCCCAACACTTAAAAAGCGCATATTGAGCCATTGTGCGCAAACCGCACATTCTATTGACCTGTCGTCTCCTCGTACACATCAAGAATAATAATTACATTGTTTCATTGTGATTTCAGGTCAATCTGATGTCGTACGCTCTGACTTTGACCGTTAGAGGCCCGTTTTGGTCGTTTATGGCACCAGAAGTGCGTTCTCGGTCACCGCGGGCACACGACACCTCTGATTGGCGTGCCTTCTGCCCGACCACTTCACAATTCACTCACCTGTTGTTTTCATCTAATTTCAGGCCAATCCGACTTCATTCGGCCGGTTTGGACCACCCCACGTGCGTTTCGAAAGCGCGCTCAACACTTAAAAAGTGCATATTGAGCCGTTGCGCGCAAACCGCATGTCTGATTGACGTTCCGTCTCCTATTACACGTCAAGAATAATAATTACATTGTTACCCTATGATTTCAGGTCAATCTGATGTCGTACGCTGTGAATTTGACCGTTGGAGACCCGTTTTGGCCTTTTATGGCACCTGAAGTGCGTTCTCGGTCAGCGCGAGCACACGGCACCTCCGATTGGCATGTCGTCTACCCGACCACTTCAAAATTCACTCACCCTTTGTTGTCATCCGATTTCAGGACAATCCGACGTCGTTCAGCCGGTTAGGACCACCCCACGCGCGTTTCGGAAGCGCGCCCAACACTTAAAAAGCGCATATTGAGCCGTTGTGCGCAAACCTCACATCCGATTGATGTGAAGTCTCCTCTTACACGTCAAGAATAATAATTAAATTTTTCCCCTGTGATTTTAGGTCAATCCGATGTCGTACTCTGTGAATTTGACTGCCGGAGGCCCATTTTGGCCTTTTATGGCACCTGAAGTGCGTTCTCGGTCAGCGCGGGCACACGACACCTCCTATTGGCATGCCGTCTACCCGATCACTTCATAATTCACTCAAATGTTGTTGTCGTCCGATTTCAGGCCAATCCGACATCGTTCGTCTGGTTTGGACCACCCCACGCGCGTTTCGGAAGCGCGCCCAACACTTAAAAAGTGCATATTGAGTCGTTGCGCACAAAACGCACATCCTATTGACGTTCTGTCTCCTCATACACGTCAATAATAATGATAACATTGTTCCTCCAGTGATTTCAGGTCAATCCGATGTCGTACGCTCTGAATTTGACTGTTGGAGGCCCGTTTTGGCCTTTTATGGCACCAGAAGTGCGTTCTCAGTCAGCGCGGGCACACGGCACATCCGATTGGCATTTCGTCTACCCGACCACTTCACAATTCACTCACCTATTGTTGTTGTCCGATTTCAGGCCAATCCGACGTCGTTCGGCCGGTTTGGACCATCCCACGCGCGTTTCGGAAGCGCGCCCAACACTTAAAAAGTACATATTGAGCCGTTGCGCGCAAAATGCACGTCTGATTGATGTGTCGTCTCATATTACACATCAATAATAATAATTACATTGTTCTCCTTGTAATTTCAGGTCAATCCGATGTCGTACACTCTGAATTTGACTGTTAGAGGCTCGTTTTGACCTTTTGTGGCACCAAAAGTGTGTTCTCGGTCAGCGCGGGCACACGGCACCTCCGATTGGAATTCCGTCTACACGAACACTTCACAATTCACTCACTCGTTGTTATTGTCCGATTTTAGGCCAATCTGACGTCGTTTGGCCAGTTTGGACCACCCCACGCGCGTTTCGGAAGCGCGCCCAACACTTAAAAAACGCATATTGAGCTGTTGCGCACAAACCGCACATCCGATTGACGTGTCGTCTCCTTTTAAAGTTTAAGAATAATAATTACATTGTTCCCCCTATAATTTCAGGTCAATCCGATGTTGTACGCTCTGAATTTGACCGTTAGAGGCCCGTTTTGGCCTTTTATGGCACCTGAAGTGCGTTCTCGGTCAGTGCGGACACACGGAACCTCCGATTGGCGTTTTGTCTACCCGACCACTTCACAATTCACTCACCCATTGTTGTCATCCGATTTCAGGCCAATCCGACGTTGTTCGGCTGGTTTGGACCACCCCACGTGCGTTTCGGAAGCGCGCCCAACACTTAAAAAGCGCATATTGAGCCGTTGTGCGCAAACCGCACGTCCTATTGACGTTTTATCTTCTCGTACACGTCAATAATAATAATTACATTGTTCCCCCTGTGATTTCAGGTCAATCTGATGTTGTACACTCTGAATTTGGTCGTTAGAGGCCCGTTTTGCCCTTTTATGGAACCAGAGGTGCGTTCTCGGTCAGCGCGGGCACACGGCACCTCCGATTGGCGTGTCGTCTGCCCAAACACTTCAAAATTAACTCACCAATTGTTTTAGTCCGATTTCAGGCCAATCCGACGTCGTTCGGCCGGTTTGGACCCCCCCACGCGCGTTTCGGAAGCGCATCCAAGACTTAAAAAGCGTATATTGAGCTGTTGCGCGCAAACCGCACGTCTGATTGATGTGTCGTCTCCTTGTTCACGTCAAGAATAATAATTACATTGTTCCTCCTATTATTTCAGGTCAATCCGATGTTGTACGCTCTGAATTTGACCGTTAGAGGCTCGTTTTGGCCTTTTATGACACCAGAAGTGCGTTCTCGGTCAGCGCGGGCACACAGAACCTCCGATTGGCGTGTCGTCTACCCGACCACTTCAAAATTTACTCACCTGTTGTTGTCTTCCTATTTCAATCCAATCTGACGTCGTTCGGCCGGTTTGGACCACCCCACGCGCGTTTCAGAAGCGCGCCCAACACTTAAAAAGCACATATTGAGCCGTTGTGCGCAAATCGCATGTCCGATTGACGTGTCGACTCCTCTTACACCTCAATAATAATAATTACATTGTTTCCACTATGATTTCAGGTCAATTAGATGTCGTACGCTCTGAATTTGACCGTTAGAGGCCCGTTTTGGCCTTTTATGGCACCAGAAGTGCGTTCTCGATCAGCACGGGCACACAACACCTCCGATTGGCATGTCGTCTGCCCGAACACTTCAAAATTCACTCACCCGTTATTTTCGTCCGATTTCAGGCCAATCTGACGTCGTTCGGACGGTTTGGACCACCCCACGCGCGTTTCGGAAGCCCGCCCAACACTTAAAAAGCGCATATTGAGCCGTTGCGCGCAAACCGCACGTCTGATTGACATGTCATCTCCTTGTAAATCTCAAGAATAATAATTACATTGTTCCCCTTATGATTTCAGGTCAATCCGATGTCGTACGCTCTGAATTTGACCGTTAGAGGCCCGTTTTGGCCTTTTATGGCACCAGAAGTGCGTTCTCGGTCAGCGCGGGCACACGGAACCTCCGATTGAAGTGACGTCTGCCCGAACACTTCACAATCCACTCACCCGTTGTTGTCGTCTGATTTTAGGCCAATCCGATGTCGTTCGTCCAGTTTGGACCACCCCACGCGCGTTTCGAAAGCGCGTTCAACACTTAAAAAGCGCATATTGAGTCGTTGCGCGCAAACCGCACGTCCGATTGACGTTCCGTCTCCTCGTAAATGTCAAGAATAATAATTACATTGAATCCTAGGAACCCTAGAAAGCTACATATATCGAAAGAGTTCTTGGGCTTCTCCCAAGAAACAACTGCCTGAACTTTCTCTCCATCCACTGAAACACCTTCCTCTAACATTATTTGACCCATTAACTATACCTAATCAATACAAAAGTGACATATATATAGTTTGGCATATAGTCGATGCTCAATAAGTGTAATATGTATGATGTCAATATATGGGTATGATCACATCAGTTTTGGAGTGCAAAAAGATGTCATCCACAAATACTAGATAATTCATCAACACAAATGAAATTACCTCATGCATGAGGTTCATCCTCATCTGGATCACCAATATCACTACGATGTCCACCAACTGTATTCGGAGCCTAAAATATATATCAATATTGTGCATCTTAAACATATCAATAAAATTCAATCTGAGTATGGTTTGTTTTAATGTTTACCTGTGGCGTCACTTGTTGCATCGTCATTTCATCGATACGTGATTCCATCTATGACAACCTCTCCTCATACTCTGCACGCAACTACTGAAATTGCGCATCCATATTGTGCTGCATATCCTGCATGGCAGCATCTATCTCAGTCTGTGTGCGCATCCCTGAATCTATGCATGCACTCATCGCATCTGCTCTAACAACTGCACGTCGTGGGACACCACCGCCATAAGTCAAAGAATAACCATGACCATCACGCCCCACGACACGGTGAAATATTTCATCTCTACGCATAGTACTACGATGTTGCTCCTCTGGAAACTCTGCTAACTGAGCGTCAAACTGAGCCTGTAGCATATAATAAATCAATGAACAAATATGAATAGTTTATATAAAATAAAAATACATTTATTAGTAAATAATTTGCTTACTATAACACCGGCAACATCGGGATCACCCACCCTACGAGTCCTCACCCATATGGACATCCGATCGATCGGCTCTCTGTGTTGGTGTAACTATAATAAAGGGGTTCACCATGTTATACTACAACATTTTTAAAATATGAATGAATTGTGAATTTTAAACTTACATCATGTCTGAGCTGTGACACATGTCGAGTGCCAAGTCTAGAAGGTGTGCCCTACATCGCCCGATTATGTGAATGACGAGAAGACTCGGTCTACATTCAACATATTTAATTAATAGACATTTGAAAAATTAGTCATTTATAGATTAAAAGTAATAAATCTTACCATCGCCGCCTCACTCGACCAAAACGCAACCAAATCCTACCACTGCTCAGGAAGAATGCCCGGAGGGAATCGCTGTAGAATGTCGGGTACACCCGCAAATGGTGTCCAGTGATCTCTCTTCACCCTTGACTTGTAATCCTTCCATAATTTTTGGTATTTGGACATACATACAGATCGAAACTCAACTGGACAGGATGTCAAATTATCCTGTTAAAAAAAATTGTTAGTAGATGGGACAATAATAATAACAATATCATGAAAATTTAAACAATGAATTTACCTGAACCTCCCTCCATAATCTGTCCATCGTATCCTGGGGGAAAGAACTCCATTCACGAGTCGTCGGAGGAAATCTGTGTGAGTCTCGTATCATATACCCAAACTGACGACTCAATACAGTACCACCTTCTCCGACTGGATGAAATGTGTCATCAAATAACACATCCAATCGGGCTCTATATCAAGAGAAGGTGAGATGGGAGAGATATGAGATCTCCAATGCTTTTTTCACAACTAATATTGAAAATTTTGTACCATTTGGGCCTCATGTAGTCAAGCTTATTATCTACATTGAACGCCTGGACATCTTAGGGATTAAGTTCCCGGATGAGTTGCATACAGATCTCATCCTATCATCACTGCCCAAGACCTTCTCTAGCTTTATTGTCAACTACAACATGAGAAACAATAAGAAGAGACTATCAGAACTTCTGACCTTAATTATCCAGGTAGATAAGGACATGAGGCATGACAAACCCACAGTCATTATGGTGAATAAGAAAAAGAAGTACAAGGAAAAGGGTCCAATGATTCATAAACGGTCTGAATCCCCTGAGTACTATCCCTCCAAGAAGGGGAAGATCTAGAGGTGGGGCAAGGAACGGAAGGTGGCATATTTTTCATGTGGAAAGCTAATCCACTAGAAGAGAAACTGCACCCAGAAGCACAGGGATGCAAAAGGTATGTTCGTTATCAAGTGTAATCTTTCCATTTCTACACATTGGGTATTAGATACAGCTTGTGGGGCTCACATCTGTATTCAAATGCAAAAACCTAGTATATTTAGAAAGATTTCCAGAGGAGAGGTGGATCTTAAACCTTCCAATGGTCCAAGGCTGGCTGCGTTAGTCATTGGTGATTACTATCTATCATTGCCAACTAGAATGATTTTGGTTTTACATAACTGTTATTATGTTCCTAGTGTTACCAAGAACATAATTTATGTATCTTGTTTGGATATGGATGGATTTATTTTCAAATTTGGAAATAAGGGTTGTTTCTTTTATAAGAACAAAATATGTTATGGTATGATGCATTTAAATAACAGTTTGTATGTATTAAATTGCAAAAACCAAGTTTTGGAAATCGATAACGAAACAAATTCACATGACTCATACAACACCCAATTGTGGAATCACTATCTTGGTCATGTAAATGAGAAGCGCTTGATAAAGCTCTGTCAGGATGGTTATTTAGACTCTATTGAGCTAAAACCACTTGATAGATGTCATGCTTGTTTACAAGGTAAAATGACCAAGTCGCCTTTCAGTGGATAGGGTAAAAGGGTCATAGAGCTTCTAGGATTGGTGTACACAGATGTGTGTGGACCATTTCCAGTGGAAGCTGGAGGTGGATATTCTTACTTCATTACTTTTACTGATGATTTGAGTAGATATTGCTATATATACTTAATGTGGTATAAGTCAGGATCCTTAGAGAAATTTAAGGAATTCATGAATGAAGTAGAGAATTAGCTTGGTAAGAAGATAAAGAAGCTTCGGTCAGATTGAGGTGGAGAATATCTGAACCAAGAGTTCATCGATCTTCTACGGGAGTCTAGGATTCTATCTTAGCTCACTCCTCCTTTTACACCACAGTGGAATGATATTAGTGAAAGGAGGAACCACACCTTGTTGTGGTGAGGCCGATGATGAGTCATGCAGATATTCTATTATCCTTTGGGGGATATGCATTACAAACTGAAACATACACATTAAACTGAGTACCAACTAAGGTGGAAAATGGAATTCCCTCTGAATTATGGAATAGAAAGAAACCCATTTTTTCGCACACACATGTATGGGGATGCGAGGTGTTTGTTTAAGTCCTTATCAAGAAACAAACTAGCACTCTGAGGCACAAAGTGTATCTTTATAGGATATCTCAAGGAAACGAAAGAATATTACCTATATAACCCTTCAGACAAGAAAGTTATTGTCGCCAGACAAGCCGTTTTTCTTGAGAGGGAGCACATCATCAAAAGGGATAGTGGGAGCAAGATTGACTTCGGTGAAGTTGATGCTCAAGATACACAGGAGTTGGTATAGGAACAAGTTCCATAGGTCCCCATGAAAGAGGTTCCAGAAACACAAGTACTGCGTCGGAGCTCAAGAGAGGTAAGGGAACCAGAGAGATTTGGTTTCCTAATCATTAAGGATGGTGAATCATTATTGTTAGACAATGATGAACCTCTATCCTACAAGGAAGCAGTAGAGAGCTCAGAAGCTACAAGATGGCTAGAAGTTATGAAATCTGAGATGGATTCTATGTATCAGAACCAAGTCTGGGTTTTGGTTGATGAGACAACTGATGTAAAGCATGTTGGATGTAAATGGGTATTCAAGAGAAAACTGGACATGGAAGGTCAAGTTAGAACCTATAAAATAAGGCTAGTGGCTAAAGGATTAAGACAGCGTCAATGAATTGACTATGATGAAACCTTCTCGCTAGTTGCCATGTTTAAATCCATAAGAATCATATTTTTCATAGCATCTTACCATGACTACGAGATTTGGAAAATGGATGTCAAAGAAACATACCTTAATAGGAACCTTCAGGAAGATGTCTATATGACACAACCATAAGGGTTTGTGACACCAGGTGAATCCAAACGGGTTTGCAAGTTACATAAATTCATTTATGGATTAAAGCAAGCATCCATGTCATGGAACATTTGATTTGATGAAGCCATAAAGAATTTTGGTTTCATTAAGAACGAATGTGAGCCATGTGTTTATAAATGGTTTAATGGTAATGTGTTCATTATCCTAGTAGTATATGTTGACGACATATTACTTATTGGAAATGATGTACCAGTCTTACAATCAGTTAAGGACTGGTTGAATAAGTGTTTCTCCATGAAGGACTTAGGTAAAGCTGACTATATTTTAGGGATCAAGACCATTCGTGATAGATCCAAGAGGCTGCTTGGACTAAGTCAGGGTACATAAATTGACCAGATACTAAAGAGATTTAGTATAGAATAATCTAATAAGGGATTGGTTCCAGTGTCACATGGCCTACATCTTTCTAAGAGAATGTGTCCTCAGACACAATAGGAGAAAGATAGGATGAGTAAGATCTCATACGCCTCAGCTATAGGATCCATCATGTATGTCATGTTATGTACTAGGCTTGGTGTTGCCTATACACCGAGCATGGTAGGCAGATATCAAGCAGATCCAGGAGAACAACATTGGACTGCTGTTAAGACTATCCTTAAGTATCTAAGAAAAACTAAGGATATGTTCCTGGTGTATGGAGGAGATGAGGATATTGTCATCAGAGGGTATGCTGATGCAGGTTTTCAGAGAGATCAGAACGATCTGAAGTTGCAATCTAGATATGTTTTCTATCTCAATGGAGGAGTTGTGAGCTGGAAGAGTTCAAAGAAACCAGTTGTCGCCGATTCTACAGCGGAGTCTGAATATATAGCGGCTTCTGATGCAGCCAAGAAAGCCTTCTGGATTCGGAACTTTGTTCAGGAGCTTGATGTGGCGCCTAGCAGTAAAGATCCTATCACACTGTATTGTGATAATATTGTAGCGGTGGCTCTTGCAAAAGAACCAAGGTCACATCAACAGACAAAACACATACTCTAGAAGTATCACCTCTTGAGGGATTTATATCAAAGGGGTGAAGTTGTAGCGAACAGAGTATCCATGGAAGAGAACGTGGCAGACCCCATGACTAAAGACCAATCTCAACAGAAGCATGAATATCACGTGAGAGCTAGTGGGTTAAAGGTTGTTAGCAATTGGCTCTAGTCCAAGTGGGAGTCTGTTGGAGTTGGTAGCCTAGAACCAACTACTTTGTACTTTATTCATTAATAAATACTTTATCACATCTTGATTATTCTTCTGTGTGACAATGCATATGATAATGTCCTAAGGATAGTTGTTGCACTAAAAGGTCATAGCGGATCTCTATTGTGATGAGAACCCGAAAGTGTCATAACATTATTCTTGAATATATATTATATGGTCGGATGATGTTATTTGAGGGACACAAATAATACAGGCCATTAGGGGTGAGGACTCATACAACTTTGAGGCACCTTCTCATGGTGTGCGCCCTTGGTAATATCCAAGATGGTATTATGAGAACGAGACCCGCCAGTAGGAAATCCAAATTTCATAGTGTCATTGGGTGTTCCTATTTCCAGACGTGTGTATCGGTCCTTAGACTTTAAGATTATTATTAATGGGTATTACAACTCGCGCACATAGATGTATTGAAGAAAACTGTGACGAAACACTGTTCACAGTGAGGTAGGATATGTTGGGTGCGTCACGAGTAATACTACATTAATAGATAATGCGAGAAAGGATTTGTCCCTTCTGTTCCATAATGGAAGTAGATATCTCAGGCTCTTTGATGGAATTGATATAGCCTAAATAAATCTATGGCTATGGTAAGGAATGAGCAAGTTCAATTCTGGGAAGTCAAAGAAAGAATAATCGAGCACATGAGTTGATGACACCAGCATGCAACCCGCTTGATTCAAGATATCGAGACAAAAGGATTACATTACATGGTAAGCGTTCGTAGGAGGTAACACGTCATTGCGCCGTTAACTTCTTTCTTTATGGGTGCTTTTGGCGTGTTGCTAGATGTTAACCTTGGATTTTAGGCAAGCTTTGCCTAATGCCACCACTACTACAAAACTGGGCAAGACCAGCGCCAGCCTTTATCAGTGCCAACGAAAAAGCACTGATAAAAGGTGGTATTATCAGTGCTAAAAAAAGCGCTGATAAAGGGGGTATTATTGGCTTTTTTTAACATTTTGTGGATTTTCAGTCTCGTCTAAGGGGGTATTATTGGCTTTTTTTTGTGGGGACTGAATTTATTCCAAGGTATTACATTCATATTGATATTATGTCTTTGAAATTTTATCATTTTTTATAATGCACTGTTATTTATAATCAAATATATAACAATATATACATATTTTTTATATATTCGCACATAAAAATTTAATTATAAATATAAATAATAAAATATATTTACATATAAAATATATTAGCTTTATCTAAATAATAACTAATATCCATTTTATTTAAAATACAAATATAGGAATATTTAAATACCTATATATTAATCTAACTATATATATATATATTAATATAACTATATATATATTCATATAACTATAAATATATATATTAATATCACTATAAATATATATATTAATATAACTATATATATATATATATATTACTATACGAATAAATAAAACTAAATATATATATATATATATATATATATCATGAAATGGAAAACAAATCAAAATAGAGGAGTGGTGAGGGCTTAGGCGCGCAAGGGGGAGGTCTCGAGTTCAAAACCTGGTGGAGGTAGGGGCGCGCGCATGAGGCTGGATTTGGGGGGGGCGAGCGCTGATAAAGGGTGGAGGGGGTGCGTGCGAGCGCTGGAGGGGCTGGAAAGCGCTGTAAAATGGGGGCTCAAGCGCTATAAAAGCCCCCCCCCCCCCGATTGACGGGGTTTTTTTTAATTTTTTTAATTTTTTTAATTTTTTTAATTTTTTTTACGTTTATCAGCGCTAAAAAGAAAGTGCTGATAAAGGACCCTTTTATCAGCGCTTCTTTTTAGCGCTGATAAAAGACCCCTTTTATCATCGCTTTTTTTAGCGCTGATAAAAGGGGTCTTTATCAGCGCTTTTTTGAGCGCTGATAAAGGGGACCCCCCTTTATTTTCGCCGGCTTTAACAGCACTTTTCTAGCGCTGTTAAAGGTCATTTTTAGCACTGATAAAAGACGTATTTGTAGTAGTGCACTGAGAAAAAAGGCCTAGAGAGTTACACACTAAGTGTGTCCAAGTATCTCAGTTAAATATTAATTTAACAAGTTGAATAAAGATTATTCCCGATGATGGTTTAATAATTATTCAAGGATGTCCGATCACATTTATTTCGACACTAGTTATTTGAGAAAATATATTGTGGACGAAATAAAATATATTTATTAACGAGTAATGAAGTGATATTTATTTAAGAAACAAATATTCATTATTCAAGGTCTAATAAATATGGTGGAGGAAATAAAGAGAATGAAAAAACAAAAGTACACGCCGTGTATATTAATATACACGTCGTGTAATTTTTATGGGGATTTATGAGAAATAATATTATTTATTTAATTAAATAATATTAGGTGTAATTCGTTGAGCGCATGTCATGTAATAATAACAGTCAACTGTTATTATTAGACATGGGGTATTACTGAGAATTGAATGAAATGAATAAATGCTTTCATGTAATTAATTCATTTTATTATTCTAAGTAATTAAAATCTCAATTATATTATTCTAATTGACCTAGTCATTCTTTGGTGGTTGTGCACAATGGATTTGGAAAAAGCTTTAAAGCCAAGAGAGAATTCTTTTTCTTCCAAGAACGCTCTCAAGTTACGAGAGAGATCCTCCTCCACTGAATCAAGAAGAGCGCTTTGAAAGCAGCTCTCAAGGTGATCAAAGGCGGACATCGCAAGTGAGGACTCTTCTGTGCTAGCACCCGGAGATCCCTTCGGCAACGTCCAGAGATACGCGAAGCACGTGCGAATCACCGCTAGAGGAAGCCTCCACCTGGCTTCTACGACGCAACGACGTATCACATCGGATCGTGACCAGAAACATCAACAGAGAGAGAATTCCATCAAGGTAATTCTCGTCTTTTAATTAAATTAATTATAACCAACATACAATGACCCCCCCTATAGTTCTGAGACTCCCCTCTTTTCTTTTGTTCTTCGTTTTATTCTGAAGATCCGACGTTTTATTATCGTGACAGATCTCAGATTGATCGTCATTAACGACAAAAATTAAAGTTGGGTATACCAACTAACGCGCTTCCGCTGCGCCCAAAACCTACATAAATAACATCCACTACAACGAAGAAAATAAATAAAAGATGTTATAGGAGACGTAGACTAACCGAGGGGGGTCCAATGCGATAAATGACACTTGAATTGGAGCTCGTATGAGGGAGATCCATCCGTGCCTAAGGGAGAAGGAAAGGGGAGCTCGAGTGACTGTCTGGCGTGGGAGATGAGTGAGGAGAAGGGAGAATAAATAGTTAAAAGTTGGAGGGGAAAACGATAATTTCCATCCCTTTAATGAGCCACACGGTTTGACTAACCATTTGCGAACTGTGTGGTACCACTGTCCAAAAGGGATACCCCCTCGCAGAACTAAGCGCATAGTTAGGAAACTGTGGGTAAACCGTGTGATCCCCCTCTGCAATTTATTACAGAGGCTTCGCACGGTCGTGCGGCCTCAGACACATAGTCTAACAACCCATGTGCCTCCCACTTAGGGTCACACGGTTATTTGGGACATGTCGCACAGTTTAGGCAGACCGTGTCCCTTAACAAAACAACCTGCACGGTTGAGCCGCACGGTTAGTTATAACCGTGTGTCCAAGAATGTCTCTCCCAAAATTAAGCTTTTGAAGCCCAACGCTCCTGAAACTCATCTGGGATTCTGAGACATCTTTTGGGCCTTGAACCTCGTCTAAAAACAACACATTAAAGCGTTCAAACTCTCGAAATTCCATTTCGAAGCTCGGTTTAACGTTTGGTCCGTCTACCAAATGAAAAACTCAAATTCCATTGAAATTTTCAACCTAGACCAAAACACAGAGCGTTACACTACTTATTTATGAAATTTCTTTTTAAATTTTGATTACATGTGGAAAAAACTCAACGAACAACATCAAGAAGGGACACGAGTGGCTGGGCGACAACAAGCGATGTGAGCAGGTTGCGGTGAAGGGCACAAGGAAGTGGGTGACGACGACTGGAAGGAGGTGGATGACAAAGACTATAACCAAAAGAGGGTGGATGGCGGTGGCTAATGACTTGAGCGATGCTAAAGGGCCCTGTCGAGATAAATGGGTGGGGAGGTGGGAAAATGTTATGGTACAAAATTCATTTAACTTTTGCAACTCTCTTTAGTGGACATGAAAACCTTTATTTACGAGCACGAGCGACGGTTGCCCGTTTTGGCCATTCATAAATGATACATTTTATAAGTTCACATCCATGTGGACTCCACATATTCAATGAACACATGCACTTATTGCCACATGTGTCATTATACCTCGATACTAAGTGCGTATTGGAGGTGGGGTTGAATATACATTTCTAGTCTCAAAACCCACATCGGTGAGTTATGGTCATGTTATACATGTATACCTTACGAGGAACTTTGAAACTCACAATCTATTCTTGATGTAAATCCATAAAAAATCGGAGTATCGGATAAGTGTTAAGAATTATGAATTTTGTATGAAATGATATAAAGTCAATCCCACCACCGATGTATTGCATGCGAAAAACAATAAAGTAATTTTTTTTTTTTAATCTCGAAAGACACCTAAATATGAGTAAAATCCGGATGCAAAAGTTTTTTTAATCGGATCAATGGCACCGAATGGCCGCGCTCCACTGAGCCAAACGCACTGCTGAAGTTGTGGCTGCATTACTGACAACGTCTCGCATTCTTGATCGCCGATTTCTACAGAACACGGACACTGCCGCCACAGGGCTGAAGAATCCGGACGGGCAAGTACACGCGCTGCCCGTCGCCCTCCTCATACTCCCCGCCCTGATGGCGCGGATTGCACTGTCGGCCTCTGCGACGCTCGCCATTTCCAAGCGTAAGTTGCCCTGCGAACTTCCTGTTCCCTCATCGAGAGATCGAGGAAACGAATATTTGCAGCTACAAGCTGCATGACTATTAGCTTGACGAGGAAACGAATGTTTTCCCAATCACTAGACTCGTCATACTCAACTGAGTGGCAAATGTTTCTTATTTCCTTACCAGTTGCAACTCATCGCTCTAAATTTTGTAATTTAGGCACTGCTTTGGTTAGCCTTCTGGAGTTCAATTTCGACTGCTTTTTCAGCATCCTACGTGTGAATTATCTGCCAATGTTGCACTGGTTTCCTTGTTGGTGGTGGACGCAGGTGGGACGAATAATTGGGGTAGAGTTTTTTCCCTTGGTTCGATAATATTCACGAAGAATTCCTACGGGAATCCTAGTCTGAAGAGGAGGGCTTCGCATTCCATCGCTTCAGGCGTGGTGGGGAGCAACGGAGGCTCGTTCCAGACATCTGAATCTGATGGGGCAAGGCAGTTTTATAAATGGAGAGACAAGCAGGTTATATTTGTATGATTTATAAATATTGAAGTCCCATGATACCATATTTCACCGGAAAGTTTTTACTTGCTGAGCTCCTTGTTCAAGACTTTTATCCCAAAACAAATGCATATCTATTTCTACATGTTTGGTTCTAGCATGATAAACTAGATTCAATGCAAGGGCTGCTGAGCTGAGGTTGTCAAACCATATTACCAGCATCTGTTTTACTGGGAATTTTAGTTCTTTTAATATAGAGCCAATCCAAGTTTACTCACTTCCTAAATCCATAATTGCTTGGTTACCCTGTACTTGATTTAGAGATCTCTTGTTTTTTAGGACACTAAACAACCAGATTGTCCCAAAAGAACACACAGTAGCCCCCTATTGATCTTCTTCCACTTGGACAAGCTGCTCAATATGCGTCCGAAGAACTGGACAAATATAATATTTCTAATGGTTTTAAGTTTAACCCCAAGTAAAATATTCCTTTCAAGTATCTCCAGTCTTTTTACAGCTTGCCAATTAGCTTTTTTTGGCGTGCTAAAAAATTTACCCAGTATATTGACAACAAAGCTAATAATATTTGGCCTTGTGTTTAGTGTTGCAGCACCCCAATAGCGTGTCTATAACAAGATGGATTAGCTAACACATTTCCCTCACGCTTGGACACAACCTCACCGCTAACAATTGGTTGAGGACATGGAGATGCACGTGACAAGCCTTATGAACACATTTTTCTTGGTTAAGATGCATTTCAGTACTGTCCCCATGGACTTTTGATTTGAAGAAAATAATGAAGAGATCCCAGGTCTTTGAGGGAAAGCTCATCACTTAACTGTTGGATATTTTTTATCAAGCAACATGCCATTATCACTGGTCACAATACAATTACTGACATAAATGAGAACTAGAATAAAATGTAGTATGTTCTTCTTAATGAATGAGGATAAATCAGCTTTGGAAGTTTGAAAACTCCACGCGATGAGAGTATCTTTTACCCTTTCAAACCATGGACATGACACCTGTCTCAGCCTATAAACGTCTCTTTTTTGCTTGCAAATTTGAGATGGATTCAGAAAGCCTTTGAACCCTTTCGACTGCTCCATGTTGACATTTTCTTAAAGAATGGCATTTAAGAAGGTATTATTTATTTCAAGTTGTCTAATTGAGCAATTTATTTGTTAAAATCAATCATATTGTTGAAGCTTTAATAACTAGACTGAATGTTTATTGCGGCTAAGACCAGGACCTTGTTTAAATCCATTTGCTACTGGGTGTGCTTTGTGCCTAGCAATAGTCCCATCAGCTTTTATCTTCAATTCAAAACCTATTTGCATTATACTAAATTTTCTAAACTTGTCTGTGTCCCCTGTTCTCAAGTACTGTTGTGTTGTAAAGCTTGAAATTCCTTATCCATTGCATGCCTCCATTCCGGAACCTTCAAGGTTTCGTGAACATCATTAGGTTATGTATTTTCATTTGAAACATAAATAGGCATTTCATTATTAGAAGTTATAGGCTTCTTTTGATAGCACTTATTGAAAACTGCTTATACCACTAATCACCTATGATATGCAGTTTGAAAAAACAAGCGATCTTTGTTCGGTAATCACTTAAAATAAGTGATAGAAAAACACATTTTCAGTAGGCAATCCGGAAACATTTATTATAAGTGATTTTGATAAGTGTTATAAGTAGTTTTTAGTAAGTGTTGTTAAACAGACCCTAAAAGTTTTTTATTGCCACTTATTTAAGTGTTTTTTTCTGGAATTTAAGTTATTTTTTTCAGAAAAAGGACAAACATCACTTATTTGTTTGAACTACTTATCATAAGAGATAAGTGTTATATGCAGTTTTCAATAAGTGCTGTCTAACGGACTGTTGGTTTTATAAATCCCTACTCTTCTTGTTACCATTCCGTGTCCTTGAGGTGGAAGGTTTGTAGGTTCCGGGCGTAGCGGAAGCGCGTTGGTGGGTTTGCCCAACTTTAATTTTAACGTTTAAACAACGTTCAATCCGAGATCCGTCACGATGTAAAACGCCGAATCTTCGAAATGGAACGAAGAACGAAAAACTTAAGAGGGAATCCCGAAACCATAGAGATATGATCATCATATGTTGGTTATAATTAATTTAATTAATTCACAAGAATTACCTTGGTGAAATTCTTTTTTCGTTGATGTCTCCGGTCACGATCCTGTGATTCGTCATTGCGTCGTAAAATCCAAGTGTAGGATTCCTCTAGCGGTGATCCACACGTGTGCCACGTATCTCCAGACGTCGCCGAAGGGATCTCCGGGTGCTAGCGCGGAAGAACCTTTGTTTGCGATGTCCGCCTTCGATCGCCTTGGTCTCTCGGTCTTGAGAGCGTTCTTGGAGAAAGAAGTTCTTTCGGCCTTGAAAGAATTCTCCAGAATTGTTGTGCACAACGATTGAAGAAAAGTGTTGGGGTTGTGAGGATATTTATAATCAGGTTTGAGGTTATAGAGTTATGACAATAAATAAACGCGTTTTATTTATTTCATTAACTTTTATTGAAAACCCCTATGTCGAATTATTAATTCCTTGACATGCGCCCACGCTGATTATAATAAATATCATTTAATAAAACAATATTATATCCTCAAAATCTCGACTGGAAAAACTACACGGCATGTAATCATTAATACACGGCGTGTACTTGTTTTCCATAAAACTACACGGCGTGTATATTTAATACACACGGCGTGTACTTTTATTTTCCACTTTCCTTTATTTCCTCCACCACATTTATTAGTCCTTGAGTAATGGCTATTTATTTCTTAAATAAATGTAACTGCATTACTTGTTAATAAATGTATTATTTCGCTCACAATATATTCTCTCGAATAACTAGTGTCGAAATAAATGCAATCAGGCATCCTTAACTAATTATTAAACCACAGTCGCGAATAATATTTATTTAACTTGTTAAATTAATATTTAATTGAGATACATGGACACACTTAGTGTGTGACCCTTTAGGCCCCTTTCTCAGTGGCATTAGGCGGAGCCTGCTTAAAGTCCAAGGTTAGCGTCTAGCAACACGCCACGACACCCATAGAGAAAGAAGTTAACGCCGCAATGAAGTGTCACCTCATACGAAAGCTTACCGTGTAACATAATCCCTTTGCCTCGATATCTCTAATCAAGCAGGTTGCATGCTAGTGCCATCAACCCATGTGCTCGATTATTCTTTCTTCGACTATCCCGAATTCAACTCGCCCATACTTTACCATGACCATGGATTTATTTAGGCTATATCAATTCCATCAAAGGGTCTGAGATATCTACTTCCGTTATGGAACAGAAGGGACAAATTCTTTCTCGCATTATCTATTAATGTAGTATTACTCGTGACGCACCCAACGTATCCTACCTCACTGCGAACAGTGTGTCGTCACAGTTTTCGTCAATACATCTAAATGCGCGAGTTGTAATACCCATTAATAATAATCTTAAAGTCTAAAGACCAATACACACGTCCGCAGATAGGAACATCCAATGACACTATGAAATGTGGATTTTCTACTGGCGGGTCTCGTTCTCATAATATCCTCCTGGATAACGCACACCATGAGAAGGTGCCTCAAAGTTTTATGAGTCCTCACCCCTAATGGCCTATATTATTTGTGTCCCTCAAATAACATCATCTGACCATAGAACATATATTCAAGAACAGTGTTATGACACTTCCGGGTTCTCATCATAGCAGAGATCCGCTATGACCCATTAATGCAACAGCTGTCCTTAGGACATTATCACATGCATTGTCACGCAGAAGAACAATCAAGATGTGATAAGACTTTTATTAATGAATAAAGTACAAAGTAGTTGGTTCTAGGCCACCAACTCTAACAGACTCCCACTTGGACTAGAGCCAACTGCTAACAACCTTTAACCCGCTAGCTCTCACATGATATTCATGCTTCTGCTGAGATAGACCTTTAGTCATGGGGTCCGCCACGTTCTCTTCCGTGGACACTCTGCTCACTGCAACTTCACTCCTTTGATAGAAATCCCTCAAGAGGTGATACTTTCGGAGTATATGCTTTGTCCGTTGATGTGACCTTGGTTCTTTCGCAAGAGTCACCGCTGCAGTATTATCACAATACAATGTAATGAGATCTTTACTGCTAGCCACCACATTAAGCTCCTGGACAAAGTTCCGAATTCAGACGGCTTCCTTGGCTGCATCAGAAGCCGTTATATATTCGGACTCCGCTGTAGAATCGGCGACAACTGGCTGCTTTGAACTCTTCCAGCTCACAGCTCCTCCATTGAGACAAAAAACATATCCAGATTGCGACTTCAGATCATTCTAATCTGTCTGAAAACCAGCATCAGCATACCCTCTGATGACAAGCTCTTCGTCTCCTCCATACACCAGGAACATATCCTTAGTTCTTCTCAGATACTTAAGGATAGTCTTAACAGCAGTCCAATGCTGTTCTCCTGGATTTGCTTGATATCTGCCTACCATGCTCAGTGCATAGGCTACATCAAGCCTGGTACATAACATGACATACATGATGGATCCTATAGCCGAAGCGTATGAGATCTTACTCATTCTATCTTTCTCTTGTTGTGTCTGAGGACACATTTTCTTAGAAAGATGTAGGCCATGTGACACTGGAACTAATCCCCTCTTGGATTGTTCCATACTAAATCTCTTTAGTTTCTGGTCAATGTATGTACCCTGACTTAGTCCAAGCAGCCTCTTGGATCTATCATGAATGATCTTGAACCCTAGAATGTAGGCTGCTTCACCCAAGTCCTTCATGGAGAAACACTTGTTCAACCAGTCCTTAACTGACTGTAAGACTGGTATGTCGTTTCTAATAAGCAATATGTCGTCAACATATACTACTAGGATAACGATCGCATTCCCATTAAACCTCTTATAAACACATGGCTCACATTCGTTCTTAATGAACCCAAATTCCTTTATGGCTTCATCAAATCGAATGTTCCATGACCTGGATGCTTGCTTTAATCCATAAATGGATTTCTGCAACTTGCAAACCCGTTTGGCTTCACCTGGTGTCACAAACCCTTCTGGTTGTGTCATATAGACATCTTCTTGAAGATTCCCGTTAAGGAATGCTGTTTTGACATCCATCTGCCAAACCTCGTAGTCATGGTAAGCTGCTATGGTAAGTATGATTCTTATGGATTTAAACATGGCAACTGACGAGAATGTTTCATCATAGTCAATTCCTTGACGCTGTCTGAACCCTTTAGCCACTAGCCTTGCTTTATAGGTGCTAACTTGACCTTCCATGTCCAACTTTCTCTTGAATACCCATTTACATCCAACATGCTTTACATCAACTGGCTCATCGACCAGAACCAGACTTGGTTCTGATACATGAAATCCATCTCAGAATTCATAGCTTCTAGCTATCTTGCAGCTTCTGAGCTTTCTACTGCTTCCTTGTAGGAGAGAGGTTCATCATTGTCCAATAATAATGATTCACCATCCTCGGTGACTAGGAAACTAAATCTCTCTGGTTCCCTTACCTCTCTTGAGCTCCTACGCAGTACTTGTGTTTCTGGAACCTCTTCCACGGGGGCCTGTGGAACTTGTTCCTGTACCAACTCATGTGTATCTTGAGCATCAACTTCGTCGAAGTCAATCTTGCTCCCACTATTCTTCTTGAGGATGTGCTCCCTCTCAAGAAAGATGGCTTGTCTGGCGACAGTTACTTTCTTGTCTGAAAGGTTATATAAGTAATATCCTTTCGTTTCCTTGGGATATCCTATAAAGATACACCTTGTGCCCCTGGGTGCTAGTTTGTTGCCTAAGGAGGCCTTAACAAACGCCTCACATCCCCATACACGTGTGTGCGACAAAATGAGTTTCTTTCCATTCCACAGCTCAGAGGGAATTCCATTTGCCGCCTTAGTTGGTACTCGGTTTAATGTGTATGCTGCAGTTTGTAATGCATATCCCCAAAAGGATAATGGAAGATCCGCATGACTCATCATCGACCTCACTATGTCCAACAAGGTGCGGTTCCTCCTTTCACTAACACCGTTCCACTGTGGTGTATAAGGAGGAGTGAGCTGAGATAGAATCCCAGACTTCCGTAGAAGATCGATGAACTCTTGGTTCAGATATTCTCCACCTCGATCCGATCGAAGTTTTTTTATCTTTTTACCAAGCTGATTCTCTACTTCATTCTTGAATTCCTTAAATTTCTCTAAGGCCTCTGACTTATACCTCATTAAGTAGACATAACCATATCTACTCAAATCATCAGTAAAAGTAATGAAGCAAGAATATCCACCTCTAGCTTCTACTGGAAATGGTCCACACACATCCGTGTGTACCAATCCTAGAAGCTCTGTGGCCCTTTCACCCTGTCCACCAAAAGGCGGCTTGGTCATTTTTCCTTGTAAACAAGCGTGACATCTATCAAGTGGTTTTAGCTCAGTAGAGTCTAAATAGCCATCTTGGCAGAGCTTTGTCAAGCGCTTCTCGTTCACATGACCGAGACGGTGATGCCACAACTGGGTGATGTATGAGTCATGTGAGTTTGTTTCGTTATCGATTGCCAACACTTGGTTTTCGTAATTTAATACATACAAACCATTATTTAAATGTGCCATACCATAACATACGTTGTTCTTATAAAAGAGACAACCCTTATTTCCAAATTTGAAAACAAATCCATCCATATCCAAACAAGATACAAAAATTATGTTCTTGGTAACACTAGGCACATAATAACAGTTATGTAAAACCAAAATCATCCCAGTCGGCAGTGAGAGGTGGTAATCGCCAATAGCCAACGCAGCCAGCCTTGCGCCATTGACAGCTCGAAGATCCACCTCTTCTCTGACAATCTTTCTAAATCTACTTGGTTCCTGCATTTGAATACAGATGTGAGCCCCACAAGCTGTATCTAATACCCAATGTGTAGAAATAGGAAGATTACACTCGATAACGAACGCACCTTTAGCGTCCCCACGCTTCTGGGTGCAGTTCCTCTTCCTGTGGCCTTGCTTGCCACATGCAAAACACACCGCCTCCCATTCCTTGCCCTGCCTCTGGATCTTCCCCTTCTTGGAAGGACGGTGCTCAGGGGCTTCGGACCGTTTATAAGTCTTTGGCCCCTTTGCCTTGTCCTTCTTTTTCTTGTTCATCATAAGGACTGCGGGTTTGTCACGCCCCATGTCCTTGTCTACCTGGCGAATCAAGGTCAGAAGCTCCGATAGACTCTTCTCATTGCCGCTCATGTTATAATTGACAATGAAGCTAGAGAAGGTCTTGGGCAGTGATGATAGGATGAGATCTGTACGCAACTCATTCGGGAATTTAATCCCTAAGATGTCCAGACGTTCAATGTAGCCAATAAGCTTGACTAAGGTCCAGCTGACGCAGACTCTCCAAGCTTAGTTGTAAACAAAGCATTGGAGATCTCATATCTCTCTTGTCTCGCCTTCTCTTGGTAGAGATCCTTAAGGTGAGACATCATGCTATATGCGTCCATGTTTTTATGTTGCTTCAAGAGCTCATTGGACATGGCCGATAACATGAAACACTGACATCATCCATGTTTTTCATATAGAGAGATAATTCCTCATCACTGGCCTCTTTCCCAGGCGCAATTGGAATAGGCTCTTCCAGCACATACAATTTCCTTTCGTGGCGAAGGATGACGCGTAAACGCCTCTGCCACTCTTGGTAATTGGTGCCGGTGAGAAGGCTTTCCTTCTCGAGTATGGTTCGCAATGATATGTTTGAAGTCATTTTCTTGGCGTTTCTACAAATTAAGATGAGCAAAGATTTAGTACTTTATTACAAAACTGAGACAAATAAATAAATTAATACTTATTAGTGTCCCACTATTTTATCGAAATCCAATAGCCCTCACCATTGATTTCAGAATATTCTATTGCCTGAATATTCTAGTGGCAAGGATCCATATTGCCTTTCGCATTACCCCAACTAGGGTTGGTCAAGCAACTTGAAGGGTTTTAGGTAGGCATTCCAAATGCCAACTGCATTAACTCGCAGCTCCTTGATCCGCTGAGTGGACTCCCCAATCCTGAAATCCTTTTATTTTGGATTTCCTCAACCTTTGCCTCTTGGTCACACCAAGTCTTGCTGTGGCAGTCAACCCTTGATGCGAACCAAGTCAAGTCAACCCAAAACCTTGAATTAGAATTTCCTGATAATTGAAAGCACCCCAACTAGGGTTGGTCAAGCACTTTGAACTATGGTTCGATTTTAACCAAGATTATGGAAGGCTATACCGATTTAATATTTCTTTTGAGGGATTTTATCCTTATATGTAAATTGCCATTTTATTATATTTGATTACATGCTTGTTAATATTAAGTGGGATATACTTAAGTGATTAACCATGTCTAAGATAATATTTACGCATAAGCCGGTTTTTATTTTAGTTCCATCTTGCATGCTTGTTTAATTCATTAATTGTGTGATCGTGACAACACACCTACAATAAATAAACCATGCAACTGACAGAAATAAAATAAATGGCATGCTCATGAGCTTTTCTATTGGTTAGTTTATCTAGCGGTTGATAAACTAATCCAAGACCTAGGGGAGAAACACCTTGAACCTTGTGGGTTCGTGTTTACAGCTTTCCACCTGTCCACCTTTGTATCTCCTTGGATTGGTTTCACCTTGGCTCCTGACTTGAGCCCTTGGGCGCGCAAACCCTACATATTAATGAGGAGAATGCTCGCAGACCAACAAATTTAAATAAATAAATTAAAAGAAACCATTCACATACAAAGGTCTTGGTCTAACTCATGATCATCCATACATGCAACGATATTTACGCATAAATAAAACTAGCATTCAATTCTTTAATCGTTATTGCTTAAGACAAATCATGCTCGAATCAATTAATTATCTTTAATTAATCAATCCTTTTATTTTAAATCCTTTTCTGAATTTCTTTGAGATTCTCATCCATCATAATTTTAAACAAATAAATTCATTTAAAATTATCCTTGTACGTAACTTGTACCTTGGAGGCTACCCGGTGAATTCCCATTTATTACGCAGATGTTAAATTAAACACATATATATAAAACACCTATCACGTGTTGTGCCTCAGCTTTACGCTTGCACTATGGTACACGTCTCAAGGGTTTGTATAATATAATAATAAATTTTAATAAATCTGCGTAATTTGGGTGAGTACACGGCGTGTAGTTCCGACTACACGGCGTGTACTTTTCTTCACCGTCCATCCGAAGTACACGCCCGGGGACATGGCGTGTTAATGTACTTCGGAAATTTTCGGAGTACACGACGTGTACAGTGGGACACACGCCGTGTAGTTTCCGCGTTACACGGTTTCCAGCCGGGCAAGCCATGTACGGGGTACACGGTCCAACCCTAACCCGAAGGGACTACACGCCGTGTACTGTTGGACCACACGACGTGTAATCTGGAAACCGTGTGCCACCTGTTCCTGGTCAACACACGGTGTCATAAATGACTTAGATAGGATCAATACATGGCTTGATTTGGCAGACCAGTCCGATGCATGAACCTAGACTACACGGCGTGTACTTCCGAATACACGCCGTGTATTCTTGTGTTGTACGACCACGAACGTTTGGCTCCTCCGGATGAGATCCTCTATTTTATTTTAATCAAAAATTAAAAGAAAAGGTCGTTTCTGTATGGTGAACGAGAAACGATAGAGGAAGAACAGATCTCGAGATTCAGATTTAAAGAACGATTAACTTGAATTGAAACAACTAAATTATTTAATGCGTAGATCACCAACGAAAAACTAAATAATTATAATCAACGATATGACCCCTCTGATACCACTTGTAGGTTCCGGGCGCAGCGGATGCGCGTTGGTGAGTTTGCCCAACTTTAATTTTAACGTTTAAACAACGTTCAATCCGAGATCCGTCACGATGTAAAACGCCGAATCTTTGGAATGGAACGAAGAACGAAAAACTTAAGAGGGAATCCCGGAACCACAGAGATAGGATCATCATATGTTGGTTATAATTAATTTAATTAATTCACAAGAATTACCTTGGTGAAATTCTTTCTTCGTTAATGTCTCCGGTCACGATCCTGTGATCCGTCGTTGCGTCGTAGAATCCAAGTGTAGGATTCCTCTAGCGGTGATCCACACGTGTGCCACGTATCTCCGGACGTCGCCGAAGGGATCTCCGGGTGCTAGCGCGGAAGAACCTTCGCTTGCGATGTCCGCCTTCGATCGCCTTGGTCTCTCGGTCTTGAGAGCGTTCTTGGAGAAAGGAGTTCTTTCGGCCTTGAAAGAATTCTCCAGAATTGTTGTGCACAACGATTGAGGAAAAATGTTGGGGTTGTGAGGATATTTATAATCGGGTTTGAGGTTATAGAGTTATGACAATAAATAAACGCGTTACGCGTTTTATTTATTTCATTAACTTTTATTGAAAACCCCCATGTCGAATTATTAATTCCTTGACATGCGCCCACGCTGATTATAATAAATATCATTTAATAAAACAATATTATATCCTCAAAATCCCGACTGGAAAAACTACACGGCGTGTAATCATTAATACACGGCGTGTACTTATTTTCCATAAAACTATACGATGTGTATATTTAATATACACGATGTGTACTTTTATTTTCCACTTTCCTTTATTTCCTCCACCACATTTATTAGTTCTTGAGTAATGACTATTTATTTCTTAAATAAATGTAACTGCATTACTCGTTAATAAATGTATTATTTCGCCTACAATATATTCTCTCGAATAAATAGTGTCGAAATAAATGCAATCAGACATCCTTAAATAATTATTAAACCATAGTCGGGAATAATATTTATTTAACTTGTTAAATTAATATTTAACTGAGATATATGGACATACTTAGTGTGTGACCCTCTAGGCCCCTTTCTTAGTGGCATTAGGCGGGGCCTGCCTAAAGTCCAAGGTTAGTGTCTAGCAACACGCCAATGCACCCATAGAGAAAGAAGTTAACGCCGCAATGACGTGTCATCTCATACGAACGCTTACCGTGTAATATAATCCATTTGCCTCGATATCTCTAATCAAGCGGGTTGCATGCTAGTGCCATCAACCCATGTGCTCGATTATTCTTTCTTTGACTATCTGGAATTCAACTCGCCCATACTTTACCATGACCATGAATTTATTTAGGCTATATCAATTCCATCAAAGGGCCTGAGATATCTACTTTCGTTATGGAACAGAAGGGGACAAATCTTTTCTCGCATTATCTATTAATGTAGTATTACTCGTGACGCACCTAATGTATCCTACCTCGCTGCGAACAATGTGTCGTCACAGTTTTCGTCAATACATCTAAGTGCGCGAGTTGTAATACCCATTAATAATAATCTTAAAGTCTAAGGACCAATACACACGTCCGCAGATAGGAACATCCAATGACACTATGAAATGTGGATTTCCTACTGGCGGGTCTCGTTCTCATAATATTCTCCTGGATATTACCAAGGGCGCACACCATGAGAAGGTGACTCAAAGTTTTATGAGTCCTCACCCCTAATGACCTATATTATTTGTGTCCCTCAAATAACATCATCCGGCCATAGAACATATATTCAAGAACAGTGTTATGACACTTCCGGGTTCTCATCATAGCAGAGATCCGCTATGACCCATTAATGCAACAACTGTCCTTAGGACATTATCACATGCATTGTCACGCAGAAGAACAATCAAGATGTGATAAGACTTTTATTAATGAATAAAGTACAAAGTAGTTGGTTTTAGGCCACCAACTCTAACAAAGTTGACATCAAGTAGTTGCTTTAATTCATGAATAATTACTTCCTAAGGCGAGCCCTGCATTGACTTGGATGGAGTTTCTTCAGATTCAGATGATTTTTTACTTTTGTAGAATGGGAAAACCCTCTTACCTCAAGGTGAGGTGGAGACCTACTTTTATAGATTGAGGATACAGAATACATACAGGAGTATTCCGATGTGGGAGAGCTGCACTGCAGAATGGAGGGGCGCCCGGGATGTAGCGCGACGGAGGGGCGATGTCGGGACGATGTCAGAGGAAGCTGCCGGAGGGAGCGCTTGGACGAGGGCGCTGGGAGTCGTGCGCAGAGAGGGGACGGGATCGGGACGCCGGGAGGGTGGCGCAGCGGAGGAGGCGAGCATAGGGCAGAGCCGGGGTGCCTGCGTAGGGTAGACCCGTGGGGGGGTGGCCGCGTAGGGCAGACCTGCAGGAGGGGAGGGGGTGGCCGTAGGGCGGACCCGGAAGGGGGGAATTTTTTTTTTAATGGGATTTACCCTCTGATACCATGTAGATTGGGAAAACCCCCTTACCTCAAGGTGAGGCAGAGACCTACTTTTATAGATTGAGGATACAGAATACATTCAGGAGTATTCCGATGTGGGACTTGGAAATACCAGAATAATAAAAATAGGGTTTAACAACTTTCATTATGCGTTGTTTCAAGCCTAGGTTCAGCTCTCCCATTACTGTCCATGATATTAATAGCAGGAACTGATTAAATTTCAGCAGATTTAGCAGTTGGTTGAGTTTTATTGCACGAGTTTCTTTGTCAGGTTTGGATTCTAATATTTCAAATTTTCTGGCTGATTTATGTTCTAAAAATGTTGTTAGTTTTCATTTATGTTGACTATTGAAATTTTTATCCTCCATCCATTTATTACTGTGCCCTATATAATTAAAATGATAAGCCATTTTATAGAAACTTCTTTGTGGTTTCTTTTTGTCACCACCTTTGTTGTTGTTCAGATATGTTTGCACTAACGAGGTTGAAAATTTTGGTTCACTGGTTTAATTTTAACAGAAACTTTCTACTGACAGAAGCCAAGAGTGTTGATTCTAGGCGGTGGATTTGGTGGTTTATATACTGCTTTAAGACTAGAATCCCTTGAGTGGTTGGAAGACAAAAAGCCTCAGGTAATTCAGCAGTTTTGGTTTTTTGGAAGCATGAAATCTTTTTATGAACACTTTATATTGCCTACCCTGTTTCATTGTAATGGTTTTGCATGTGATTCTAGGAGTTGATTGAGAAAAAGTTTTTTCCCCACCTGTTACCAAGCCTTTTTTGCACTTGTTACCAAGCATTTATTGGATCTATACGAAGCTAAACTAAAAAATTCTGCTGCTGCTTCTGCAACGTGCATCCCTTTACAAGCGTATGGCCAAGTTTTTAATTCTTTGAAGCCCAACTGGTGCGTCTTTTTATATTAAAAACTGAAAAAGTGAGCTAGTCTGATCCTTTGGGTTTTCCCAAGTTGCAATAGATTTCCATGGATCAATTGGGTTGACTCCTGTTTCACATAGGTTTTAGGAGATTACTCTGCCTGGTGTGTAGGTTGTGCACAGTCCAGCCTTGTATGGCTGGTTGAGCTGAATGGTGTTTATTAAAGATGATGAAATCACTAAAAATTTACAAGTTTCATATATTTTTTCCTACCATTTTCCCCCTTTCCTTCTAAAGCCTGGCCTTTTGTTCCATATGAAGGATAGTTCCGTACACTCGGGATTTGAGTGGTCTAGTTCTCCCACTCTACAATTGACAGTGAACATATAAACAAAATTTGCATGCATAAAATGAATGAAAGGGTCTTTTGTTATCTACTACTCGTGACTAATATTTACTGCACCCAACCTTTGGCACCTTTTGAGACTTGCTAATTGCCAACCAGGTGGTTCTTGTTGACCAGTCTGAGCACTTTGTTTTTAAGCCAATGATGTACGAGCTATTGTCAGGAGGTTTGCTGGTTTGAAGTTACATAAAAAGAAACTGCTTTTTCTTTTCTATAGAATTACCATCCTGTGTTAATCATCTGGTGCAGAAGTTGATGCATGGGAAGTGGCTCCCCGTTTCTCAGATTTGCTAGCGAACACCAGTGTTCAATTTTTCCAAGACAGGGTTAAGCTTTTGCATCCCAGTAATAAATTTGTGCTCAATGGACCAAGGTCAAGCCTTGGTGGAATTGTTTATCTTGAAAGTGGCCATGTTATAGAATATGACTGGTATTTATATTTTTCATTATCTTGTGTTTTTTAGTAACATAAACATTTCATCAACAAGTCAGATAATCGTATTTGTATTTTTGATTCATGGAAAGCATTTCATGCCAAGGTATTCTGTACTTAACAATTTTTCAAAAGCCTTGATGCTAGGCTCCTGCCAAGGTTTATAATTATTTTATTCATTGCATTATCTTTCCATTCATATTTATCATTTGAAAAAAGAATTTCTCTACTTTGGTCACTTAGATCGACAAGACCAGACAAGAATGCACTAGTGCAGGGAGAGAATGAACTCACAGCATTTTTCTAATTGATTCTTGAAAGGTCCAACAATTGCAATACAATGGCTATTTAGAGCCATGAGGGGTACAGTTGGCATGGGACTCATTATATTCTTCATTTTCTTCCTCATCATTCACAAGAATCTTCATCCTTTTTATCCTTGATTTTGAGTTTCTCATGGCTTTAAAAACCATCGCCTCCTCTAACATCTCAATGTTTTAATGTAGAAATTTTTGGATTAAACCTGTCTGGAAAATTCCTCATCAGTTTTTTTGACAATAGTGGTGTCTTTCAGCTTTTCTTCATAGCCTATGATATTGCCAACTATTTCATTAACTCTTGTGAAATAATATTGTTTCTTCTTCAGCCATCTTTATATTTCTCAAATCCGCTTCTCCATATTTACAGCTTTGCTTCTTTGACTTTCACATTTCCTTCAAAGATACTTTCCAGCTTGTCCCAAACCTCCTTTGCTCTTTGCAGCCCCATAACTTTTGTATACACTTTGTCTGATATGGCTGTGAGAATGGCATTTCTAGCTTTTCCATCAACCTCGAGATTCTTCTTATTAGCAAAAGACATTGGAGCATCCTTTTCAATTGGTGGAAATCCCATAGTAATTGCATCCTGAACTTCCAGGCCATATGACAGAAGATAGAGTAACATCCTATTCTTCCAGACATGAAAGTTTTTGCCATCAAAGGTGTTCGGAATAGGGGTGAGGGCTCCTCGTGTGTGCCATTGTGGCTGTCAGGGGTGAGCTGGTTTGGGCTGTTGTGCGTGGGGCTGCCAGGGGCAGTTCTGTATTTTGCAGCCTTAGTTGTTGGGGCTGGGCAGGTAAGAGCTGTTAGTAGTTATTGGGGTCATAAATAGGGGAGAGGTGGTGTAGGGTGGGACACGATTCATTTGCATTTTTGCTTGGTAGCAGTTGGGGTTGGACCTTGGGAGGTGCCGGGCGAGTGGTATTCTTCCGGGTGGAGTTCTATCTCTTTATCTCTCTTCTTCTTCTTCTGCGAACCTACTGTACCTCTCGATTCTGTAGTTACAGTAAAGTGTATAGTGTTACTGATCTGTTTCTTCACTCTCTCACTCGAACCTATGAGTCCTAACAAAAGGTAGGAATACCTTTGTTGTTGATCGGATTTAGATTATCCATATTCAGCAGGGAGAGGATCTGACAGAGGGAACCTAGGTATGCTTGAATACCACTTGAAGTGCCCTAGGAATAGGTTGCACAACTGAGAAGCGTGGGTTGAATCAGTGGTACTTCTTTTATGATTTTTTCTTTAGAAATAAACCTCTGTGCTATGTTAGGATCCGATCCACTCAAATTTAAATCTCAGCCTTACCCAATTGGAACATAAATGGAAGAAACACAAGACACATACAATTTTTACTAGGTTCAATCCCAAAGTGGGTACCTACTCTTTGCAGTGATGGGTTTCAGTCCCAGCCATAGATTTGTTACTAGAATCAATTATCAATTACTAGTGATAGAGAAGGTATCATCCTCTACTCAAAGGCAGTGTACAACGTAAAACATAACTGGGTGAGTAAAATCACCTTAGATTCAGAGCTGTTTCAGCCACTGTTGATGATCCTTCCCTCCGAGCCTTCAAATAAACGGAATCAGTATGTGCTCACCTCTTCAAGAATTTTGATTTCTGATATTCAGTTTTGAACCCAGATCAGTCAGTCTTGCTCATTGCTTCCAGAACTTAGATGTTTTGATTCTCAATTTCAAATCACTGAATACTCAGGCTCTGCAGATTTCTCTTCACACTTCTAAACTCCCCGGTCTCAACCTCAATACTTTTCTCTTCGTCTCTTATTTCTCAGTTCGCACCAATCTACTCCTTAATCGAGCATTTATGAATAATCCAGAATTAATTAAATTCAGAAAATCAAGCGCCAGCTCATAATTCAGAATATTCCCACAATTGATTTGTACTCCATGATCTCTCGTGAGCTTCCTCATTCAACTCTTCACATGGATTTGTTATCCACGTTCCTGAGCTCAAATTCCACAAATACCCATCCGCTCATTTCAGTTGTTTAAATAAAAATTCTTGTGAATTCTCTAGCTGCGATCGCTGTTTATAATTTTTGTAGGTTGAGAAACCCCCTTACCTCCAAAGAGAGGTGGAGGTCTTCTTTTATAGAATGAGAAGGCGGAATATACAAAGGAGTATTCCGATGTGGGACTCGGAAATACCCATAAGAATAAAATAGGGTTTAACACTCCCCCTCAAGCTGGACACGCCCAGCCTGGACACCGAGTCCCACAAAAAATAAAGATGACATCATACAAGACCTAGACACACTCTCCCTCAAGCTGGGCGTCAAATGATGTGGATCCTCAGTTTGGAACTGAGCGAGGCAAGACGAGCACCGGGGAGGCCTTTGGTGAAAATGTCAGCAAGCTGGTCCGCCCTTGGAATGTGGCTAAAACTGACATGATTGTGCTCCAGGTGGTGTCGAAGAAAGTGACAGTCCACCTCAATATGTTTCGTTCGTTCATGGAAGACGGGATTCGAAACAATTTTGGTGGCTGCCTGATTATCACACCATATGTGAGCAGATTTCTACTGAGGAAAGCCAAGCTCCTGGAGGAGTTTCCGAAGCCAAAGGATCTCTGTAGTGACGGTGGCCATGGCACGGTACTCAGACTCGACATTGGAGCGGGAGACGACCGTCTGTTTCTTGCTGCGCCAAGAGATGAGGTTGCCTGCCAAGAATATGGTAAACCCAGAGGTAGAGCGCCGAGTAGTAAGGCCACCAGCATAATCAACATCGCAAAAGGCCTCAATATGCTGATGAGGATGCTGAGAGTAGCGAAGACCACGGGCAGAATCTCGCATGATGTACTTGGCGATGCGGATGACAGCATTCCAATGAGAGGTGGTCGGATGCTCCATAAATTGACTCACTTTGGCAACCGCACAGGAAATGTCGGGTCGAGTCATTGTGAGATAATTGAGTTTACCCACCAACCGACGGTACCGCTCGGGATGTGGATACAGTGCCGATGAGGCATAAAGAGACCGTTCCCCAGGCTCCAGAGGAGTGTCGACAGCAGTGGCCTGAGTCAATCCAGCATCCTGCAAGATATCCAACGCATAATTCCGTTAGCAGAGGGAGATGGTGTCCGAAGAATAGGAAACCTCGATGCCAAGGAAGTAGGTGAGAAAACCGAGATCCTTAATGTGGAAGTGTTGGTGAAGATGGTCCTTGAGATGGGTGATACCCACAGAGTCGCTGCCGGTGATGATGATATCATCCACATACACGACCAATAAAATGCAGCCATGGGAGGTCGTCCTGTAGAACACAGTGAGGTTCTTCATGCTGCGAGAAAGCCCAAAGTCGGTGACGACTGTGCTAAAGCGGCTGAACCAAGCACGGGGAGACTGCTTGAGACCGTAAAGAGAGCGGCGGAGCCGGCAGACTTGAGATTCAACGCCGGAGGCAGAAAACCCGAGGGGCTGTTGCAGATTAACTTCTTCCTCAAGGAAGCCATGGAAGAAGGCATTCTTGACATCCAGTTGATGAAGATGCCACTGATGATGGGCGGCGAGAGAGATGAATAATCGGACGGAGGCCATCTTGGCAACTGGTGAGAAAGTATCAAAGTAGTCAATACCGTAAGTCTGGGCGAAGCCTTTGGCCACAAGACGGGCTTTGAGGCGATGGAGAGTGCCATCGAGATTTAGCCTGACTGTGTAAATCCATTTGCTTCCTACCGCCTGTTTGCCTGCTGGAAGGGGGACAATATCCCAAGTATGGTTTTCTTCCAGAGCCTGTAATTCATCCCGCATCGCAACTAGCCACCCGGGGTGAGATTTGACATCACTAACCGTGCGAGGAATAAAAACTGTGCGAGGAATAGAAACTGTCTCCAGAGAGGACAGACCCCTGTAAGAAGATACAAATAGAGGAGTACTCTGGCAGGAGCGTGTACCTTTTCGTAGGGCAATGGGAAAGTCCTCGGGTGGCGGGGCAGGAGCATCTGACGAAGCGGGAGCGTCGGTGTCATTGGCCGGGACAAGGGATAAAGGCGATGGACGGCGGGAGTAGACCTGACCAAAATGTGTGTCAACAGGGGTTGACACTGGTGGAGGGTGGATGATGAGAGGAAGACAATTATCGATGGCGGGGTCAGGATGAGGAGAGGGAAGGGAGAACGGAGAGCTCTCAACAAAGGTAACATCGACTGAGATGACATACCGCTGGAGGTCGGGGGAGAAACAGCGATATCCGCGCTGAGTGCGGGAGTAGCCAAGAAAAATGCAGCGGAGAGATTTGGGAGCGAGTTTGGAGAGCCCTGGACGTGTGTCGCGAACGTAACAGAGACATCCAAACACGTGAAGGGGAAGGGAGTGAAGAGGGAGAGAGGAGAACAGAGCCCGAAAAGAAGTCTCCCCCTGAAGGATAGAGGAAGGAAGACGGTTTATCAGGTAGGTGGCGGTAAGAATGGCATCGCCCCAAAAATGCAGTGGCACCTGTCGGTGGAAGAGGAGGGCACGAGCAGTCTCCAGAATATGTCGATATTTCCGCTCGGCCACTCCATTCTGCTGGGGTGTATCAGGACAGGAAATCTGATGAAGGATGCCTTTCGTCTGGAGAAACTGCCGAAAGGGAGTGGAGAGATACTCACGCCCATTATCCGAGCGGAGACATTTTACAGAGACGGAGAATTGGTTCTGAACTTCATTGTAAAAGTTTTGGAAGGTGGAAAACACTTCGGAGCGTTCTCGAAAGAGGTAGAGCCGAGTTATTCGCGAATAATCATCTATGAAAGATATATAGTATTTATATCCTATATTACTCGAAACGGTACAAGGACCCCAAACATTTGAATGAACCAAATCAAAAGGGTGTGAGGCCCGTGTATCCACGCGAGGAATGTATGTAGTGCGATGATGTTTCGCAAAAGTACAGGACTCACAATGAAAAGAAAGATGTCGACTGAAGTCAGGAAAAAGCTGATGAATGGTGGATGCAGGCGGGTGTCCCAAGCGGGAATGAAGATCCAATGCTCGAGAAGAGGCAGACGTGCAAGTGAGGGGTGCCGGGCCATCGAACATGTAAACCCCATCCCGAAGCCGGCCTCTACCAAGTTCCCGATTCGTAGTCTGCTCCTGAAACACAAAACCAGAAGAGGTAAATATGGCAGCACAGTTATAATCTTTTGTCAGCTTACTGATGGAAAGAAGATTAAAAGGACTGCGGGGCACCTGAGCCACAGAGGGTAGGTGTATCGATGGAGTCAGTGAGCATGCGCCGAAGCCCGCAATGGGGATAGTGGAGCCATTAGCGACGGTGATGGCTGATGAACCGGCATAGGGGCAGTAAGAGGTCAACATACTAGCATCTCCGGTTAGGTGGTCGGAGGCACCAGAGTCCAACATCCATGCAGGGGAGCGACGACCGACAAAGGCAGCGGAGCGAACAGAATGAGCCAGAGAAGTCGAGGATGGACCGGGTCCGGCAGGGTCCCGAGGATCACGAGTCAGCCGGATGTCGGCCATAGACAGGTCCAAAGATGGGGGAAGGGTGGAGACTGCCGAGGACACCTCCTGGACCGCGGTCTGTCCCTGCTGCGGGCGCTGAGATGGACGTCCATGCAGGACCCAACATCAGTCGATCATGTGGCCAACCTTTTCACAATGTTGACAGAGGGGACGTGGACGACCCTCGACACGGCCACGTTCACGAGGACCGGAGGAGCGATCACCGCTTTGACCGAGGAGAGTTGAGTGGTCGATAATGGGGGCGGGAGGAGGAAGAGCCCGCTGGGCCTTGCTCAGCCGATGATAAACCTGAGTGATCTCCAACGTCGACGGGCTAGCGAGCGGCTCGGTTGCTGTGGTGGCAAACTCCGGAGCGAGGCCGCTGAGAAGGGTGAAGATGCAGAGTTGGTCCCGCTGGGTCTGAGCCTCTGTCGGAGTTTGGGGAATGGGCCACAACTCCTGCAACTCATCACGAAGCCCTTTCCATTCCATGAAGTAGGCGGTGAATGACTGATCCTGCTGTCGAACATGGGACAAACGCTGAAGTATATCGGAAACCCGAGCCAGGTTGTTGGTCTCGGAATACATGATATTCAAGGAGTCCTAGAGTTCCTTGACTGTATTTGCCGTGCTGGTGATATCTTTGACCGATCGGGAATTGACCAGCAGAGCGAAGATCTTGCTGTCAGCAAGCTTCCACGAACGATATTTGGGGTCAGATGAAGCCGGGGGAGGATCCTCAAGGTGATGATCAAGGTCCATCCCGATCAGGGACATCACCACAGTCTTCCTCCAGATGGAAAAATTTGTGGAGTCCAACCGGTCATCCACAAGGTGGGTGGAAGCAGTAATCATCTGAGGCAGAGGGGAGGAGTCTGCCATGGAGGCGTCGTGCAGCGGTCTAAGACGCAGTGGGGGGCAGCGCCGGAATTAGTTAAGGGACGGGCGTGCCGGGAAGCTGAGCACGCTGGGCGTAGGAGGAGCCGGGAGGAGCCCGGTGTGCCTGGACGGAGCCGGTCCGTCTGGAGGGAGCAGCCGGGGCCGGCTCGCGTGGACCGGTTCGCGGCTGGTCGGAAGCCGTGCACAGAGGAGGCCGCCGGGAGTGTTGCGCGCAGAGGAGGGCGGTGCCGGGCGCGATGAAGCGGCGCAGGCAGGAGGGTGGGCCGCCGGGAGTGCTGCGCGCAGAGGACGGCGGGGCCGGCGCTCGATGAAGCGGCGCAGGCAGGAGGGAGGGCCGCCGGGGGAGCCGCGGGAGGTGCTGCGCTCACAGGAGGACTGTCGGAGAGGGAGGTTCGTGCGTAGCGGGAGAGGCGCAGCTGACCGGTTCGGTCGCCTGGAGAAGCGGGAGCTGGTGCGAGCAGTTGCAGGAGCCGAAAAGACCGTCGGGGAAGGCGGAAGCTGTTGAGGAAAACGGCGATGGGAAGCGACGGGAGGCGTGGGAGCCGCAGTTGCCGGGAAGGGCCGGGAGGGCGTGCGGGAGCCGGACGGAGCCGCGACGGAGGGTCGCGCTCGGGTGGAGGCGCGATGGGGCGACGAGAGGGTCGCCGTCGGGAGGAGCCGCGGCGGGGCGTCGGGAGTGTCGCGCTCGGGAGGAAAGGCGCACCGGGGAGAGCCGCGACGGGGAGGGCTCGCGCGCAGGAGGAGCGGGCGCCGTGAGGGAAGGCGCACCGGGGAGCCGGACCGGGCAAGAGGCGCCGGGGAAGGAGGGTGCAAAAAATGCACCGGGGAGGCGGGGCCGGACTTAGCCGGGAAAACCGCAAAGAAGAGCGGGGAAATAAAATTGGAAGGAGGAGAGTTCGGGATTAGGTTCCCTCTGATACCATGTAGGTTGAGAAACCCCCCTTACCTCCAAAGAGAGGTGGAGACCTTCTTTTATAGAATGAGAAGGCGGAATATACAAAGGAGTATTCCGATGTGGGACTCGGAAATACCCATAAGAATAAAATAGGGTTTAACAATTTTCAAATATTTTCATTTGAAAATTCCAGAATATTAGAGCAGTGATCTCTTTTAATTATCCACAAACCCAGCTTGAATCACACCATAATCATTAGTTCGTGTTTTTTAGAATTGAAAAACAACACAACATCATTCTAGTTAAGTTTGAGAAGTATCTTCGGGAAAGTCATCTTTTCCTCAAAAATTCTGCTAAGTAGTTGACCCTTACAAAACTTCTTGTGTCAACAAATTGACTCTTATGATTTGTCAAATGACTTATGAATTCAGATCAATGACCCTTATGAATTTTCAGATGACTTTTACGAATCAGTGTGGCTTCCTGCCTTTGCAAAAATTTCAGTCTGCACATGCAGCATATGACTCGTATGAAAAATCAGAGTTACTGATATGCACCACCACGTCTTAGCCAAATTTCAGTCATTCTAACTTCCGGACCTTTGAAATCTGTAATTTCTGAAAAATACACAGCAACTTCTCACACACATCATGCAAACATACCCTAATCGACAACAACCCATTATTGAGCAAATCCCTAGTATTTAATAAGAAAAAGAACCTACAATGAAGTGCAGGTATGCAGTTCTCCAGTTCCAAGTCCACTCTTCAGCTAAGGAATACCAGCATCGCCACCACGCCTAACACTGTAACGACCTGCATCGTTATGGGTTGGTGGAACTAAAAGAAATTGGACTTACATGGATCTGGAGCACGGGGTTTTTTGATTTTTAGGATTCAAAAAGAATCTTCAATGCTTGGGTATTGAATGGAGTATGAGTTTAAATGTGTGGTGGTTTTGGAGAAGTTTTGGAGGTTCAGACGACGAAATGGAAGGGGGTGGTTTTGTTGCCAAGGGCAACTGATACCACCGGGTACGTGGTGGAGGCTAGGTACCCGGTGCTGGTGACGGTGGTGCTGACATTATTTCAAACACTACCGGGTACTCGGTGGTGATGCACCGGGTACCTGATAGTAAATCCAACACGGGTGGAAAACCCCAGGGCGGTAGCCATCCACCGGGTAATTGGTGGTACTCGATTGATTTTTTTTATGAGGGGAAAATTGGGGATTTGCCCCTTTTCTAATTAGAATTCCCACTCTATGGTCTCTTGCTAGAGCTGGTGGATGGGAGGGAGGAGCCCTCCTTATCCCCTTCTTCTTTCCTCTATGTTGCAGCCACAATGTCCCAAACACACCCTAAGAGTGGGTGAATTAGGGTGTGGATTCTTTTTCACTTTAAACTTTCGACGGATCTTGTTCTCACGTTGGCAAGAACAGTATGAACCTGTCACGATCAGCCACACTACAAAAACATCCAAATATTAAAAAATAAATGCAGCGACATAGAGGTTTTACTTGGTTCACCATTGAGGGTTACATCCAAGGAGCATATATTGACAATGTGCCAATGTACTGCAATCACTACGCAATGTATGTGATAATGTGATTACAAGATTTTGGAATGACTTACTGTCGATCCAAGGGCCACTCCCTCCTCTTATCTCTCCACTCATTGTTTTGAGACAATATCGACTCAACGGTCACTCACAAAAATTGTCATAGAAATAAACACCAATCGGAAAAGGTGTCTTCATTGTTCTTTAATCCTCACAAAGAAATCCAAATCTTCAATATATCTCCGCACAACAACTCCTCTCAAATTCCAGGTGTAATTTTTCTTCTACCTCTAATTCCCTCCTCTCTTCAAGAGACTTTCCATCTCCATCCACTTTGAATTTGCCACTTGTCACACACTGATTGAGCACCGCAAACACCCACTAGGGTTGTGCTGCAACCCTCGACTAATCGGCCAATAACTGCCATTTTGAAAGACCTTCTAATCTTTAAAATAATCTGGAAACTTCCTCTTCACAGCGCAACGCCCTTCATTGCGGCGTGACGTGCCTTAACCGTTGGCTCCTTCGAAAACCATCAACTGTATTGCGGTGCGACAAGCCCCATTGCAACACAATTCTCTCAACCAAATCCAAATATAGCTACATTGATTTTTCACGGGGTCAAGTCATTGTGGCGTGACATACTCTATTACAACGTAACATTGTTGTTGCGGCGTGATATACTTCATCAACTCCAGACTATGCTCCATTGGGGCAATCTCAGGCATTGTGATGTGAAGCCTTCACTCAAGCCAAACAAAGCTACACCATTTCTTCACGGTATCTCGTGCGCCCCCTGCGGCCTTCCCCGGTGATCCTCCTGCGGTGATCCCAACTTCCGGCGCCCTCCTCGTCTAGGCGCAATCGGTCCGCCCTCCCGTTGCGACTCCACCTCCTCGTCCAGTAGCTGTCGCCCGCCTAGTCCAGGCGATCCCGACGTCCTCCAACACTTACCGGATGCCTCTCCCGGCGCTTATCGGTTCCTACGTCGCCTCCCGGCGTTGCCCGCCCTTGCTTCTTCCCGGCTTCAATCGACCCCGCCTTCTTGCGGCCTCTCATCGCGGCATCCCGCTCTCCACGGCGCACCGCTGATCCTGTCATCTTCTGCAGATGTCTGACGCCTCCATGACAACCTCTTCTGCTCTGCCCCAGATGATCACCGCCTCCACCTGCCTCGTAGATGAGTGACTCGACTCCACCAACTTCTCAATCTGGCGGAAGACCGTGTTGATGTCCCTAACGAGAATGAACCTTGACTCTCACGTTGAGGATCCTCCCCCCCAACATCTACTGATCTCAAATATTGTCCTTGGAAGCTTGCTGATAGCAAGATCTTCGCTTTGATTGTCAATTCTATGGATCGCTCAGTCAAGGACGTCACCCGATCGTCAATTCTATGGATCGCTCAGTCAAGGACGTCACCCGGACTCTAAATACAGTCAAGGAACTTTGGGATTCCTTGAACATCATGTATTCCGAGACCAATAATTTGGCTCGGGTCTCCGATGTTCTTCAGCGACTGTCGCAGATACGACAATAGGACCATTCCTTCCCAACATATTTCATGCAATAGAAAGCTCTTTGCGATGAGTTACAAGAGTTGTGGCCCGTTCTCCAGACACCGGCGGAAGCTCAGGCCCAACGGGACCAACTGTGCAACTTTTATCTTCTCAATGGCCTTGCTCCTGAGTATGCATTGATGACTACCGAGATGCTCGCCAACCCGTCTACACTGGAGATTCCCTAGGTGTATCATCTCTTGGGCAAAGCCCATCGGGCTCTTCCCCCACCCACCCCCATCATCGATCACTCTGCCCTCTTCGGTCATGGCAGTGGACGCTCTTCGGGCACTCGTGGACGTGGCCTTGTGGAGGGCTGTCCTCGTTCCCTTTGTCAACACTGTGGCAAGCTCGGCTACCTGATTGACCGCTGCTGGGTTCTTCATGGACGCCCATCTCAACAATCGCGGAAGGGTCAGACAGCGGTCCAGGATGCTTCCTCGTCAGCAGCAGATCTTCCATCATCTCTGGACCTTTCCATGATGGACCTCCGGACGATTCACGATCCTCGAACCCCCTCAGGACCAGGTCCGTCTTCGGCTTCTCTTGCCCACTTTGCTGGTTCCGCTGCCTTCGTCGGTCGTCGATCCCCTGTCTGGATGCTCGACTCAGTTGCCTCCGACCACCTCACCGGTGATGCTGGTATGTTGACCTCCTACTGTCCTTATGCTCCTTATGCTGGTTCATCAGCCATCACCGTCGCTGATGGCTCCACTATCCCCATTGCGGGTTTTGGTGCATGCTCCCTGAATTCATCGTTTCACCTGCCCTATGTGGCACATGTGCCCTGCAGTTCTTTTAACCTTATATCCATCAGTAAGCTTACAAAGGATTTCAACTGTGCTGCAATATTTACACCCTCTGCTGTTGTCTTTTAGGAGCAGATGACGAACCGAGAACTTGGTAGAAGCCAGCTTCGAGACGAGGTCTACATGTTCGATGGACCAGCAACCGTCGCCTGCACGTCTGTCTTTGCCCGTGCATTGGACCTTCATTCCCGGTTGGGACATTCACCCGCCTCTACCATTCATCAACTATTTTCAGATATTAGTCAACATATTTCTTTTCATTGTGAGTTTTGTATATTTGCGAAACATCATCGCACTTCATACATTCCTCGAGTGGATACACGAGTCTCAAAACCTTTGGATATGGTTCATTCAGACGTTTGGGGTCCCTGTTAAATGTCTCCGCTCGGACAATGGGCGCGAGTATCTATCCACTCCCTTTCGACAGTTTCTCCAGGCGAAAGATATCATTCATCAGACCTCCTATCCCGATACACCCCAGCAGAATGGAGTGGCCGAGCGGAAACACAGACATATTCTGGAGACTGCTCGTGCCCTCCTCTTCCACCGACAGGTGCCTCTGCTCTTTTGGGGAGATGCGATCCTTACTGCTATCTACCTTATGAAATGCCTTCCTTCTTCTATCCTTCAGGGGGAGACTCCTTTTTGAGCTTTGTTCTCCTCCCTCCCTCCCTCACTCACTTCCACTTCGGGTGTTTGGATTATGTTCGTGACACTCGTCCCGACCTCTCCAAACTCTCTCAAATCCCTCCGTTGCATATTTCTTGGTTATTCACGCACTCAGCACGGATATCACTGCTTCTCACCGGACCTATAGAGATATGTCATCTCTGCTGACATCTCGTTTGTTGAGAGCTCTCCGTTCTCCCTTCCCTCTTCCCATCCCGACACTGCCATTGATGATTGCCTTCCTCTCATCATCCACCCTCCTCTGGTGTCTCCCTCTGTTGATCTCCGTTTTGGTAGGGTCTACCCCCGTCGCTCATCAGCTGTATCCCCCGTCCCGACCACCGACACCATCGTCCCCGCTTTGTCCGATGCTTCTGCCCCGACACCAGACGACTTGCCCATTGCACTCCGGAAAGGTACCCGCTCTTGCCAGAGTACTCATCTATTTACATTTTCATACAAGGGTCTGTCAGCTCTGGAGACGATATCTATTCCCCGCACAGTTGGTGATGCGAAATCTCACTCGGGGTGGCTAGAAGCGATGCGGGATGAATTGCAGGCTTTGGAAGACAACCATACTTGGGATCTCGTCCCCCTTCCGGCAGACAAACAGGCGGTTGACATCAAATGTATTTACACAGTCCGGCTTAATACCGATGACACTCTCCATCGCCTCAAAGCCCGCTTTGTGGCAAAAGGCTTCGCGCAAACATATGGTATTGACTATTTTGATACTTTTTCTTCAGTTGCCAAAATGGCCTCCGTTCGATTATCCATATCTCTGACTGCTCATCATCATTGACCTCTTCATCAACTGGATGTCAAGAATGCCTTCTTCCATGGATTTCTTGAGGAAAAAGTTTATCTACAGCGGCTCTTCTGATTTTGTGCATCCGGCGCCGAATCCCAAGTCCGTCGACTACGCCGCTCTCTATATGGTCTCAAGCAGTCTCCTCGTGCTTGGTTTGGCTGATTCAGCACTGTCATCACCGACTTTGGGCTCTCTCGCAGCATGACGGACCACACCATGTTCTACAGGGCGACATCCTGTTGGTCGTATATGTGGATGATATCATCATCACCGGAAGCGACTCTGTTGGAATTGCCCACCTCAAGGGGCATCTTCACCATCTCTTCCACACTAAAGATCTCGGCCCTCTCACACACTTCCTTGGCATTGAGGTCTCCCGTTCTCCGGACACCATCTTCCTCTGCCAACGGAAATATGCGTTGGATATTCTGCAGGATGCTGGGCTGACACATGCCACCGCTGTTGACACTCCTCTTGAGCCTGGGGAACGGTCTCTCTATGACTTCTCGGCACTGTATTCACAACCAGAGTGGTACCGTCGGTTGGTGGACAAACTCAATTATCTTACCATGACTCGTCCCGACATAGTCTGCATTGTTGGTAAAGTGAGTCAATTCATGGAGCATCTGACCACTTCTCAGTGGGATGCTGTCATTCATATCGCCAAATACATCAAGAGAGATCCTGCATGTGGTCTTCGCTACTCCCACCACACTCATCTGAATATTGAGGCCTTCTGTGATGCTGATTATGCTGGTTGACTTGCTACCCGAAAATCTACTTCTGGCTTTGCCGTGTTCTTGGCAGACAACCTCATCTCTTGGCGCAGCAAGAAACAGACTGTCGTCTCCCGATCTAGTGCGGAGTTTGAGTACCGTGTCATGACCACCATCACTACGGAGATCTTTTGGTTTCGACATCTCCTCCAGGAGTTTGACTTTCCTCCATAGACATCTGTTCATATCTAGTGTGACAATCAGACAACCATCAAGATTGCTTCGAATTCTATTTTGCATGAACGCACAAAGCATATCGAGGTGGACTGCCACTTTTTCGCCACCACCTGGAGCACAATCATGTCAGCTTTAGCCACATCTCGACGGCGGACCAACTTGCTGACATCATCACCAAAGGCCTCCTAGTGGCTTGCCTGGCTTCGCTCAGTTCCAAGCTGGGCATTCACAACTTCTGCGACCCAGCTTGAGGGGGAGTTTTGTTTGGTCTTGTCTGATGTCATCTTTCTTTTGTGGGACTCGTGGTCCAAGCTGGGCATGTCCAGCTTGAGGGGGAGTGTTAAACCCCTTTTTTATTATTCTGGGTATTTCCGAGTTTCACATCGGAATACTCCTCTATGTATTTTTTTTTCTCAATCTATAAAAGAAGGCCCCCGCCTCACCTTGAGGTAAGGAGATTTCATCTTCTACGGTTAGAAATCTAACAATATACCTCCTCAATGACTGACTTCCAACCACTTTCCAGAAATTCCAGCTTCACATGAAATGATGATATCTGGCAGCTTGCTCATGTTCTCTCCCCCCTAATGGGTAAACTCTATCCATCTCCTTGTGTGATACCAATTCAAGTGTTGCGCGGAGGTAATAGTGCTTTTCATATCATTCCACGATGGATGACTCTTCATACTGGTATCACTTTCACAGCAGTCATCAAATTCTCCCCCTACATGCATCACCTTCACTTCCTTGCACCAAGAAAAACAAACAAACAAATATATGAGAATAAGGTGGCTTCTCTTTTGCTTCTTAGTGAGAGAAACAAGGCTGAGAGCTGCTTCTCAACCCAAAAACTCTTTTCATTGCAGCTTCATTTTTGTGAGAACTCTTCATGCTTGCTCCTTTGACTTTCCAAATATGAATTTTCGTTGGGCAACATGGTCTTCTTTCTTTCTTCAATTTTCTCCTTACATGGAATTGGTCTTTTCACATCAGTTAGCAAAGTATACTCATTTTCTTGTGCTTGCTTCACCTTATTTGCCATTTTCAATTGGTCTGACCAAATCATCATGCATTCTTTAAGAACGCGCTTAACATTCTTGGATCTTTCACATGATTTCTCAAGACTTTTTGGGTCACCCTTCTTAGGAAACTTCTCAAGAATTTCAAATTCTTCTTTATTGATGTCTTCCACTAAACCAATCCTTTTGTTCCATTCTAGAATTGATTTTCTTTATTGTTCCAACTTGTTTCTTTTAACATTGATATTCATGGTTTGCTTGCAATGATCCATGATGTGACCTTTTCTTCAACAACAAAAACATCTCTTCTTTGGTGTAGCATCTTATACAATCTTCTTGGCTGTGTTTTGTTCAGTCCTTTGCTTTTGTTTACGCCTCGGGGGAGACTTACTTTCACTCTTTCTTTTATTTCTTAACTTTTATGATCTTCTCTTTTCAACAACATACGAATCATGCTCGACGGGGGTAAACTGATAGGAATGCGGCAACGGGGTTGTTCGTGTGTGGGTATGAGTTCGTGTTTGCTAGGGGTAGTGTTGTACTTTCTTGTAGTTAGTAGGTTGTGGCTATTGGCAGCAGATAAGGATAATAAATACGGGCTATGGTAGTAGGTGGGGGGGATAGGATTGTTTGGTTACAACTTGGCTGTAAGGAGGCCTCGACCTTGGCTCTAGGGGATGTTCGTGGAGAGTCTTCGTCTTTTTTTCCCCTTCTCCTTCCACTGAGACTGTTGTAATCTCATATGCTACTGCTAATAAAACTCCATAGTCTTATCAATTGGCGTGTTCATTGAGAGAAGCTACGGTGGAGTTGAGTTTTTAACGAATGGTGCAAGTACAGGCAACTGAAGCACTTCAACGGACGGAGTGACATCAAAATTAGGCAGGCCATATGTAGGGGTTCCAAACATTGATGGAAGGCCTTGCTAAGGAATAGGCGAAGCTCGTGAGGCAGCAACGCGAGCTTATGATCGTGTTGCGGGAACAAACGAAAGTGTTCATTGATTTTTTGACATGATAGGCAAATTTTGGACATTTGTCGCAAGTCGTGGAGAGAGTTCCGCTAATTACGGAGGATTGGCGAGGCAAAGAGAAAATCGATACACCTTCTACTCTCTGCCGTAAGGAAAAATTCGCTCGTAATCTGAGTCGTGGAGAACGTAGTGTGGCGAATAACAATTTTTCTCATAAGACTCGACTTTCGGGAGTACGTAGCGAGGTGAGGACAGGGAGTGATGCCTGCATCATGAGTAGGGGAAGTTTGGCAAATAGGTCTGGAGTGGCCCATCTTGTATTTTTTGTTCGACAATCTACTCTTGGATTTTCGAAACCACTGCTTGAAGCGACCACTCTAAAGCCAAAATGCGAGTTGCAAGTTGTGTTACAGGAGCAGCCAAAGGCTATCGTTGACTTGTCGGTTTGGCAGGTTCCTCCGGTGCAATCGAAGCGAGTGAAGGACGGGGTGACAAGTTTGAAAGAAATCAACTTGAAAGTCTTTCAGTTTGGACGAGAAAGGTTCGACAAGGAGCTCCTAGTTTCCACACTGGTTCGGTCTGAAGAGGTAAATTATGTTCCGAATTCTAGAGTGTTTATGTGCGCCGAACTACTTACTGCAGCTGAGTTGAGGAAGAAGCTAGAGACTATTGTGGCTTCAAACGAGCTGAGCGAGCAGCTCAAAACGGGAGTTGCAGATGCATAGGAAGAATGTAAGGAAAACGAGAAGCTCAGAAGGCTGTAATTGGGAGCTACAAACGGCTGCTAGAAGAAGCTGCGGGGCTGAAAGGAAAACATGGAGGTTCGAGAACCACCGCACCGAAAGGAGTATCATCGTGTTCCTAATACTATTGCCATGGAAGAAGTGAAGGGTGCAACTGTTATAGGAGAAGCGTCTATTGTTCTCCCTTCGGGAGGGGCTGGTCACGATCTATTCGATTCTTAGTCCACTTTGGTTGCTTTGGCGGAGGGAGTTGCTACCTGAAAGATTTTATGAATGATTCAAGTTTAAAAGTTATTCAAGCATTCAATCAACAACTGCCTCTTTATTTGAAAAGTGTTAGCTGTTCGGGTTCCGGTTCAGGGGGTGTTACCCCACAATGCCCACGCCCCCTATTTTACACACTTATCAGCGGAGGGGCAAAATGGGGAAAGAGGCTTCAGTTAGTGGGGTGGGGACCAACAGTTAGTTCGACCAGTTTATTAGAGGGAGGGGTCGTGACTCTGCAGCAGGCGGTTAGAATATTTCTTTCTGTTGGAACAGAATGAGCGGGAGGCAGTGGCCTGACTCCTGAAACACCTCTCACTTGCAACAGGCGGATGTTGGAGGAAGTTTTTCTATCTTCATCCTGTTGTAATGATTATTCTTCCATAGCTGTAATACATGAAACCGGTAATATCATTCGGAGTCCTCTCTTCAGTTCTTATTACTCTATTTTCGTACACACACACACCGGTAATATCATTCCGAGTCCTCTTCTATGGAGAGTATAAGGGTTGCCATGACTTCAATACAAGAAAATATGGAGAAAATGATGTGCGGGCGGAGTGAGAGCCTCCGTGTAACTCAGAACGAGGCGTAGCAGATGGTGACGTGTGTGATGTTGCGGGTTCGAAATTTGGAAGTGCAAACCATGGAAAGACTGAGGGGAATAGAATCGCATATTGAGCGTAGTTCGGAAATTGGGAAACAGAGTGGTAGCGCAATTAACAAAACAGGAAGCAGGGAGTACGACGAGCGTTTGGAGAAACTTCCAGCTACTGAGGTAGCCAATCAATCGGAAGAGCTGCGCAGCGTTACGCAGAAGGTGGAATTACCCACTTTTGCTGGAGACGATCATTTTGGATGGATTACCAAAGTAGACACCTACTTCCTGATAAATTGAACTTCGGAGGATATGAAACTACATTATGCACAAATATGTATGGAAGTCACAACGTTGTATTGGTTTATGTCCTGGAACAGCGTTGCACCGGGTGCTACCTGGAGCACTTTCAAGTCACCATTTCTGGACCGATATTGAAGGAACACTGATGGAGATCCATTGAGATTTTTGAAAAATCTGAGACAAACAAGCTTGGTGGATGATTATATTGAGGAATTCAAACAGATTGCCTTAAGACTGCTTTAAGACTGCCCAATTTTCCAGAACCATGGTACATGAATTTGTTTATGGGGGGATTGTGTCCTGAAATAGAAAATCGAATTTCGATGCATGAACTGACAAATAAATTTCGAATGATAGTCTTGGCGAGGAAAGTTGAAAGGGAATTGGTTAGTGAAGTAGTGCTTCGGAGTACTCGCTCCCGCCCAATGGTACCTCCTATTTATCGAAACTTCGGAGTGGCGGCAACAAATTTTTCTGTGCCCCGACCGGTCAATGAACGAAACCGTTGCGACGAGGAATTGCGGAGGGTGGTCGGGGATGACCGCTGGAGTGGAGTTAGAGCACTTAGTCAACAAGAGCAGGAAGAACGAAAGCAAAAGGGATTATGTTTCTGCTGTGGCCAACCATTTAGACCCATGCACAAATGCCCCGATAAACATCTGCGGTTGTTGGTCTGGGAGTATGAGGAACCTGAGGAACAATAGGAGATCAGAGACATGGCAAAGGCTGCAGAAGGGGAATTAGTGGCTGGGGATGAAGAACTAGACGGGATGCCAGTCGATCGGCCAGGGGAGCTGGTGGAGTTACGCAACATGGGTGAGGTTGGAGCAGATTTGATGATGCTTGCTGGAAATTTAACAGGAGTACCGGTACTGGTATTAGTGGATAGCGGAGCCAGCCATAATTTCATCTCTAGGTGGCTTGCCCAAATTTGCAAATGTGAAGGTTAATCGGACCAGACCCTTCGGTATAACTCTCGACAACGGATCTCGAGCCCACTCACAAGGCTTGTGCAATCAGGTTCAGATCAATCTGGAAAATTTTGATGTTATAGTAGACGCTTTTGTTTTCGATATAGGGGGGCCGGATGTAGTCTTGGGAATGCAGTGGTTGAAGAGTCTGGGAAGTGTGTTGACAGATTGGGGACACAAAACGATGAAATTTTTGTGGCAGGGGTAAGAAATTAAGCTTCAGGGAAAAACGACTGTGGAGGTGAGTTCCGAGAGGCTACCAAACCATGCTCAGACAAAGACCTTGTTGGTTGAGGGGTGGGCTTGAATGGCGCCAATCCAGTTACCGACAGAGGGTGCAAACAGAGAGCTGGCTGACCAACTTCAACTGGAAGAAGTTCTGAACAATTTTCAGACTATGTTCGACCAACCATGGAGTCTTCCACTGCAGAGGGACACAAACCATGCTATTAATTTTGTGGCTGGGGCAGCTTCAGTTAGGATCAGACCCTATAAACTAGCTCATTACCTTAAAGACGAGGTTGAACACCAAGTTAAAGATATGTTGGCTCAAGGGATAATCCGACCTAGTTGCAGCCCATTTGCTAGTCCCATAATTCTTGTTAAAAAAAAAGATGGGAGCTGGATAATGTGTGCCGACTACTGGGCACTAAATAAACTTACCTTCCCGGATAAGTTTCCCATTCCCATCATTGAGGAATTATTGGACAAGTTGTAAGGAGCATCGTATTTTTCCAAGTTGGACTTAAAATTTGGATTTCACCAGATTCAGGTTTGAACAATGGATGTTAATAGAACGACCTTTTATACACACGAGGGACACTTTGAATTTCTTGTCATGCCATTTGGATTGATGAACGCCCTAGCTACCTTTCGGTCCACAATGAACAAAATGTTTAAGGAGTATTTGAGGAAGATTGTTTTGGTATTTTTCAATAATATTCTGATCTTTAGTAAAACTTGGGCGGACCACCTGCAACATTTGAGAACAGTTTTCCGGGTACTGCAGGAGAATCAGCTCCACCTAAACTGCAAAAAATGTTTTTTGGCACAACAATCCGTGGAGTATTTAGGCCATGTCATTTCTGCTAAAGGCATTTCGGTGGACCCATCAAAGATTGAATATGTAATCGGCTGGCCCCGACCACAAATTGTAGGAGTCCGGGGATTCTTGGGTTTAACAAGTTACTATAGGAAATTTGTTGAAGGATATGACAAGGTAGCAAAACCCCTCACGGAATTGACAAAAAAGAATAATTTCCACTGGACACCGGCAGCTGAACAGGCCTTTAAAGCCCTTAAAAAATGTCTAGTTTCAGCTCCTCTTCTCGCCTTACCTGATTTCCCACAGCCATTTACCATAGAATGTGATGCCTCTGGTCTAGGGGTTGGGGTTGTTCTCATGCAAGCTGGACTACCGATTGCCTATTTCAGTAAGGCTTTAGCGGATACAAACCTCTCCAAATCAGTTTATGAAAAAGAAGTCATGACACTTGTCTTAGCCGTACACCATTGGAGACAGTATCTGGTTGGGAATCATTTTATCGTTTACATTGATCACAAGGCTCTCAAGCACCTCCTTAGTCAACGTCTACACACGGCAAATCAGCAAGATTGGCAGACAAAACTTTTGGGGTTTGACTTTGAAGTTATTTACAAACCAGGGCGCCTAAATCAGGCAGCAGATTCCCTCTCCCGCCGGGCTGCTGGTGATTTCGACAGCTCTAACGAACCTATACATTTAGGTTCAGCAGTATCCGAACCTCTTTGGTTGGAAATAGAAATTATTAAAGCAGAAAATCAACAAGATCCGGTGCTGAAGAATATTGTTTTTGCTGTCCAGCAACATCCTTCTACACAGCCCAGGTATGATGTCCGACACGGCTTGCTATTCTTCCAAGACCGGCTCGTTTTGTCTTCAAAATCCAGCCTTATACCAAAGTTTTTACATTATTATCATTCTTCACCAGTAGGGTGGGCCATGCTGGATTTTATAAAACCTATAAACGGCTAGCTGTTGGCCTTTTTTGGAGGGGAATGATTAAACATATTCAACATAAAACTCAGGCTATGTCTCCAGCCGGTCTCCTCAAACCACTTCCGATACCTGCTCGGGTTTGGGACAATATATCGATGGATTTTATCTCCAGATTGCCGGAGTCCTAAGGATTTAGTGTTATTTTGGCGGTTGTGGACCGCTTCACCAAATATGCCCATTTTTTACTATTACGCCGTCCTTATACGGTCAAGGTTGTTGCTGAAATTTTCTTCAAGTAGGTAGTTCGATTACATGGCATCCCTAGCTCAATCCTTAGTGACTGGGATCCTATTTTTGTCAGTAATTTTTGGAAGGAGTTATTTCACTTGGAGGGCAATACTCTTAAAATGAGTTCTTCTTACCATCCCCAAACGGATGGACAAACAAAAATTGTTAATAAATGTCTTGGTACATATTTGTTTTGTTTGCTTCCGAAAGGCCCCTAATTTGGTCCTAATGGATGCCCTGGGCCGAGTATTGTTACAACACAACTTCCCATTCTTCTACTAAGATGACTCCTTTTGAAGCAGTTTACGGGCGAAAGCCTCATGCTGTGCAGCGGTTTATAGAGGGTTCTACTCCACTTGACACGGTGTCCACTCTTCTTGCTGAACGAGATCAAATGATAGAGCAGCTTCAACACAACCTCTCTCGAGCCCAACTGATAATGGTTTGAGCAGCCAACAAGCAATGCCAAGATGTTTCTTTTGATGTTGGGGAACTTGTTTTTGTTAAACTTTGGCCAAATATCAAGACTTCCAAGTCCCACAAACTGACTCCCAAGTTGGCTGCCTGCCATCATGGTTCCTTTCTCGTTGAAGCACGCCTGAGGAACACCACTTATAAACTGACTTTGCCGCCTACAACACGGATACATCCAGTTTTCCATGTTTCACAGCTCAAACGTGCAGTCGGGAATTATCCTGTTCACTCTGAGCTTCCAGAATTGTGGGACAAATCCTCATCCTCCGGTTCTCGTCCAGCAGTGATCTTGGCTACCAAATCTACACCTGGGTATCCACAAGGCACTTGGCTGGTTCAGTGGCAAGGGCAACCTAATGAAGAATCAACTTGGAAGGATGCTGAACACATTATTTCCCAATTTCCATATTTACATCTTGAGGACAAGGTGCCAATTGCCGAGGGGGAAATTATTAGATGTTCGGGTTCTGGTTCAGGGGGTGTTACTCCACAATGCCCACGCCCCCTATTTTACACACTTATCAGCGGAGGGGCAGAATGGGGAAAGAGGCTTCAGTTAATGGTGTGGGGACCGACAGTTAGTCCGGCCAGTTTATTAGAGGGAAGGGTCGTGACTCTACAACAAGCGGTTAGATTATTTCTGTTGGAGTCTGCATCCCACATCGGACTTATGGTCCCATGTGGTCTTAATTATTCATTATAAAAGAACCTCAAGGTCTCCTTTAGAGAGTACCTTAGGATTGGGGTCTCTACCTATTTTATCATTCTACATGGTATCAGAGGGAACTTAATCCCGAGCTCTCCCTCCCATTTTTTTTATTTTTCCCCGTCTAGGGTTTCTTATTATCTCCCCTGTGGGGGGCGGCGGCCCCCCATGTAGGGCTGGGTTTATTTTCTGCCGCCGCCCCTCCGGGCTCGTTTTCCAGGCGGCCTCCCCGTGCTTTCTTGGCGGATCCCTCCCTGCTTCGGCCTCCCCTCTGGTGGATCTCCCCCTGCCGGCATCTCCCTCCGCATCGCCTGTGGCAGTCCTCAAACCCGCCTGGACGGCTCCCTCTCGATGGCTCCATCCCGACGGCGACCCTTAGTGGACTCTCGGCCCCGCCTCCTGCTGCGGCATCCCGACGCCACCTCCCTCCCGCGATCGGAGGTCCTCCAGATCGGCGACGACTCCCTCACGAGCCTCCTTCCCCGTCGTCCCCTACTCGCTGCGCGCGACGACCCCGCCCTAGATCGCGCCTCCCATCGCCGGTTTCCTGTGCACCAGACCGGCGCAACTCCGTCTCTCGTTCGGCCGGCCCGCCCTCCGAGCGATTTCCCGATGAACCTTCGTCCTGCCCGGCTTCCCCAATCCTGTCGGCCACGCATTCCCTGCGGCGATTCCCAACCCCCGCACCTTGCGCGACGCCTGATGGCCCTCCGCCTCCCTTCCTTGTGCGTCGGCTCCTCCCATCCAGCGCGCCTCCTTTCGGCTGACGTTGGACCGCCCACCTCCCTGCTCGCGGCCCTCTCCTGTGGTTCGTGACACCACCAGCGGCCTCATCTCCTGCTACGCGTGCGCCTCCTCCAGACAGCTCCCGTCCACTGTGGCTGCTCCTCTGCCAGGCACCCCCGCCTCCCGTCGCCGACACCTCTTGCGGAATCCCTGCCTCCCGTCGCCGACATCTCCCAGCGACTCCCGGCAGCCGCTTCCCTGTCCGCCGGCACGCCCTCACGCTTCCTCCACCGTGACGCAGCACGTCGACCGCCTTGGATTTGGGCCTTTTGGCGCCGCCAGATCCCGCAACGATTCTGCAGAATCCCCGCCTCTCATCCCCGACCCTGCAAGTGCGGCTTTTCCGGTGCTAGTGTGGCTTTCCTGGCGTATCAGTGACCGGCCCCGCTAGTGCGGATTTCCTAGCGTTCCGTCAACAGGCCCGGTATGTGTGGTCGCTCTGCTGCGCCCGCGACATCTTCTTTCATCCATCATCCTGAGGGGGAGCTGCGATCTTGAGGGGGAGCTACGATCGTCGCTTGTTTCTTTTTATTTCATCTTGTTTTGTGATCAAGTTGGGTATGTCCAGTTTGAGGGGGAGTGTTTGTAGCGTTTCTTGTTTGCTTTGTATTGTTGTTGCTTTGGTCTCTTTTCTTTATGCATCCAAGCTAGGTACACCTAGCTTGAAGGGGAGTGTTGGAGTCTGCATCCCACATCGGATTTATGGTCCGATGTGGTCTTAATTATTCATTATAAAAGAAGCTCAAGGTCTCCTTTAGAGAGTACCTTGGGATTGGGGTCTCCACCTATTTTATCATTCTACAATTTCTTTCTGTTGGATCAGAACGAGCGGGAGGCAGTGGCTTGACTCCTGAAACACTTCTCACTTGCAGCAGACGGACGTTGGAGGAGGTCTTTCCATCTTCATCCTTTTGTAATGATTCTTCTTCCATAGCTGTAACACATGAAACCGGTAATATCATTCTCAGTCCTCTCTTCAGCTCTTATTACTCCTTTATTTTCGTACACACACACCGGAATCGTAACAAAAAGTAGTTGTTTGCGCATTCTACACCAGCTTGCAGCTAGTACTGTCTGTGCTGAAGCCATGGCTGCCACTAGTGTGGGTATATCTCAGGTTGCTATTAGAAGCTATCGGGTGGCAAGGTGACAGTATACAGACACTTGTTCATGCCCCGAGAAAGAGAGGGAATGTTGTTACCGAAACTGGAGTTGGAACTAATGAAGCTCCAAGTCCTGCATGAGACAACTATTGGTCCTTCTATGCGTAACCATGGTACCAAGGCACTGTTCGGAGCTTGGCAATCATTCCTGGTTTGGGAATTCTTTCTGCATCACATGATGGGTGGTCCCATCAGATTATGGGCAACAAGTGGCCAAGTGTTAATGGAAATGGTTGGTCATGCTTCCATTTTCTCTTCTATTGCCTCACACTCATCTGGACTTGTTGTCAGTGGTAGTGAAGATCGTATTGCAAAAATCTGGAAAGGAGATTTGTGTACAAAGCATAGAACATCCTGGTCATGTCTGGGATACCAAGTTCTTAGATGATAGAGTCATTGTAATGGCATGTTCTGACGGAATTGCACATATTAGGACCACACATCAGGATAGAGTTGCTGAATCAATAGAAATTGATTCATACATTGCCCTAATTTCTCAATAAAAGAGCAGCCGAAAGAAGGTCGGAGAATTGCACTTGAATGGCTTAGCAGGGCTGGGGCTCTAAAGATTCCAGAAATTATTAATGTCCAGACAAATATTGTCAAGAGGGGACAATGGTGTTGCATATTTATGGGACATGGGAGACCAAAAATGGGATAAAACCGGTGAAGTTGTTGATGGACCTGATGCTGGGTTGCAACGTCCTTCCCTTCATTATGATTACATTTTTGATGTTGATATTGGAGTTGCGTTTCTATTCCTAAATTGTCATACAATTGTTCAGATAATCTCTATTCTGCTGCTGACCAGTGGCTTCTTTGAGAAAATCTTCCACTTTCCCATTGACAGCAAGATGTAGAGTTCATACTGCAGAATTCTAGACAAAGAAACTTTGCTCTTAATGCTGCATTCTGTGTCCCAAACACAGGCTCCTTGCTTACATTTGTGTAGGATCCTCCAACAAGCCTGTTTTTTTCTATGAAACCTACTTTTAGAAATGGGGTCGGTCTGTCTATGCATATTCAGGTATTTCATCATGTTTTTCACTTTGAGGACAAGGTGGATTTTCGAGCAGGTGTAAGTGATAGGAATGTGGCAGCAGGGCTGTCAGTGTGGAGGCATGGGTTGGTAACTGCCAGGGGCAGTGTTGTAATCAGCAGGGTGGATAGGATTGTTTGGTTGCAGCTTGGCTATAAGGAGGCCCTGACCTTGACTTCAGGGGATGTCCATGGAGAGTCTTCGTCTTCTTTTTTTTCTCCTTCCACTGAAACTGCTGTAATCTCGTATGCTGCTGCTAATAGATCTCCACAGTCTTATCATAAACTAGCACTCATCATCACACTGACAGAGTCTATTGCAATTTCCAGAGATTTTCCAAGCTTCCAAATCCATTCATGGTGGTCAGATTCATTCTTATCTTCTGTGAATTTTGCCTCATCTCAGCAGGATCTCTCTTGACTTCTGGTCTGCTCTCCCTTGACGCAGACCTTCTTTGTCTTTCAATGATTGTTATATTATGCCAATAATTAATGGCCTTGTGTCCAAACCTTCCAATGAATCTTGTTTTCTTGCTTTTCATCACATCCTGGCCTGCTTTAACACCTTGCTGTTTCTGGACCAAACAACTCTTCTTTTGAGCTTCTTTTGGGGAACAAAAATCCCTGCTAGTGCTCACATCCATCCTTGATGTAGTAGTAGTTTTCTCAGCATTTTTCTTTACCCAAATATGTACAGAATTCATTTTGTAACCTGCACTTTTCAAGAAAACAGCATTTGTGCAGACAACATTTTTTGGAACCAGGGTTACCTCTTTCTTTGAGCTTACAGTAAATACATTTTTAAAAGATTTCAAGCCCTTCTTGCCATTGAAATGTGCCTTTTTTGAAATAAGACTCTCATCAGAAACTTCCATGGCAGTAGTACTTCTCTCACCATCTTGGGAAGACTCAGCTTATGTCATCTCCAGATTTCTTAGTTTGACTTCCAGCTCAAGACACTTCACGTTGAGGGTATTTTTCTCACCCTCAACCGATCTCATTCTACCTCCCTATTCTTTCTTTACCATCTCAACTTGTTCTTCACGCATCTCACCATTTTCTTGCAAAGAATTATTATGCTCCTTTATCCTTTTGACGTTGATCTTCAATTGAGCATTTTTGGCGACAATAATTTCATCCAATGAATGAATATTTTCTTCAAAGACCTTAATAATCTCAGCTTTCTTATCAAATGCTTTCTTCAATTCTTCTTCAGCCATAGATATATTTCTTTATAAAGCAATGAGAATTGTTCTTTGGCTTCAACTAATTTGATGAGATCTTTGCATACTTGCATATTCTTAGCCTATGCATTTTCCAATGCATCTGTCTCCATCTCTAGCCTGTGGCTTTTTATCCTGCAGATCCTTAATGTACTCAAATATGAAAGCGACAACTTCAATAGAGATCCTTTTCAAGTAATCCTTAATTTCAGAGTAGAAATCACCAAATGAATCAATAAGAACAAACTTATCACAGCCTGAACTTTACTCTTCAAGAGGATAATTATCAACAAATACAACAGAACAATTATCACTTCGATTACCTTTTAACTACCGGTTGATCCTCTTTCTCTTTTATCACTTGTGAGATCTTTCTCATTTTCTTAGCTTCTTTTTTCTTCCCGTTTTTCAAAGTGCTGGCTCAAACTTCCATGTTGACAGTGACATAGACTACCTCTTTATTCTCCGACTAAGGCATCTCACAAACTTTTTCAAATCCGCACTTCATGTATAACAGATAAAAACAACCGGGAAAAGAAATGGATCTAACCGGTGGTAGAACTTTGTGCTTTGATACCAATGGGACCGGGGGGGGGGGTGAATCAGTGTGATATTTTTACAAGATTCGCCCCCCGATTTGGGCGATTACATCTTTGTTGTGTTCGGGTTGAGTCCGAGACACATGTGCTTCACTAATTTCATAAAGTGAATACACGTGGGGAAAATATCATTCTTAATTCCTGAGGCTAACTCCTGAAAGCCTTTCTGTCTCTTGACAGGTTCTCTATACCGACCCCCGCCATTTTACAATGATGTTCCAATCTCCCCTTCTTGAACAAGATCTTCTCTCTACTCCAGGATGTCTTTTCATCTAAAAAATGTATCTTATTCCTCAAACTGAGGTCTTCAACAACCAGTTGATGTTCAGCAGCAGCAACATGCAAGTCGGCCGCTTCCTCTCAACTTCAGAATGATCAATGTGTGCATGAAACATGTAAGCACTCGTATTCTTCTATCTTTTTCGAGCCTTCTAATAATCTTCAACATCAGTAGCTTCTCATTCTTCAAGAACTTCAACGACCAGTCGATAATCTAATAGCAGTTGCACGTTGGATTCTCAAAAAGCCCTCTCACTTTTCTTCTTCAACACAATGGATATTCTTTGCAGTACGTCGTTGGCTTCTCTTCTCTACTTACTCCTCTTCCTCTTCCTCATCCTCTTCTGCTTTTTATAAACTCAGAATAATATCACGTGAATATTCTTTTCCATAATTTGAAATATGAAAATCCATGAAATTCGGCATCGTGATCTTCTCATTTAAAACTGGTCAAATAATTCTCAAGATAAATCCACCATTCTCCATTCTCTATTTAAACTCTTCGATCTTCAATAAATAGGAGTCAGTCCTCCCTGTAGAACCTCCATCTTTTTTGCACAAAGATCTTCTAAAAAGCTCATCTTTTAATTCTTCATAATTCTTTTTGTTTAATCTGGTTCCTGATATCCCGAGAAGTCCTGCAGATTTGTTCTTCATTTATGATTTCAAATATCCGTATTTGAAATCCCATAATTTGTCGTGCGAAGTGTTGCGGAATCGTCGGGAGTCGCAATGACAGAAACGAGAAACGAAAGAAAATGCAGAGGAAAAGAAAGCACTCAAAACACACAAATTTACGTGGTTCGGGAATTATCCTTACGTCCACGGCGAGACATAATTCTCACTATAATCGGGAGCACAATGAGTTTTTCAAATTGGAAACCCTAGCCCGAAATGGGCTACATATGGAGAAGACGATCCACTGTTCCGAACAGGAAGTCCGCGTCACTACAGTGATAGACGACCACCTTTGTCGAAAGTGCTACAGTAGCTGTCGGTTGGAAGTCAAAAGTGCTACAGTATAGTTGACTCTGAAGTCCACACTACTATAGTGCCTGTCGGTGTCAGGCGGTCAGCTCTGCTACAGTGGGCAGAAGATGCTACAGTGCCGAAAAAATTGGGTTGGGGGGGCCTTCAGCCCCCGGACCCCCGGAGTAGGGGCGCGTTGCCCCCTGCAACCTCCAATGAGCTCACCGCGGAGCTCGACCCGCAACAGTTGCGGGCCACAAACATTCGGCCCAACCGAATCGGGCTACACCAATCCAACACGAAGACCTTCTCAATTATCCTCATTCAATTCTCTTTTAAGACTCTACTTCAACTTTCATTCCAGCTTTCGCATAAATCATTGCTTCTCTTTTCCACTTTGGCATGCTGTTTCAAGTGCAGAAACCCTTGCGGTACAGTGCTTCTTCTCACGGCACGAGCTAATCTTCACTTTTCTCCAGGTCTCATTTGGTTGCGGCGTGGCACTCCTACTGCAGCATGATTTCACTGTTCATTACAAACCAGAGCTGCACAATATTCTCATGACACAATATAATCTTCCGGAGTTAATCTCACGCAGCTCTGTTTTAGCTTCTGGAGTTAATCTTCCGTAGCAATGTATCTCCCGTGATTAATTTTCTGCAACGCTTGTTTAATCTGACATAGCTTTGTTTATTCCTACGCAGTGCCTGTTTAATCTTCCACAGAAGATATTTAATCCTATATAGCCTGTGTAAACTGTTTATTCTTACGTGAAGTCTGGTATATCATATTCTTCAAATCTGCATTCCAGAACTTCCAGAACTCATCTCCAAGCTTCTCAATTCATCTCCAATCGATCTCAGCCACCTCAAATCATCAAAATGTTTCAAATGACTTCATAAAATTCATAATAATATTTCCAAAGCTCCTCAACATAATTCCAAAGCACTTGCAGCAAATGTAAACTCCATTTAGTATTTCAATTAAACCTTCCACTGCCTTAATAATTCATCTTTATAGCTCAAAACACCTTTGATTTGTAGCCAGTTTCATTCTTCCTCTCAACAGTTCTTCAAGCTTTCCAGTAGCCAGCTTCTCAAGCTCATCAAGATTATGCAGTTGACAGTGCTTTCATCAACCATCAACACTTTCATTGATTCCTATCAAGTCAGCAATCATCACATATATAAGCTGCTTCTATGGATCTGTATATTCCAAATCTCCAAGCAGCAGCATCTTTGCTTTGTCAATCTTCATGGCCAACATAGGAGTAGATCTCCAATACATTAACGGATCACTAGCAACAAACATAATGGCAGACAACAATACTTATGATCCATATGAACTCCAAGCTGTGGCTCAAACCTTCAACCTCTTCATGCTAAATTTGAATTAATTTATTCAAGTGTTAAATTAATTAATTAACCATGATATGAAATCATTTAATTACATTTGATGTATTAAATAATTATATTTATTTAAATATATTTATTTAAATGAGATTTAAATAAATATATTATATCATATTTATTTAAATATGGTTTAAATAAATGTGATTGGATGGAAATATGTCACGTGAAGTCTTAAATTCATGGAAATTAGTTTTCCACAATTTTTTTCGTGTTTGAACGCGTCAGATATTAAGTGGCACCATGAGAGAACTTCGTGGAAATATTTTATTTGACTCTTCAAATGAAGAGAAGATATCTCACTCAAATGATTCAATTCACATCTCTTGGACCTCTATAAATAGAAGGGGTGCCTAGGGTTTTGTGTGGTGAATTTCGCATGGCTTAGTGAATCATCTTTTCTCAAAAAATGTGTCATCCCTCTGCCATATCGTAGTACATACTTCTCCACTTAGTTGCTAGCATGATGAGGTGAAGTCTGAAGCCCACCTTCATAGTGATCTTTATCAGTTTGTGGATATCCTTCGAGGCATCACTTACTGATTGGTGCTTGATTCGGATCAAGTGAGAATATACTTTATTTGACACAAGAGATCCCATCGAGGTAAAAATTTGATTTAGAATTTTTGTTGTCCGTTTTTCATACACGCCCGATCACTGCCTGAGCTGATCCAGGTTTTATGAAGAGTCTTACGTTTTCATGTGATGAAAATACTGTATTCTTGAATTGGTAATTCCCTTCACTGCAGAGGGGAGGGAAAGAATAACGAAAAAAATGCAGAAACATGATTGGATCCTCCCAAAGTGTTCCTCTTTAATTTTTCTTTGGTGCCCTGTGTATTGTATTATTAGGCAAAGGATGATGCGAGTTTATGTATAGAGAAGCCTTTATGTTATAATTAAAAATTTCTTCCATATAATGTCACCATTTTTGTATTGTTTGGCCAAATCATGTTTTTTCCAGGTACTCAAAAGCCCCAACTGATTTCACTTAAATTTCTTGTTCCGAGCTGCTAGGTTGGTTCTTGCTTTGGGTGCTGAAGCCAAACTTGATACTGTACCAGGTGCAGCAGAGTATGCATTCCCATTCAACACCTTAGAGGACGTGTTTGTAAGTTTTTAGCAAAGGGATGGCAAGTTTATTGTTAATTCATTTTAAATGGTTTTACAATTTAATCTTTTTGCAAAACAGAAGGTTGAAAATAAATTGAGTTCATTGGAGCGCAACTATTTTGGTAAAGATGCAATCCGTGTCGTGGTTGTTGGGTGTGGATATGCTGGGGTTGAATTAGCTGCCACGATATCAGAGAGACTGCAGAATAAAGGAATGGTGCAGGGCGTCAATGTAGAAACTACAGTGTGCCCAACTGCCCCTCCAGGCAATAGGGAAGCGGCTTTAAAGGTGGAAATCAGGATTTTAATAATTCTCCAATCATGATTTATTCCTCTATTTTTGGTGATACAAGGGAAGACAGTTTTGAAAATCAGTCATTTGTTTTTTGAATTTTGTAGAGTCAATCAGAAAACTCAAATTTGGACTGGGATCGAAACTGATGGTGAAACACGGCTCAGTTGTATGCTTTTGTTGGGCAGTATGTCCATCAATTTTATAAGATGTTAAAATGATCAATTTTACCTCATGTTATTTTTGTTTCCGTTAGCTCTTGTGCAACCCTGTTTTGATCAAGTGGTTTGGGATGAGAATGTGGTGTTATATCATAGGTCCAGTCTTAGTTGACTAGGTGATACAATCTCTGGTCCACAATACAAACTACAACAACAAACAAGCTTTAAACTCAATTAAATGGGGTCGGGTACATGGATTAAACGTCGTCAATTAGTTCTTTTGAAGATCATTTTTTCATTGAAATTATTTAAAACAAAATCATCTTGAATGATTTAAAGGTCCTTTTCGGTTTACCTCTACTTTTAATAATTGAATTTGTCATTAAGTTTATCCTATTAACGGGTGCATCCATAGGTCTTCTTCTAACATATCCAAACCATCTTAATCTAGTCTTAGTCATATTCCTATCAATCGGAGCCACCTCAGTTTTCTCTCAAACACATTCATTTATAATCTTATCCATCTTAATATACCCATATGTTCATTTTAACATTTTCATTTCTGCTACCCTTATTTTTCGTTCAAGGTGTCTCGTCAAAGGCCAACACTCAATACCTTGTAGAATAGTTGGTCTAATAACAGTCTTATAAAATTTACCCTTCAATTTCAAAGGAAATTTACAATCACAAAGCATCTCAGGCTTCTTTCTCCATTTTATCCATCCGGTTTGAATCCTATGAGAGGCATCTGTATTAATATCTCCATCACATTGTAGAAATGAGTTTAAATATAAAAAATGATCGATTTTTGAAATAATATGGGCTCCGAATCTTAGATCCATAACATTATTATACAATACTTTGCTAAAACGACACTCCATATATTTTGTCTTACCCCTACTAAGACAAAAACTTTTCGATTCTAAAGCAGAACCTTGATGCAGTTCTATCGAGATAGGGGAGTCTGTAGTATAACCTATTAGAGTTCTAACTCGAGTTAAACTACCTTAACGCATGTCTTGAATGAGTTTGATATACGACACTTGCATCCATTTTCTTTCAAGAGCTTTCCATAGAACCTCTCTAGGAATTTTATCATATGTTTTTTTTCCAAATCAATGAAAACCAAACACAAATCTTGGGCTTTTTGTCGACTATATTGGGTCCGATGCAACTTGCGAACACCTGAAAGTTATGCCTTCAGAACTTACAAGCTGAAAACCAAAGTACTGAAATGAACCCGTATTTTCGATGCACCAGAACATAGAGGACACGCCGCACCTAAGTCACCGTACCGCAACACACACCTCAAGACGAAACCCCGACAAGAACTTACGTAATACAACGATTGAAAGAAAATAATGACGAAAAAACAACACAAGTATTTATGTGGTTCAGATGTTAGTTCTAATCCACAGGGGGGAGTAGTGCGATCTTTTTTCTTGAGGAAATGGAAGATGGTTACATCATAAAAGTCATCTGGAACGAATGTTCCCATCCCACTATTTGAAGTAGAGTCCAGCTGGCGCTTACTCAATTCTTATCTTCACGGGCATCCTTTTGCTCGGTCAAAGACATCCACCGCCTCAACTCCTTCCGGTGTACAATGTGCACTTTCGGAAACTCCAGAGAGTTTACCCTTATATATCATCCTGAAGACCTTTACGTATTCCTTTGCCGCAAAACTACCAGCAAATGACCCTTATGTATCCTTCAAAATGACCCTTATGTAAGTCCTTTGCGTCCCACACTTCACCCTTAGATTTGTCTACGTTAATCTCTGATTGCTTGCTTCATACTACCATCATTCGGTTTGCTAGCTTCCGGACTTTGGGCCGTTGTAGCCACCACTTCACTATCTCCATCCGAGCATCGGAAATTAGACTTCCAAAATCTCTCTGTTAGTTCTAATAACTTAACCGGAAAATGGTTTTCACATGACCGAACCTAACAATTTCCGAATTGAGAATCAATTTCAGGCTTCACCACTAAGTCCTTCGTCAGTATCCGCAAACCACTTTCATTCACTGTTTCATTTTCACCCTTACACCGCTGTGCTAAACATATTTTGTATTAAAAATTATAAAAATATTATCAAATTGTGCATCATGTTTGATTAAATAATTTTGTGTTTATAACTGTTATAATGGGCAATGTTACTTGTTTTTATTGTTTCAATGTAGGTGGAGGTGATTTGGAGGGCCCTTGATGAAGTGAAAGAAAAATGGGTCAAAATTGCATAGATGCATGGACATCTGTCCACTGTTTTGAATAGTACACGAAATCCGTGCATCCAAATGGGCTGAAATTTTGTGGGCCTGTCCAAAATTTAATAGGCTACATTTCATATTAAGGAACCCAATCCTGATTCGGCTTGTATGGGGCCCATCCGAACTGATCTGTCCAAGCCACCGAATTTGGACCAAGTCAAATGCGGTGTTCTGTATTTTATCAATATCTTGAGCTGTAGTTGTCCAAACGGTGCCAAACTTTCGGTGGAGACAGTCAAGAGGCAGGGCTACAACTTTTCTATTTTCTCCAAAGCGGGATAAGACTGTCTGAAGGCCGAAACGCGTCGTACAAGTGGATTGATGAAATCTGTGTGCCCAAAACCACCTCCCACATTTCCTATAAAAGGGCACCTTGGGCTCCTCATTTGTAAGTTCGGCCAAGGAGTGAAGTGCTGCCAATTTGGAGTCCTAGAGGAGTCTCCTAATCACCTTGGAGGTTCTGGAGGTCCCTATCCTCATAGGGGGATCAACAATGAAGAAGGAGTTCAACCCGAGCTTCCTCCTCCTCCCGATGTCGAGCTAAAAGTTGGGTGTTCGTTGTGAGGGAGCTACACACATGTCAAGGGAGTTCCGATGCATACACTAGCTACTGGTTTGGAGTAATTTGGGTGTTTAAACATTTCATTCCATGTATCTTATTTTATTTTAGATTTGAATGCTTGATTTGATACATGTGAGTGTTATGCTCTTAATTTCTAACTGATCGGTGTGAGGTTTTGAGTGTGTAACTTGTGTTATTCCGATTGGACATCACAAGAATCCTTTTCATACCCACCTTATTGAGATTTCAATATGATTTGGAAGCTATTATTCCATGCATAAGTACTGGACCTTGACAATACGATTGTCACGTCAAGGTTTGGTCCTTAAAGCATTGAAATAAAAGTTTAGGAATTAATCGGGATTCCAATTAACTCCAACCAAAGAATTACTCTAAACCTAAGATGAATCTCTATGAACAATGAACTTGATATGTGTGTAGTGAAATCACATCGACCCTTTTATCTCATATTTCTCAAAATCCACTTGGTCACTCATCTTTTAAGCTATTTCAACTAAGTCATTGTTTTAAACTGTTTTCAAAACCACCCCCTCTCTTAGTCATTTTTATTAAAAATACACACTCTAAACCTACCAACGCTCCTTGAGAGACGACCTAGACCAGGGTCTGCCCTAGACTATAAATCAACCTTAAAAATATAATCAATTTGACGTGTCACGACAACGCGGTCATTCCCCCACCACGCTTCCGGTCATCCCAACCTGACTATGGCGCAACACCGCTTTAGCACATTTCGGACTACAGTCTTAGTTAACATATCTGCTAGATTCTGAACTCCATCCACCTTCCATACATCCGTCTGTCACGACCCTCTCCCTCCAAAGATACCGCAATGAGGGGAGAGAGATAATGACCCATGAGCCCCGCCTCCAGTAGTCCACGGTTTGACTACTAGCACTGAGGGTATAAAAATCTAATGTATGAGAGACATTATCCTCAATAATATAAATAGGATCGGAAGATAAGATGAATTAACCGCAATCAACTCCATGACATATATATAAGAAATTCAAAAACCATCCCACAATGCATGTGTAAATAAAACTGATATAGATAAAGGTCTCCAAAGTAAATACCCATAATAAAAACTAAAGCAGCGACGCAACAATTGTCCCAAGATCCGTGCTAGTAATGTCTAGCGCGATCCACGAAGTCCTTTTGGAAACATGAAAACCAGTTTATATACGTTGGGTGAGCATACATGTATACTCAGAAGGAAAACCGAAGTCTCTCGTGCACATGTGAAAAAGCATACTAATGCACCCGTGAGAAAACAGTAGAACCAAACAACACCTATACAGATATACTAACCAAATCCATCCTCATCCTAGCTCACTCGCCAAATAACGCATTTAGGCATAATAACGAAATATGAAGCATATCGATGAAGGGTACCCCACACCGCTTTCCCACTGATTTGCCCCTCTCACACCCCAACGTCGTACGTCCGGATGCTTCCACCTCTTCCGAATAACAACACAATACATCACATCTCGCCCGCAGACACCTGAACCATCACATCACATCTCATCTCATAACCAGTGTAGCAGGGTATCGTGAACATGAAGGACATCAACCTCGTGCCCTCCTCCTACCATGCACGACTCCCACCATAAGCCATCTCATCACACCTCGCTCGAAGACACCTGATCCATCACATCTCATCACATCACATGTAGACAGTGACACTCTTGACTTCTGGCCATCACAGCCTGTGCATATCACCAACGTCTGGAAGAGGGAGGGAGCTGGGAAGAGCGGGTAGCCAGCCATCCATCCTCCTACCGGGTTGTTGGGAAAAACATCCCCCAAATAAAGGTACGAACCAACTCACAACTTTTCCTCACTTTGATGCTGCTTCTAAATGCATAGAACTCCACAACAAGCCATAAGCCACAAACCTTCTTTAATTAAAGCCAATTTCCAGATTATCTATTATCAACCAATTTCAATTAGAATTTCATTACACTTTCCAACCCATTAATTTATATTTATCAACCCACCATTTAAACTACACAACTTGTTACGGTTTATTCTTTTGTTAACAAATCCATGTTAATTCCAATACTACTCGGGCAACTATCGCAGTACAACACACAACAGGCATCACAACTCAACAGCCCAACAACCACATCCAACTTCCACCTTCCATCACATCGCAACCACTTTTGCAGCCTCGTTGCACAACCGCATCACATCCACTACGCATCCACAAACATGTCACGACACACACGCAACGTTTTCCAGATTGGGCATATGGGCTTTTATTCAATTCTACCTCTTTATTTAAGGGCATTATCACACAAGACATATATCTTGGTGCCACCAATTCTTTAGCCTAGTATAAGTGGTTAACCATTTATTTATAGTGGTGTCACAACAAATCACACAACATGGGTTTGACAACATATATCAAAACTGCAAAAACTGGTGATACTGATGGTCATGGTTTTCAGTAATACAACAAACATAAATAATCTCGATATCACAATATCAAAAAGATATAAAAGCATACGAAGCGTTCTCCTACCCCTTTCCATTTCATTTAAATCGGTTAATTATCTTTGTTAAGCCAGATGCAACTATCTTTCCAAGAGATAACAAGAGTAGCCCATCCCGCATGATACACATAAAGAAGAAATGAAAGAATTAATACCTGGAAGAACAGAGCTTTACACCAACTTGATGTACCAAAACAGGGGGTGCGTGCATAGGAGGAAACCGCCCGTAGGGAGAACTCAAACCAACACCGACAACAGGGCTCCACGACTCCAAGGGAAAAGTCTTCGGAACCTCTTGTCTCACTAGAGTGCCAAACCAAAAGAATGAAGACAACAAGGCTCCACGACTCCAAGGGAAAAGTCTTCGGAACCTCTCGTCTCACTAGAGTGCCAAACCAAAAGAACGAAGACAAGATCTTTTCTTTTGAAAGATTAGATTCGGAACCAGCGGGATTAGATGCGGTTTTAAATTGGCTATTAAAATCGGATATCTCTAAATCCATGCGACTCAAACATTTAAAAGGTCTCCGAAATTTTTAGAAGTTGATGATATAACTAATCCCCTTTGAAATAGCTTTAAAATGCATTAATTTAGGCATTAAAACCATTTTTTGTCAAAGAAACGTCAAAAGGTCAAATCTGGAAATTTTGGAAAAACTGGAAACACTGTTCAAAATGTGCTACCGTCTGTTCAAAATGTGCTACCGTAGGTGATCCATCGTTATCCTCTAAAACACCCAAAAACTCCCTTCCTCCACCAAACACCCCTCGACTTTCTCCAGACACCTCAAACACTAGATTTCCCGCAAAGTAATGGGTCAGAAGGTCTGGGCTGTTACATTGTCCTCTAATAACTTCTGAATGAAGTGATACTTCAACAAAATATGCTTTGTCTGAGAATGAAACATTGGATTGTTGGTCTGGTGAATTGCACTTTGTGAATCACAAAACACCCCATTTTCCTCCTAAGATCTTCCATCAACCCCTTTTGCCAGATTAATTCATTCCCAGCTTCCATTAATGCAATGTACCCCGCTTCTGTTGTTGAAAGTGCTACTATAAGTTGAAGTTTTAACATCCGACTTACAACTGTGCCTCCGTAAATGAACACATAACTAATGGTGCTCCTCTAGGTGTCTGTATCCTCTCCAAAGTCTGAAGCTGCAAACCCTTGCAACAATTCATTTGTTTCAAAGCATAGTGACAATCCTTCGAAACCTTTGAGATACCAGAAGATCCACTTAACCGCTTTCCAATGCTTTCTTCTGGGTTTTTCCATGAATTTGCTAACTACTACCATTGTTTGTGCAATGCTCAGCTGTGTACAAACCATTTCATACATCAAAGGTTCTAGCTGCAGATGCACAATGAACCTTTGCTATGTGCTCAGCCTTTGCTTTCGTTCATGGTGCTTTCTCATTGCTCAACCTGAAATGTTTGGTTAGGGGAGGGTTTACCGGCTTTGCCTCGCTCATCCTGAAGCGTTCCACCACCTTCTGGATATAGTCAGACTGAGTTTGGAACAATGTTTCGAACTTAAGTCCCTTACTATCCGCATCCCTAAGATTCGCTTAGCTGGAACGTGATCTTTCATTTCAAAACTTTCGGACAATTCATCTTTTAGCTCATCCATCCTTTATCGGATTGACAATAAACATGTCACAATCATAGAGAAGTAGGATGATGAAGCTCCCATCATTGTATACCTTCTGGTAACTGCAAAGATCATCATTGCTCCGGTTGAACTTTCGTTCCACTATAAAGGCATTAAACTTCCGGTTCCACTGCCTTGGTGCTTGCTTCAACCCGTAAAGGCTCCTCTTCAGCTTGCATATAAGATTTTAAATTCTGTTTATTCACGAAACCTAATGACCACTCCATTTAAATATCTTCATTTAAGTCTCCGTGAAGAAATGCGGTCTTCACATCTAACTGCTTCAGATGCAAACCTTCCATGACAACCTTGCTGAGTAGTGTTCGAGTAGTCGTGTGTTTAGCAATCGGAGAAAAGATCTTGGAAAAATCTATACCTTTTGTTTGTTGAAAACCATTCATGACAAGCCTTGTCTTGAACCTCTGTCTACCGTTTGCTTCTTCCTTCGACCGATAAACTCATTTGTTATGAAGTATTATCTTCCCAGTAATTCGATCCATTAGCTCCCATGTTCCGGTCAAATGTAAGGAATTCATTTCACCCCTCATGGCTCACTGCCACTCACTCAAATCTTTCAGACTTGCAGCCTCTTTCGGGCTCTCAGGCTCTCCGTTGTCCTTGATAAGCAAATAATGCAGATAACTTCCATATCTTTGCAATTATCATCGAATCCTGGTAGACCTCTGCAACTGTCCCTACGACTCTGCTCCTTTCTGAACCACTGCTTTCAAAACTTCATCTTCCGAAGCTCTTACTTTAACTTCCGCAGTCTTAAAGCTTTAGTACTTTTAGTCTTGACAACACCATCAGAACTCGACTATCTTTCGGAACATCCAGACAGTCTGGTGTTTCCAGTACTGATGTACTCCCTGAATTCTCTAGAACATCCGTAACTTCCAAACTTCAATTCAGTCGAACCTCAACTTGTGATGATACTTTGATCCCATCAACAACTTCCGCTTGGTTGCAATCTTTCTAAAAGATCTCTTCATTAAAGATTACATTCCGACTTCTGACAACATTCCCAGAGTTGTTATTCTAGATTTGAAATCCAAAATCTTTTCGCCGTACCCTACAAAGAAACATGCTCATGGCTTAGCCTCTAGCTTGGCTTTTGACATCAACATGGATGTAGATGAGTGACCCATAGACTTTGAGGTGAGAGATTTCAACCTTCATTCCGAACCAATAGGCTTCCGGTAATTCCTGCCCCAACGGAGATAATGGACTCTTGTTCACTAAGCAGGCTGCACATTTCTTAGCTTTCGCCCAAAACTTCTTTGCAAAACCAGCGTGGATCCTTATGCTTCTTGCTTTCTCAACCAACGTTTGATTTATCCTCCCCGTGACTCTATTTTGTTCTGGATTTACGGTTTTTTAAACCATATGCCTTTCTGCTAGCAGAACCCCCGGAACTCCCCACCATTATCAGACCTCAAGCATTTCAGTTTGCTTTCGGTTTCCTTTTCCACCAAGGCTCTTTATCGGGCTAAGGTTCCGAATAACTTGGACTTATGCTTGAGAATAAACACCCACACCTTCCGTATCCGCATCGTCGATGAAGGTAACATAGTACAATGACCCTTCGTGAGAACGAACTGATACTGACCCTCATATATCCGTATGAACCATCTCCAACTCCCGGCCTTTGGGCGTCTTACCTTCCGTTTGGAATGACACATTCTGCTGCTTTTCATGGATGCATTCTTCACATGTTCTGTACTCCATGCTGATGTGGAAATGTCGGGAGCCGCGACGATAAAAAAATGGATTGTTGATAAAGAAAAGGCAGAAGAAAGAAACGCTCAGGACCCAAAGATTTACGTGGTTCGCGAAATGATCTCTACGTCCACGGAGAGGCAGAATAACTTCACTATGAAAATCTGCGAGCACAAATTTACAGGGAGTATATCAGAGTTTTTCACTACACAAAACCCTAGCTTGGAATGAGCTAATAAGGAGGACGAAACACTGTTCCACCAACCGTCAGAAAGTCCGCTGTGCAACAATGAAAGGCAGTGGAAGTCCGTATCGCTACAGTGAAAGGTGACCACTCAAGTCAAAAGTGTTACAGTGGTCGGCGGCTGGAAGTCCAAAGAGCTACAGTACCATTGATTCCAAGGGTCGGTACTGCTACAGTGTCCTGTCAGCGTCAGTCGGTCAACTCTGCTACAGTGCCAGAGATGCTACAGCCCCCCAAAATTGGGCCGGGTACTTCAGCCCCTGGACCCTTAGAGCAAGGACGCATTGCCCCCTGCAACCCCCAATGAGCTTACTGCAGAGCTCGACCCGCGGAAGTTGCGGCCTGGTGCGCAATATCGGCCGGGAGCATTTGGCCCAATCATCATTCAGAAACGAATCGGACTACACTAATCTAACACATGCTTCCGATCATCAATCTTTTAGTAACTAGGATTTCATTCCTTTCTCACTTAAGTGACTGAGATGTTCATGTCATAACTTTGCGGAAGTTACTTGTTCAGCATTGCACCTTTTGAAACTCTCATTAGGTATAATGTTCCATCCTTCACTCCTTTGGCTGCTATGGAACCTCATGTGACTTTCCACACTCCATCCACAATGGTTGCACAGAAACCAATATCATTTAACTATCCTACAAAGATCAAGTTTTTTTCAACCCCAGTACGTGTAACATTCCTTGCAATTTCAGCAAGCTTCCGTTCTTTGTCTGAACGGAAACATCATCCTTTTCCGCAATCTCGATAGCACCATCGTCTACAAGATGTACCTTGTCGTATCTTTCAGAAGTATAATTCCCTATACTTCCTCTCTCAAATGTAGAGTGAAAAGAAGCTCTAGAGTCTATAATCCAAGACTCAAGTGAGCTGACGACACTCAATTGAAGACCACTCATATCTTCCGATATAGGATTTGCGGGTGCGCTTCCGGAAGTGTATCTTCTAGAATTGATTCTTTGTTCACTGCAGTCTTTTTTCTGATGACCTTTCCTTCAAAAATGCCAGCACATTGGGCCATCTTCTGCTGAATAACTATGGCTTCGACTCATCCATTTTCCTTTATTGTGACTTTTCCATGCCGCGGAACGTCCACTATCTTCCGCACTGTATGCATTTCCGATAGAAGCTTGAAACTTCTTCTGATGAATCTCCTTGTTCAGAATAAGATCCTTGACTTCTGAGAACAAGTCTACCTTACCGCTTGAGTTACCCACCGCGGTAATATCACAACTTACTCCTGTTCCCCGAAGCTCACCTTTACCGGTTCCAATGAATTCCGTATGATAATGAAGTCATTTATGTGATCAACTGTCGGCTTTCCGACATTCCCATGCCAAACATCCTCTGCAGGAGGAACATTTTGTTCATTGCTTTCAGCTTCTCATACATATTGGTAAGAATCTTCATAAGTTCCAAAGGTATCTTCACCTCATGGATATTAAAATCCATATTCTAGGCAAGTGACATCCAGATCATCGCAAGTGCTTTCTTATCCAGTTTTTCTCATTCTTCATTGCTTTTGGCTTGGTACCCATCAACAAAAGACCAAGATCCTTCTGCAGTTGACAATCCTCTATCTGCATCTTTCCGAATCCAAAATCCTTCTCGTTGAACTTCTCCGGCGTGACCTTACTCTCATCCAATGCCATTACTTTCTGAAGATATTGAACTCCCATTAAATTCTGAAGCACGTAAGAGGGATCACAAATTGTGAAACAACTTTGCTATGGTCTGATCGAAGCTTTGCAATCGAAGCTCTGATACTACTTGTTGGATCCGATGGAACTTCCGAACATCTGGAAGTTATGCCTTCAGAACTTAGAAGGCGGAAACCAAAGTACCCGAATGAACCTGCGCTGTCGATGCACCGGAACTTAGAAGACACACTGCACCTAAATCACCGCACCACAACACACACCTTGAGACGAAACCTAGACAAGAACTTCCGCAAGACAACGATCGAAAGAAAATAGACAAAAGAACAACAAAAGCATTTACGTGGTTTGGAAGTTAGTCCCAATTCACGGGGGGGGGGGGGGCTACAATCTCATTTATTAGGGAAGCGGAAGATGATTACAATACAAAAGTCACATGGAATGAGCGTTCCCACCCTACTATTTAAAATAGAGTCCAGCCGGTACAACCAATAACGCTATCTTTTGATCTTCATGGAGAGTGTGCCCATCCAACTCTTTGCGGACATCCCTTTATTCCAAGACATCCACTGCCTTAACTCCTCCTTCCGACGAATAGTGCACACTTTCGGAAACTCCGAAGAGTTTACCTTTACGTATCATTATGAAAACCCTTACATATTCCTTTGCTGCAAAACTGCCGTGAAAGACCCTTATGTATCCTTCAGGACTCTTACGCAAGTTCTTTGCGTCTTTGTACTTCACCCTCAGATTTTTCAACGGTAATCTCTGATTGCTTGCTTACGATTGCCATCATCCGTTCTGCTAGCTTCTGGGCTTTCGGATGTTGTAGGTACCACTCCACTATCTCCATCCAAGCATCGGAAATTAGACTTCCCGAATCTCTCCTTCCGCAAGTTCTAATAACTTAGCTGGAAAATGGTTTTCACACGGTCTAACAGATAATACTCCATTAGACTTCTAATCAAATTGATTATCTGGTCCACAGTACAAGTTAAAAATGACTGTTTCACAAGAATTAAGGAAATCATTTAAAAGTAATTGGACACATTGAATTTATCATAAATTATAATGTATTAAAAAAAAACATCTTTGATTCAGTGTTCATAGCATATTCTCTCTCATGATTAATGAAGCCATTTAAAAAAATAGAATTAAATGTGGTACTTTTTATGGAATAGTTGTGTTGAGGATGGCTGATGTTGTTTTTTGTTGAAGGTGGACATTTTGAATTCCTATGTTTTTCATTTGCAGAGTTTGGATTAAGCGTGCATATGAAAGTTTTGGAAGTTTGATTTAATATTTGAACTAAATATTGTCATGCTAAACGCATTCATTGAGTTCATCCCTTACTTTTCCTTTATAGTAAACTTGTTTTACAGTTCAATTTTTGTAGTGACATTATGACAAAATATTTATTTTTATTTCCCTGCACTGTATTATCCTCGTGCAAAAATCCATTCCGACTCGGTTCCATGCTGGTGTGCTAAAACTCTAGTTAAAGATTCTTGTATGAATTGTTTGATATTAGTTGGGTCACTCTGCCATGTTGAATTAGTCTTGTGATGAATACTTGGCAATTCTTGACATGCTATTCCATCTTTGTCATGCAAATGATACAATAGTTATAATTATAAGGGATGGGGAGGGGGGGTGTTATAGACTCCGTGGCAATTGAAGCCACTTCCTTTTTATTCACTGTTGATATTAGTATCATGTTACAGAAAATGTCAAATCTTCATTGACAAAATTCTTTTTCCATTTTCTGATTTGGAAATAGGTACTTGAATCCAGGGATGTGCAACTTTTCTTGGGCTACTTTGTTAATCGTATTAGAAAAGCCAATGCATCTGAAGTTGTGGACAAATCAATGAATACTGGAGTTTTGCAGCACACAAGTGGGGTACATGATTCTGAAAAATTTCTGTTGGAGCTTCAACCTTCAGAAAGGGGTTTAAAAAGTCAGATTTTGGAAGCAGATTTAATATTATGGACAGTTGGGAATAAGCCTGCGCTTCCTCAACTAGAACAAGGGAATGGGCTGCAAGACCTTTCCCTTAATGCTCGGGGACAAGCCGAGACCGATGAAACTCTTCAGGTCAAGGGCCATCCTCGCATATTTGCAGTAGGTGACTCTTCCACTCTAAGGGACTCTAGTGGAAGGATTCTACCAGCCACTGCCCAGGTATTAATTAATGATTCGGGTCTTAAGATTGTTCAATATACATATTGCCCTTTAAAAAAAATACATACCGTCTCTTTACTTTGCAGGTTGCCCTTCAACAAGCAGACTTTGCTGGTTGGAATTTGTGGGCAGCAATCAATGATCGGCCTTTATTGCCTTTCAGGTTGATAACTTCCGGTTCTTTCATTGGTGGTTTTAATTTATGAAAAATGTCAATAATTTTGGTTGATGCAACGATTATTATCACAACACATGTATAAAACGAAAAGGATGTGTGCAAGGTGTTTCCTAGGAATTGCTAGTACACTGATTTACACTTTTATCCAAATAGCTTTTTTTATGGCTATGGGTGTACATCTCACTTATTGTCGAGTGTTTTGAAGGGAAAAAAAAACTTGCTGTTAAATTCTTGAAAAAGGTCATTTATATGTAGTAGAAAAATACTTTTTCAATAAATAAAAAGATTCCGCTGTCTTGTTTTCTTGTCCATCGTTCTCTCTCTAATGCATGAATGATTTTTCAAGGACATATGTTTCTTTTCCTTATTGCTGTTCTCCTGAAACGTTTCTCCTTTGAAGAGTATAAAAAAAAATTATTTTTTGAAATAGTGGGTCCCTTGATTCTACTCTTAGCCATGTTTTTTATTTTCACCTGTGAGTTTTTGTTTGCGAGCCTGTTAAAAATGGGTCATCAACTCTGTCCTTGCCTTGAATTTCTGCATGGTTCACAACACATGTGAACATGGAAAAGTGTGTGTAGAGCCGTACTTCTTACCTTAATGAGAGGCAGAGCCCTTTATTTATAGATAGAGGAAAATGAATACAAGATAGAGCAGATCCATGTTAACACACACATAATTGGGTACAACACTCAACCTAGAACTAGTTTAGCTTGGAAGAAGAGTCCCACAAACAAAAAACAGAGAGAGGAAAACACAAAGACTGAACACCCCCCCTCAAACTAGGTCATGAATGCTGTGGATGCCCAGCTTGGTGCACAGAGAATCCAGTTGAGCTCCCGGCAAGCCTTTGGTGAAAATGTTGGCAAGCTGATGAGTTATTGAAATGTAGCTAAAACTGATATGTTTTTGCTCGAGGTGATGGTGAAGAAAATGACACTCAATCTCAATATGCTTCGTGCGTTCATGGAAAATTGGATTAGGAGCAATTTTCGTGGCTGCCTGATTATCACACCCAATATGAGCAGAATTCTGTGGTTGGAAACCAATTTCATGAAGAAGCTGACGAAATCATAGAATTTCAGTAGTGACCGTGACAACTGCACGATAATCAGATTCAACGCTGGATATGAAGATGACAGTTTGTTTCTTGTTTGTCAGGAGATCAAGTTACCAGCCAAAAAAACAGCAAACCTAGAAGTAGGCTTTTGGGGTAGATAAGCAGTCAACGTAGTCGACATCACAGAAGGCCTCAATATCCAGATGATCGTGATGTGAATACCGAAGACCACGAGTATGGTCTTTCTTAATGTATTTGACAATGCGAAGGACAACGTCCCATTGAGATTTTGTCGGACGTTTCATGAATTGACTGACCTTGTTGACAGTGCAGACAATATCCGGACGAGTCATGGTAAGATAATTGAGTTTGCCCACAAGACGACGATACCTATCCGGATGAGAATATGGGTAAGTGGCAACATGGAGAGTTCGTTCCCCTGGTTCAAGAGGAGTGTCAACGACAGTTGTTTGAGACAAGCCAGTATCCTGCAAGATATCCAATGCATATCTTCGTTGTGAAAGGAAGATGTTGGTTGGAGAACGGAAGACTTCAATGCCAAAAAAATATGCCAAAGGACCCAGGTCTTTGGTATGAAACTGTTGTTGAAGATAAACCTTGAGATGAGTAATGCCATGTGAATCGCTCCTAGTAATAATGACATCATCAACATATACAACTAACATGATGCAGCCGGAGGACGTTTTTCGATAGAAAACAGTGTGATCATTCATACTTTGAGATAGACCAAAGAAAGTGATGACGGTGCAAAATCTGCCAAACCACGCACGAGGAAACTGTTTGAGCTCATAAAGAGACCGATAAAGTCAACAAACATGAGATCCGGTCTCGGAGGCAATGAATCCAAGAGGTTGTTGCAGAGATATTTCTTCTTCAAGAAAACCACAGAGAAACATATTCTTGACATCAAGTTGATGAAGAGACCAATTATGAGCAACTGCAAGAGAGATAAATAATCAAATAGAGGTCATTTTAGCAACTGAAGAGAATGTATCGAAATAATCAACACCATATGTCTGAGCGAAGCCTTTTTCCATGAGACGGGCTTTACGACGATGAAGAATACCATCTGCATTTAGACGGACTGAATAAACTCATTTGCTGCCAACAACCTGTTTACCTGCTGGAAGGGGGACCAGATTCCAGGTGTGATTGTCGTCCAATGCCTGTAATTCATCCCGCATTGCTTGAAGCCAACTAGGGTGAGATTTAGCCTTAACAACCGTACGAGGAACAGATACCGTCTCCAGAGCGGTGAAGCCTTTGTGAAATTGTGTATAAAGGATTATTCTGACAAGAGCGAGTACCTTTCCGCAATGCAATCGGCAAGTCATCGGTGCCCGTAGCAGGTGCGATGGACGAAGTTGGGGAAATGATGTTCTCGGTCTGGGCATAGGGCATGTTCGATGGATGACGAGAGTAGACAGAGCCAAAGCGAAGATCATCTGATTGGGTCAACGGAGGCAGGGGTGGGTGGGTGGAGATGATAACAATGAAGAGTTCTTGAATGAGACATCAGTAGAGATGATATAACGTCCCAAGTCAAGAGAGAAACAATGGTAGCCGCGCCGGGTACGAGAGTAGCCCAAAAAGATGCAACGAAGGGCTTTTGGGGAAAATTTAGAGAGATGATGACAAGTGTTACGAACATAACAAAGACACCCAAACACGCGAAGTGGAAGAGGGTGAGGAGGAAGAGAGGGGAACATAGCTGAAAACGGACTCTCTCCCTGAAAGATAGAAGAAGGAAGATGATTGATAAGATAAGTGTCAGTAAGAATAGCATCTCTCCAAAAAGGAAGAGGTGTCTCTGCATGTGAAATAATAAGGCTCGGGCAGTTTTCAGAATATGATGATATTTACGCTCGGTCACACCATTTTGTTGAGGGGTATCGGGGCGGGATGTTTGATGGAGGACACTATGATTTTTGAAAAATTGCTGAAGAGAAAGATGATAAATATTCTCGGCCATTGTACGAGCGGAGACATTTAATAGGCTTGGAAAATTGAGTGTGAATTTCATGGTAAAAAGTTTTGAAAATATCACACCTCTGAACGATCATGAAAGAGATATAGCCATGAACTAAGTCGGAAGGGTTAACCGCACACGTCACCAAACAAGGAACATACCTCGCCCAATGATGTTTAGCAAACTTACAGGATTCACAATGGAAGGAAATGTGTGGACTGAAATGGGGGCAAAGCTTATGTAAGACTGAAGCTGGTGGACGACCATGGTGAAAATGTAGGTCGAGGGCACGAACAGAGGTGGATGAGCAAGAGATGGTGAGGTATCGAACATGCACACCTCATCATTAAGACGACCTCTACCAAGCCCCCGATTTGTCAATCGCTCCTAAAAAAACAACACCAGAAGATTAAATATAACAACACAATTTAAGTCCTTTGTGAGTTTATTGATAGAGAGAAGATTAAAAGGACTGCGAGCAACATGAGCCACTGAAGCTAGACGAATAGGAGTCAAGGGGCATGTACTAAATCCCGCAATAGGTATTGTAGATTCATCAACAACAGTAATTGCACCGGCATCGGTGTGCGGATGATTGATAGTAAGCATACCTGCATCACCTGTGAGATGATCAGAAGCACTAGAATCAAGCATCCAAGTTGTTGGTCGATGAAATACACAAGTGATAAGAGTGCACAATCTCAGCCATAGAGAGTTTCAGGTTGCGATGGATATTAGATGGTGGCGAGGATGCTGCCATGTTCGGAAGGAGATGGGGAAGAGGTAGCAAGAAGCCACTCAGCAGGAATAGTCAGAGATGAGAAATCTGGTCTCAATAAGAAAGACAGGGCTGCTCCAATGGTAGGTGTAAACTGTGATCACGGTTTGATGACGGCGTGATGTTGGAGAGAGATGCCATAGGTGAGCAGGGGCGCTGGGAGGTAGGGACTTAGAGCGCTAGATGCGTTTAGCTGGAGGGAGAGGTTGAGGTGCGCCTAGAGGAGGCGGAGGATGGGTGGTTGGAGGTGTTGCTTGAGGGCGTTCGGCGCATAGGTGCGCGCAGTAGGGACCACGAATCGGAAGAGTTGCCGCGTGACAGGAGAGGGCGGCGACCGTCAGGGGATGTGCGCAGGAAGAGCCGTCAGCAGGGGTGTTGGGGTGTGCTTGGGTAGTCCGATGCCATCAGGGGTGGCGGGCGGAGGTCCAGTCGCCAGGGGAGCCACATGGGTGGTCGGGCGCATTAGGAGGAACGTGCGCACAGGGAGAGCTGATGCGGAGGGAGCGGCAGGTGAAAAAGAGAGGCGCCGGGAAAGGGCAGACGACTTCAACGCGACGGGCCTTAAGCAGAGGCGTAGGGGGATGTCGATCGGGGTGGATGTGTGGGAGGGGAGCCGTGTCCGGAGGGGGCCGTCGAGGGCTTTCGCGGCTGCTGGAGAAGGGCGTTGCAGGGTGTGGCGACACACAGGGTGACATCGGGGGTGGGGGGTCTCACACACGGTGGATTGGCGCAGCAGGGGTGGAGAATAAAAACACGGGAGGAAGGGCTAGGGTCAGGTAACCTTCTCCGATACCATGTAGAGCCGTACTCTTTACCTTAATGAGAGACAAAACCCTTTATCTATAGATAGAGGAAAAAGAATACAAGATAGAGCAAATTAATGTGGGATTCTAACGTACACATAATTGGGTCCAACAGTGTGCAATATATGTGTTGATGGTGAATTCTCCTTACCTCAATGTGAGGCGGAAACATTTTTTTATAGATGAGTAAAAATAATTACGAGGGAAAGACCGATGTGAGATTCGGAAATACCCATTATACTTAAATGGGGTCCAACACCCCCCCTCAAGCTGGACATGCCTAGCTTGGATTGAGTCCCACAAAAAAAAAGACGACATTGAACAAGGACCATCTCATACTCCCCTCAAGCTGGGCCATGGATGCTGTGAATACCCAGCTTGGTAGTGAGAGAGTCAAGGCGAGCTTCGGGGAGGCCTTTGGTGAAGATGTCGGCAAACTGATTTGCCGTCGGAATATGGCCAAAGCTGATATGGTTCTGCTCCAGATGGTGGCGAAGAAAGTGACAATCCATCTCGATATGCTTCGTCTGTTCATGGAAGACGGGATTCGAGGCAATCTTCGTGGCTGCCTGATTGTCACACCAGATATGAGCAGAGGTCTTCGTCGGGAAGCCGAGCTCATGGAGGAGATGACGAAGCCAAAGGATCTCAGTGGTGACCGTGGCCATGGCGCGATGTTCGGCCTCTGTACTCGATCTGGAGACGACAGTCTGTTTCTTGCTGCGCCAGGAGATGAGGTTACCGGCGAAGAACACGGTGAATCATGAAGTAGACTTGCGGGTAGCGAGGCAACCTGGATAGTCTGCATCACAGAAGGCCTCAACATCCAAATGAGCATGATGAGAGTACTAAAGGCCACGTGCATGGTCTTTCTTGATGTATTTGGCAATGCGGAGGACAACATCCCACTGAGATTTGGTTGGATGCTCCATGAACTGGCTGACTTTGCCAACGACGCAGGCAATGTCTGGGCATGTCATGGTGAGGTAGTTAAGTTTACCCACCAGACATCGATAACTCTCTGGGTGAGGAAATGGTTCCGAGTCGGTATGGAGAGAGCGTTCCCAGGCTCAAGAGGAGTGTCCACTGCAGTTGCCTGGCTCAATCCTGCATCTTACAAGATATCAAGGGCATACTTGCGTTGGCAGAGAGAGATAGTGTCCGCAGAATGGGAGACCTCGATGCCAAGGGAAGTAGGTGAGGGGACCAAGATCTTTGGTGTGTAAGTGGTGGTGAAGGTGCGCCTTGAGGTGGGCGATTTCAGTGGAGTCGCTCCCTGTGATGATGATATCATCAACATAGACCACCAGCAAGATACAGCCGTTCGACGTCGTACGAAAGAAGATTGTGTGATCCTTCATACTGCGAGAGAGGCCAAAGGCCGTGGCGATAGTGCTGAAGCGGCCAAACCAAGCCTGAGGAGACTGCTTGAGGCCATGGAGGGATCGACGGAGGCGGCAAACACGAGAGTCGGCGCCAGAGGCACGAAAGCCAGGGGGCTGCTGCAGGTAGACTTCTTCGTCAAGAAAGCCATAGAGAAATACATTCTTGACATCCAGTTGATGAAATGACCAGTGATGATGAGCAATCAGAGATATGGATAGGCGGACAGAGGCCATCTTGGCGACCGAAAAGAATGTCTCAAAGTAATCGATGCCATATGTCTGATCAAATCCCTTCGCCACAAGCCGGGCTTTGAGGCGACAAAGAGAGCCATCGAGATTGAGACGGATCGTATCAATCCATTTGCAACCTTTGCCCGCAGGGAGGGGGACCAGATCCCATGCATGGTTGTCATCTAGAGCTTGCAGTTCATCCCGCATAGCCTGTAGCCACCCTGGGTGTGATTTGGCGTTGCCAACCGTGCGGGGAATAGAGATCGCCTCCAGTGCTGACAAACCTTTGTATGAAGATGTAAATAAAGGAGTAGTCTGACATGAGCGAGTACCTTTTCGGAGTGCAATCGGCAAGTCCTCGGGTGCTGTGACAGGAGCATCGGACGAAGTGGGAACAATGTTGCCCTCGGCCTGGACGGGGGTACAGTCGATGGACGATGAGAGTAGACCGTCCCAAAGCGATGACCAGTAGGGGAGACACCAGAGGAGGGTGAAAAATGAGAGGAAGACACTCATCGATGGTAGTGTCTGGATGAGGAGAGGGTGGAGTGAAAGAAGAGCTCTCAACAAACGTGACATCGGCAGAAATGATATAGCGGCGTAAGTCTGGAGAGAAGCACCGGTAGCCACGCTGAGTGCAGGAATATCTGAGAAAAATACACCGGAGGGATTTGGGAGAAAGTTTAGAGAGATTGGGGCGAGTGTCCCGGACATAGCAGAGACATCCGAAGATGCGGAGTGGAAGGGAGTGAGGAGAAAGAGAGGAGAACAGAGTATGAAAAGGAGTCTTCCCCTGAAGGATGGAGGAAAGAAGTTGATTGAGTAGGAAAGTAGCAGTGAGGATGGCATCCTCCCAGAAGAGAAGAGGCACCTTGCGGTGGAAGAGGAGGACACGAGCAGTTTCCAGAATATGCCGGTGTTTTCGCTCAGCCACTCCATTTTGCTGAGGGGTATCAGGACAGGAGGTCTGATGGATGATGCCGTGTGCCTGCAGAAACTTCTGAAAGGGAGTGAACAAGTATTCTCACCCATTGTCGGAGCGTTGACGTTTTACAGAGATAGAAAACTGTGTCCGGATCTCATGGTAAAAGGTCTGAAAGGTGGAGAAAACTTTTGTCCGACCGCGAAGAAGGTAAAGCCACGTCATACATGAAAAATCATCAATGAAAGAGATATAATATTTATACCCTGATTGATTCGAGGTGGCACAGGGACCCCATACATCTGAATGAACCAAATCAGAGGGTTTGGCGGCCCGTGTGTCAAGTCGAGGAAAATATGAAGTGAGATGGTGTTTCACAAAGGTACAAGACTCGCAATGAAAAGATAAATGTTGACTAATATCTGGATAGATCTGATGAAGAGCGGAGGCGGAGGGGTGGCCCAACCGAGAATGGAGGTCTAAGGCACGAGCAGAGACAGACGTGCAGGCGACGAATGTTGGGCCATCGAACATGTACACCCCATCTCGAAGCTGGCCTCTACCAAGTTCCCGGTTCGTCGTCCGCTCCTGAAACATAACAGAAGACGAGGTAAAGATAGCATTACAATTGAAACCCTTGGTCAGCTTACTAATGGAGAGCAGGTTAAACGGACTGCGTGGTACATGGGCCACCGAGGATAAGTGAAGGGATGAGGTGAGGGAGCATGTACCAAAAACGACAATGGGGAGAGTGGAATCATCAGCAACAGTGATGACTGAGGAACCAGTATAGGGACTGTGGTTGGAGAGCATACCTGCATCACCGGTAAGATGGTCAGACGCACCTGAGTCAAACATCCAGGCAGGGGAGCGATGTGTCACGGGCTGAGCGTCTCAGCACAGCGGTTCGCCCGTGCGGCACCCCAGCCCCCTCCAAGGCGGGCGGGGTTCAGCCGTCCAGCTCTTCATATGTGAGGTTCACTGGTTTCGTCATGCCATGGACTCATCAGGAGAGTGGCCCCAACTCCCAACCAGTGGTGTCAAGGTTGACACGCACCATCATCCTCTTTGTCGGGGCGACTCCCATCTCTTCGATAGGGACTAACCAGATGAACCGCAACGTTGATGTTCTTACTGGTGTGGGACATGACCCCCATGATTGGGTCGTGGCATTCTCCCACCACCATTCCATGCACGCCCTCGTGCATGCAGGATCATGGCCTTCTGTGTGTCCGCGACTGCTTCCAACTAACCGGTTACCAAGCATGGCCTCAGGGGACGCTCCTTCCTTGTCGTTGGCATCAATGGCCCACCCACTCTTTGGGTCGCAAACCACCGTGGTCCACCCTCTCTCTCAGGGTCGAAAACCACCTCCACGAGACCCACCCTTCATAGCGGCGTCTCTGCCTCGGACATCTCGCAAGCGCGACCTTTTGTGTCGTGTCACCTCCGCATGACACCCCGGGACTCCGCTCCCACCACCAAGGTCCATCCGGCAACATTCCGCAACACCACGAGGCACATTCCCTCTGATACCACTTGTCACGGGCTGAGCGTCTCAGCACAGCGGTTCGCCCGTGCGGCACCCCAGCCCCCTCCAAGGCGGGCGGGGTTCAGCCGTCCAGCTCTTCATATGTGAGGTTCACTGGTTTCGTCCTGCCATGGACTCATCAGGAGAGTGACCCCAACTCCCAACCAGTGGTGTCAAGGTTGACACGCACCATCCTCCTCTTTGTCGGGGCGACTCCCATCTCTTCGATAGGGACTAACCAGATGAACCGCAACTTTGATGTTCTTGCTGGTGTGGGACAGAACCCCCATGATTGGGTCGTGACAGATGACTGATAAATGCAGTGGGACCACCGGAGTGGGCAAGAGATGCTGATGAAGAGCCCGGTAGAGAGGTGGTCCTATGGTCGTGAATCATCTGGATCTCAGCCATGGAGAGATCCAAAGATGAAGGAAGAGCGGCAGCAGGCGGGGATGCATATCGGACCGCAGTCTGGCCCTGTCGTGGGTGCGGAGCGGGACGGCCATGAAGGACCTAGCAACGGTCAACCAGGTGGTCGAGCTTGCCACAGTGCTGACAGAGTGGGCGAGGTCGGCGGTCTCCACGACCGCGTCCATGAGGTCCGGTAGGGTGGCTACCGCCACGACCCAGGAGAGCAGTGTGATCAAGGCTAGGGATGGGTGGAGCAAGGGCCCGATGAGCCTTTCCAAGGCGATGATAGACCTGCGGAATCTCTAGGGACAAGGGGCTGGCTAGCATCTCTGTAGCCGACGTCGCATATTCCAGGTCGAGACCATGGAAGAGGCTGAAAAGACAGAGCTGGTCCCGCTGGGCTAATGCTTCCGCAGATTTTTGTGGAATGAGCCAAAGCTCAAGGAGTTCGTCTCGTAGAGCCTTCCATTCCATGAAGTATGCGGGAAATGGATGAGTTTGCTGGTGGAGAAGGGACAACCGCTGAAGAAGATCAGATACCTGAGCCAAATTATTGGTCTCGGAGTAAATGAGAGTCAAGGAATCCCATAGTTCATTGACTGTGTTGGCTGTCCGGGTGACGTCTTTGACAGAGCGGTCCATTGAATTGACCAACAAAGCAAAGATTTTAGCGTCCGCAAGCTTCCACGGACGATATTTTGGGTCAGAAGGTAGAGGTGGTGGATCCTCGAGATGAGAATTGAGGTCCATGCCGGTGAGAGACATGAGCACGGTCTTCCGCCAGACGGAGAAATTTGTGGAGTCGAGTCGTTCATCGACCAAGCGGGTGGAGGCGGTGATAAGAGGTGGCAGGACCGAGGCGGCCATCGAAGGGAGGTCTTCGGAAGTTGCGGATGAACTCGTTATTCAGCGCTGGACAGAGCTGGTCCCGCTGGGCTAATGCTTCCGCAGATTTTTGTGGAATGGGCCAAAGCTCAAGGAGTTCGTCTCGTAGAGCCTTCCATTCCATGAAGTATGCGGGAAATGGATGAGTTTGCTGGTGGAGAAGGGACAACCGCTGAAGAAGATCAGATACCCGAGCCAAATTATTGGTCTCGGAGTAATGAGAGTCAAGGAATCCTATAGTTCATTGACTGTGTTGGCTGTCCGGGTGAAGTCTTTGACAGAGCGGTCCATTGAATTGACCAGCAAAGCAAAGATTTTACTATCCGCAAGCTTCCACGGACGATATTTTGGGTCAGAAGGTAGAGGTGGTGGATCCTCGAGATGGGAATTGAGGTCCATGGCGGTGAGAGACATGAGCACGGTCTTCCGCCAGACGGAGAAATTTGTGGAGTCGAGTCGCTCATCGACCAAGCGGGTGGAGGCGGTGATAAGAGGAGGCAGGACCGAGGTGGCCATCGAAGGGAGGTCTTCGGAAGTTGCGGATGAACTCGTCATTCAATGCTGGACAAACGCCCGGAGAGCGGGTGCCGACAGAATGGGAGATTCCGGAAGAAGCCGGTAGGTCGCTGGAAGGGCGCCGGGCTGATGGGGAGTGGTCCGCCTCGACGGAGTCGGGAGAGCAGGCGTTGGGCAGCGCCTGGACAAGGGGTCGGGTGGGAGATATCCACCGCCTGGGAGATCCGCCGGGAGGGCAGGGAAATCCGGCAGAGGGGCCGCCGAAGGAGGTCGCCTGGACAAGGGCCGTTGCGCGCGTAGAAGCGAAACCGGGCAGAGGGAGGAATCTGTCGGGACTGGGAGAGGGCGACGCAGACAGCGGGAGATGGCGTCGCGCAGGAGTTCTAGAGCGGGACGCCGGGAAGGGAGGCGAGGCCGGGCTTCACCGGGAAGCCGCAGGAGAGGCGGGAGCTGGTGTCGGATGGGAGGAAGGGGGGGTTGCCGGGAGCTGTCGTGCTGGAAGGGTGGGGCTGGCGCGGGGTCTCTGGGAGCCGTCGTGCTGGAAGGGCGGGGTTGGCGTGGGGTCGCCGGGGGTCGTCGCGCTGGGTCGCGCTTGGACGAGGCTTGCCGAGCGCGCTGGGAGGGCGGGGTCCGCCGCGTTGGGAAGCGGCGCAAGGAGTCGTCCGGGCGAGATTGCAGAAGGAGCCGCCCGGGATAGAGCTGCCGGGGAAGGGAGGCCGCCGGGGAAGGGAGGCCTCGGGGAAGGGAGCCGCCGGGGAAGGGGGTGGCCGCGTAGGGTAGACCCGAGAGGAGGAAAAAAAAAAATAGATACGAGGGAGGGCTCGAGATTATATTCCCTCTGATACCATGTTGATGGTGAATTCTCCTTACCTCAATGTGAGGCGGATACATTTTTTTATAGATGAGTAAAAAAAATTACAAGGAGGGAAAGACCGACGTGGGACTTGGAAATACCCATTATACTTAAATGAGGTTCAGCAATATGAAATGTTATTTTATCTATTTTATTCCATTTTATAGTTGTATTTGTATGTGTAAGTTGATTAACATGTTTGTTTTCATAGCTTTAAAATCACAAGTCTTTGTTTCATGACAACCCTTTGCATGACCTAGTTGTTCCAATGGTGATGTTAAACTTTGGAAGCTAGAAGACATGTTTGGTTCAAGATGTCAATGTTGAAAAGTACTTATGACTCTTGTAACTTACCATAAACATGTTAAAAAGATATATATTTTTTATTTCAATTCTAAAAGATAATTGCACTTTAATTCATGAAGAAAATAATTAATATAAATTGCAAATAAGTCATATGCGATGGAGCACTTCAAAGGAAAAAAAAAAAAAAAACTCGCTAGTGTTTTAACCAATTTTATGCAAGTTTCATCACAACAGCCTAAAGCAAAAGACAAGCATGGTTTCATCGTGTCCAATTTTCTAGATTTCCCAAAGAGTTCTCCCAAACCATAGGTGGTCTAATATCATATTCCAAGAGACCATCTTGGTTACTTTTCCCCAACTGCATCTCCCCTCTGATGAGTCCCAACCAAGAGGGTTTGTTTCTGTCTTGAAGCATGTTATGTGTTGGATTTTGATGAGTGGAAAAGTGGTGGTCATTTTATCCCCTTGCCTTAACTATCCTATTATGTTTTCATTTCAGGTTTCAAAATTTGGGTGAGATGATAACTCTAGGGCAGAGTGACGCTGCTGTCTCTCCCAGCTTCATTGATGGTCTGACCTTGGAGGGCCCTATCGGCCATACTGGTAATGCGGCCGCCTAGACCTTCATACTTGTATCCTTACACATTTGGGGTCATGGGTTTTCATTTTTGTCTGTCCAGCAAGGAAGATCGCGTACCTGTTAAGATTACCCACAGATGAACACAGGCTGAAAGTAGGGGTGAGTTGGGTGACCAAATTTGCCCTAGACTCGGTTGCTTCCCTGCAGAGCTCCTTGACGAAGGCCCTGTCTGGCTCTTAGCACCGGGCGCAACCATGCTTTGAACCCCTCCGACAGAAAGCCCCTTGCCGGGCTTTATTGATGTACACATTTAGCAGCATCTTGAGGTACTTTGCAAGAAAAGGTGTTGTGGTAAATGAGGTTTGTGTATTCTTGGGTAATAATAAAAAGTGAATATTAACGGCAGTGGGAACTATTAATTTTCAATTTCATGACGAGACAACAACATGATGATGCTAATAATATATTGAAAAATCAAACTTCGTTATGACATATGGGGGGATCAATCAATGGCCCCCCCCCCCCCCCCCCCCCCCGTTTCCTCCTGAGCCTGGTAACCTGCCATTATGCTGTTGTTTTCCCCGTGTCTGTTTCATGATCTTGTCCATGGAGCGATGGTCTACTCCAAGCGTTTCATTTCAATTACTTCCATCTCAGCACAAAGGCTATTCAAGGATGGCCTTCTTGCGTTTCAATGTCACCATCTAGATTTTGATTCACTCTGGTTGAAAAATTCCAAGAGGATCGGTTGAGCATGGTTGCTTTGAGATATTCTCTAGCGCTTATAGGTTTCTTGTGGATCACTGTGGCATTGATTGATGAATTGACAGTTCTCATTCACTTTGAAACTACTGGACATGGATGTGTAGTTCTTGGAAGATCCAGGGATGTTGAATGGTTATTTAAAAAAAGGTCGTTTTCCCAATGCTGAATTGAATTGGTTTGACTCCTAATCCATTTGTTTCTAGTGGAAGCCTTATCACCCATTGTTATCATCATTGGTTCACCCGTCAAGATCAACCCCACAATGCTAAATCACTCTTCCCTTAAGTCACTAGGATATGCGTCAAGCTTGATATTTTAAATTCACTTTCGCAGCAGATCTGGATTCAGAATGGACTAGCGAGATTTTTCCAGGCTCTCTGTATGGAAGCCTTCCATAAATAATTCTGTTCTCGTTGCTGACACTTGGGGGTTCCTACTCGACTTTCATTGCTAGGGTTGTCTTTGTCGGGGCTTGGATTTTGAAGCTTTCCCTGATTGCTGCTACAGTGTCTTCTTCGATACAGATAACCTCGTTTGTAGTTGTGTTGGATGTGAATCATTCTACAGAGGAGCTAGCCGGGGAAGACATAGGAGCCTTAGCTATTATGGATGATTGAGCTCCTGCTTCTGGAATCGAATCGGTTACTGTTCTCAAGGTTACATGCCCTTTGATCAAATAAATTATTGCTGCTCAAATGGGCAATATTGATGCACTGATCGTACCAGAGTGGGGGCTTGCTTGGTTCAGTTGAATATCTTGGGTGATGTGGGAGTGAAGGAAATTACTTCAAGAATAGAGTGCAACAGGGAGTGAAAGTTACAGATTTAACGCAAAGTGGAGAGGTTGGTTCTACTATTTTGACACAAGTTAAAGGTAAGAATCCTACATTGATAAAGAGGGATTCACCCTTGTCCTATAGAAAAGACGGACAAAGAAAAGAATATTTAGCATCTCAGAGATCTATGGTCAAGTGCTCAGTGGACAAGTTGCTAATGCCCTTAATTATGAATGGTAAAGGTTCTATGAGTGATGAAGATATGCCCTAAAACCTATATATATTTAATGTGTAGGTTTATATCGTAGTGTACAATATATATGTGTCGCATGGTACGACATATAGGAAACCCAAGACATATCTTATGCCTTGGTGAAGGACATATTGTGTGACATGATATAGGATATCGTGCTAATGCATTGGCTAGGCAGTGTATGACATAGGCTAATCGTAATGTATGATGCACATGACATTTTATGATTGATTATGACATTCAAACGTTGTCACGACCTCCTCTTGTCAAAGATATCGCAATGAGGGGGGAGAGATAATGACTAACTCGAGTCCCGCCTTCAAATCGCTCCGAGTTGTCGATTAGCACCAAGAGTAGAAATCTCATGAAATGAGAGACATTACCCTCTATAATAATATAGGATCGAGAGATAATATGAATCATCCACAAACAACTTCATGACATAATATAAAAAGAAGCCAAAACCATCTCATATTGTATGCATAAATAAAACTGATACAGATAAAAGTCTCCAAAAGTAAATATCCAAAAGCAAGGCTAAAACAGTGACACAACAACTGTCCAAAAAGGTCCGAGCTAGTACTGTCTAGCACGATCCATGTAATCCTCTTGGAAACTTGAAAATCAGTTTATATATGTATGGTGAACATACAAGTATACTCAGTAGAAAAACCAAAACCTCTCGTGCATATGTGAAAGAAGCATGCTAATGTATCTGTGACCAAACAGCAGAACCAACAACACTTAAACATGTCAACTATCCATCCCAACCTCACCAAGACATGCTCACCAAATAACGCAAGTTAAGTGTAATAACATAATAAAAACCATATTGATAAAGGGTACCCCTGCACCGTTTTCCCACTAATTTGCTGCTCTAACACCCCAACGTCGTACATTCTGACGCTTTCATCTCTTTCAAATAACATATATCATCACCCCACAATCACGGTCACATCACATCACGCCCGTCGCCCCACAACACAGTCACATCTCATCTCGCCCGAAGACACCCGAGCCATCACATCACAACCACTGCCATAACCAGAGTAGTCGAGTATCGTGAACATGAAAGACATCAACCTCGTGTCCTACCATGCACGACCCCCACCATAAGCCACCCCACAACACAGTCATATAACACCCCTCTCGTAGACACCTGAGCCATTATCCCATAATACGGTCATATCACATCACATTTGAAAACACCCGGGTCATCACCTAGTGCACTAACAGACCTCCGACCATCACAGCTCATGCATATCTACTTGCATGGAAGAGAGAGCGGGTAGCCAGTCATCCATTCTCATAATTAGGATGTTGAAAAACACACTCCCCGTGTGAAAATAGGAGCGTCGACACATAATGCTCGATGCGAGTGGGGCGTGTATAGAGATTACAAAGAATATACAAGTATATACATATAGCCACACACAAGCCCAACCTATGAGTTCATAACAAAACACTAACCAACCCACAACATCTCCACTTTCACCTCTAAATGCATAAAACCACACAAACCACAAGCCACATCTCCCACGACCAACCAATTCCATTATCTAGCCCATTCATTTCATTATTTACCAACAACCTCATTTAACCACACTATCCATCATTTATTTGTTCATTAGTCATTTCCACCCCATTAACCAAACCAAACCCCAACCATTTCAATCATTATTAAATTATTATTCCATCACTACCCGAACATCTAGCACAAAGCAACCACACATCACAAACAGCTCATCATTCCCATCGAATCATCGCCTCGTCGCCCTAAAAGCTGTAACAACCCAGACTTTTTGAATGATAATTATTTCCTGAAAATGTGTGTTATATTATATTATACACAACAGAACCATATATCTTTAATAATGAAGTGAATATAAAGGGAAGTGTGATCATTTGGTTTCGACCGTAATATGACCGTTGAGAACTACGTTATAATTAAGTGTTTATAAGTAATGATGATAAAGGATAATTGATACAGAAAGAAGAGTCGATGACCTCAACCAGTAGAGTTATGCCGTTTGAAGCCTATTTTTCGGAGTTTGGGAGGGAGGTATCGTCATTGGGTTTTGTCCTTGACCAAGTCCAAGTTGAGCTTCTACAAGTAAAGTTTGAACGAAATCGCTTTTGGGAGAAGTTCAAGTTAGTGAAGATTAACACTCGAGCGATGTTAGCCGAGCCGCCCCATGAATCTATTACAATCGCACACATTACCCATAGGTCGTATGCAGATGTTATAAAAGGTTATTTGTCGAGGCCCTAGTTACTTGAAATATAATTTCATTGTATAAATAAAATTGTTATTCCATCAATTCTATTGTAAGAATAGTTTTGCTTAATAAAATTGAGATGAAATTTGATAAATTGATTTTTCAGATTGAAATTGTACTTTACAGAAAAGATATAAATATTTATAATAAACTAAGATATTATGAATAATATTTATTTTAATGAAATAGTATGATAAAAATACTCTTATTTAAATATAAATGATATTTTTTTTTCAAGTGTCAGAAATTCTATTATGCATTTTCGATCCGCTATTATTTTTAATAAATAAGGATTTTTATATTTAAAAGTTAGAATTATCATATGTGAATTATTCTGATAAAATAATTTTTTGAAATCAGCACATCAAAATTAGGTTAGGGTGAATTTATGAGAATTTTCTAAAATACATTATTTTTTCATGAGTAGTAAATATACAGTTTGAGTTTTTCGATATGTTTAACGACTTAATAATTATGTCATAATGATGTAATAATTAATTAACCACAATCCACGGCTTAAAATATGTTATTTTATTAATATCAAGTATTTTAATGGATTTTAATCAATTTACAGACCTATAATTTACTTTCTAAAATCACAAATGAAAATTTTAACATTAAAAACATTATATTTTGTGGAAACTTTACTTTTTCATGTCAAAAGAAGTAATATAAAATGATGATTGACTCTTATGGATTAATATAACATAAAATATGACTCAAGTGACCAAAATCATGGGCAAATACGATGTACAAGTCCATGGTTTTGCATTTTCCACAACCTAGGTTTCCAAGACCTATATTTAGAAATTAATAAAAAAATTCTCCATTTTTTCTATAAATACCCTCCAATTTCTCTATTTTCTTTCACTTAAAATTCATCATCCATAGAGCTCTGATAGTTTTACCTCCCAAAGAGTTCTCCCAAGGTGTCCTCAAGCCCCCAAGGTCTTAATCCTCAAGTTTTAGGAGTTACTCTTCAAGGTAAGAGAATTATCCTTCTTTTCTTTTCGATTCAAGAATCTATTTTCGTTTATGTATTCTAAATGTTATGGTTACTCTTCTATTACCCTTTTGATCATACCTTTACTATCAAATTCTGTTTTATCAATGAGAGATCCTCGTCCACTCTCATTTTACACTTTTTCAAAACCAAGTTTTATACCTGTTATGTTACCGAATTTACTTCTCAAAATTTCCCTCTTCTCCTCAAGAAATTCTCTTATTTTCTTTTTGTGAATACCCAAGCCTCTTTATTTTCCAAGGGTATTCATATAGATTTCAAAATAATTTATTTGATTATGGGATTAACATACATGAAACCCACATTCCTTTTCTGTGGGATGAAAATGACAAAATGATCATGTTTTTAAGCACTTTTGAAACGCTTTGATTTTAATATGAAACCTGTTTCTTTTATTCTCCACATGTTATTTATGAAATGTTTGATTATGATATATATACCTCACATGAAAATTAAGACATATTAAGGGTGCGCTCTGATAACGCTCCAATGCATTGGGTAAAGAATTTAATCTCTAGAGATGACATGTTATATGATACCTTGGTGAATAACCTTTGTAATTTTTACAACACCTTAGTGATTAACTTTGGTGATATTCTTATGAATGTCTAAATTAAATGTTGTAGCCACATTTCCAAATTATGATTCATGTTTTTTTTATTATGTTATGCCTCATGTACTCTTATTCATGTCATAATGATATTTCTCATGTTCTTATTGATATTCCTCAAGATTACATGTAAACTGCTCCCCTTGTTTTTTCTTACTGGGCCTTATGCTCACCATTTCATTTGATGTATGTCCACAGGTTATGAGATACAGTAAAAGTACTTAGGATGAACCAAAAAAGAAACATTTTAAGTTTAGAAGAATGTTTTAAGTTTTCATATATTATGTACCTTATTTCCAAGAAACTAAACCTTAAAAGATAATATGTTTGTACAATGTAATGAAAAGTTATGTAATAAAAAGGTGGGATGACATAGTTGGTATTAAAGGATAATTTAGTTATTTGTAGAAATTAGGATTTGAAAACTATATAAAGAACCCTATAGAAATGTTTAAATATAGAAAAACATCTTGGTATTTTGGTGAAATATTAATAAGTGGTTTCTGAGCAAAGAAACCCCTATATGGATATGAATAAGTGGATGCGGCTCTGACACAAATGTATATAGGGGTAACACCCGAAAACACTATTTTGAGTTAGACTCAAACGAGAATTGGTGCACGACAATGAGTCTTACTGCACTCCTGGTTTGACACTCATGAGGGATACATTTGGTCAATCACAAGATTTTTATGAACAATTATGAAGGATTTATAGAAATTGTAATTATTATTAAAGAATAACATAATTAAACATGATGTTTTAAGACATAAAATTCCTTTAGAATTATACGATTCTTAAAATAAACACGTTTCTCACTAAGGTTTTCTTTTTTTAGAAAATGACAGGAAATAAGAGGAACCATGTAAATGGTGAGCGCAACGAACCTTGCACTAACGACCCTACGATTGAAGCTGGAATGAAAAACTTCATGAGAATAATGAATCAACTAACTTGAGTTATGAACAATAACTTGAATCAAGCTGAGAGACCAGATTCACCTCGAAGAGAATAACTTTCTGTTGAGTGCTTTATGCGTCAACAACCACCTTCTTTCAGTGGATCTACCGACCCATTGATTGCTGAACAATGAATAAGCTCTATAGAAAATATATTTTCATTACTCCGTTGTTCGGAACAAGAGAAAGTCACCTTGGCTGTGTACCGCTTAGAAGGAGAAGCTGATCAGTGGTGATCACTGATTAAAAACACGAAGCCAAGAAAGGAGATTGATGCTATAAAGTGGGAAGAGTTTAGATGATCCCTTTTCAATAAATATTTCCCCTGTTTGATGAGAACAAAAATGGAGAAGGAATTCCTAGAGCTGAAGTAGAAGGAAAACAAATCTGTGGGAAGCTATGAGGCAAATTTTACAAGACTTTCTCGTTACATCTCTAGTTTTTCATGGATCATGATGGAAAGGTTAGATTCTTCAGTGGACTAAGACCACATCCACAGAAGAATCTAGCCAATCGAGACTATGACACCTATATGAAGATAGTGCAGAGTGCTATGAAGGATGAACTAGAGTTCAGAGAGACGCAGTAGCCCTATAAATCGAATGAAAAGAAGAGATCAATAGAGCAAAACTTATAGAGAGGAACTTTGATCACACACTACTAGAAAAAAAGCGCTGTTAAAGGCCCCCTTTAATAATGCTAAAAAAAGCTATGTTCAAAGGGTCCTTTAACAACATTTTTTAGCGCTGATAAAGGTCCCGTTGATAAAGGGTATATATATTTTTCCATGCCCACCCCCCTTCATCAGCACTTCCCACCCACACCCCTTTATCAGTGCTTCCCCCACCTCTTTATCAGTGCTTTAATAATCCCACCCTCCTACGCGCACCCCTGCCTCCAACGAGTTTCAAACCCTATACCTCCATTATATACATCAAAGCATTTTCCACTCCCCTATACTATTTTGTTTCACATTTTATGATATATCTATATATTTATATATTTTTCTACATTTTTTAATCCATATATTTATATATATATTTATATATTAATAAATATATTTTATATGTAAATATGTTTAATTATTTATTTATAAAATTAAATTTTTATGTGTGAATATATAAAAAATATGAATATATTGTTATATATTTGATTATAAATAATAGTATATTGTGAAAAATGATAAAATTTCAAAACCATAATATCAATATGAATGTAATATTTGAAAATAAATTCACTCACCACAAAAAGGCAAAAAGACCCCCATAAATGAGCCTAAAAATCCATCAAATGTTAAAAAATTAGGGTATGATGACTAAAAACACAGTTTTGGAGGCCTTTTGGGTATTTTTTGGCCTAAAAAAACATGACACATGTTTATCTCTATAATTGAGGGCGTAGAGCTCATCGCATGCTTCGATTTGATATGTGGTAGAGCCCAAACGAACAGCCGAATCAAAAGTTATGGTCGTTTAAAATTCGAGTTACATTTTCAACTTATTTTAGATATTTTATTAAGTTTTTGATTTTTTTTATCTTCAAATTGATATTAAATAACTATTTCTTGGTAATAATAATCAAATTATTAATTAAAAATATTTTTTTTAATTATTTTATAAGTTATTTCCACTAAATATCTTATTATTAAGTGTAAATGGAAATTTACCTTAACTAAAACATATTTAAAAAAATATATTATATTTATATCAATATTAAATATATTTGTATATTAATATATTTTTTTTAATGAAATATAATTTTTTTGAAGTATACTTTTATCAGTGCTTGTGAAAAAGCGCTGATAAAGGGGGGTCTTTTATCATCGCTTCTAAAAAAGTGCTGATAAACCCCCATTTATCAGCTTTTTTTTACAAGTCCTGATAAAAGATCCCATTTATTAGTGTTTTTTTAAAAGCACTGATAAAGTGTGGTCCTTTATCAACGCTTGTAAAAAAAGTGCCAATAAAGCCCCCCTTTAACAGTGTTTTTTTTTTCGCGCTGACAAAGGGGGTCTTTAACAGCGTTTTTAGCTAGCGCTTTTAAAGATCTAATGCTGGATAAACCCAGTTTTGTAGTAGTGACAAAAGAGAAAGAAAGTAATTGCAACTTCCCAAATGCAAAAAATATGAGATAAAACATTTGGAGAACTGCTTTCTCAGGAGCAGGAAATGTTACAAGTGTGGAAGAGATGATCATATTGCTCGGAACTGTCATAGCGTGGTGAAGTTTGAATTTCTCAACACTAACGACAAAAGGGAAGATGGTGCAAGCCCAACCTGAAGTCCAATGCTTCAAGTGTGGACAATTGGGCACTTTTCCAATCACTGTCCAAATCAGAAGACAATGGAGGGGAATCACCATCAACCTCAGCATAGTCCAAAAGAGTAAGACTATCACGACGACTGAAGTTGAAACTCCAAATGATGTTGTAGCAGGTACTCTCATTGTTCTCTCAAAGCTTGCAAGTACTTTGTTTGATTTAAGTTCTATGCAATCCTTTATTTCCTCCAAGTTTGCAAAGAATATACAATCAACCTCTGTAATGCTAAAAGTAGAGTTATCAGTCAAGACTCTTGGAGGGATTATTCAAGCATCGATAGTGTATAGAAACTGTAGTATTGACTTTGGTAAGCACAATCTCATCACAAATCTTGTGGTCATTCCCATGCTGGAATTCAATATTATACTAGGGATGGACAACCTCTCAAAGTATAATGCTGAGATCAGCTGTAGAAGTAAGGAAATCTCAGTAGTCTTGAATGGATAATCTATGGTTATTTTCAAATAAGAGATATCTCGATATGAGCTTTGTCTAGAAGCACGTCCCATAGCCTTCTTTATGAAAATGATCGATGAATATGAAGAAGGAAATGAAAGTATACGAATAGAAAATGTCCCCATTGTTCAGGAATATATTGATGTATTTCCCGAGTTACCTGGACCTCTCTCAGAAAGAGACGCTACGGAAAAATGTGTATTTAGCGGCGGTTTTTTTCCCGTGTCGCGGTGGTTTAAACCGCTGCTAAATTGTGCGTAGGGAAACTATTCCCAACGGTTTTCAAAACCGTTGTAGAACGTTTCACGACGGTTTTTTAGCGGCGGTTTTTTGAATTATTATTTTTTATTTTATTAATTTTTTTTAATTATTAATTAATTAATTAATTAATTAATTAAATTATTTAATTTTATTTAATTATTTATTTATTATTTATTTTATTTATTTGGTATTTATTTATTTATTTCATATTTATTTGATTTATTTGATTTATTTTATTTAATTCATATTACTTTATTTACTTTATTTACTTTATCCATGCATGCACATGCCCATGCAATATAAAGAAATACTACGTTTGATGAGATTTAAACCCCTAACCTCTTGCATATTTTTCAAAGACTTTACCACTCCAGCAAGCTCGTCATATGGTTAATAAACAGAATTTAATACTTATATATACTAATTGAAAAAACAAAAAATACATAACTTATAGATATAAAATCAATAATAATTAAACAATAAGCAATAATCAATAATTAATAATCAATAATTAATAATTATTAATTATTGATTTATTAATTATTTATTGAGTTATTTATTTATTTCTTATTATTTACTGTTTATTATAATAAATAACAAATAAATTATAATAATATTTACATAAATTATAAAATTATGAAAATAAAATAATAAAATAATAAAATTACGAAATTAAAATAATAATACAATAAAATAATAATAAAATAAATAATAAACAACAAATAGCAAATAATAAACAATAAACAATAAACAATAAATAATAAATAATAAATAATAAATAATAAATAATAAATAAAAAACAATAAATAACAAACAATAAACAATAAACAATAAAAAATAAATAATAATAAATAATAATAAACAAATAATAAATAATAAATAATAAATAATAAATAATAATAAATAATAAATAATAAACAATAAACAATAAACAATAAACAATAAACAATAAATAATAAATAATAAATAATAATAAAGAATAAAGAATAATAAATAATAATAAAAAAATAAAAAATAAAAAATAATAAATAATAAATAAAAAACAATAAACAATAAACAATAAACAATAAATAATAAATAATAATAAATAATAATAAATAATAATAAACAAATAATAAAGAATAAAGAATAAAGAATAAAGAATAAAGAATAAATAAGAAATAATAAACAATAAATAATAATAAATAATAAATAATAAACAATAAATAATAATAAATAATAAATAACAAATAATAATAAATAATAAATAATAAATAATAAATAACAAATAACAAATAATAATAAATAATAAATAATAAATAATAAATAATAAATAATAAATAATATATACAATAAATAATAAATAATAAATAATAAATAATAAATAATAAATAATAAATAATAAACAATAAATAATAATAAATAATAAATAATAAACAATAAATAATAATAAATAACAAATAACAAATAATAATAAATAATAAATAATAAATAATAATAAACAAATAATAAATAATAAATAATAAATAATAAATAATAAATAATAAATAATAAATAAAAAATAATAAATAATAAACAATAAATAATAATAAATAACAAATAACAAATAATAATAAATAATAAATAATAAATAATAATAAACAAATAATAAATAATAAATAATAAATAATAAATAATAAATAATAAATAATAAATAATAAATAATAAATAATAAATAATAAACAATAAACAATAAATAATAATAAATAACAAATAACAAATAATAATGAATAATAAATAATAAATAATAAATAAATAATAAATACTAAATAAAAAATATTAAATAATAAATAATAAATAATAAATAATAAAAAATGCATAATAAATAAATATAAATAATAAAAAATAAAAAATAAAAAATAAATAATAATAATAATAAATAACACATAATTAATAATTATAAATAAATAACTAAAAAATAAAAAATAATAAACAACAATTAACAATAGATAATAATAAATATATAATAAATAATAAATAATAAATAATAATAAATAATAATAATAAATAATAATAATAAATAATAAATAATAAATAATAAACAATAAATAATAAATAATAAACAATAAACAATAATAAATAAATAATAAATAAATAATAAATAAATAAATAATACATAATATATAATACATAATACATAATATATAATATATAATATATAATATATAATATATATGAAATAAAATAATAATAATAATAATAATAATAAATAATAAATAATAAATAATAAATAATAAATAATAAATAATAAATAATAAATAATAAATAATAAATAATAAATAATAAATAATAAATAATAAATAATAAATAATATATATAATAAATAATAAATAAATATAAATAATAAATAATAAATAACCAATAACAAATATTAATAATAATAATAATATGTTATTATTATTAATAATAAATTATAAATAATAAATAATAAATAATAAATTAATATAAATAATAAATAATAAATAACCAGTAACAAATAATAGATAATAAATAAATTAAAGTATATTATAAATAATAAATAGTAAATAACAAATGAAACACATTAAAAAGTATGAAAATGCGTGATAAGGGATGAAAAATCATGAAAACGCATGAAAACGGATAGAGAAGCATGAAGAAGGAAACATTAGAAAGCATGAGAACGCATGAAAACTCATGAAAACTCTGGAAAACCCCTTAAGAATTCAACATAATCATCATAATAACCCACAAAAAACCATTGATAAAGATAACAAGTCATGGAAACCCAAATAAATAGTAATAAATGGAGCAACCATTAAAACCCGTCAAAACGGTCATAAAGTGACAAAAACATTGGACTCACATTAACAGAGATAACTTAGGATCTGAGAGTCTGTTCCAGATCAGCGACCAGTCAAATCAAAGATCCTGAAATGATCTTCGACCTGATAGGTGAAAGTGACTGAATGGACCGGCAGATCGGAAGTTACGACCATTAAAAAAAAGCTGACGGAGAACGGGTGCTAGAAACGAGGCATCAAAAAATATAACAAACCCGATACCCACTAAAAAGGCCATAACTTATGATCCAGGAGTCCATGTGAGAACCACGACTAGTCAAAATGAAGCTCATGGAATGAACTATGATATAGCAGGCGGAGGAGTCTGAACTGACATGCAGATTGAAAGTTAGGTCCGTTTGAAGACAAGTTCGACGAGACACCGGTGACGGAAACGGGGTTTCAGAGGCCTTCAGAGGGGATTTTGGGGTTTAAAAACACGACAAAAGCTTGCTTGTGTTGAATTGATACGTATCTCTCTTCGATGGCTTCAATTTGATATGCGGTAGATCCCAAACGGACACCCGGAGCGAAAGTTATGGTCGTTTGAAGTTGGAGAACTTTTTTCAACTTTCTTATAACTATCATATCTTCTGCACCTTAGACCGTCTCATAGTTTTGATTATACGTTCCTCTAGATCTCTTCATGAGCTTCGATTTTACTAGTCGTGGCGCTCCAACGGATGCCCGGATCAAAAGTTATGGTCGTTTTAGTGATTTCGGGATTTCTCATGTTTTTTTTATTTTTTTCTTTTCATTTCGCGGTGGTTTTACCCAAACCACCTCTATTTCGCGGCGGTTTTTTAAAAAACCGCCGCTAATCCTTGAAAAAATAAAAAAATAATTTTTTTTATCACATTTCACGGTGGTTTTTAAACCGCCGCGAAAAAACCGCCGCGAAACGCCCGTTTCCTTGTAGTGAGAGATAGATTTCTCTATTGAACTCATGCCTGGATCCAAGCCGATATCAAAGACCCCATATAGAATGAAAAATATAGATATGGAGGAATTAAAGAAATAACTCCAAGATCTTTTAGAGAAGGTGTTTATTCGACCATGTGTGTCTCCTTGGGGAGCACATGTTCTCTTTGTGAAGAAGAAGGATGGATCAATGTGGCAATGCATTAATTATAGAGAACTTAACGAGATCACAATGAAGAACAAGTACTCTTTTCTAAGGATTGATGATTTATTTGACCAGATTCATGGGGCTCAATTCTTCTCCAAGATTGATCTTCGATCTGGTTATCATTAATTGGGGGTGAAGAAAAAAGATATTTCAAAGACTGCATTCTGATCAAGATATAAGAATTATGATTTTATTGTTATTCCCTTCAGATTAACTAATGCATCTTTTATATTTATGGATTTGATGAATATAGTCTTTAAGGACCATCTTGATAACTTTGTGGTAGTTTTTATTGATGATATTCTGATATATTCCAAAAGCCATGAGGAGCATGAGGATCATCTAAGGGTTATATTGAAAACTTTGAGGAAGGAGAGACTTTTTGGAAAGTTAAAAAAATGTGAATTTTGGTTACAATAAATTTCTTTCTTAGGGCACATTGTAACCAATGAAGGAATCTCAGTTGACCCTACCAAGAAAAAGTTTGTGGAGGAGTGATCTCATCCTACGACAGTAACTGATATTCATAGTTTCTTTGGTTTAGCAGGATATTATAGGAGGTTTGTGAAAAAAATTTCACGACTTTCTAATCCACTAACCATGTTAACTCGAGAAAGGGCTAAGTTTGACTGCACAAAGGAGTGTGAAGAAAGTTTCCAAGATCTGAAGAAGAGATTGATTACTTTACTTGTGTTAACTCTACCCTCTATCAGAGAAGGATTTGTTATTTTTAGCGATACATCTCTGAAAGGGATTGGGTGCATCCTCATGCAAAATGACAAGGTGATTGCTTATGCATCTCGACAGTTAAAACCTCATGAGCAGAATTATCCTACGCATGACCTGGAGCTAGATGTGGTTATTTTTTCTCTGAAGATATGGAAGTACTATCTTTATGGAGAGAAATGTGATATATACATAGACCACCAAAGTTTGAAGTATATTTTCACACAAAAGGAATTGAACATGAGACAGAGGAGATGATTGGAACTTCTTAAAGGCTATGATTGTTTTATTCATTATCACCCTGGAAGAGAAAACAAATTCACTAATGTATTAAGTAGGAAAGACCCTATTGTGCTGGGAATGATGATGATTCAAGGAGATTCTTTGATCAAAGACCATGTAAAACTGGACAAGAGAATCATAAGGGAAGGGACATCATCAACCCTACCCCAAATGATTTCTCAACCATCATTACTTGAGAAGATCAAGAAATCTCAAATAGAATATCCTTTGTTACTGAAGAAGATAGAGGTTGTAAAGAATGAGAAGTTTCCTGAGTTCAATATTGATCAAGAAGGTGTACTGAAATTTCGTGCAAGGTTATGTGTTCCATCTATTCTTGAAATAAAGAAGGAGATGATGAATGAAACTCATAGCTCTATATTATCTACACATATTGGAAGCACTAAAATATATTGGGACCTTCATGATCATTATTGATGGGATAACATGAAAAGAGAGATTTTTGATTACACTATAAGGTGCTTGGTGTGTCAACAAGTGAAGGAAGAGTGACAACTTCCTAAAGGGGTATTACAACCTCTACCCATACCAACATGGAAGTGGGACAATATCACTATGGACTTTTTCAATGGTCTTCCAAAAAAATCCAAAGAAAATAATGTGATATGGGTTATAGCGGATCATCTCACCAAGACTTCCCATTTCATTGCTATTCGGGAAGATTTCTCTCTTGACCAACTTTTCAATATTTAAGTAAAGGAAGTGGTGAGGTTGCATGGGGTACCACTTTCTATAGTTTCTGATTGTGATCCAAGTTTCACATCAAAATTCTGGAGAAGTCTTCAACATGCTCTGAATACTGAATTAAATTTCAGTATGACCTATCATCTCTAAACTGATGGCTAATCTGAAAGGACTATTCAGACACTCAAGGACATGCTGAGAACATGCTCAATGGAATTTAAAGGTGGATGAGATCAACATCTCCCATTAGTTGAGTTGTTATACAACAACAACTTCGATTTGAGTATTCAAATGACACCCTATGAAGCTCTATACGAGAAGTGATGTAGAACTCATACTTATTGGGATGAAGTTGGTGAGAGAAAGCTTCTTGGACCTGATCTGGTGCAAGAGATGACAGAAAAGATTCATGCTATCCAACAATACATAAAGGTTGCTCCGATTCTGTAGAAGAGCTATATTGACAACTGTCGAAGGCACTTGGATTTTGGTGTTGGCGATAAAGTGTTCCTTCAAATATCACCATGGAAGAGAGTCACGCGGTTTGGGATGAAAGAAAAGATTATCCCTAGGTACATTGGATCCTATAAAACCCTTGATCGCATAGGAGTAGTGACATATCAGCTTGCACTTCCACCAAATCTAGCTCAAGTTCATGATTTATTCCATGTATCTCTCTTGAGGAAGTGCATACCTAACCCTTCACATGTACTGAATTTGAAGGTGGTGCAACTGAAACATGACCTCTCTTATGAGGAGCAGCCGATGGAGATCTTGGACTGTAGAGAAAAAGTTCTACACAATAAGATTACCCACCTCGTTAAAGTGTTGTGGAGGAACCATATATACGAAGAAGTGACATGAGAACCACAGTAGATAATGAGACAAAAGTACCCACAACTTTTCTCAACTAAGAGAACGAGTTGAAATTTTGGGTACGAAATTTCTTAATGGGGAAGAATGTAACTACCCAGACTTTTTGAATGATAATTGTTTCCTGAAAATGTGTGTTATATTATATTATACACAAAAAAACCATATCTATTTAAAAATTAAGTGAATATAAAGAGAAGTGTGACCATCTGGTTCCGATCGTTATATGACTGTTGATCAATATGACCATTGAGAACTATACTCTTGATAATAATTTTAACATTATAATTAAGTTCTTATAATGTAACAACCCATGTACTTATAATTTTTTTTTCATTCTAGAATTAAATTTTTAAAATTCATTATAAAATTATAATGAAATAATTATTATTTATAGAAATTAAGGAATTTATACTGATAGAATAGTAACTTGATTTTAGGAATAGTAACTTGACTATTAGGAATAATAATTTAGCCAATAGAATAGTAACCTCACCTATAAGAATATAAATAAAATTTATGTATCATATAATTATAATCTTGGTATATTTATATCACAAAATTAGTAAATAAATGTTTTGGAAATTATAAATTAAGTGTTGACATTTTTGTGAGTCATAAATATTTAATAACAATTTTATAATTAATTTAATGATTTAAAATAAAATATATTTTCATAAAATAGATTCATAAATTATTATTTTGTTGTCTTTTGGTTATAAGATAATTTTATGAGACCTTGATTAATTTTTCAAACTGTTAAAAAATCAGTTATAGTTTTAAATATTTTATTTTTCGAATAAATTATGATTTTATTTAAAAATTAAATTTATCATATTTAGAAAATTATTTTCAAAAAATGGAGTTCGTTTTTGAATTCTAAACGTCGAAAAATGGTTGGGGTTGAATTTTTGGGATTTTTTTGAAATACTTGAATTTTTGATGAATAGCGAAATATGATAATTTACAAAATAAGCTAAATATATGAATTATTGTGTCATGAATGATGTTTTGCTGAGGTAAGAACACTTGGTTCTAAATTAAATGCACTTATTATTGTTTTTGGTCACAATAACCAACACTATTGCTTATCTTGAGCAAAATAATAAAATAATGATTAAAATAATGAAAAAACCCTCATTTCTTCCACTATAAATACCACCCTTCAATCGCTCTTCTCCTCACACCTCTCAAGATTTGGTTCTTGTATAATTTATACCCAAGATTCTTTCCAAGCCTTTTCCCCACACCCAAGACTTGGTGGTCTCACCAAAAGGCCAAAACCAAGGGCTTTAAGGAGGTTCTCAAGAAAGACAATTCAAGAGGTAAAAACCCTCTTTCATTTTTTTTCTTTTCAACTCCTTTTCATTTCTTATACCCTATTTACCTCCCCTTATCCAAGAGGAATTAAAACTTTAGTATTTTATATATACTTAAATTTTATCATGTTTATGGAAAAATTCATCATCATACTTTTTCTTCTCTCCCTTTTATTCTAAAAATAAAAACATCGTCTGTGATGTGTCAATTTACCGACATCGTGGACAATGTGTTTTAAATTTCAATTACTGCCTTCATGTTTGGTCATAAAACAATTTTAATGGTTAATTTTTTTTGTAAATTGTATGATATAACCTCTTTTATATTTTGGAATTAACATATATGCATAATATTGAATTATATAAAGAAACTAGTTTGTGATTATCAAAGAACTGGAAAAATGATTTAAACGAATATCATTAATGTTTTATCTAATGAATCATCCCAATATATGAAAAAATGATATATGATATAATTTAAAGTTTTTGGAACATGTAAATACCATTTCATTCCACTTCTGGAGTTTCTCTTCCATTCGACAAGAAAATCCATTACAAACCGATCATGGAAATTATGTAAAGAACACACATGAAACAATAGAAATAACAAAATATTACTTATAATTGGGTTGAATATGTTATTAGAATATCATATAAGTAATTATTAATATGAATATGGTTATTTAATATATTAATAACACTCTTTAAATCATTATATAAGAGGTTTGAACACATTTTAAATAAGATGAACCTGAGGTAAGAGAATTCTTAACCCAATTTTCATTCTTTGGGTTAACCTTCTACTTCATTAATTATGTGGTATTGAGATTATTTGTGTAATGAATTTTGTTTGTATTATGTTTTATTATGTGGATTTATTGTTTATATAAATATTTCTTTCATTTTACTAATTCTCACTTCAATTATATGATATTTGTAAGAGAATTTCATTTCTTTCAAAAAAAAGATTATTTATTTTATATAAGGTATGAGCGGGTTATCCCATTTTCATGATTATTTTTTTAATGATTTATTTATAAGTTTTCATAGTTATTGTTGAAGTATATTATTTCATTATTATGTGCACAAGTTTTATATTTTGAAAGTGATTTTTACAAAAAGGGTATTTTGATATGTGAATGTGTTTTTCTCATGGGTTTAAATGAGTTATCAAGAGTTTTATTCATGATATGTTATTTGGAAATTGTTTATGTTGGATTGAGCGTATTATAGCTCAGGATATTATGGGTTGATCCCCATTATAGCTCAAGATATATTGGGTTGATCCTATTATATCTCAAGATATGATGGGTGGGTCTCATTATAGCTCTCCAATGCATTGGGTACTCCGAAGATAGAAGTTGACCGAATGGTTATTCCATGTGTAAGGGTGAATGTAAGAGTGATATGGTAAATATGTTCCAAGGAAACTGCATGATGTTTCTATGCATTCTAATGAGCTTTTATGAAATGGGTTTTATTGTTTTTTTATGTTATCACTCGACTAACGATTTCTTTCTTTATATCCCTTACTGAACTTTTTGTGCTCATCCCAAGTTTTCAAATGTTTTTCAAAAGTTATAAGGATGCGTAAGAGAAATAAGGACGCCAACTTAAATGTTATGAAGATTTTTCAAAGAAATCATGTTTTATTTTAAAAGTTTTATATTTAGGAAGAAATGGATACTGTTTTGGTAGTATCCACTCTATATAAATATGAGATATTATGTATGTATTATGTCCTAATTATCTAAATATCTAAACCTAAAAAGAGCCTCAATGTGAAAGGAATTATTATTTTTACTAAAACTCAAGATTATGTAATGTTTTAAGGCTAAGTTCTTATAGTTGATATCAAATTAATGTTTAGATAACTTTAGGGGTATGATGATCTTAATAGAATACCATACATGATTTTTACTTTATGGTTAATTTAAAATGGTATAACTTTTGAATATTACCATGTTTTATCATCTAATATATGTTTGTTCAAAATGGTTTTTCAGAGAACAAACAGAGAAGATGAAGTAGGAAGACATCGAGAGGCTGATATCTGTCTGAATCTATAGCTTGGAATGAAGGGAATTGGAATCAAGCAGTTTGTGACAGTAATGACTCAGTTGAATCAGAAAATAAATGGTGGTGGTATTCATGCTAGAGAGGAACCTGATCTACTATGAAGGAACATGTATTTTATGGATCATTTCATGAGGAAACACCCCCATCATTCAGTGGATCATCTGACCCAGTGGTAGCCGAAGGATGGATCAATGCTCTGGAAAAGATATTTGATTTCATGGGATGTTTAGAACACCAATAGGTAACCCCATCCATTTATTATTTTGAATGTGAAGTTGATAAATGATGGTATATGGTTAAGAATACCAGAGAAAAAGATGATTTTGATACTTTGGAATGGGGTGATTTTAAGAGTCTTTCTGGAAAAATATTTTCCTAAAACTCTTCAACTCAGAATAGAGAAACAATTCTTAGAACTGAAGTAGAAAGATGATGATTCTGTGGAAACGTATGAAGCCAATTTTATGAGACTGGCCAGTTATGTACCAAATTTTACTCGGGACTTCGATAGTAAGATTAATAGATTTTACTATGGTCTGAAACCATTTTTACAAATATTTTTGGCTTCAAAAGAGTTTAAAAGCTACGAGAAACTTGTTCATTATTCTGAAAAAGTTGAGATGGAGTTTACTGAAACGTATGTGCCTCATGATGACAATAATAAGAAGCGGTCAAGTTGGTAGGCATTGAGAAAAAATTCATCAAATAAATAATAAGGTAAGAAAATCAATTTATCTTCTTGTCAAAAGAGTGGTAAAAAGCATCCTGGTGAATGTCTTGTAAATCATGAGAAGTGTTACCAATGTGGAAAGTTTGGTCACATATCTCGTGAGTGTAAGAAAAATGATCTCAAAATTAACGATAAGTCTACGGTGAGATGCTTTAACTGTAAGGAATTGGGTCATTTTGCTAATGTTTGTCCAAAGTTAGTCACTCAAGGGGTAAGTCAACAAGATTGGAAGTAGAAGGGTGTGTAAAAATATTTTTCAACTACTTTAACAAACATTGATCCATCAAAAGAAGTGGTATGTGGTACATTGCTTGTTTTTACCGAAGATGCCAATGTTTTGTTTGATTCTGGGTCTACACATTTCTTCATTTATGATAAAATTTCTACTAAATTAGAAATTCCACCTCAAGAAATGAAGACAGAACTCATGAAAAAAAACCTGAAGGAAATATTAAGGCAAAAATAAATTATAAGAATCTACCTATCTTTGTATGTGAAAAGAGTTTACCTACAAATCTTATTGTATTGCCTCTAGTAGAGTTTGATGTTATTCTGGGTATGGATTGACTTTTTTTATCATACTAAGATTTATTGTAAAGCTAAATAAGTTGTTTTTCATAAAGAGTTTTAGTTTTTGTACAAGAATGAACCCATACCATTGATAACATATCAAGAAGCTGAGAAAATGTTAAAAGATGGAAATAAAATTTATTTTTCACATATTGTTGAAAATAAGGGAACTGTTCATATTAATGACGTACCAATGGTAAATGAGTATCTTGACGTTTTTAATGATTTTCTTGGTGTTGTTCCTGATCGAGAGGTTGAGTTTACAGTTGACTTAATTCTTGATGCTAAGCTAATTTCCAAAACACCTTATCGAATGGATCAAATGGAACTTTTAGAGTTGAAAAATCAGTTACAAGAATTATTAGACAAAAGCTTCATCCGAACTAGTATTTCACCATGGGGTGCTCCTATCTTGTTTGTTAAAAATAAATATGGTTCAATGAGACTTTGTATTGATTATAGAGCCTTGAATAAAATCACTATTAAGAACAAATATCTTTTTCCTCATATCGATGATTTTTTTGATCAACTCCATGGAGCACAATATTTTTCGAAGGTTGACCTGAGGTCGGGTACCCTCAATTGAAAGTAAAATAAGTAGACATTCCAAAGACCGCATTTCATACTAGATATGAGCATTATGAATTTGTAGTTATGCCGTTTGGGTTAACTAATGCAACTACTGTATTCATGGATCTTATGCATAGAATATTTTATGATTTATTGGATAAGTTTGTAGTTGTGTTTATTGATGACATTTTGGTATATTATAAAAGTAAAGAGGAGCATGAAAGACATCTAAGGGTTGTTTTAAAATATTAAAAGAAAAGAAACTGTATGAAAAATTCAGAAAGTGTGAAATTTGGTTGTAATAAATTTCTTTCCTTGGTCACTCTGTTTCTAAAGATGGAATAACTGTTGATCCTGCTAAAAGAAAATTTATTGAAGATTGACCAAGAATCACAAATATAACTAAGATTCATAGTTTTATTGGTTTAGCAGGATATTATCGAAGGTTTGTTGAAAACTTTTCATATTTATCTATCCCACTGACTAAATTAACTCGAAAAGGTGTTAAGTTTATTTGGAAAAAAGAATGTGATGATTGTTTTCATGAATTGAAAAGAAGACCAGTGAATGTTCTAGTTTTGGCCATTCCTTCCAGAAATGGTGAATTTGTCATCTACAGTGATGTTTCGTTGAAAGGACTTGGTTGTTTCCTAATGATCAGGTAATTTCTTATACTTCACATCAGTTGAAACATCATGAGTTAAATTACCCTACACATGATTTGGAACTAGTTGTTGTTTTTTCATTAAAAATTTGGAGGCATCATTTGTATGGAGTACAATGTGAAATATATACTGACCATAAAAATATGAAGTATATATTTAATAAGAATTAATTGAACATGAGACAGAGAATATAGTTGAAACTAATCAAGAATTATGATTTCGCGATTCATTACCATCTTGGAAAAGAAAACAGAGTGAACGATACTTTGAGTCGAAAAAATAATGTTACATTAACCATGTTACATTTGTAACACGACCCATTGGTTACTGATTTGATGAATTTTGACTTGGAAGTTGTTTGTGTAGGAAATTTTTCTGCTTTGTTTCAGGTTCCAGTGCAGTCATCTCTTTAAGACAGAATTAAGCAAGCGGAGAAGAAAGATGGTGAGTTATAGAAAAAGGTAGAATTGGTAAAGGTAAGTTTCCTGAATTTAATGTTGATAGAAATTGTGTTTTGAGATTTGGAAAGATATTATGTGTGACTTATGATTCCCAACTGAAGAAAGAATTATTGTGTGAAGATCATAGTTATCCATTTTCAGTTCATTTTGGCAGCAAAAAGATGTATAGAGACCTTAAAGAGTATTACTGGTGGGATGAAATGAAAAGAGATATTGCTGATTTTACCATGAAATGTTTGACTTATCAATAAGTTAAAGCATAGAGGAAGTTTTTGAGCAAGTGTTGTTTTCAACAATACATAATATTGTTATTTAAAGGGGGAGTTTATATTAATACTCTATCTATTTATGATAATTTTGATGCTCACAAATACCCTTAATTATTTTCTAATGATTTTATTTGTTAAGAATTTTTCAGGAATTTATTATTTTATTTTACTCTTGAAATTATGGAAATTTATTACTAAAGTATTTGTATTTAGCGTGTTCAGAAAACACTGTTCATGCGCTACTTATTCGGAATCTGCTTGAGCGTGTTCTAGAAACACTGTTCATACCCTATGTGGATAAACGTAGCGTAAGGATAAAAACCATGTATACTTTTTGAGATAAGGAAAAAGTATGGTTAAACAACCATACATTATCAGAAAAGTATGGAAGAAGAACCCTATGTTAGGAAGGAACCCTACGTTTGGGATATCAGAAAAGTATGGAAGGAGAACCATACATAAATATTAAATGTTACGTTTGTTTCTCAAAAGTATGGTTCATCAACCTTACTTTTGTAAACAAACATACATTCTTGGAAAAGTATGGATCAAGTAAAAGTATGGATCTTTTACCGTATGTTTGAAAGTTGAAGAGAAAAGTATGGATGACCAACCCTACATTTGGAATGAACCTTATGTTGTCAACCTTACATTGTGAACCTTACGTTTGAAGGCTACGTCATCAAACTTACATTTAGAGGACGCATACAGTTCAACTTAACCTTACGTTTGGCGTCAGAGAATTTAAAGTCAATATTTTTATGCAACGGTCAATATGCTGATTATTAGGTGGATTTTAAGCCAGATTTAAAGCTGATTTTAAAGTACGATTTTGACTGATTAAAAATCGTTTCATCAATGATTTGATAATCGAATTAAAAGGAGATTTTTATGCCAATTCTTCAGGGAAGTTACGACTACTCTGTAAATTCAAATGTTTGAATATTGTGAGTAAAAAGGCGACTTTTGTGGATCTAATTTTGTAGGAAAAGTTCTTATCGTTGTTTTATTTATATGGGCCTTTTGGAACTGCATCAATAATTATTGATCATGTGTGATCTTTTGATTATTCTGAAAAAAAGGAAAAACAGAGACTACTGAAACACACCGATCTGCTGGTTCAAAAGGAGCGTCAATGCTCTGTTTTTTAAAGAGGAAGGAACACAATAGAAGATTCACTTGTTCTAAAACGAAGATCTACTGTGAATTTTCTACTGATAAAGTTGTGAATTATATTTCTATATCTACTGCAACGGGATTGACTCAGAACGTTTCTTATGTGAAGATTATTATTTCTGAAGGTGACAATCCATCTACTGTCAATTGCATGCTGTTGCAATTGTGAAGAACATCTGGAAAGTATTTTCAGAATACGAAAATCTTTATTTTCTATTCTTGAGTGACCAGCTTCTCGTACTAAGCTGAGTAGGTTCGTGTTTGAACCAGAAGGCTTTGTTTTTTCCTTGGATTGTAAAGGTATCAACTGCCTGTACTTAGTTGTGAACCGGTCTGTTGAAACGAGGACCAAATAGTGAAAATCACCAAGCTCGTGGAGTAGAGCATTGGTGGAGTGGACTAGGGGCCTTTTGTTCCCCGAACCACTATACATCTTGTGTTTATACTATTTAAATTTCTACTGCATCATTTTATCCGATTAAAGTTAAAAGGCAGAACAGAATCTTGTAAAGATTTTTGAAAAGACACAATTCACCCCCTCTTGTGTATATTTGGTGTAATCTGATCCAACAATTGGTATCAGAGGTTGAGATTTCTGATAAAGCTTTAACGAGCTGAAAGTAATTATACACAGAGCAAGATGACTGATACAAGAGAGGGAATGTCTATGGTCAGAGCACTGTACTTCAATGGAGAAAACTATAGATGCTGGAAGTCGCGAATGATTATCTATCTGAAAAATCTTGGATATAGAGTCTATTCTAAGATTCTGAATCCATATGAAATACCAGAAAAACCTGAAACATGGAGTGCATCTACTGAAGAAGATTATGACATGAAATCAAAGGCAATGAATGCAATTATATGTGATCTAGGACCTGATGAGTTTAACAGAGTATCTTAATGACCAACATCATATGAAGTGTGGCAAACTATTGCTGTTGCTTACAAAGGAACTACCAATATCAGGGAAATGAGATATGCAACTACTAAGCTTAAATTTGATATATTCAGAATGGTTGAAGGTGAGAGTATTACTCAAATGAATGGAAGATTGAAAGAGATTGTCAGTAACATAACTGCCTTGGGAGATCCCATTAAGCAAGCTGATTAAGCTTTAAAAGTATTGAGAGTACTGCCTACAAAATAGAATGGAATCTCTGCAGTAATCAGACAGTCGACACCTGTTAAAGATTTAACCATGAGAGAAATGATTGGAACATTAATGATGTATGAAGCTGATATGGAAGATGAAGCTAATGAACATAAAGTGATTATCAAAAGAGATGATACTACCTTTAAAGCATCATCACAGAGCAAAAACAGAAAGATGAAGAAAAATGTAAAAGAGAAGTTAGAGAGTTCTGATTTATCTAATTCTGATATGGAATTGGCTCAACTAGCCCAAAGATTCACAAAATTATATAGAAAGAAGAAGGGCTTCATAAAATCCTTCAAAAATAATGACAAGGAAATCAGATGCTATGAATACAAGAAAATGGGTCATATCAGACCTGACTGTCCTCAGCTAAAAGAAGACAAAAGAAATAAAATTTTCAAAAGAAATGACTATGATCATAAGGACAAGAAATCCATGAAAGCTACATGGAGTGTATCTAAAGACTCCAGTAGTACTTTTCAATCAGACTCAGAGAAGGAGGAAGAAAATCTGAAATCCAAAATGTGTTTTATGGCAGAAACAGATGAGGTACAATCTTACTACTCTTCTGATTCTAGTTCTGAATCTAATTACTCTAATGAAAAACTTGCAGCCTACTGCAATATTCTTGAATAAAAATATGACTCTCTATTTAATAAGCATAAGTCTTTAAAGAATATTCATAAGTCCATTTCTGATGAAAGAGATACAATGCTGACACAATATAAGGAGTTAACTGAAAATTTTGATTCAATTAATTCTAAAAATACATATTATGAATCAAAGATAAAATCACTACAAAATGAAGTAGAAACTTATAAAACCGTGGCCCTTGTTTTTACTAAAGGAGAAAATACTTTAAATAAAATCCTTGGGAAAAATTTCATTAAAAAGGAGAGATTTGGAATTGGAAGTAAAGGTGAAAAACCCAAGCTATACAAAAACTATTTTATTCCAAGTGCAAAAAGACTAAATTGTAATTACTGTGGAATAAGGGGACATATTTCTAAAAACTGTTTCTTAAGACAACCCCAAATAAGTGGCATTAAGAAAGCTTTTGTATCAAATGATCTATTTGACTCATGTGAAATTAGAAAAACAAAGCAAGTCTGGATTCCTAGATCTTTTCTAGCTAACACTACTGGACCCAACAAAATATGGGTACCAAAGCAATCTGTGTAAATGTCTTTGCAGGTCACAGGTCACAAGAGAAAAAAGGACATATGGTATATGGACAGTGGCTGCTTAAGACATATGAGTGGAAACTCATTGAATTTATCTACACTCAGTCAAAAAGATGGTGGACTTGTCACTTTTGGTGACAATGCCAAAGGAAAAATCATTGGTATTGGAACAGTTGGAGATCCAGAAGCTGTCTCAATTAATAAAGTACTTTATGTACAAGGATTGAAACACAATCTGATAAGTATCTCTCAACTATGTGATGATGGTTATGCTGTTGATTTTTCTAACAATTGCTGTTCTGTTTTCAAAAATAAATTGTTTAAATTTAGAGCACCAAGAACTGATAATGTGTATACCCTGGATTTAAATTCCTTGTGTAAACAACAAGTAAATTGCTTAACTGCTAAAATAAATGAATCTTGGATCTGGCATAGGAGACTTGGACATTGTAATATATATGTTTTAAATAAGTTATCTAAGAAAAATTTAGTTTCTGATTTTCCTAGTCTCAAATTTGAAAGTGACAGATTCTATGATGCATGTCAACTTGGAAAGCAACACAAATCATCCTTCAAATCTGTTAACAAAATTTCTACATCTAAACCTCTAGAAATTATTCATATGGATTTTTTTGGACCTTCAAGATTAGAAATATTGGATGGTAAATTATATGTATATGTTTTAGTTGATGACTATTCTAGATTTACATGGATTTTCTTTTTGAAATTTAAAAATAAAGCTTTTACTTTATTTGAAAGTTTTTGTAAAGATGTTCAAAATGAAAAAGGTTTTAAAAAGTGATCATGGTGGAGAATTTGAGAATCAGGAATTTAATTCCTTCTGCTCAAATATGGTTATTAAACACACATTCTCTGCACCTAAAACACCTCAACAAAATGGAATTGTTGAAATAAGAAATAGGACTATTCAGGAAATGGATAGGACTATGCTAAATGAATATAGCCTTCCTACCTACTTTTGGGTAGAAGATGTAAGCAGAGCCTGCTATATAGTGAATAGAGTTTTAATTAGACCTCTTTTGAAAAAGACACCCTATGAACTTTGGAATAACATAAAACCTAAAGTTAACTACTTTAATGTTTTTAGATGCAAGGTTTACATCTTAAACACCAAGGATAATCTTGGTAAGTTCGATCCAAAATCTGATGAAGGAATTTTCTTAGGATATTCAGCTACCTCCAAAACTTATAGAATCTATAATAAGAAGTCAAGGATTGTTGAAGAATTAGTTCATGTGAAATTTGATGAATCTGATCCCTTTGAGAAAAGGATAGATCAAATGGATGAATCTAACTCTAATGATAACATGAGGCTTGAGAACTTGAAAAATGAATTTGAAAAAGATATAAATAAAATTCAGTCCAGTTCAGAAGAACATGATACTGAAGAACCTATAAGTGTGTTGCCTAGACAGACTAGAACCCTAAAGAATCACCCTTTAAACCTATAATAGGTGACTTAGATACAGGAATAAAAACTAGAATAAATGTAGGAAATCTTGTAAAATTCTCTGCCTTTCTATCCCAATTAGAACCCAAGTCTATAGAAGAATCTTTAGATGATGAAAGCTGGATGATAGCAATGCAAGAAGAATTAAACCAGTTCAAAAGAAATGAAATCTGGGAATTAGTTGAACGACCACAGAACTATCTAGTGATAAGAACCAAATGGGTCTTTAGAAATAAGCAATATGATCAAGGAATAATAACTAGAAATAAATCTAGACTTGTATCCAAAGGATATAATCAGGGAGAAGGTATAAATTATGATGAGACCTTTGAACATGTAGCTAGACTAGAAGCCATTAGAATACTCTTAGCCTATGCATCTTATATGAACTTTAAATTATTTCAGATGGATGTTAAGTCTACCTTTTTAAATGGTTATTTAATGGAGGAAGTTTATGTTGAGCAACCTTTTGGTTTTGAAAATTCTCAAAAACCAGATTCTATTTTTAAACTTACTAAAGCTCTCTATGGCCTTAAACAAGAAACTAGATATTGGTATTAAAGATTAAGCTCTTTTCTTTTGAAAAATGATTTTACTGTTGGAATGGTAGATCCAACACTGTTTAAGAAAACTGTGAATTCTAATATTTTGTTGGTTCAAATTTATGTTGATGATGTAATTTTTGGATCAACTAATAAAAACCTTTGTCATGAGTTTTCAAAGTTAATGCAAAAAGAATTTGAAATGAGTATGATGGGAGAACTAAATTTTTTTTAGGACTTCAAATTTATCAAAAATATTTTGGAAATTTTTTGAATCAAAGAAAATACATTACTGATTTGTTGAAGAAATTTGGACTTGAAAACAAAAAGACATATAAAACTCCTATGTGTACTAATATAAAACTTGATTTGGATGAAACTGGAAAATCAGTTGACAAAAAGTTAAATAGAGGTATGATTGGTAGTTTATTATATATTACTATTAGCAGGCCATATATAATGTATTCAGTATGTCTTTGTGAAAGATTTCAATCAAATCCTAAATAATCTCATTTAACTGCTATTAAAAGAATTTTTAGATATTTAAAAGGAACTGTTTTCAATCTCTTCTTTATCCCAAAACTTCTAATTTTAATTTGATTTCATATTCAGATGCAGACTTTGGGAGTTGTAGATTAGATAGGAAAAGCACTTCAGGAACTTGTCACTTTTTAGGAAAATCTTTAGTGTCATGGTCAAGTAAGAAACAACATTCAGTTGCCCTGTCAACAGCTGAGGCAAAGTATGTTTCTGCTGGCAGTTGCTGTGCATAGGTGTTGTGGATGAAAAACACTCTTATAGACTTTGGAATAAATTTTAATAATACACCTATTTTATATGATAACACTAGTGCTATAAATATTTCAAAAAATCCTATTAATCATTCTAAAACTAAGCATATTGATATCAAACATAATTTTCTAAGAGATCATGTTCTTAAAAAGGATATATCTTTGGAATTTGTAAGTACTGAAATTCAATTAGCTGATATTTTTACTAAACCTATTCCCACTGCATGGTTTTATTTTATTAAGGGGGAGCTAGGTTTATTTGATTTTAAATAAAATTTTATTTTACTATAGTAGTTCTTTATTTTAATTCTGCTTAAAATAATTTAGCTATTTTTCTTTTCAAATAGAATAAGTTTCTTTTCCTCGTGTAATCTATTATATTTATTTTTAAATATATGTAATGATTATTAAAAACACGGGAATCAAGGTTGTCAGAAACCCTTTCGACTTCTAAACCGTTTCATTTCCATCAAAACCTTTTCGAACCCGCAAACCGCACCTCTGCTCGTCAAACCTAATCTTCGAACCTCTAAAACCCTAACCTTCAAACCTTCAGAGATTCTCATAGAGATGGTAAGGACTAAAATAGCCAGTGAAGCCGAGACAAGCAATGCCAAGAGACAATGCTCCGAAGGAAGAAAAATATTACAGGTAAAGGTAATCGATCTCGACTTGTTATTTCAGACAAATCTACTGTTGAAACAAGAACTGTCATTTCAGAACCTTGAATAGACGTTCAATAGTGAAAATACGGAATTTATGTATGAGGTATAACTTAGATACTTATTCAAATCTATACAGTTTAGTCTGGGAGATACTGAGGACAATATGATGGCTAAGATAGAGGATAGGGATTTCTCAATCTCATCAGTATAAATTGGTCAGATTCTCAACTTCCCTCATGAGGGAGTTTTTCATTTTGATTTGAAAAATATTGGAGATTCTGTGCATAAATCAGAGGACATAATGTCGTTTCTCTTTGGTATTAATACTGTAAAGAAAATGTTTATCAAGGATTTGGAGCCTGATCAGAAAATTTTGGTCAAATTTGTGCAAACAGGGATTGCACCAAGGATGTCTGAGATGGAAAAGATATTATATCCCTCTATGTATATAATGTATCTTTTTCTCAGTGATGTAAAACTCAATTTTACTAGGTATATGGTTAAATACCTAAGATATTGTTGTTAAAGTGATGCCCTAATTAACTTTTATCCTTTTGGTCGATTCATTTCCAAGCTATTGCTTAAGAAGGACATGGTGAGACTGGTGGATTCCAGAGTACACTGTCATCACAGTAATGTGTTTAATGCTGGAACTTTAAGAAAGATTGGCTATTTATGGAGTACTATCAAAGGAAAACTTTTGCCAGTAGGAGCAGATGATGAATCAGAGAGTGCTCAAGATCAATCTGCAAAGTCCAAGGAGGGACAAGCTGAATCAAGAGTCAGCACTGCGGCAAGGAGGATCAGATTTGAAGTGGAAGAAACTGAGGAAGAAAGAAGTCATGAGGGACTTAAAACTCAAAGGAAAATACTTGTGACTGCGGAACTTACTTCCCCTGATTTAACTACAAGATATTTACTCTCTTACAGCTTTGTCAGAGAAAAGGTTGTTGAACAACCTCAAGAACAGAATTTCACTGTTACATATCCTGATCATGAGAGGATTGTAGTTGAAAGATCAGAACAACAGGCTGTAGCTGATGTTGCTATTGTACTTAAACAAGAAAAGGAGGCAGATCCTGGTGAGGAAGTGGCCAGATCTTAGGAAACTCTAGAGGATATCATTTTAGATATTCCATTAGATGAAAAAATTGCAGATGTTCGTGATGAGCATGCTTCTGAAGCTCACATAGAAGTTCTTCAAGAGGATTTTTCTATGGAAGAGTCTGAAAAGGACTCTGAGGAAAAATATGGGGACTAACCTACTCTAGATAAGGAGAAAGAAAAATCTGATGCTGAATCATTACTTTTAGTACTGCTACATCACAAAGAGCCTGAGAATGTGAATCAAGAACATGGTGCTTCTGATTCAAGGAATAGAGAAGTTGAAGAATTGTACAAAAAGTTATCCCAACTGCAATGTGAGAATGATTCTCTGAGAAGCACCTTAGCATCCGAACAGTTGAAATTTCAAAAGCTTAAGGAGAGTACTATTTCAAGACAAGAAGTTGAAATTTTTAAAGAGGATATGCTAAATACTATTTCCAAATTGAAATATGAAATGGTTATGAAGTCAGATTTCTCAGATCTTAAGTTGTTTCTAGAGACACAATTTGCATCAGTTGGAAATAGTGCTGCTAGTGGATCAGGTACTTCACCTAATTTAATCAGAAGATTTCAAGCTATCACAGCTGCAATGAGCAACATGAATGATAGGTTGCAAGATCTTTAGTGCAACAATGATCCATTATCTGTTCTCTTAGATAATAAAAAATTCTTAGTTGATTAGTTAACATCCAATGAGCCAGGAATCCGCTCTGTCTTAGAAAAATTCACAGAGAAGCTGTCTTTGTTTATGGAGAAAGAAGAAAGGCTTCACGAGTTTTTCAGAGTCAATCTCATTGAAGATATTCATATGACTCAAGAGGCCAAAGATCTTATTATTCATCTTGGTGATGGATTAATGAAAAGGTTGAGAGAACAGTTAGAAGAAAACAAGTCTACAGTCCATAGAAGATAAACCCTACCTATTCACTACAAAAAACCTTGATTCCTGTGTTTATCATCATTGTATCTATTTTTGACTTTTAATGAAAATCTGTTTCTTTCTTTCTATTTGTTTTACTATCTTTATTTTGATATGCCAGTACTCTAGATTTAATTATTTATAAATAGTTAATAATAGTATTTACTTATGTTCAGTGCTATATTAATCTATGTTTTATTCCACATTCTATCATTCTTTTTGATATCAAAAAAGGGGGAGAAATTTGGATAAACACAATAGTTTTTTTACTGGGATAAATTTGGATAAATTTGGATAAATACAACATATTTTAGTTTGGGGGAGTAATTCATTTTATTGGGGGAGAAATTAAAAAATGGATAAATTAAAGGGAGACATTAATATTGTATTTATCTTTTCAAAATTTCAAAACTGTATGTAATTAATTTTAAGTTAAGTTAATTTCATTAATTATTTCTTATGGGTTTTTTGATCATCAAAAAGGGGGAGATTGTTGAAAAAGTGTTGTTTTCAAAAATACATAATATTGTTATTTAAAGGGGGAGTTTATATTAATACTCTATCTCTTTATGATAATTTTTATGCTCACAAATACCCTTAATTATTTTCTAATGATTTTATTTGTTAAGCATTTTGCAGGAATTTATTATTTTATTTTACTCTTGAAATTATGGGAATTTATTACTAAAGTTTTTGTATTTAGCGTGTTCTGGAAACACTGTTCATGCACTACTTGTTCGGAATCTGCTTGAGCGTGTTCTGGAAACACTGTTCATACCCTAGATGGATAAATGTAGCGTAAGGATAAAAACCGTGTATACTTTTTGAGATAAAGAAAAAGTATGGTTAAACAACCATACATTATCGAAAAAGTATAGAAGAAGAACCCTATGTTAGGAAGGAACCCTACGTTTGGGATATCAGAAAAGTATGGAAGGGGAACCGTATGTAAATATTAAATGTTACGTTTGTTTCTTAAAAGTATGGTTCATCAACCTTACTTTTGTAAACAACCATATGTTCTTGGAAAAGTATGGATCAAGTAAAAGTATGGATCTTTTACCATATGTTTGAAAGTTGAAGAGAAAAGTATGGATGACCAACCCTACGTTTGGAATGAACCTTACGTTGTCAACCTTATGTTGTTAACCTTACATTGTGAACCTTACGTTTGAAGGCTACATCATCAACCTTACGTTCAGAGGATGCATAAAGTTCAACTTAACCTTATGTTTGGCATCAGAGAATTTAAAGTCGATATTTTTATGCAACGGTCAATACGCTGATTATTAGGCGGATTTCAAGCCAGATTTAAAGCTAATTTTAAAGTTCGATTTTAACTGATTCAAAACCATTTCATCAATGATTTGATAATCAAATTAAAAGGATCTTTTTATGCCGAGTCTTCAGGAAAGTTACAACTACTATGTAAATTCAAATGTTTGAATATCGCGAGTAAAAAAGGCGACTTTTGTGGATCTAATTTTGCAGGAAAAGTTCTTATCGTTGTTTTATTTATATGGGCTTTTTGGAACTGCATCAATAATTATTGATCGTGTGTGATATTTTGATTATTATGAAAAAAAGGAAAAACAGAGACTACTGAAACACACCGATCTGCTAGTTCAAAAGGAGCGTCAAAGCTCTGTTTGTTAAAGAGGAAGGAACACGATAGAAGATTCAATTGTTCTACAACGAAGATCTACTGTGAATTTTCTACTGTTGAAGTTGCAAATTATATTTCTATATCTATTGCAGTGGGATCGACTCCGAACATTTCTTATGTGAAGATTATTATTTATAAAGGTGACGATCCATCTACTATAAATTTCATGCTGTTGCAATTGTAAAGAACATCTGGAAAGTATTTTCAGAATATGAAAATATTTATTTTCTATTCTTGAGTGACCAGCTTCTTGTACTAAGCTGAGTAGGTTTGTGTTTGAACCAGAAGGCTTTGTTTTTTCCTTGGATTGTAAAGGTATCAACTGCCTGTACTCAGTTGTGAACCAGTCTGTTGAAACGAGGACCAGATAGTAAAAATCACCAAGCTCGTGGAGTAGAGCATTGGTGGAGTGGACTAGGGGCCTTCTGTTCCCCGAACCACTATACATCTTGTGTTTCTGCTATTTAAATTTCTGCTGCATCATTTTATCTGATTAAAGTTAAAAGGAAGAACACAATCTTGTAAAGATTTTTGAAAAGACACAATTCACCCCCCTCTTGTGTATATTTGGTGTAATCTAATCCAACAGAAGTTACCTAAAGGGATGCTTCCACCTTTTCTAGTGCTAGAGTGGAAATGAGAAAATATATCCATGGACTTCATGGTGGGAATACCAAAGACTTCTGGAGGTAACAATGTGATTTGGGTTATTGTTGACCGACTGACTAAATCCGCACATTTCCTTCCTATTCGAGATACTACGTCTTTGGATCAACTTTCTTGGTTGTACCACAAAGAGATTGTCGAGTTTCATGTAGTTCCTATCTCCATTGTATCTGACCATGATCCCATGTTCACATCTAACTTTTGGAAAGGCATTCAGAAGTCATTGGAAAAATAATTAAATTTTAGCACAACCTTTCATCCTCAATCTGATAGACAGATTGAGAGAACAATTTAGACATTGGAGGATATGCTTCGACATTGTTTAATGGATTACTAGGGAAGTCAACATATTTCATTAGTTGAGTTTTCTTATAATAATAGTTTTCATTCCAGTATAAAGATGATACCTTTTGAAGCATTATATGGGAAGTAGCACTGAACACCAGCATTTTGGGATAAAGTCGGGGAAAGAATGTTGATGGGACCAGAATTAGTAGAGGAAGTAGCTGAGAAAGTGAAGATGATTCAGCGATACATGAGGAAAATTCAGAGCAGACAAAAAAATTATACAGATAATAGGAGGAAATACCTTTCATTCAAGGCAGATGATCATGTTTTCCTTAAAATATATCATTGGAAAAGTGTTATGCAGTTTGGTAAGAAAGGAAAGCTAAGTCCATGATTCATCAAGCCTTTTGAAATCCTGGAAAAAGTTGGAATAGTTGCCTACCGAGTAGCTTTGCCTCCAAGTTTATCATAGGTACACAATGTTTTTCAAGTTTCAATGTAGAGAAAGTATGTTCTAGATCCATATCATGTTTTGAGCTCAGAAGTAGTTCTGTTGGAAGAGAACCTTTCTTATAAAGAAAAGCCTATTTAGATTCTTGATCATAGAGAGCGAGTATTACAGAATAAGGTAATCCACCAGGTTAAGGTTTTTTGGAGAAAGCACATGGTTGAAGAAGTAACATGGGAATCTAAGAATGCTATGAGGGAAATATATCCTCACTTGTTTAATAATTGATTAAAAATGGAGAAGGCACAATTTTCAGAAGGTGGGGAGAATGTAACAACCCAGGTACTTATAAAATATTTTTTTTAATTCTAGAATTAAATATTTAAATTTATTATAAATTTATAATGAAATAATTGATATTTATAGAAATTAAGGAATTTATACTAATGGAATAGTCACTTGACCTTAGGAACAACAAATTGACCATTAGTAATAGTAATTTGGCCAATAGAATAGTAACCTCACCTATGAGAATATAAATAAAACTTATTTATCATATAAGGATAATCATGGTATATTTATACCATAGAATTAGTAAATAAATGTTTTGGAAATTATAAATTAAGTATTTGTGAGTCATAAATATTTAATTACAATTTTATAATTAATTTAATGATTTAAAAGAAAATATATTTTCATAAAATATATTCATAATTTTTTTTTATTATGGTTATAAGACAATTTTATTATACCTTGATTAATTTTTCAAGGTGTTATAAAATCAGTTATAGTTTTAAAATTGTTATTTTTTGAATAAATTTTGATTTTATTTAAAAATTAAATTGATCATATTTAGAAAATTATTTTTAAAAAATGAAGTTCATTTTTTAATTCTACACATCTATAAATGGTATGGGTAAATTTTTGGGATTTTTCTAGAAATATTTGATTTTTTGGTGAATAGTGAAATATGATAATTTACGAAATTAGTTAAATACATGAATTATTAAGTCATGGATGATGTTATACTGAGGTAATCACCCTTGGTTCTAACTCACATGCACTAATTACTTTTTTGGTCACAATAACCAACACTATTTCTTGTCTTGAGCAAAATAATAAAATAATGATTAAGATAATGGAAAAACTCTCCTCTCCTTCACTATAAATACCACCCCTCACTCCCTCTTTTCCTCAAACCTCTCAAGATTTGAGGATTGTCCAATTTCTACCCAAAATTCTTTCTAAGCCTCTTACCCACATACAAGACTTATTGGTCTCACCAAAAGGCCAAAACCAAGGGCTTTAAGGAGGTTCTCAAGGAAGAGAATCCAAGAGGTAAAAGTCCTCTTTCATTTTTCTTTTATTTTCTTTTCAAGTCTTTTTATTTTCATATAATCTCTTCACTTCCCATTATCCAATAGGCATGAAAACTATAATATATTATATATATTGTAATTTTATCATGTTTATGAAAAAAATCATCATCATTCATTTTCTCCTCTCCATTTTATTCTACAAATAAAAACATCGTCTGTGATATGTCAAATTACCGACATTGTGGATGATGTGTTTTCAATTTTCATTACTGCCTTCATGTATGGTAATAAAACCATTTTAATGGTTGAAAAAGGTTATAAAGTGTATTATATAACCTCTTTTATGTTATGGAATTAACATATATGCATAATATTTAATTATATAAAGAAACTAGTTTGTAATTATCGAAGAACCGCCAAAATGATCTAAAGGAATATCATTAATATTTTATCTAATGAATCATCCTAATATCTGAAAAAATGATATATGATATAATTTAAAGTCATGGAAACATGTAAATACCATTTAATTCCACTTTTATAGTTTCTCTTCCACTCGACAAGAAAATCCATTATGAGCCGACCATGAAAACCATGCAAAGAATACACCTGAAATAATAGAAATAACAAAATATTACTTATAAATGGGTTGAAATATGTTATGAAAATATCATATAAGTAATTATGAGTATTAATATGGTTCTTTAATATATTAATAACACTCTTTAAACTATTATACAAAAGGTTTTAACACATTTGAAGTAAGGCGAACCCAAGGTAAGGGAATTCTTAACCCAATTTCCATTCTTTGGGTTAACCTTCTACTTCATTAATTATGTGGTACTCAGATTATTTGTGTAATTAATTTTCTTTATATTATGTTTTATTATGTGGAATTACAGTGTATACATATATTCTTTTTTTTCCTACAAATTCTCACTTCAATTATATGATATTTGTAAAAGAATTTTCTTTCAAAATCATTTTAAATGTATCTTTACAAGATTCAAAACAAAAGATTGTTTATTTTATATACAATATGAGTAGGTTATCCCATTTTTATGATTCTTTATTACTGAAATTATTCTTTTATAAGTTTTCATAATTATTATTGAATTATATGATTTCATTATTATGTGCATGGTTTTTATATTTTAAAAGTTTTTTTTATAAAAAATGGTATTTTGATATGTGAATGTGTTTTTCTCATGGGTTTAAATGAGTTATCAAGAGTTTTATTGATGACATTATAATATATTCTAAAATTAAAGAGGATTATGAAATACATCTAAGGGTGGTTTTTCAAATCTTAAAATAAAATAAACTATATAGAAAATTCATCAAGTGTTAAATTTGGCTACAAAAAATTTCTTTTTTTGGTCACATTATTTCTAAAGATGACATAATTATTGACCCTGATAAAATAAAAGTTGCTGAATAATGAACAAGACCCACAAATATAACCGAGATTCATAATTTTCTTGGTTTGACAGGATATTATCAGAGGTTTGTTGAAAATTTTTTATGGTTATCTAACCCACTGACAAAGTTAACTAAAAAAGGTGTTAAGTTTATCTGGATAAAAGAATGTAATAATTGTTTTCAAGAATTGAATAGGAGATTGGTGAATGCTCCGGTTTTGGCCCTTCAAAAATGGTGAATTTGTCATCTATAATGATACTTCTTTGAAAGGACTTGGTTGTGTCCTAATGCAGAATGATCGGGTAATTGATTATGCTTCATGTCAGTTGAAACCTCATGAGTTAAATTACCCTACACATGATTTGGGATTAGCTGTTGTTGTTTTTTCATTAAAAATTTGGAGGCATCATTTTTATGGAGTAAAATGTGAAATATATACTGACCATAAAAGTTTGAAGTATATATTTACTCAGAATTAATTGAACATGAGATAGAGAATATGGTTGAAACTAATCAAGGATTATGATTTCACAATTCATTACCATCCTGAAAAAGAAAACAGAGTGGCCGATGCTTTGAGTCAAAAAAATAATGCTACATTAACCATGTTACATTTGGAACATAGACCATTGTTTAATGATTTGATGAATTTTGGCTTGGAAGTTGTTGGTGCAGGAAATTCATATGCTTTGTTTCAGGTGTCGGTGCAGTCATCTCTCTCTAATAGAATTAAGTAAGCACATAAGGAAGATGGAAAGTTACAAAAAAAGGTAGAATTAGTAAAGAAAGGTAATTTTCCTGAATTTAATGTTGATAGAAATTATGTTTTGAGATTTGGAAAGATATTATGTGTGCCTTATGAATCCCAGCTGAAGAAAGAATAATTATGTGAAGCTCATATTTCTCCATTTTTAGTTCATCCTAGAAGCACAAAAATGTATAGAGACCTTCGAGAGTATTACTGGTGGGATAGAATGAAAAGAGATATTGTTGATTTTACCATGAAATATTTGAATTTTCAATAGGTTAAAGCAGAGCGATAGTTACCTAAAGGGATGCTTCAGCCTTTTCCAGTGCCAGAGAGGAAATAGGAAAATATATCCATAGACTTCGTGGTGGGACTACCAAAGACTTCTCGAGATAACAATGTGATTTGGGTTATTATTGACCGACTGACTAAATCTGCACATTTACTTCCTATTTGAGATACTATGTCTTTGGATCAGCTTCTTGGTTTTACCTTAAAGATATTGTTAGGTATTTTGGAGTTCCTCTCTCCATTGTATTTGACTGTGATCATAGTTTCACTTATAAATTTTGGAAAGACCTTCATAAGTCATTGGGAACAAAATTAAATTTCAGCATAGCCTTTCATCCTCAATTTGATGGACAAACCGAGCGAACAAATCAAACATTGGAGGATATTCTTTGATCTTGTTCAATGGATTACTTGAGAAGTTGGGATCATCATCTTTCATTAGTTGATTTTTCTTATAATAACATTTTTCATTCCACTATAAAGATAAAACCTTTTGAAACATTATATAAAAAACAATGTCAAACTCTACCATTTTGGGATGAAGTCGGGGAAATGAAGTTGATGAAACCATAATTAGTATAGGAAGTAGCTGAGAAAGTGAAGATGATCCAGAGACACATGAAGAAATCTTATAGGAGGCAGAAAAGTTATACAAATAATAGGAGGAAAGACCTTTCATTCAAGGTAGGTGATTGTGTTTTTCTTAAAATCTCTCCTTGGAAAAGTGTTATGCGTATTCCTAAGAAAAGAAAGCTAAGTCCATGATTCATTGAATCTTTTAAAATCCTAGATAAAGTTGGACCAGTTTCCTACCAAGTAGCTTTGCCTACGAGTTTATCACAGGTACATAATGTTTTTAATGTTTCGATGTTGAGAAAGTATGTGTTAGATCCATCTCATATTTTGAGCCCTGAAGTAGTTCTATTGGAAGAGAAAATTTCTTATAAAAAAAAGTCTGTTTAGATTCTTGATCATAGAAAGAAAGTATTACAAAATAAGGTAATCCACTAGGTTAAGGTTTTGTGGAGAAACTACATGGTTGAATAAGAAACATGAGAATTTGAGAATGCTATGAGGGAAAGGTATCCTCACTTGTTTAATAAGTGATTAAAAACCACGTGGACACAATTTCTAGAAGGTGGAGAGAATGTAAAAACCCAAGTACTTATAAAATAATTTGTTTTAATTCTAAAATTAAATATTTAAATTCATTATAAATTTATAATGAAATAATTGATATTTATAGAAATTAAAGAATTTATACTGATGGAATAGTAACTTGACCTTAGGAATAGTAACTTGACCATTAGGAATAATAATTTGGACAATAGAATAGTAACCTCACTTATGAGAATATAAATAAAATTTATGTATCATATAAGTATAATCATGGTATGTTTATATAATGGAATTAGTAAATAAATTTTTGAAAATTATAAATTAAGTGTTGACATTTTTGTGAGTCATAAATATTTAATTACAATATCATAATTAATTTAATGATTTAAAATAAAATATATTTCTATAAAATAGATTCATAAATTATTATTTTTTTTCTTATGGTTATAAGATAATTTTATGAGACCTTGATTAATTTTTCAAGGTGTTATAAAATCAGTTATAGTTTTAAAATTGTTATTTTTTTGAATAAATTATGATTTTATTTAAAAATTAAATTGATCATATTCAGAAAATTATTTTCAAAAAATGGAGTTAATTTTTGAATTATACACGTTGAAAAATATTTGGGGTGATTTTTTGGGATTTTTTTTGAAATACTTGAATTTTTACTAAATAGTGAAATACGATAATTTATGAAATAAGCTAAATACATGAATTATTGAGTCATGAATTATGTTATGCTAAGGTAAGAACCCTTATTTCCAACTCACATGCACTAATTATTGTTTTTGGTTACAAGAACCAACACTATTTCTTGTCTTGAGAAAAATAATAAAATAATGATTAAAATAATGGAAAAAACCATCCTCTCCTCCACTATAAATACCACCCTCACTCTCTCTTCTCCTCACACCTCTCAAGCTTTGATCCTTTTTCAATTTATGCCCAAGATTTTTCCCAGGCCTCTTCCCCACATCCAATACTTTCTGGTCTCACCAAAAGGCCAAAACCAAGGGCCTTAAGGAGGTTCTCAAGGAAGAGAATTCAATAGGTAAAAATCCTCTTTCATTTTCCTTTTATTTTCCTTTCAAATATTTTTATTTTCTTACACTCTCTTAACCTCCCCTTATATAAGAGGCATGAAAACTCCAGTATCTTATATATATCGGAATGTTATCATGTTTGTTTAAAAATTCACCCTCATACTTTTTCTCCTCTCTTTTTTATTCTAAAAATAAAAACATCGTTCGTGATGTGTCAAATTACCAACATCTTGGATGATGTGTTTTCAATTTCCATTACCACCTTCTTTTCTGGTCATAAAACCATTTAAATGGTTGAAACAATTTTTCAAATGTATTATATAACCTCTTTTATGTTCTGGAATTAACATATATGCATAATTTTGAATTATATAAAGAAACTAGTTTGTGATTATCGAAGAACCACCCAAATGATCTAAACGAATATCATTAATGTTTTATATAATAAATCATCCTAATATCTGAAGAAATTATATATGGTATAATTTAAAGTTTTGGAAACATGTAAATACCATTTCATTCCACTTATGGAGTTTCTCTTCCATTCAATAAGAAAATGCATTATGAACCGAGCATGGAATCCATGTAAAGAATGCACTCGAAACAATAGAAATAACAAAATATTATTTATAATTGGGTTTAAATATGTTATGAGAATATCATATAAGTTATTATGTATATGAATATGGTTCTTTAATATATTAATAACACTCTTTAAACCATTATAGAGGAGGTTTGAATGTATTTGAAGTAAGATGAACCCGAGGTAAGGTGTTACGAACCATCCTAGAGGGGCCCGTGCCATGACTACCCCATGCCCGCCTCCAATAGGTCAGGGGATAGTGACTATAACTGAGTAGGCATATCCCAAAAATGGGAGGAATTATTCTAAAGTACCTGTTTTCACGCACACATCTCCAAGCCACAAATGCTGAAATGTAAAAACACTAAGTAAATAATGCATGAAAACCACTATATCCCACAACCAGGGTACAATAATGAAAGTACTAAAAAGTAAAGAGGGAAAAATAAAACCCCACCAAAAAGAGTCTGTAACCACAAGTCCAACCTGCAAGAAAAGTGGTATTGAGACTACTATCTGAAGATCCGTAGGGACATACCTCGGTCTGTTCGGTCTTACAAAGCACCTTCTGGTCCTGGTCTTCCTATGACTCCATAAAAAGGTCAATCATCTACACAAGAAACATCACATGTGGGAAAATTCCATTTAGGGGTGAGTATAACAATACTTAGTAGGACATCCCGACCCATAAAGGAATACCACAAAGAAATACCACAATGGAAATTACAGTCATCTCTGCATAGGTATATGTCTACAACACATATAATAAGAACATCCAGATATACTCAATCCAAGACACAAAGTATAGAGGTAAGTCATAACCAATTACCAGCAACATGATTCTGCTCAAAGCATGATCATTCTGGGAGAACTCACTCCTCAAACCATGATATCATCGGAGACAATCACGAAGAGGTCTAACTCATTTGGGTCCCATCTAAGGAGAACGCATTGGTCAAGGAAGACTATGATACATAGAGAGAGGATCTTGCCCATACTCACTAGGGAATAACACATACCCAATCTGAATCAACTCACAACATAGAGGATCCTTCCCAGACACATTGGGGAATACCACTAACCCTGTTAATACGGACTTCTAGATGGAGGGACAACGCCCTGCTCTCGATGGTTACATCAATTCCAAAAAACTTCACTAGGTGTTATAAATGATCTCACTCCAATCCCACAGAGGGATACCATACTCTATCTGGGACTCAACCACTAGTGGAGATTACAATCCAGTGATGTGGATGTAATTCCACATTGAACCCTTGAGGAAAGGACCAGGGGAAAGATCTTAACCTATACTGGTCCAAACTAAAAACTCACAACTTATCTCAAAAGGACCTTATCAACGTCAGGGTATCAATGCTGTAGACGACTTGTCAAATGGATGTACTGTTTGAAAGTTATTGTAGTTTGAAATTTCAAAAGGGGGTCACTGAGCCAGTGGACCAACTGTGGATGTTAACTTTGGCGGTCGACTGCCTATGGACCAACCGTGTCATGGCTCTACCTTGGTCACCCTAGGTCTGACCCAAGTCTGACCCACCTTGCCCAGCCCGTCTCCCCTGGCCTGGCCCGTCTCACGCGCGGGATGGCTGGGCTGCCACACACAGCCCTCCTGGCCGCGTCCTTAGCCTTTGATCCATACGGCTGCCACTGAGGTCCTCTCCTGTCGGCTCTAATGTCTCCCATGCGGTCTCTCTCTAAGTTCCACATGGCTCTACTTCCCGCGGCACCGGCTGTCCCCACCGGCTGCGCCGCGCCGCCGTGCGCCACTTGCTGTGCTAGCCACCACTTCCCCTTCTTCCACGAGCCGCCATTATTCCTATGATACCTGAATTTTGAAATGGCCATAGATTCGAGCTCTTCGGGTCCCGATCTACACAGAATCAGTCTCTGTTATCAGTTTTCCTCTAATCCAGTGGTCTTGTCGTGTTTGGATCCTCCCAGCAATGTTGAACTCAGAACCACGAGGTTCCAACTGTGAAGAATGAAAAGAACAGGAGGGATAAATCCAAGGAAAACACGTAGATGAGGATATAACCTCAGATGTGTTGGGTTGGCCTCGATTCATTTTCTTTAGAACAAAGAACGAAGAACCAAATCAAGAAAACTCCCAAAATAATCCTCTCAATTATAAACTATCTAGTAACGATTGAACTGCAGATCAATCTATTTGTAGATTGACCCACATTTTTCATGGAAATCAAGAATGGAAAAACCAAACAGAAACAACCTCCCTACCTTGATTTGGTTCGATAAATGACGAAGAATGGAGCATCATTGTTGTTGTTGGTAAGGTTCATCGAATCCGAGGTGCGTCGTTCGATCGATCTGTCGTCGTCCTCCAATAGTTTCTCCAGAGGTTATTTCTCTAAAAATCTAGAGATATTCTAGGGTTATGATGCTAACTCTGAATTTTTGACAAAGACTTAATAAAAATAAAGTCACTACATCAAAATAATTTCTTTATTAAATTATTTTATTTACGCTTACATCTTCTGTGACTTTTTCTATAGACAACCCACATTGACTAAAGTTAAGTCGTATATAGGGTAAAACTACCATTCTAAGATTAATTATGCCCTCATATTTCTAATCTGGGAACCCCTTTTAGAGTTATTACATTTTTTAGGAAAATTGTGCGAGCGTTATATTAAAAATTTTAATATTTATCAACAATTTTTTCTGGGTACAATGGGCCTTGGAATCACACACCATCTCAGTTCCTGGTCTCTAAATAAATCCATATAAAATCTAAAAATAATACATATAAAATTAGAGATATTGTTACATTCTACCCACCTTGGGGATTTACATCCTCGAAATCTGAATTTGAGTCTCCCGCTCCCATGTTCTCTCCTAGAGATTCCCATGCTGCCACCAGACATGCACTAAAGGAATCAATCGCCCACAAAGGGTCCTCTCCTGCTGATCCTCGATCTCTACTGGGTACTCAGAAAAAGTTGCTCCATCCTCGATTTCCAACTCGCCCCAGTCGACGACATGTGATGAGTCATGCACATAGCTCCTCAGCTGTGATATGTGGAAGACATCGTGTAACCACTCTAACTATGGAGGTAGATCCAAGCAATACACCACCATGCTAACTCTACATATTATCTAGAAATGGATGATGAATCTCGGAGATAGCTTACCACCCCAACCAAATCTCTCCAATCCCCATCGAGGTGTAACCTGAAGAAACACATGGTCTCTTTCCTCAAACTACAAAGGCCTCTATCGCCTATCATAATAAGACTTATAAAGGCCATGTATAGTCTTAATCCACTCTTAAATGATATGCACCTTCTTTGTAGTAGTTTTCACCAATTTCAGGCCCATGAGTGCTAACTCTCCCGAGTCAATCCAGTAAAGGGGTGACCTACAGGGTCGCCCGTATAAGGCCTCGAATGGTGCCATACCAATGGTAGAATGGTATCTGTTGTTGTATGCAAACTCCACTAGTGGTAGGTGATACTCCCAACTGAAACCAAAGTCTAACATGAAAGACCACAATATGTCCTCCAAAACCTAAATCGTTTTCTCAGTCTGGCCATCCGTCTATGGGTGGAATGCTGTGCTCAAGCATAACTAGGCCCCAAATGCCTCCTGCAATCCCTTCCACAACCGGGATGTAAAGCAAGCATCACAATCTGAAACTATTGTCAATGTAACTCTATGGAGTTGAACTATCTCCTACATGTAGATGTGTTATAATCTCTCTACTGAACTCTTCTCTCGGATAGTTAGGAAGTGAGCTGATTTGGTGAGTCGGTCAATGATCACCCAGATGACACTATGTCCCCTGGACATACATGGTAAACCTGTCAGGAAGTCCATTGATATATCATCACACTTCCATTCTGGAACCTCAAGGGATTGAACCAAACCCGCTGAAACCTAGTTCTCAGACTTCACTTGATGACAAGTAAGGCATCGAGAGACAAACTATGTAACTCCCTTCTTCATTCATGGCCACCAAAACTGATGTTGGGGGTCCTGGTACATCTTTTCCACCCAGGATGTACTTCCAAAGGGGATGTATGAAACTCCCTCAGAACCTCCTCTTGAAATGACACTAGTAATACTACACGTCCTCTAAAAAGAATGACATGATATCCACCTTTCAAATATCCATCAGGAGCATGCCCTATAGAAATCAGAGCACATAAGGTCTCGTAGTCGGTATCCCCAAGCTACGCCTCCCTAACTTGATGTAAGAGTGGAGGGGTGATAGCCATAGAATGGAGGTAAGATATTCCATATCCATCTACAAAGGATAATTGCAATGAGGATAAATACTTCGATGCCTTGTCCAAAAACTGTGAACTGGATATCCTACTAAGAGCATCTGCCACCACGTTCTCCTTCCTAGGAGTATAGAAAATCTCAAAGTAACAGTCCTTGAATAAATCTAGCCATCACCAATATCAAGTTAATATCCTTCTGAGAGAAGATATACTTGAGACTCTTGTGGATAGAGTAGACAATAAATCACTCACCCATTAGGTAGTGTCTCCACATTTTCAATGTAAAGACTATTGCTGCTAACTCAAGATCATGGGTAGCATAGTTCTACTTGTTTGGTCTCAACTAATGTGAACCATAGGAAATCAACTCTTTCCTATAGATCGGGACACAACCAAGCCCAGTTCCTAATTCATCACAGAACACTACGTACTTGGAACCCTTTGTCAGGACCCGTCCTAGTGGGGCCCGCACCATGACTCCCCAAGGCTGCCTCCAATAGGTCAGGGGCTAATTATTAAAACCAAGTATGCATATCACTAACATGAGAGGCATTGCCTAATTACCTACACACACACACACATATCCAAGCCTACAAATATTGAAATGTAAAAAAAAACATTAAGGAACAAAAATGCATGCATACGACTAAACTCAACCAACAGAGTACAACAGGAAGTAAAGTTCAGAAAGTAAACTAGTCCAGAATACAGGCCCACCAAAAACAAGAGTCTAAAAACTAAGAAGTCCAACCTGTAAGCACAAATAAGTACTACGACTGCTACTCATAGTGTAGGAACACCTCGGCCTGTGGGGAAATAAGAAAGCTCGGTCCAATACTGGTCTACCCTGGACTCCGTCAAAGGGATGCTCGTCTGCACAAGACACGACACATGCTGGAAAAGCCCGTGCAGGGGAGATTATAACAATACTTAGTAGAGGACCCCAAAAACCACACAGAAATACAAAAAGTAAAGGTACAATAAACTCTATAAAATATATTTCTACTGAACATATAGCAAGATAAACACATTCAGATATACTCAAAACTCAAACCTATAGTCTAGGGACAAGTCTCACAACCGCATACCCCCACTAGGGATTCAGTTCGAAGGTTCCACGAAGCACTCGTCCAGGAGAACTCACTCCATGAGTATGATAGCTCTAATGAATTCCATCCAAGAAGTACCATTCATTGGGATAATCCATGAGAGATATATACACTCATTCTGAGAGAATACACTCCTAAGTGGGGAAAGATCACGATACACAAATGAGGATCACTGCTAGGGCCTTGGCGGATACTACGACTCATTCAGATTCACCTGCTAATTATAGGATCAATGTCCTGTAAGATTAGTCATGTTGATACTTGAATCTATCTAGGGTCAAGAATGGATATAGGATCTCACTCTGGGCCTCTCGGAGGGATACCCAACTCTATCTCGGAAAGTCCTGCTGAAGGGATCATACTCCTATGGATGGAAACAATACCTAAACTTCAAGGGAACGAGAAAAAGGGGAACTAACCCAAACAAAAATTGTCCAAGGAACAGTGTAAAATAGGATAAAGACATGTCCCAAGATATAAAAGGCGTGTAGAATGGGTCACACATCGTGTCTCGCAACTCTAGGTACTGCCCGTGTGTAATGGCCTGGGTCAGAGGGGACATGCTGTGTAGGAAGGTCAGTACACGGTGTGTAGGACGGACCACATGCCATGCCTGAGTAATTAGGGTTCCCTCTGTGTACGTAGCCATGTTCCCGTACACGGCTTCAACCCATGTGTTCCATACCGTGTAACCGGTACACGGGGTAACCCGTGCGGCTGGCTTGGTCCAGCCGTGTGGTGGAGTACACAGTCATGTACTCCACCCCGTGTCTGTGTATCCTCTAGATACATGCTGAGTCCCACGTAGACACCTCTTCTATACTGAATAGGGTCTACACACTATGTTGTGAAGCCGTGTAGTCCATCCTGTGTTTGTGTACTTCCCAAAATACACACCAGTGCGCCTCCGGTGATGCTACGCTCTTTGATCTGGCTGTCCGATCCCCAAGAAACTCAAGGGTTTAGGTCACCCTAACATCACGAAGCTGATTCCGTCAGTTTTGGGCCTCCGATCGGCCCTAAAAACATGTTATGATTCACCCGCATGAAGAATGCTCGAAGAACGAGAAATCCCGAACCATGTTGATTCATCCACTACTATCACTGTCACACCTCCGCTGGTTCATCACGATGCCAGATCTCTGATTTTGGATCATTGCACTAAGAAACAGGTGTGCAATGATATCCTCATTCGTATCCCCGCAAAGAATGTGAATAACGTGGGTAAAAAGAGGGAAGAAATTCAATAACCCAAAATTTATGAACGAACCTCCGCCATCGTTCGTCCCGGCGTTGATCCACTCCCGTTAGAAGGATTAAACATGGCGAATTAAAAACATTAAACATGACAAACAAAATCCTAGGAAGGAACCCGATAAATTCCTTCCACAAGAATGACGATGCGCAGATCAACCAATTCATGGGTTGATCCACGTTCATTGTTAAATTCAAAGAACGGGGAATAAAACAAATTTAAAACATAACCCCTACCTTGATAAGGGATCGATTGCTGATGAAGGGATCACACTGTCATTGTTGCTGAGATACTTCAACTCTGTTGGCACAATGATTCGTACTTTTGATTCACCATCGTTCATTGTTGAGAGTTCTCTCCAAAGCTCCAAGAATTCTCCAGATCTCCTATCAATCTTCTTCCCATGACCAAAATTTGATTAACACATTAAAAGGAGGGAACATGATTAAACATTCCATTAAAATGATACATTAATGAGTCAACATTGCTGTTTCAGAGTCATTATGCTATGTCATTAATTATTGAAATAGTTGCCCTGTTGTTGAGTTTCAACAAATGTTTCAAAATAAAATAAAATAAACTTTTCAAATTATTTTATTTTATTTTACTTTAATAAAAACATCTAAAAATTAACTTTTTCCCTCGACCCATTCCGGTCAAGGTTAGACCCGTTCTTAGGTAAAGTCATCATCCTAGACAAAATGATGTCCTTGGATTTTTAATTCAGGAATCCGTTTGGAAACTGCCACAACCGCACACACATGCCAACTCACTTAACTTAAAAAAAAGTTCAAACCACCATTCCGGTTCACTAGACCTCAGAATTACGTGATATATCCACGCTTGGTCTTGACATAATTCCATATAATATTTAAAAATAATACACAGAAAATTTTGAGACATTACATTCTCCCCACCTTGGGACTTTGCGTCCCCTAAAAGCCAAAGAAAGGGCTACTCAAAAAGATGTGGGTACTGGGGCACATATCTAAGCCTCCCGCTCCCACGTTCTCTCCTAAAGGTTCTCGTGCCACCACCGGACATACACCAAGGGAATCGATTACCCATGAAGGATCCTCTCCTTACGATCCTCGATCTCCATCGGGTACTCAGCAAAGGTTGCTCTATCCTCGAGGTCCAGCTCACCCCAGTCGATGATGTGCGATGGGTCATGCACGTACCTCCTCAGCTATGACACGTGAAAGAAATCATGTACCTGGTGTAACTGTGGTGGTAGAGCTAAGAAGTATGCCACCTCACCAACTTTGTGCAATATCTGGAAAAATCTGATGAACCTCAGAGATAGCTTTCCACCCTAGCCAAATCTCTGTAACCCTCGTTGAGGTGAGACCTAAAGAAAGACATGGTCTCTCTCCTTTAACTCTAGAGGTCTCTGTCTCCTATCAGCATAATACTTCTGCCAACTTTGTGTAGTCTTCATCCGCTCCTAGATGATCTATACCTTCTTGGTGGTAGCTCGTACCAACTCTAGACCCGTGAGTGTTGACTCTCTAGGGTCGGTCCAACAAAGTGGTGACCGGAAGGATATCCCATATAAAGCCTTGAACAGTGCCATACCAATGGTGGAGTGGTAGATATTATTGTATGCAAACTCCAACAGTGGTAGGTGGTCCTCTAAATTATGACCAAAGTTCAAGATATAGGCTGGAAACATATCCTCCAGAACCTAAATAGTTCTCTCTGTCTGACCATCGATCTGGGGATGGAACATCGTGCTCAAGAATAGCTGAGTCCCAAATGCCTCCTGCAATCCCTTACAAAACCAGGATGTGAAATGAGCATCATGATATAAGACTATTTTCGAAGGGACACCATGAAACTAAACTATCTTATGCATGTAGAGGCATCCCAAGCACTCTATGGAACTCTTCTACCTGATCATTAGAAAGTGGGCCAACTTGGTGAGTCAGTCAACAATCACCTTTATGGAATCATTTCCTTTAGAAGTTCGTGGTAATCCCATCAAGAAGTCCATTGATATCCCATCCCACTTCCACTCAGGTACCTCCAAGTGGTGAGATAATCTTTCTAGAACTTTGTGCTCAGGTTTCACCTGTTGGCATGTAAGGAACTGAGAAACAAACTCTGCTACTTCCTTCTTCATGCCTGTCCACCAGAATTGTTGTCAGAGATCCTGGTATATCTTCACTACTTCAGGGTGTACCTCCAAGGGGGATGTATGAAACTCCCTTAGGACCTCCTCTTGCAATGAAACTGATACAATAATACACCCTCTGAAAAGGAAAATGTGATCCCCACCTTGAGAATATCCATTAGGAGCATGTACTATGGATAAGTAAGCATGTAAGGACTCGCTGTCGACATCCCAAGTTGTGCCTCCCTAAATCACTATAAGAGTGGAGGGGTGAAAAACATCAACTGAAGGTAAGATTCATCCTCTTTGTCCATGAAGGATAACTATAATGAGGCCAACTGCTTCGTCGCCTCACTCAAAAGCTACGAGCTTGATCTCCTACTAAGAGAATCTGCCACCTTGTTCCCCTTCCTTGGAGTATAGATGATATTGAAATTGTAGTCCTAGAAGAACTCTTGCTAACACCTCTATCTCAGATTCAGATCCTTATGTGAGAAGATGTATTTGAGGCTCTTGTGGTTAGAGTAGAAGATAAACCGCTCACCCATAAGGTAGTGTCGCTACATCTTCAACGCGAGGAATAACACTGCCAACTCAAGATCATGGTTCACATAGTTTTTCTTGTGCAGTCTCAGCTGGTGCAAACCATAAGTAATCACCTCCTATCCCTGCATCAGTACACAGCCAAGACCGGTCCCGATGCATTGTAGAAAAATATGCACTTGACACCCTCCTATGGAAGGGTTCTCTTTCAACTCTGTCTCAACTAATCGAAAGCCTACTATCACTTCTCCATACACATGAAGGGTTTCCCCTTCCTAGTCAAATCTATCATCAGTGATGATATCTAGGAGAAATCAGGAATGAATCTCTGGTAATACCCTGCCATCCCAAGGAAGTTCTGCACCTCCGTCATGCTCTGAGGTGGCTCCCATGATAACACTACCTCCACCTTGGCTGGGTCCATAGCTACTCCATCTGCTGAGATGACATGTCCCAAAAAGTGGATCTCCTAAATCCAGAATTGGCACTTTGAGAGTTTCCCATAAATCTAGTGCTCTTGGAGTACATCTAGAACCATCCGCAGGTGTCTCGCATGATCCTCCTATGATACCGAGTACACTAGGATGTCATCGATGAATACTACTATGAACCGGTATAAATACAGCTATAATATCCAGTTCATAAGTCCCATGAACACTGCAGGGGCTTTCGTCATGCCGAAAGATATCACCAAGTACTCATAGTGACTGTAGCGGCATCTAAATTCCATCTTCAGTATATCCTCTTCCCATACTTGTAACTAATGGTAAACCAATAAAAGTTAAACCTTTGAGAACCACTATGTCCCTCTTAGCTGGTCGAAGAGGTTGTCGATCCTCTGTAGTGGATACTTGTTCTTCACTGTCACCTGATTCAGACACCGATAATCCACATACAACCTCAAACTTCCATCTGCCTTCTTGGAAAACAAAACTAGGACCACCCAAGGTGAAACACTGGGTCTTACAAAACCGTTGCTCTTTAAATCCTCCAACTGAACCCTCAACTCACGAACCTCTGTAGGAGCCATCCAATTTGTTGGTGAGGATATCAGTTCCATCCCAGGGTGTATGTTGGTGCAGAAATCGATCTCCCGATGGGGAGGTAGTCCGGAAACATATTTGGGAAAGACATCATTGTACTCTGCCACAACTGTTGGGAACTGGAAGCTCACAAAATCTACTGCTCTGATGGTAAGGATAGCCAACTCATGAGTGATCAGATACACCCTCCTATGAATGATACCATTCTGTGCTTCCTGGGTCTCCTTTTCACCGAAAAAGGAAAACTCTGTCCCGTCACTAAAAACACACCACACTCTTCGCCTAAAAAAATCAATCTGGGTATGGACCGAAGATAGCCAATCCATACTGATAATGAAATCATAAGGCCTCGATGCTGGCACCAAGAGGTTCTAACAGAAACTCTCATATCCAAGGGTAATATCACATTGTTTTCAAATGTGTATTATCATCGAGTCTCATCCCGTAGGTATATCCATGCATAAGGGTCGAGTTAGTGGCTCTACCAGAATCTTAAGGTTTCGCATAAGACATGGGGAAAGGAAGGAATGACTGGAACCTGTGTCTATTAGTACGAAAACTAAGGTAGAAAAGACACAGATTGTACCTCAGATCATTCCTAGAGTCCCTGGGTCGTATGCATCGACCACATGCAGCTGTCCCCACCCCTTTCCCCCAGCTCCCTGAGCCTGGCGAGGACCTCCTGGGGGTGGTGGTGGAAGTATATCGAACTGTTTTACACTAATTTCATCTCTCCCTACTCTTCTGACACATCCACCACTTGGCGAGTCTGTCTGCTCCACTCTCTGCCTCTACCTCAGTGGTCTATCCACCGCCTCTCTATCAATAGCTCGATGGGTCGGACAATCTCTAGTAAGATGTCTCCTACAATCTCATGAGTAACATCGCCTCTCCCTGGGCTGACTGGATCCATAATGGGATCCATGGACTGTTGATCCTCTATCCTAGGTCCTTCTAGGACGTCTCCCACATCCCGAACCCTGTGCCTGATGTCATATCCCTACTAGTGAGGTCTCCACACCTATCTGCCTACTACTGACTGCCGTTGTCTACCTCTATTCAACCAAGAAGCTCTCGATCACCAAGTACCACTCGATTACTCTAAAATAAGTTTAAATGCATAGAGGAAAAACACTAGATCATATGTACCATTGTAGACCTCGCTCGAAGGTCCAAGCTCTGAAGTACTGATCCCTGACCATATCCATCGAGTACCTAGAGAGATTGGTGAACCTTGATGAATAGTCATCCACCATGAAACTACCCTACTGGAGCTAAATAATCTCTTGGATACGCACTACTCTCAGCATAACCAGAGAGAACTCCTCCTTAAAGAGTTTCTCAAACTCCATCCATGAAAGAGTCTCCTTGTCGTGAGTCTGTGTGGTCAGAATCCACCATCGTCCCACTGAACCCTAAAGAAATCTCTCTCCTAGGATCACCATCTGGCCCGCTGGTGTCCTCACTAGATGGAAAACTCTGGTCACTACCTCAAGCCATTCCTTAGCCACTTGAGGGCCAGGCTCGCCTTAGAACTTGAGGGGTCTCTGTCTCTGGAACTCATTGAGCACGCTTAGCCTATGCCCCTTGGCTTCTCTACTAGTGGTGGTATAACAGGTGCACCACCTAGAGGTAACTCCTGGAGAACTAGTCCCTATATCGAAGCCTCATCACTGAGGGGGTCATCCACATGATCGAGCTGCTAAATCCTAGCGGGTATGCATTGCGGAGGAATCTTATAAGGAAACAAGATGCACCATGGTCAATGAGTATATCTAGATAACTGACATTAAAGGACATGGAAAACAAAACCCATTCTTATATGATTCATGTACCATTATTTTACTTCCCCATAACTAGTGTTTTCATGTATCGAGTCGAAAAGAAGGTTATCAGAGTCTTGGTGTATGGATATGTCAGCCGCTCGCACCAACACTGGAGTGCTTGTCCTAAAAGTTGAACTCGAAACACTTAACACTGTTACCCCAAACCAACCTCATAGAATCTTGGTCCTAAGGTATAACTGACCACCTCTAATACCACTCTATCAAGACCCGTCACAGTGGGGCCCGCGCCATGACTCCCTAAGCCTGCCTCCAATAGGCTAGGGGCTAGTGACTAGAATCAAGTAGGCATATCATTAACGTGGGAGGCATTTCCTAAGTACCTACACACACACACAAACACACACACATCTACAAGCCCACAAATAATGAAATGTAAAAAAAAACACTAAGGAACAAAAATACATGCATACGACTAAACCCAACCAATAGAGTATGATAGAAAGTAAAGTACAGAAAGTAAATTGGGCTAGAATACAAGCCCACCAAAAACAAGAGTCTTCAAACTACAAAGTCCAACCTGTAAGCACAAATAGGTACTTGGATTACTGCTCGTAGATGTAGGAACACCTCGACCTGTAGGGAGCTCAGAAATCTCAGTCCAGTCCTGGTCCACCATGTACCCCGTAAAAGGGCCGCTCGTTTTCACAAGACACAACATGTACGGGAAAAGACCCTGTAGGGGTGTGTATAACAATACACAGTAGAGGAATTCAAAACCACAAATCAATATGAAAAGTAAAGGCACAATAAAATCTGCACAGTATATGTCTACTGAACATATAACATGAGAAACCCATTCAAATATACTCAAAACTAAGACCCATACTCTAGGGACAAGTTGCACAACCGCATACCACTTCTAAGGATTCAGTTCAAAGGTTCCACGAAGCACTCGTACGAGAGAAGTCACTCCATGAGTCTGATAGCTCTGATTATGTCTGTCTGAGAAGTACTATTCATCAGGAAAATCCATGAGAGATAGATACACTCATTCTAGGAGAACACACTTCTGAGTGGAGAAAGATCACGATACATAGATGAGGATCACTACTAGGGCCTTGGATGATACCATGAATTATCTGGATTCACATGCTAAGTAGAGGATCAGGGTCCCATAGGATTATTCACATCAATACCTGACTCTACCTAGGGTCAAGAATGGATAGAGGATCTCGCTTCGGGCCTCTCAGAGAGATACCTGACTCTATCTCAGAAAGTCCTATTGAAGGGATCATAATCCTGTGGATAGAAACAATACATAACCTTTAGGGGAATGGGAAAAAGGGGAACTAACCCAAATTAAACTTGTCCAAGGAATGGTGGACAAGAGGATCAAGACATGCCTAGGATATACAAGACATGTAGAATGGGTCACACACCATGTCTCGCAACTCCGGTACTGCCTGTGTGTAACGACCTGAGTTAGAGGGGACATGCTGTGTAGTAAGGTTCGTATATGGCGTGTAGGACAGACCACATGCCATGTCCAAGTAACTGGGGTTCCCTCTGTGTAAGCGACCGTGTTCCTGTACACAGATTCAACCTATGTGGGCCATCCCGTGTAACTGGAACATGGGGTAACCCATGCAGCTGGGCTAGTCCAGCTGTGTGGTGGATTAAATGACCATGTACTCGACCCCGTGTCTATGTATGCCCTAGATACACGTCGAGTCCCACGTAGCCACCTCTTCCATGCCGTGTAGGATCTACACGTTGTGTTGCAAATCTATGTAGTCCATCCCATGTCCGTGTACACCGTGTGACACCTGTCTATCTCCTGAATCCATAGTCACTACTGAGCTGGTCCCACACGACGTGTTCTTCAAAATACATGCCGTGTTGATCAAAAATTTCCAGAATCATTTTCCTCTGCCGGTGCGCCTCTGGTGATGCTCCTATCTTTGATCAGGCCATCCAATTTCCATGAAACTCAAGGGATTAGGTCTCCTTGACATAATGAAGCCAATTCCGTCAGTTTCAAGCCTCCGATCAGCCCCAAAAACATGTTCCAATTCACCCGCATACAGAACGCTCGAAGAACGAGAACTCCTGAACCATGTCGATTCTTCCTCCTCTATCACCGTCACACCTCTATTGGGTCATCACAATGCTGGATATTTGATTTGAGATCATTGCACTAATAAACTGGTGCGCAACAATATCCTCATTTTTATCCCCACGAAGAACACGAAGAGCATGGGTAAAAAGAGGGAAGAAATCCAATAACTTAAAATTGAGGAACGAACCTCCATCATCATTCATCATGGTGTTTATCCACTCCTGTTAGAAGGATTAAACATGGTGAATTAAAAACATTAAATGTGACAAAAAAAATCCTAGGAATGAACCCGATAAAGTCCTCCTGCAAGAATGAAGATGCATGGGTCAACTAGTTCATGGGTTGATCCACGTTCATCATTAAATTCAAAGAATAGGGAAGAAAACAAATTTAAAACCTAACCCCTAAATTTAGAAGGGATCGATCACTGATGAAGGGATCGTACTGTCATCTCCACCGAGATCCTTCAACTTTGTTGGAATATTGATTCAAACTTTTGATTTGTCATTGTTCATTATCAAGAGTTCTCTCCAAAGCTCCAAGAATTCACCATAGCTCCTCTCAATATTCTTCCCATGACCAACATTCGATTAACCCATTAAAAGGAGGAAACACGATTCAACATTACATTACAATGTGGCATTAATGAGTCAGCGTTGTTGTTTCAGAGTCATTATTCTATGTCATTAATTATCGAAACAGCTTCCCTGTCATTGCACTGTAGCGAACATTTCCAAATAAAATAAAACAAACTTTTCAAATTATTTTATTTTATTTTACTTTACTAAAAAAGTTTGAAAATTAACTTTTTCCCTCGACCTGTTCTTAGGTAAAGTCATCATTCCAGACACAACGGTGCCCTCATATTTTTAATCCAGGAAACTATTTGGAAACTTCCACAACTTCGCACACACACCAACTCACTTAACTTAAAAAGAAGTTCAAACCACCATTCCAGCTCACTGGACCTTGAAATGACGTTCTATCTCTGTGCTTGATCTTGAAATAATTCCATAATATTTAAAAATAATACATGGAAAATTTAGAGACATTACACCCTCCTCTAGAAATCTCAATATGTGAACGCTCATCAATATCTACCTCAACTACTGAAAACTCTCCTGACATGTTTTCATCCACATGAGAGGCTACCCATTTTGTGTCAAAGCTATCAAGGATGCTACCACTCTGGAGAAGTTGGGTACAAACCTCCAATAGTACCATGCTAAGTCAAGGAAAATTCACACCCTGGTAACACTCTTGGGTAGCTCCCAAGTAAGCACCGCCTCAATGTTTGCTGGATCCACTACAACTCCAGAATTTGAAATGACGTGTCCCAGAAAATGGACCTCTCAAAACCAAAACTGAAACTTAGAGAGATTCTCGTAAATCTGGTGCTCTCAGAGTGTGTCTAGGACCATCCTCAAGTGTCTCATGTGCTCCTCCTTAGACACCGAGTACACTAGGATGTCATCAATGAAGACCACCACAAACTAGTCTAATCAAGGATGGAAGATAATATTCATGAGTACCATGAAAATTTATGGGGTGTTCGTCATGAAAAATGGCATAACCAAGTACTCATACTATCTGTAACGATATATGAAGGTTGTCTTCGGTATATCCTCATACAATACTCATAGCTGGTGATAGCCAGATATGAGGTCAATCTTTGAGAACCAACGCTCCCCTTTCAACTGATCGAAGAGGTCATCAATCATCAGTAGTGGATAATTATTCTTCACGATAACCTAATTCAAGCACCGGTAATCTATACATAACGTCAAGCTCCTGTCTACCTTCTTAGAAAAAATGGGGCTACCTAGGGTGAAACATTGGGTCTCACGAAGCCCTTCCTCTACAAGTCCTCCAACTGTACCCTCAGCTCATAAAGCTTTATAGGAGCCATCTAATATGCAGGTGTAGATATTAGTTCAATCCTGAGGTATAGATCAATACAAAAGTCTATCTCCCTACAGAAAGGTAAACCTAGAACATCCTCAAGAAATATGTCCTCATACTCCCCCACCACTATAAGAAACTGAGGACTCATATCATCCACTGCACCATGGGTCAGGCTAGCCAACTGATGAGTGATTGGTTGCATCCTCCTATGTGTGAGTCCGTAATGCACTTCCTATGTTTCCTTTTTACCAAAAAAGGAAAACCTAGTTCCATCACTATGGACACACCGCACTCTACACCTAAAATAGTTAATCTGAGCATGAACTATGGATAACCACTCCACACCAATAATGACGTCTTAAGGCCTTGATGTCACTACCAATAGATCCCTACTGAAACTCTTACCCCCAAGAGTTAGGTCACACTATCGAAACTAGTACGTGATCATCAAATCTCCTCCCGTAGGAGTCTCTAAACATAAGGGTTGATTCAACTATTCAACTGAAATCTCTGAGTATCAAACAATATTCATGGTAAGAAAGGAATGACTAGAACATATGTCTATAAAAACTATAACTAAGGTGGAAAATAAATAGATTATACCTTAAATAATCCTTGGATCCTTGGGATCATAAGCCTCTATTGCCTGCAAATGGCCTCATCCCTTTCCACCAGCTCCTTGAGCCTCGTGTCGACCACCTGGGGGTGGTGGTGGTAATAGGTCAAACCTATGGCCACCTCTTGCTGCCCTAACTGCTTCTCTACCATGTTCGGCACCATGCAAACCACCCTACTCATGTATACGCATCTACCTCGATGGTACCTTGATTTTCTCCAGATTAGCTGTATGATGGGTCGGGCAATCTCATGTCAGATGTCCCCGACCGTTGCATGAGTAACACCATCTTTCCTTTGGCTAATTCAAACCACACTAGGAGCCCTGCACTACTGAACCTAAGTCCTAGGATCTCCTCATGAAGTACTTGACTTGCTTGGATCCCTGCGATTGCTATCGACTACCTGCTGTTGAGGTCTCTACTATCCTATGCCCATTGCTTTCTCCCACTACCGGTGTCTGCTCTGCTATAAAGCTATCTACTAGTAGGGCTATCTCAAGCACCCCAAAATAGGTAGGAATGCTAAGAGATACCACCGATGACCTGATGTCCCAGCATAATCCCTACTCAAAGGTCTGATCCCTAGAGAACTGGTCCCGTACCATGTCCAAGGAGTAGTGTGAAAGATTAGTAAACTTCTCCAAATACTTTTCCACAGTCATACTACCCTACTGTAGATACAGAAGATCCTGTATGCACACCGATCATAAAGTGGATGAATAGAACTCCTCTATAAAGAGGTGCTCAAAGTCTATCCAGGAGAGAGCAGTCTCGTCATGTGTCTGAGTCACTAAGCTCGACCACTATCCCATAGATCACTGAAGAAGACTCATGGAAATTACTTTCATCTGATTGGAAGATGTCCTCACAAGGCAGAAAACACGGGTGACTACCTTTAGCCAATCCTCAACTATATGAGGGTCTTGATCACCCCGAAACCTAGGAGGTTTCTACCTATGAAACTAGTGAAACACACTTATCCTGCATGCATCCTCAATTGATAGTGATAGTAGTATCTACTGCTCGACAGGTGGTGGTATAACTAGTAAACCACCCAGAGGTGTTATCTCTAGTACAAGCCCCTGTACCAATGCCTCATTACTAGGTGGATCATCCTCATGATCATGAGGTGAAATCCTGTATTATTTTATACATGTAGGAATCCTAAAATAAAATAAGATATACCACAGTCAATAGAGTATATCTGGAGAGTTGACTCAAGAAGGACATGGAAAACACAACCATTACTATATGATTCATGTACCATTTTGTTTCCCTACAACTAGTGTTTTTATGAACAGATTTGAAAAGCAGGTGCTCAGAGTCTTGGTGTATGGATACGTCAGCCACTGCACCAATACTAGATTCCCTATCCTGAAAGCCGAACTTGAAACACTTAACATTGTTTCCCCAAACCAATCTCACAGACTCCCAATCCTAAAGTAGAACTAAACTTCTATTATAACACTCTATCACAAACCGTCCTAGAGGGCCCCATACTGTGACTAACCCAAGACCACCTTCAATAGGTCAGGGGCTGGTGACTAGCACTGAGTAGTTATATCCCATAAATTGGAGACATTAGCCTAAAGTACCTGTATGCACACACACATCTATAATCCAAAAATGAAGAAATGTAAAAAAACTAAGTAAACAATGCATAAAAACCACTATATCTCACAACCAGAGTACAAAAGTGAAATTACTAGAAAGTAAATAGGTCCAAATAAAAGACCATCAAAAAGAGTCTGTAACCAAAAGTACAACCTGTAAGAAAAGACGTACTGGGACTGCTGTCTAAAGATTCGTATGGACACACCTCAATCTATTCGGTCTCATAAAGCACCACCTAGTCCTGGTCTTCATAGGAATCTGTTAAAAGGTCGATCATCTGCACAAGACACATCACGTGTAGAAAAATACCATGCAGGGTTGAGTATAAAAATAATCAGTAGGACACCCCGAAACCACAAAGGAATACCACAAATGAAAGTAGAGTCATCTCTACATAGGTATATGTCTATAACATATATAACAAGAGCATCCAAATATACTCAATCCAAGATACAAGTCTATAGGTAATCCACAACTAATTACCAGCCACATGATTTTGCTTGAAGCATGATCGTTTTGTGAGAAATCACTCCTCGATCCATGATATCATCAGAGACACTCATGAAGATGTCTAGCTCATTTGGGCCCCGCCCAAGGAGAACACATTGGTTAAGGAAGACTATGATACAAAGAGAGGGTATCCTTCCTAGAAACAATGAGGAATTCCACATACCCAATCTGGATCAACCCACAATGTAGAGGATCCTTCCCAGACACACTAAAGAATACCACTGACCCTAATGATGTGTCCTACTAGATGGAGGACAAACACCCTGCTCTCGGTGGTTACGTTGATTCCACAAAACTCCACTAGGGGTGATAGAGGATCGAACTCCAGTCCCATAGAGGGATACCATACTCTATCTGAGACTCGACCTCTAAAGGGGATTACAATCCAATTATCTGGACGTAATGTCATATTAAACCCTCGAGGAAAGGACCAAGGGAATGCTATCAACCTATACTGGTCCAAACTAAAAACTCATCATTTGTCTCAAAGGACTATCTCAACGTTAGGGTCTCAACGCCATAGATGGATCATCAAATGGATGTACCTTTTGAAAGTTATGGTAGTTTGAAATTTAAAAAGGGGGTCACTAGGCCTATGGACCGACTGTACGGTCAGTCCACCAACCATGGCAGTCGACCGCCTGTGGACCGACTATGACAGTCAACCGTTTGTGTCTGTTGCTGCATGGCCACTACGCCACGGTAGCTGGAGTTTCCACGTCTCACGATCGACCATGATGTGGCTTCTCCTCAGTTACCCCAGGTCTGACCCGGGTCCGACCTGGGTCTGACCCACCTGGCCTGGCCCAACCCACCTAGCCCAGCCCAGCCCACCTCGCCCAACCTGTCACCCCTGGCCCGACCCATCTCCCTTGGCCTGACCCATCTCGTGTAAAGGCCGCCTGGGCCACCACACACGACTCAAATGGCCACATATGCAACCTCTAATCCATGTGGCCACCACCGCGGTCCTCTCTGGTCAGCTCCCACAGGGCCACCCACCGGCTCCCTTGCGACAACATGCCGACTCCCACATGGCTGCCTGCCACGTTCCATGCGGCTCCACCACCCAGGGCATTGGCCACCTCTTCCGGCCATGCCTTTGGCTGCACCGACCATCGCCACCCTTGTTTCAACGAGTTTCCGTTCTTCCTTCGATACCTGAATTTTTAAATGGTCGTAGATCTAAGATCCTTAGGTCCCGATTTACACATACTCAGCCTTTTTTTTCAATTTTCCTCCAATATAAGGGTCCGATCATGTTCGGATCCTCTTGGAAATATCAAACTGGGAACTGTGAGGTTCCTACGGTGAAGAATGTGAAGAATGGGAGGGAGGAATACAAATAAAACACATATATGAGGAACAAACCTCAACCGTGTTGGGTTGGCCTTGATTCATTCTCAGTAGAATGAATAATGAAGAACCAAATCAAGAAAACTCCCAAAATAATCCCTACAATTATAAACCATCCCACAATGATCAAACCACATATCAATCTATTCGTGGATTGACCCGTGATCATTGTGGAAATAAATAACGGGGAAACTACAAAGAAACAACCACCATACCTCGATTCGGTTCGATCACTGACAAAGAACGGAGCATCGTTTGCAAGGTTCATCGAATCCGAGGTGCATCATTTGATCGATCCGTTATCATCTGCAAATGGTTTCTCTGGAGGTTATTTCTCCACGCCTCCAGAGAAATTCTAGGGTTATGATGCTAACCCTGAATTTCTGAAAAAGACTTAATAAAAATAAATTCACTACATCAAAATAATTTCTTTATTAAATTATTTTATTTACTGTTATGTCCTCCATGAATTTTTCTACAGATTACCCGCACCGACTAAAGTTAAGTCGCACCTAGGGTAATGCCAAAATTCTGAGCTCAACAGTGCCCTTAGATTTCTAATCTGAGCACTCGTTTAATAGTTATTCTACTTTTTTATAAAAATCGCGTGCATGTGCTATTAAAAAGTTTAATATTTTTAAAAAATTTGTTCCGGGCACACCGAGACTCGGAATCACATGCCGTCTCAGTGCCTAGTCTCAAAATTAATCCATATAATATCTAAAAAAAATACATGGAAATTATGATATGTTACATAAAAGAATTCTTAACCCAATTTTAATTCTTTGGGTTAACCTTTTACTTCATTAATTACGTGGTACTAAGATTATTTGTTTAATGAATTTTGTTTATATTATGTTGTATTATGTGGATTTACAGTGTATACACATATTTATTTCGTTCTACTAATTCTCACTTCAATTATATGATATTTGTAAGCGATTTTACTTTCAAAATCCTTTTAAATGTCTTTTTACAAAATTCAAAAAAAAATATTGTTTCTTTTATATACGATATAGAGGGTTATCCCATTTTAATGATTCTTTATCACTATAATGATTCCTTTATAAGTTTTCATAGTTATTGTTGAATTATATGATTTCATTATTATGTTCATGGTTTTTATATTTTAAAAGTGAATTTTACAAAAAGAATATTTTGATATGTGAATGTGTTTTGCTCATGAGTTTAAATGAGTTATCAAGAGTTTTATTCATGATATATTCCTTGGACACTATTTATGTTGGTTTGATCCCATTATAGCTCAAGATATGACGGTTTGAGCCCCATTATAACTCAAGATATGTTGGGTTGAGCCAATTATAGCTCAGGATATGATAGGTGGATCCCATTATAGCTCTCCAATGTATTGGGTACTCCAGATATGGAAGTTGACTGAATTGTTATTCCATGTGTAAGGGTGAATGTAAGAGTGATATGGTAAATATTTTCCAAGGTAACTACATGATGTTTCTATGCATGTTAATGGGTTTTTATGAAATGAGTTTTATTGGTTTTTTATGTTATAACTTGAGTAAAAATTTATTTCTTTATATCCCTTATTGAACTTTTTTTACTCATCCCAAGTTTTCAAATATTTTTCACAGGTTATAAGGATGCATAAAATAAAGAAGTCAAGTTAAATGTTATGAAGATTTGTCAAAGAAATCATGTTTTATTTTAAAAGTCTTATATTTGAAAATAAATGGATAATCTTTTGGTAGTATCCACTCTATATAAATATGGGATGTTATGTATGTATTATGTCTTAATTATCTAAAGCTAAAAACCTAAAAAGATACTCAATGTGAAAGAAAGTAATTTTTTTTACTAAAACTTAAGATTATGTAATGTTTTAAGGATGAGTCCTTATATATAAGTAACGATGACAAAGGATAATTGATACATAAAGAAGAGTTGATGGCCTCAACCAGTAGAGTCATGATGTTTGAAGCCCATTTGTCGAACCTTGGGAGGGAGGTATCATCACTATTTTTTGTCCTTGACTAAGTCTAATCTGAGATTCAACAAGTGAATCTTGAGTGAAATCACCTTCGAAAGAAGTTCAAGTTAGTGGAGATTATCACTCGAATGATGTTAGTCGAGCCGCCCCATGAATCTATCACCATCACACTCCTTAACCTTAGTTCGTATGCGAGTGTTATAAGGGGTTATGTGTCAAGACCATAGTTACTTTAAGTGTAATTCCATTGTATAAATAAAATTGTTATTTCATCAATTTTTTAAGAATAATTATTCTTAATAAAATTGAGATGAAATTTGATAAATTGATTTTTCGGATAGAAATTATATTTTACGGAAAAGAAATAAATATTTATAATAAACTAAGATATCATGAATAATACTTATTTTGATGAAATATTATGATAAAAAACTCTTATTTAAATATAAATGATAAAATAATTTTATTTTTTTCGAGTGTTAGAAATTTTACTATACATTTTTAATTTGCTATTTTTTTAATAAATAAATATTTTTATATTTAAAGGTTAGAATTATCATATTTATATAATTATTATGATAAAATAAATTATTGAAATCAGCATGTAAAAATTAGGTTAGGGTGAATTTATGAGAATTTTCTAAAATACTTTATTTTTTCATGAATAATAAAAATACAGTTTGAGTTTTTCGGTATGTTTAATGAATCATATTTATTTCATAATGATGTAATAACTAATTGACCACATTCCACGACCTAAAATATGTTATTTTATTAATATAAAGTATTTTAATGGATTTTAATCAATTTACAAACCTATAATTTACCTTCCAAAGTCTAAAATGGAAACTTGAACATTAAAAACATTATTTGTTTGTGGAAAATTTACTTATCCATGCCAAAAGAAGTAATATAAAATGATGATAGACTATTTTGGATTAAAATAACTTAAAATATAACTTAATTTTCTAAAAATATGGTCAGATACCATGTAAAAGCCCATGGTTTTTCATTTTCCACAACCTAGGTTTCAAAGGCCTATATTTGGAAATTAATAAAAAATCCTCCACTTTTGCTATAAATAACCTCCCATTTCTCCATTTAATTTTACTCACAATTCATAATCCACGAATCTATAATAGTTTTACCTCCAAAGGAGTCATCACAATGTGTCCTCAAGCCCCCAATGTCTCAATCCTGAAGTTTTAGGAGTTACCCTTCAATGTAACGAAATTATCCTTCTTTTCTTTTTGATTCAAGAACCTATTTTTGTATATGTATTATAAATGTTATAATTAATATCTTATATTAACCTTTTTATCACACCATTACTTAAAAATTATGTTTTATAAATGTGATACCCTTTTACCCTCTCATTTTTTCCCTTTTCAAAACCACATTTTATACTTGTTATGCTGTCAAATTTACTTCTCAAAATTTCCCTCTTCTTCTCAAGAAATTCTCTTTTATTTTATTTTTGTGAATAAAAAAGACTCTTTATTTTACAAGGGTATTAATATATATTTTAAAATGATTTATTTTATTCTATTTTTAACATACATGAAACCCACATTCCTTTTTCATGGGCTGAAAATGACAAAATGATCATGTTTTTAAGCACTTTTGAAACGCTTTGATTTTAATATGAAACCCATTTCTTTTATTATCCATGGTTTATTTATGAAATGTTTGATTATGATATATGTGGATTAAATTGATAATTAAGACATATTAAGGGTGTTCCCTGATAACACTCTATTTCATCGAGTAAAGAATTTAATCTCTAGAGATGACATGTTATAAGATACCTTGGTGAATAACCTTGTTAATTTTTACAAAAATTTGGTGATTAACCTTGGTGATATGCTTATGAATGTATAAATTAAATGTTGTAGATTAATTTCCAAGTTATGATTCATGTTCTTTTTCTTATGTTATGCCTCATGTACTCTTTCTAATTCCATAATGATATTCCTCATGTTCTTATTGATATTCCTCAAGATCACATGTAAACTGTTCCCCTTGTTTTCCCTTACCGGGCCTTATGCTCACCTTTTCCTTTGATGTATGTCCCCAAGTTATGAGATGTAATAAAATTACTTAGGATGAACCAAATAATAAGTCTCTAAAGTTGTTTAGAATAATGTTTTAAGTTTTCATGTATTATATACCTTATTTCCAAGAAACTAAACTTTAAAAGATCCCCTGTTTGTAAAATGTAATGAAAAGTTATGTAATAAAAAGATGGGATGCCATAAAAACACAGCCAAACAACCATCACCCTGATGCCCCAAAATCATGAACAAAAAAACCATCACCCCACCGCTCCAAAATCAGGACCAAACAAACCATCACCCCTCTACCCCAAAATCACGACTAACCAACCATAACCCTACCGACCTAAAAGAATGATAAAACAAACCATCACCCTATCACCTCAAAATCATGAAAAAAACCATCACCCCACCGCCCTAAATGAATGAACAAAAAAAATCACCATTACAACATAAAATAATGACTAAACAACCACCACCCCATCGCCCTAAAATCACGACCAAACAAACCATCACCCTTCCGCCACAAAAGCATGACAAAAAAAACCATCACCCCATCACCCTAAAAGCACGACAAAACTACCATCACCTTTCTTCCTCAAAATCATGACCAAATAAACCATCACCCCACCTCCCCAAAATCATGGTAAAAAAACCATCACCCTTCTACCCCAAAAGCACAATGAAACAACCATCACCCACACCACATCATAACCACACATCACTACCCCATAAGCATGACCGTACATCAAAACACATCAAAGATCATTTTATAGATTTAGTAAAGGGGATTTTATCACATTTTAATTTATTTTAGGGGTGTTATCACACAAGCCATAAATCCAGAGGCAACCATTTTATTAACCAAATATAAGTGTTTAGAAAATTTTCATTTTAGGGTGGTATCACAATAACATGCATCAAGGTTTCCATATCACAATAACTATAATGAAAACAAAGGCTCCCAACAGTCATGATTTTCAATGGGCCTTTCATCCCGTATAATCACAATATCCTAATAATATAAAAACTATAAAATCATGCGAATCATTCCCCATTTCCATTTAATTTCAATTAACTGATTAATTTATCTTTATTATACTATCATAAACCATCTCCTATAGATTATCAAGAGTAAACCCCTATCACATGATACACAAAAGTGAGAAATGAGGGATTCCCTACCTTAAAGAAGTTTTTCCAACTTGCTGTGCATCGCAGGGAGAAGAATAAATGCTCGCAAATCACAACCACAAGAAAAACCCATAGATAAACTTACACCACATCAAGGTTTATAAAAAAGACAACCCAACTCACAAAACAGACCAAATAAACATCACCACAAAGAATCCCCAAGAGAAGAAAGAAAGAAAACCATAGGGAAAGGAGAAGCAATCCCTGAAGATCACCAACAAACAACCACCGAAACCCGTAGAATCGAAGAAGTCACTAGTGAAAAAAACGTTATTTACGTTGGTTATTTTTCATTTTTTACGTTGGTTTTTAGCTGATGTTAATACTAACGACTTTATAAATAACGTTTTTTACGTCGGTTATTTAAAAACCGACGTAAAAAACATAACATCGTGGTGTTTATCACGTCAGTTAATTAATAACCGACGTGCAAAAACCGGGGGGGGGGGGGTTATCACGTCGGTTATATAATAACCGATGTTATAAACACATGTAGGGGAGTTTATCACATCGGTTATTAAATAACCGATGTGCTAAACCAGTCCAGGGGGGGTTATCACGTCGGTTATTTAATAACTGACGTGATAAACCATTTCCCAGGCCTTTTATCAGTTCGGTTATTAAATAATCGACGTGATAAACCATGCCACAGGTGTTTATCACGTCGGTTATTAAAAAAACCGATGTGATAAACCCTTCCTGATTTCTTTATCACGTCGGTTATAAAATAACCGACGTGGAAGACAATTTTTTTTTAAAAATCGAATGCAGTCCTCTGCTCTCCCCCAGAAACAACCAGAAACCAAATCAAGAATTTGTACCAAAAAAACAGAAGGAGATCAAAACAAGAACTAAAGAAAATTTAACATTTATATTGATAACATATAAAACTTACCCCACTTGATAGCCCCCATCACACCCCTGGACTGCACCCCGACCCCCTGGACAACCCCAAACACCCCGGAAAAACCCCAAACACCCTCGGACAACCCCCCACCCTCATGTATACCCCCCACACCCTGGACAGACCTCCCCCACCTCATTGGATCCCCCAACACACCCTTGGACTACCCCTGACCCCCTGGACATCCCCAAACACCCCGGGACAACCCCCCCTGGACAATCCCAAACACCCCGGGATAGCCCGAAACACCCCGGGACAACCCCCCACCCTCATGTATACCCCCCGACCCCCTGGACATCCCCAAACACCTCGGGAAAACCCCCCCACTCTCCTGAACAACACCCCCTCACCCCCTCACCCCACTTGACAGCCTCCACCACACCCCTGGACTGCCTCCGACCCCCTGGACAGCCCCAAACACCCCAGGACAACCCCCCACCCTCATGTATACCGACCACACCCTGGACAGCCCTCCCCCACCCCATTGGATCCCCCAACACACCCCTGGACTGCCCCCGACCCCCTAGACAGCCCCAAACACCCCTGGACAACCCCCCACCCTCCTGTAGACCCCCACCCCCTGGACAACACTTCAAAACCCCTGAACAGCCCTCCCACACCCCTGAAACAGACTAAAAAGTTACCAAAAACAGACCAGAACCCCCTCAACCCACTAGACAACCCCCACCACACCCATGGAATGCCCCCCATCCCCATGGACACCCTGGACCCCCCCACTGGACAACCCCCCCGACCCCCTGGACATCCCTAAACACCCCGGGACAACCCCCCACCCTCCTGAACAGCACCCCCTCACCACCTCAGCCCACTTGATAGCCCCCACTATACCCATGGACTGCCCTTGACCCCTTGGACAACCCCAAACACCCCGGGACAACCCCCCACCCTCATGTATACCCCCCCACACCCTGGACAGCCCTCCCCCACCCCATTGGAGCCCCCACCACACCCCTGGACTGCCCCCCAACCCCATGGACAGCCCCAAACACCCCTGGACAACCCCCACCCTCATGTATACCCCCCAACCCCTGGACAACACTTCCACACCCCTGAACAACCCTCCCACACCCCTAAAACAGACCAAAAAGTTACTGAAAACAAACCAGAACCCCCTCACCCCACTAGACTGCCCCCACCACACCCCTGGACACTCCCCCCCACACCCCTGGACATCACCACCACCCATGGACATCCCCCACCCTCCTTTAGACCTCCCCCACCCCATGGACATCACTCCCACATCCCTGGAAAACCCTCCCACACCCTTGAAATAGACCAAAAAGTTACCAAAAATAGACCAGAACCCCCTCAACCCACTAGACAGCCCCCACCACACCCCTGGACTACCACCCCCCATCCCCATGGAAACCTTGGACCCCCCACTGGATAGCCCCCCCACCCCTGGAAACCCCCCTCACCCCACAAGACACCCCCACACCCCTGGACACCCCCTGTACAGCCTCCCACTCCCCTGGACAGCCCTTCCACCCTCCTAGAAATGCTCCCACCCCCTGGACTGCCCCCACCCCACCGGAAAACCCTCCCAGACCCTTGGACACCCTCCAATCCCACTGAACACCCCCCACGCCCTTGAAACCCCTCCCCCCAGACCAGAATCCATACCATAAAAACCATCATAAGTAGACCAAAACAAGAAGTAGAGCAAAATTAAACATTCACATATATAACATTCAAAACTTACACTATCAACTACAAAAAAACTAAATCCAACCTAAACGACTACCAAATACATAATTACAACGAAAATATTCAAAATTACATTTTACATTACAAACAACTATAATTCAATCAAACCTATAAAATAATTTGACCACTCCACTTGTAAGTGTTTTATGTCTTCAGCAGTATAGGGTTGAGGGTCATCAAAAAGCTACAAATGAAAAGGATAGTATTTAACGTGTATAATGAATAAATCAAATTGAAATATTATGGCAAATTTTAGGAGGAAATATTACCAGGTCAAAATTCACAACTACCCCAGTTGTTATTATTTCATACATAAATCTTAACATATAATATCCGCATTCGATGACGCCTTGTTGTTCATGAAAATTCTGTTTGAATGAGTGTAAATTAAATATATTATTTTTATGTAATAAATTAAAAATTAAAAATTATAAATGGATATTTACTTTTTCATTTACATATTTGATCTTTGCACTCCTTTTCTTTGTGTTTTTTTGAAAGTAGGCCCATGCCTTGTTAGAAAATAATACGAATGGGGTAAATTTAAAATTCATTATAATATATAAAACTATTGAGAAATTGAAACTTAATTTTCCAATATCTTCTTAAAACTTTCCCGCACATCATCATGGACAGAGCATATCCAATAAAGTGCTTTCTCCCTTGGGAAAAAAACCCCTAACATCCAATGATCACTGATAAAAGGAAATTTAACGTTAGTGGCTTTTTATGTTAAAAGATAATTAACTCATTGAGAGAGATGTGTTTCATACCTCTCACAAAAGGCATCATCCAACATTGTGTGACTATATTCTTTTCAAGTATTTCAGCAATATAAAGCATTCTTTGTTCCTCATCCAATGCACATGCTTCAGGGGAAATAAATTGCGGGTCCATGAATCCATATACATCTATCAGCTCATTACTCTCACAAATTTTATAAAGATACCTAATACAAAACAGACATAAGTATACATTTTTAATAAATATAATGCAGGGAAAAGGTGTTAAGACTTACATGGAAACAATTTTCACCATGTTGATGCCCAAATTATCTCCAGTAACAAGCTCCATGATATCAGTTTTCATAATACCCACACTTATTGCACGTCCAAAAACATGAGCTTCAATTGGAAACTCATAATGACCCGCCAAAAAATTTGAATATCTTGAAAATCTATCAAGACTACTAGAATCTGTATCTGATGTCATAGCCATTTGTCTTTTTTGTTGTCTATACAGTAATTCTTTACCTTTGAAGTATTCCTGTAAAAATAAATTGAAAAATATATTAGTTTTCAAATGATAAAACAACTTTAATAAAGAAATAAAATAAAAGATATAACATTCACACCTCTATGGTAATGAGTCGAAGAAGTCTGAATGGCCAAATTAAAAAATGGACGATACTATGTCCAATTGTCGTCACCTCATCTGTAGGTAATGGTACCTGAGCTGATCTATCTATAATATCTTGTATAGTGACCCTATGATTCTCCAACTCTAATTGTTGATAATGAACTGTATCTCCTATACAATATACCAACCCATATGAAACTATATGATTTTGAGGATCATCAACATACAAATCTCAATAAGTAGGAAGCTGCGACGGAGGAGTAGGATAAAAAATGGGGTCCGCAGGATGAGGTGGGGGAGTAGGAGCTACTGGAGGAGGTGGAGGATAAATAATGGGGTCTGTAGGGGGAGGTGGAAGAGTGGGAGCTACAGTCTGAAATTGTCTTTGCATGTCTGCAAACATAGACTGTACCGACGCTCTAATATTTTCCTCCATCTTCGCATTAATATTATGAACTTCAGCCTCCAAGGATTCTATTTTTTTTACAAATCCCCTCAACGTTAGAAGTTGAAGAACATGGAAACACTTTTCTTACTAATACACCTGCCGAATATCCTCTTACACGATTAGGATGTTTGGGCTTTCCCAATGCTACAGATAAAATATCTTGCCTCCCAGTAGCTGTAAATGTCCCCTGTGAACTATGCTCCTCAAGAGAGTCCTGTATTAATTAATTGAACATTTCTGTAATGATTGAAATTATATGAAGAAAATAGTTAACTTAAATAAATAAAATAGATATCTTACAATCCTCTTAGTTACGATTCTCGATTCTTCCAAAAGATATTTCCCCTTTTTTCCCCTTCCGATCTCTCTTCCATTTTTCATGTCTAGATGGAGGGGATGGAGGGGCCACCTATCCAGAGCTTGAAGACTCAGCTCTTAGTTGTTGAAATTTTTCCGCCATCATTTTTTCTTCCAAAAATGCATACCCTCCCCGAGATAAACTATGAGGGTATACATTTTTAGATTGGATCTCCTGATGAGCTTTCCTTATTTGCTGTAAATTAAGAATAATAAATCATTAACAAAACATTAATAAGATCATTTATATAAGAAAGATTATAAAAGTTTACATTGCCCTTACCAAAAATGGATCTTTTCTTCTACTTTCAAAAAACTGTCTCCATGTGTCTTCATCTATAAAAGGATATATATGACATGGATTGTCATGAATCCTATGACCATAAATGAAATCAGATGAGAGGGTTGATTTGAAATCCCTCTATCTTCTGGAAACCAACGATAAGCATTTCTTCCTAACTCCTCCAGTGTCAGGAATATCAAATGTCATCTGATAAAGAAGAGTTTAAACATATTATATATACTAGAAACATTTAAAGAATAGTAAAATAATAGAAAAATATCTTACCAAAATTTTCTCCCACAACTGAGAGATTATCGCTTTATCCACACTTCTCCAGTCATCATACAGAATGCTTACTTTTCTCTTATCTTGAGTTGCTACAAAACTCTTAAAATCTTTTGCATTTGGACCTCTAGGAATATCATCATCATCAAACTCAATGAGTATCCTCTGATCCTGCGTACGGTCAAGTGATAATTTTGGTAAACGTGTGCACCCATGCTTACCAACCTTTGAACTCTTTGTCGTAATAGGAGCACATGAGGAATATTGAGGAACATCAAGAGGAGCATGTGAATGTTCCTCCCCAGAGGTATGACTAATATGATCATCTCCAGAATCATGTGGTTGATCAACTGAATGATCTGTCATTATCCTTCAAATCAGAAAAACAAACATTAGTTCACAAATATACAAATTCAAATATTTTAATACTACTGTAATCAGAAAATAGAAAAGTGTACTAAGTTACGTAATAATAAACATTGGTAATATGGTAAGCATGTTAAACAATGGTAAAGATGGCAAAGATGGTAAAGATGGTAAAGATGGTAAAGATGGTAAACATGGTAAACATGGTAAACATGGTAAACATGGTAAACATGATAAACCTGTTAAACATGGTAAAGTAATTGTCACTGAACAAAAATAATAGATATATAATTCATGTAATGGTAAACATGATAAATTAAACTAAACAAACTTAAAACAAACTTAAAACAAACAAAAACTTATACTTATTTTGTTTTAATACATGTTTTAATAAATAAAAAACTTAAAATATCTAACATTTTATGAAAAAAATAAATGTAAACAAGAAATAAACATATGTTACCTGTAATTTTAGGAATGTAAAAATGGATTGTTTTCCCAAATTCCTTCATCGTGATCATTCCTTATGGCACAAACCATGTCTTCAACATGCTCATCATTATGTTCTGTTAATATTTCCATGGAAGTAGGGATCTCACATAAATTAGCATCTTCATCAAGTTCATCCTCACCAACATATTTTTTTTCCCTTGTAAAACAATAGCCCACTGCATATCTGATTAATCTACTACATAGAAAATTTGTTTTTCATGTGTTGCCATTATAAAAGAATCAGCTGTGTCTTCCAATCTATTCATATTAACAAGTGTCATTCCAAATTCATCGTGTATGACACTGTTGTTACTGATAAACCATTTATATTTAAAAACATGAACTTTAATTTTAAAGTAATCAACCTCCCATATGTCTTAAATCACTCCATAATATGCACTTGATGCAGAAATAGGGTTTTTTTCCTTATCACTCGAAAAAATGAATTGCTTCTGCAAACACCAATACACCACTATTCTGAACTGCACTTCTGTTGTCCTGATCTTTTGTATGAAATGTATAGCCATTAATGTCATAACCGGACCATGTTATCACATTTAAACATGGACCACCCACTATCCATTTTAATGTCTCTGATACATCTGATCTACCAAGAAAGGTCTTTTTAAACCATGAAAAAAAAGTTTTTTTGTGCTCATTCAAAATCCACATTTCTTTTTTCTTTGGATGACATTTTTTCAACTCATTAATATGCAATGTGATATACGGTTGAGCATTAGCTATGTTATTCAAGATGTATGATTCTAAATTATTCATCTGTTTAGCTGACAATGATTTGAATTTCAAGCCATGAATCCCCTTTCCCTCATTATTAACTCGTTCATGGTGAGATGGAGGCAAACCTATGTGTTGAGCCGCAACCAAGTAGCTCGTACAAAACTCTTCTACCTCCTCAGAAATATACTTTTCAATAATGGAGGCTTCAGGTCGATATAGATTTTTAACATACCCCTTTAATATTTTCATATAACTTTCAAAATGATACATCCAACAAAGATATACAGGTCCACAAAGCTTTATTTCTCAAACCAGTTGAATCATTAAATACACCATTATATCAAAAAAAGTTAGAGTAAAATACATTTTCAACTGAAAAAGTATAAAAATTTCATCCTTTTACGAAATGTTCAAAGCATTCAAATCAATCTCCTTGTTACAAATTGAATTAAAAAAATAACACAACTTCATTATAATCTTTCTGAAATGGATGGGAAATATTCTACGCAATGAAACTGGTAGAATTTGTTGCATCATGACGTGACAATCATGTGATTTCATACCTATCAACTTCAAGTCCTTCAATGAGACAAATTTTTTTACATTTTAAGAATAACCTTGAGGCACTTTGATATCATGAAGACACTGACAAAAGCTAATTTTCTCCCTCTTCGATAATGTATGACAAGCCAGGGGAAGAAATGTTCGTCTTCCTTTAGGAGTGGGAGCTAACTCCAAATGTATTCCCATTGATAGTAAGTCTAATCTTGCATTCAACCCATATTTTGTCTTTCCTTTAATATCTAACAATGTTCCAATCAAACAATCACAGATATTCTTCTCCACGTGCATGACATCAATATTATGTTTAACTTCATGATACCTCCAATATGGTAGCTCAAAAAATATTGACCTTTTCTTCCAAATATGTCTATCATTACCAGATTTCTGTGTCTTTCCCAATGTCACATCAAGGTTTTTCACCCTCTCAAAATACAGATCAGGGGATAAAAGTTTTGGAGCAGTATCAAATTCTTGTGATCCATTGAATACCTTTTTTAGTCTTCTATAAGGGTTATCCATAGGCAAAAACTTTAGATGAACCATGTACACTGTTTTCCTCCCATGATGCAATTGACAATATGGCGTATGTTGTTCGCAAATTGGACATGATTTATGCCCTTTAACACTATATCCAGAAAAATTTCTATACACTAGGAAGTCATTTATAGTGAACAGAAGCACTGCATGCAGTTGAAAATATTCCATTTTATAAGAATCATACACCCTAATACCATCATCCCATAACAGTTTCAAATCATCAATCAACGGTGAAAAGTAAACATCAATATCATTGCCGGGTTGCTTTGGACCAGAGATCATTATACTCAACATGACATATTTGCGCTTCATACAAAATTCAGAAGAGAGGTTGTAAATTACCAATAAAATAGGCCATGAACTATGTGTGATACTGAGGGTTCAGTATAGATTCATTCCATCTGTGCAAAACCCTAGTTTGATATTTCTAATTTTATTTCCAAATGTAGAATACTACGCATCAATTTTCTTCCATTGTGGACAATCAGCTGGATGACATATTTTTCCATCACATATCTACTCATCAGAATGCCATCTTAACCTTTTTGCATCATGTGAATTAGCAAATAAATGTTTGAAATGATGAATTATAGGAAGATAACAAAATACATTTGAAGGGATCTTTGTAATCTCTACATCAGCCTGTAATTTTTCTTTCACCTTATACCGTGATGTCCCACATTTAGGACACTCTGACAGAAATTCATATTCCTTCCTATATATAATGCATTCATTCGGACATGCATGTATTTTCTTGTATCCCAATCCCATCGGGCATAATATTTTCTTGTCCTTATAAAGTGAATATGGAAGATCGTTATCTGTTAGAAGAATGTATTTCATCAATTGTAGCAGCTCTATAAAACTTCTGTCACTCCATCCATGTTTTGCCTTCAGGTTAATCAATCTTAACACCACCGAAAAAACCGTAAAATCTGTACAACCAGGATATAATGGTTTTTCAGCATCACCATATAGACGCGCAACTGTCAGTTCTATCTCAATTTGTTCTGCTACAATATCGCGAATCATTTCTTCAATTCCATCAGAGTTACCATCCTGCGAATCATCACCATTAGTGACATTTCGTCCAGTTTCACCATGCCAAATCCAAGGGCTGTAACTCGGATTAAAACCATGACAAATCAGATGATCTTTTATCTCTATACTTTTCAAATTCTTCATATTCAAACATTTCATGCATGGATAGAAAAAAATGTCACTACTTGGAACATTTCGTTTAGAAAATTCCAAAAAGGCATAAACACCTTCCTCATATTCATTTCTCATTCAATGTGCCGTAATCCAACTTCGACTCATTATTACCTATAAAAAATATCAAAAATATATATATTTTTAAGATAAGACAAATATATGTTTATATGAAAAATATCATAATTTGAATGTAAAAAAATTTTGAAATATAAAACAAATCTATGCGTATTTAAAAAAATATTCTTGAATATTATTTTAAAAACAAAATATAGTTAGATATAAAAGTTTTAGATTCCATTGAATCAAAGAAAACCATGGGGCCTACAATGGTTGATAGAAAATTAGAGAAAATGGAGTAAACCTGAGAATCAAATCATATTTAAAATAAAAATTCAGATGGAGAAAAACACAATGTAAAGCCAATAATCACGGCACAATCATCATGTCATAATCTCAGAAACCAAAATACAGTAGTCAATCCCAATTGACACTTATCCCCCACCCCCTTGGACACCCCCTGGACACCACCACCCCCTTGTACAGCCCCCCCACCCCTTGGACACCACCCCCACCCCCTTGGACACCCCATGGACACCACCACACCCTTGGACATCCCCCAACCCCTCCTGGACACCCCCACCCCCTGGACAGCCCCCACCCCTCTAGACAGCACCCCCACCCCTCCTGGACACCACCCCACCCCTACCCCCTTGGACACCCCCCTGGACACCCCAACCCTCTGGACATCCCCCACCCCCCGAACAACCCCCAAAACCCTCTGGACAAGCCCCACCCCCTTGGACAGCCCCCACACCCACCCACCCCCTGGACACCCCCAACCCTCTGTACACCCCCCTACCCCCTAGACATCCCCCACCACTCTAGACAGCACCCCCACCCCTCCTGGACACCACCCCCACCCTTACCCCCCTGGACACCCCCCTGGACACCCCCAACCCTCTGGACAGCCCCCCACCCCCTGGACAACCCCCACCCCTCTAGACAACACCCCCACCCCTCCTGGACACCACCCCCACCCCCTACCCCCTTGGACACCCCCTGGACACCCCCCAACCCCCTGGAAAACCCCCACCCCCCGAACAACCCCGAACAACCCCCAAAACCCTCTGGACAGGCCCCCACCCCCTTGGACAACCCCCACACCCACCCACCCCCTTGGACACCCCCAACCCTCTGGAAAGCACCCCACCCCCTGGACAGCCCCCCACCCCTCTAGATAGCACCCCCACCCCTACTGGACACCACCCCCACCCCTACCCCCTTAGAAACCCCCCTGGACACCCCCAACCCTCTGGACAACCCCCACCCCCTGGACAGCCCCCCACTCCTTTAGACAGCACCCCCACCCCTCCTGGACACCACCCCACCCCCTTGGACACCCCCTGGACACCCCCAACCCTATGGATAGCCCCCACCCCCGGAAAACCCCCAAAAAACCCTCTGGACAGGCCCCCACCCCCTTGGATAGCCCCCCACACCCACCCACCCCCTTGGACACCCTCCTGGACACCCCCAACCCTCTGGACAGCCCCCACCCCCCGGACAACCCCCCAAACAATGGTTTACATATAAAAACTAGGCATGGTGAACAACTAAAAACACATGAATTTAATATATACTTCAACATGAAATATATGGAATTAAATATTATTAAATATGGCTACTTAAATGATCGTATGATAATGAAAAATAACCATTGATATTCAACTAGTCAAATGATCACAAGTTTTATCGATAACTAATATCATAATGAGGTAATGGATAATTCTATAAATCTTAAACATATTGTCAAGGCCTTGGACAAGGCCTCAAAAAATACTAGGGTAATCCCTCAGCAGAACCCAATTCTATTTGGAATCATGAGACATAGCGATGCATCGAAGGTCCATAGAGGTCAACAGCCATTACATTATATGTCTAATAGATTCTCATATCAAAGAGGATAAACATAAGGAACAAAAACACATGAAATATCATTTCCCAATTCGTAAATTTAATCAATAATCATTCTATGCAGTAATATAGGTGAATGAGATCATTAGTTGTCAATGACAACAAAAATTACTATCACTGTAGGGCATTCGCGAAAAAAAAACAAACTAAATAGAAGTAGGTGAGGCTCACGTGAATATTGTGAGTCGATCTAATAGATCTAGGGATAATAAATAAGATGATGATGGAAAAACGAGGTAAGAGGGTTTGAAATCGAAGAAACTTACCTATTTTAAACAAAAAAATTGTAAAACATAAATATAGACTATCGAAAAAAAATGAACGAAATAAATTCATGGGAGGCTTACCTGAGTGTTGCGAGTTGAGATGATAGATCTGAGGAGAGTAAAGATGATAAATGATGATGGAAAAATGAGTTTAACGCAAAGATATTGACGAGTCGATTAGGGTTTACTGCGCGAGAGAGACGAGTCGCCGGACTGTTGATTGAAAAATCGTAAATGACAATCCACGGGGATTGTTAATTTTTTAAATGTTTTATAATGTCAGCTATTTAATAACCGATGTTATAAATTGTTTTTTACATTTATAACGTCGGTTATTATAATAATTGACATTATAAATGTATCAGATATAGCTTTTTTTACATCAGTTATTTTATAACCGACGTAAAAAAATCCACGTGTTGGTTTTTTACATCCGTTATAGAATAACCGACGTAAAAAATACATCAGAAATCACAGTTTTTTACATCGGTTATTTTATAACCGATGTAAAAAATTCTGCGGGTTGTTTAGTTACGTCAGTTATCAAATAACTGACGTCAAAAAGGCCTCAAAAGTCGCTTTTTTACGTCGGTTATTTTATGACCGACGTAAAAAATTCGTAGATAGATCATTTTTTACGTCGGTTATTTGATAACCGACGTAAAAAACACCGAGCTTTGGTTTTTTACGTTGGTTAATTTATAACCGATGTAAAAAACGAACGCGCGCGATTTTTTACGTCGGTTATTAAAATAACCGATGTTAAAAATATACTCACCACATTTTTTATGTCGGTTATAAAATAACCAACGTAAAAAACCACATTTCACAGATTATCATGTCGGTTATATATAACCGACATAAAAAATGGTGATGTAAATAACGTTTTCTTCACTAGTGAGGAGGACAATTAATGATAAATCCTCCAAATGCACCCAGGGTTCCTCCAAAACAAGAGAGAGAGAGAGAGAGATAGAGGTGTGATCTAATGAAAATAATAGGATGAAAATGTTATAAAATAACTTGGATCCTGCCGGTTTCATGACCTGTATTCAATTCACGATGTGAAATCCCTGAGTTTCCAAGAAATCCCAAATTTCGCCAAAATTCACATTACCTAGAACTTTATTTAATAACACGTTGTGAATTATTTTCATGACATGAATCCATTTCATGGGTTCTGGAATGATCAATTAAAAAAGTTATGTAACACCCCAATCTTGCATGGTACTCTTCTCTTTCAATAATGCAATAGCTTGCATTGTACGCAAGTTCGAGATTCTAACACACCGCGACCAATCAAAGTAGCCGTTATGAATAGTAATACACACTTTTTGAATTATATAAATTTTCTATTTCAAAATGGACTTCATTTTTGGATTCGTAATATCAAAATTATCCTAAGTTGAATTTTTGGTATTTTTCTGAGAACATCCAATTTTCGATGAATAGTGAAAAATACTTAAAAACAACATTTTTAATAAAAATAATTTATAGTGATAAATTATACTATTGGGTGGTTTTAAAGTATAATTAGAATATAATTTTACCATTTTATCCAATGGTGGTCATTAGAATTAATTTTACTTTGAAATTGGACATAAACAATTGTCAATCTTTTAATTGATATTATTTCTTAAAAACACGCTATTTGTTTTGACAATGAGAATTAATTATAAAATTAATTAATGAAACTTATATGTTTGTAATTTTGTAAAATAGACATCATTTTTGAATTCGGAATATCAATTATAACTTAGGGTGAATTTTTGGTATTGTTCTGAAAAACATCAATTTTTGATGAATAGTGAAACCACTAAGTGGTAGTTAAAAAAACTGATTTTTCGTTTAAATGAAACTTTACCACTTCTATGAATTGAATTTCAAAAATCCGATATACATGGTTGTCATTAGTAAGTAAAATGTGGTTCAATGGGATGAAAATAATTTTTGGTGAATAGTAACTTTTGAGTTTTATTAACCGCGATTAGAGGTAATTAGGGTAATTTAAGGTAAAAATGATATTATATAAATACAAAAATATATTGACACATGTCCTACTCTTATTGGATGAGTCATGGCCGACCAAGACAAACCATGTGATGATTTTTGGGACCCCATGGAGCCACTTGTGTAAGATAATGACATTAATACCTTTTATTTAAAGTAAAAATAAAAATGTCACAAACATGTATTGTTTTACTAAAATAATTTTTAGAAGGGGTTATAAAAGTCATCTTTTTGACTATAAATATTAATTGGAAAGATAAAAAGATTTTCTACATCATGGTAATTTTTTTTTATAATTTTTATTCATTAAATAAATAAATTTATTTATGACACCATGATGAAGCAGCGATTACCTTATTAATGAACGATTTAAATAAAATGAAAAGATAAGGTAAAATCTAAGACTTAAACTTGTCTAAAGCCTATTGTATGGGTGTATTTAGAACCCTTATCACCTTAACCTTGAAATATATCATTGTGGGACCTTTAGAATCCAAAAATCATTCCATAATAATGTAACATTTCATGACTTTCCAAGAGTGCCCCTCCTCTCCTCTTATAAAAGCCCCCCATCTCTACCACCTTATTCACACCTTCAAAGACATTTGGCTCCGCCAACCTCTGCCCAAATACTATCTCAACTTACCTATCTTACTCCTAGAATCCTCACTTTGGGCAGAAGTCTTCCCAAGTAAGCCTTTGGCTCAAATCAAAAAGAGTTACGCGATTTTAAGGTAATGTCTTCTCTTATGTTTTTTTGTTTTATTTTTCTTCTCCAACCCCTTAAACCCTTTTTGTTCCATTATTTTGTAACAAAACAATTATATTCAATATACTATGATGTTTTTATGAGAATTATTTGATTTACAATTACACACACCTCCGTCTAATGGTTAAAGAACATACTGTTTCTGTGGGTGGCGAATTACTGCCTCACGAAACGATGATTGTTCAATCTTATTTTAACACCTTTCATGGTGGAAATTAAGATGTAAATATATTTATATATGATATATATTATGTTATGTTTTCATTATGCTTCTGTATTTTTCATTTATGGCATACCTTTATGGTTTCCATTATGGGAAAACACGATAATTTCATTTTAGGAAGTGCGTACTACCGCCCCCTCAAAGTTATTTGAATCGTTAATGCCATATGTGGGATGTATAAAGGAAGGAGTTAAATGATATTATATATCTTATTGGAATTATAATATACCTTTATATCATTATGATTTAATTCTATTAAATATGAAATATAAATTAAAGTAGCGTTTATGCGTACGTATGACTTACCGTCTCCATGAATGGTGCATTTCATTTCTTACCTATAAATGTTATGTAATATTATAAATGAATGTATATACTGGATATATATGATATATATGATATCTAGATCATGAATATAATTCTGGAGATAATGGATATTTTACCACATGAACAAATTTTAATTATAAGAAGTTTATTGTTGACTCAAGTACCAAAGATCGACAAAACGACTGTTATTAACTTAAATGACTACATAATGTTCATAACATGGTAATAAGTGATATAAAAGGAATAATGAACTTGAAAAAGGTTATTAATCAAGTAGAGATTAACTCAAGTTTATTATTCAGGATATTAAAGAACGATCGAGTCAATTCAGACACGAGGTAAGGGTTAATTCTACAACCTCTTCATTATTCAAGGTTGTTCATATGTAATTATCTACTGGGACCTCTTTATCATCCACATCCATGTTTCTTAAAAATATCTTTCAAATTTTTTTTTAATATTTATTAGACAATGGGTTAAATTCATTTATACCCTTATTTGACCTTACATGTTTTTGAAAGGAATCTTTCCGTCATTTTCCAAACAAGGTACTTTTTGGAATTTTCGACAGAATTTAGGTAGGAATGTTTTTTAACTTATAAGGAGGGTGCAGATATTTTCCATCATTATAAAATCATTAAAGATTCCCTTACAAGCTTATAATAATATTTTAAAATTAAATGTTTTCTTTTACAATTATGTGACTTTTAAATGATTTCAAAAAAGATATTTCTCTCAAATAGTATTGATTTCATCTATGTCAACATCCTTTGATGGATTTTAAGCTTATTTGAAGTTGATTTATTATGATTCAAAACTTCCATATTGTATTGAAGGTTTTGTGATATGTTTGACTGTGGATGTGTTATTTTTATACCATTCATGGTTTATGGAGAAAGTATTGACTTTTCGTATGCTAGTTTTAATACGAATGTTTATGTTATGTTTAAACCTGTTCATATAAGAAATGCATTGGACTTAATAAGTGATGGGTGGAGCCCGCTATAGCTCCTTGATGCATCGGTAGGTCTCATGAGACAAACTAATGTATTGACATGAGGCCTTGAAATAATATTATTTGTAGTCTTGGTACGAGGCCTTGGCTACATGGTTATGATAGTCTGGCATTATGCATTACATCATTATGAAAGTGGTTATTGATATTGCATGTGATTATTTGACTAGTAGAATATCCATGTGAATAAGTAAATGAAATTATTTAATTTTATTTTTTCCATATTATACTGAAGTTCAAGTTTAAAAGGCTTTTTTTAGTTATACATGGCCTTAAATGTTTATGTTTATTTACGAAAGTTTTCTCTATATTGTTATCCTTACTGAGCATCTGAGCTCACCCCTTTCTATGTTTTATTTTTCCCAGGATTCGAAGAAATATTTTATGATTGACCTGTAGGGATAGTCTAAAGGGGATATGAGTGTGGACTAAGGAGACTATGTTATTGTAGTTTTTCACTTTATGATGTAATGTAACATTTATGAATGTATCTAGTGTTTCCAAGGCTACTAAACTAATCGGTCTTTCGAGACTTGATCTTTTGTGATCATGCCAATGTTACGTAATAATGCACCGACTCTGGGTAACTGGGGTCGGGGTGTTACAGTTGGTATCAGAGGCAGTTTAGTACTAACCTTGGAATCTAGATTTAGATAAACTCTGATTAGAGTACATAGCCCTAAGATAGACTTTGAGGATTAGTATAGAAGAACTTCCTAGAATTTTGGTATTGTATAGATTTTTTGAGTTTTCCGAGAAATACATCCCTGTCTGGATACGAGCAGGTAGAGGTGGCTCTGGCACAAATGTACCTAGGGGTAAAACCTGAAAACATCGTTTTGAGCTAGAATCAAATGAGAACTGGTGCACGAAAACGGGCCTTGCTGCACTCTTGGTTACGACACTCCTGGGGGATGTTCTTAGGATAATTCTCATTTTATTTACAAACCATTATTAAGGGTTTATGAGTATATAATTCCTCAAAAAAACATTTTTAAGATTGTGGATTATATCCACAAACTATTCAATTTATGTAAAGTGTTTTACAATTATGGAATTATGTATTTTGATTCATAAACTGATCTAGTTTATGCCATTGTTTAGAAATGGAACCTAGTGGAAGAAATGGAAACCGCATCAATGCACACACTCCATATAGGGATTTACCTCCTGCTCAAGATAATTATAGTGGAGCTGGTGATACAACTGGTGCTGATCAGCTTATCACCATACTGGGACAACTCACTCAGGTTATGAATAATAACCTTACCTGTATGGATCACCCTAATCCGCAGCGTGGAGGATCAATGTTAGATCGCTTCATGAGGCAGTAACCACCAACATTCAATGGGAGTGCAAATCCATTAGTATCTTATCAATGGATAAGTTCCCTAGAGAAAATATTTCAGGCTTTGGGGAGTAGTGAAAGGGAAAAAGTTGTCATGACAGTTTATCGCCTCACTGGAGATGCTGATCAATGGTGTTCATTGATACAAAACATGAATTAAGATGATGAAGTATCAAATATGTAATAGAGGGAGTTCAAAGAGCTTTTCATAGAAAAATACTTTCCTCGTGACCATCGAGTGGATATGGAAAGACAATTTCTGAGTCTGAGGCAAAAGGAGGATGAGAATGTTGCAAAGTATGAGTCTAACTTTACAAGGTTAGTGATGCATGCTGTAGATTATATATATAACCCAAGAAGTAAGATTGATCGTTTCTTTGATGGGTTAAAACCATTTCTCCGTCGAGATTTAGTACCACAATCTTTCTCAACGTATAAAGATATAGTCTCGTGTGCTATCAAGACAAAAAAGGAAATCTCTAAATCTCATGACAATAAAGTAAATCAAGAGAAGAAGAGAAAAGTAGAACAAGAGGCAGATAAAGGGAAAAAGGGAAAGAATGATTTTCCATTATGCGATAATTGTGGGAATAATCACCCCGATACTTGCCTAAAAGGAATGGGAGTTTGTTATAAATGTGGAGAAAAAGGCCACTAGGCCCGTGATTGCAAGGGAAAGAAAGAGGCTATCAATGTTGAATGCTACAATTGTAGGGAAATGGGGAATTATTCAAATGAATGTCCTAAGCATCAGGGAAACTTACCTCAGAAAAGGACTAGGGATCAAGGCCAATCTTATACTGTTACTACAGTTGAAGTGGAATGATTAATGTATTAGTACTTTTGGACTCAAGGATTATATTTTGGTTATAATAATAATGTGATATATATAAGGATTGTACTACAGTACTTGTTGTTTTCATTAAGGTTTTAATATGATGAAGGTAATCATATTTTTAGTATGTGACAATAAGAGAAACTTTACTTTGTTTGGGGAATCTGATGTTACAATTGATTTTGGAATTTAGAGACCTTTTGGAGAAAGTCTGGACAGAGGTATTTTGGATAACTATAAAGGTGGGAATGGATTAAGTTGAACTTTGGATAGTATTGTTTAAGGTTAAAACATTTATGAAGATTGTTTTTGGAATGTTATAATACTACAGTTTTAGAAAAAGGACAACCTGCAGGTCGGGGGATAACCCGTTGTGTCGGACAAAGCTGCAGGAATCGAACCCACAACCATAGTGCGACATGCCTTTATTACCTACCAGTAGCCTACAGGAAGTCCCTGGTTATTAAAAAATAGTTTCCTAATCTAAATGGTATGTTTTAATATTTGTAACCTTGTACGATTAGGATAAATATAATATTTTTGAGTTCTATTATCTTTTTGAGTGAAAGATGAGTTTGTGGTAGAAATTAGTTGAAGGTTGAAACTCTACTTGTCAAGTATATATATATATATATATATATATATATACCTCTATCTTATTATGTGAATAAATTAATTATTAAACTATAGTAAAGGGATATTAAAAAAAATGTTATCCTAATACCTTATGTTTTGTTGAACTGATGATATTTTAAATCACCATAGATTGAAGGCTTTGAGGCCCTCAATTTTACACTTGTTTGTGATTGATGGCCTCAATCACTCCCTAAAAATATTTACGTTATCCCTCCAATTATGTGTCTCTAATTTCCACCAATGTTCTCCTAATCGAGATCATAATTTGGTGGTGAATTTTTCATTTCCCTTTCCCTCTTATTAAGGCTAAATTTTATTAACCTTATTTCTGATGTGGGTTTTCCACAAATGTATTTTCTACTTTCAACCTTTTATTTTCAAAGAACAATTTCAAATTGCGAGGATGAAATTTATTGAAGGAGTGTATAATGTAACACCCCAAGCTTCCACGGTACATTTATCTTTCAATAATGCAATAGCTTACATTGTATGCAAGTTCGAGATTCTAACACACCGCGACCAATCAAAGTAGCCGTTATGAATAGTAATACCCACTTTTTGAATTATATAAATTTTATATTTCAAAATGGACTTCATTTTTGTATTTGGAATATCAAAATTATCCTAATTTGAATTTTTGGTATTTTTCTAAGAACATCCAATTTTTGATGAATAGTGAAAAATACTTAAAAAACATTTTTAATCAAAATAATTTATAGTGATAAATTATACTATTGAGTGATTTTAAAGTATAGTTAGAATATAATTTTACCATTTTATCCAATGGTGGTCATTAGAATTAATTTCACTTTGAAATTGGACATAAACAATTGTCAATCTTTTGATTGATATTGTTTCTTAAAAACACGCTATTTGTTTTGACAACGAGAATTAATTATAAAATTAATTAATGAAACTTATATGTTTGTAATTCTGTAAAATAGACATAATTTTTGAATTTGTAATATCAATTATAGCTTAGGGTAAATATTTGGTATTGTTCCGAAAAACATCAATTTTTGATGAATAGTGAAACCACTAAGTGGTTGTTAAAAAAGCTGATTTTTCGTTTAAATGAAACTTTACCACTTCTATGAATTGAATTTCAAAAATTTTACATAAATGGTTATCATTATTAAGTAAAATTTGGTTCAATGGGATGAAAATAATTTTTTGTAAATAGTAACTTTTGAGTTTTATTAACCGCGATTAGAGGTAATTAGGGTAATTTAAGGTAAAAATGATATTATATGAATATAAAAATATATTGAAACATGTCATAATCTTATTTTATGAGTCATGGGCGACCTAGAAAAACCATGGGACGATTTTTGTGACCCCATGGAGCCACTTGGGTAAGATAATGACATTAATACCTTTTATTTAAAGTAAAAATAAAAATGTCACAAACATGTATTGTTTTACTAAAACAATTTTTAGAAGGGGTTATAAAAGTCATATTTTTTACTAAAAATATTAATTGTAAAGATAAAAATATTTTCTACATCATGGTAATTTTTTTATAATTTTTAGGCATTAAATAAATAAATTTATTTATGAAAGCAGCGATTACCTCATTAATGAACGATTTAAATAAAATGAAAAGATAAGGTAAAATATAAGACTTAAACTTGTATAAAGACTATTGGATGGGTGGATTTAGAACTATTATAACCTTATCCTATAAATATATCTTTTTGGGACCTTTAAAATCCGAAAAACATTTCATAATAATGTAACATTTCATGACTTTCCAAGAGTGCCCCTCCTCTCCTCTTATAAAAGGCCCCCACCTCTACCACCTTATTCATACCTTCAAAGCCATTTGGCTCAGCCAAAATCTGCCCAAATACTCTCTCAAATTTCCTATCTTACTCATAGAATCCTCACTTTGGTCAGAAGTCTTCCCAAGGAAGCTTTTGGATCAAATCAAAAAGAGTTACCCGATTTTAAGGTAATGTCTTCTCTTATGTTCTTTTGTTTTATTTTGATCCTCCAACTCCTTAAACCGTTTTTGTTCCATTATTTTGTAACAAAAAAATTATATTAAATATACTAGGATGTTTTTATGAGAATTATTTTATTTACAATTACACACACCTCCGTCTAATGGTTAAAGAACATACTGTTTCTGTGGGTGGTGAATTACTGCCTCACGAAATGATGATTGTTCAATATTCTTTTAACACCTTTAATGGTGTCCATTAAGATGTCACTATATTTATATATGATATATATTATGTTTATTTTTTCCTTATGCTTCTGTATTTTTCATTTATGACATACCTTTATGGTTTCCATTATGGGTAAACATGATAATTTCATTTTAGGAAGTGCGGACTACCGCCCCCTCAAAGTGATTTGAATCGTTAATGCCATATGTGGGATATATAAAGGAAGGAGTTAAATGATATTATATATCATATTGGAATTATAATATACCTTTATATAATTATGATTTCATTCTATTAAATATGAAATAGAAATTAAAGTAGCGTTCATGCGTACGTATGGCTTACCTTCTCCATGAACGGTGCATTTTATTTCTTACCTATAAATGTTATGTAATATTATAAATGAATGTATATACTGGATATATATGATATATATGATATCTAGATCATGAATATAATTCTGGAGATAATGGATATTTTACCACATGAACAAATTTTAATTATAAGAAGTTTATTGTTGACTCAAGTACCAAAGATTGACAAAACGACCGTTATTAACTTAAATGACTACATAATGTTCATAACATGGTAATAAGTGATATAAAAGAAATAATGAACTTGAAAAAGGTTCTTAATCAATTATAGATTAACTCAAGTTTATTATTCAGGAGATTAAAGAACGATCGAGTCAAGTCGGACATGAGGTAAGGGTTAATTCTACAACCTCTTCATTATTCAAGGTTGTTCATATGTAATTATCTACTGGGACCTCTTTATCATCCACATCCATGTTTCTTAAAAATGTATTTCAAAACATTTTTTTTACAATTTATTAGACAATGGGTTAAATTCATTTATACCCTTATTTGATCTTATACATTTTTTAAAGGAATATTTTCATCATTTTCCAAACAAGGTACTTTTTGACATTTTGACAAAATTAAGGTAAGAATGTTTTTTTAACTTATACGGTAGGTGAAAATATTTTCTGCCGTTATAAAATCGTTGAAGCTTCCCTTACAAGATTATAAGAATATTTTAAAAGTAAATGTTTTCTTTTACAATTATGTGACTTTTAAATGATTTCAAAAAAGATATTTCTCTCAAATAGTATATTTTTTTTCCATTTTCAGAAGCCGGTTTAAGGTTTCGGTAACCCAAACCGGTTTAAGGAAAACCGAAAACCTCACAATACTTCCTGAGATTTCATCGCCATTCAAAATTCAAATTTCAAACCAAACAAATTCAGCGCACACCATGTGTCCATTATCATGCGGGCCCATCATCACGCGTCCAGTCTCGAGCTACGCAGCCACCGATCAACGTCGCCATCATACCACCGGCAATCCACGTGCTCCACCTCGAGTCGCGAAACCATAAGCGCGTCACACACCTCGAGCCGCGCGACCACCTCGAAATGCGAAAACCTCCTCACCGCCAAACAAGCCACCGGTGAGGTTCGTCGGACCGGCCAAGTACCCAACGCATCAGCCATATCCACATAACCGGATCTCCAGTGAGCGTCGCCGGCATCTGTCATCACATATTCACCACATCACACCACCGAGTAATCAAAAAAACATCATTCATGGAGATGCCTATGCGTTCCCACCATTCATTCCCATCACCAGATCACCGGTGAGCTACACCAGCATCCGCCATCATCATCATCTCCACAGAGGATTCAATACAACATCGAACGAAAAACTCAAAACAACAGAAAATAACCCAAGGAAATGCGTCCAGAGTCGACGCTCCATCTCAAAAGCACGTTCACCGAAAGGTTCACCATGACACAGCAGAAGAAAAACCAAAATAAAACCAGAAAATCCTGCCGCCACCAGATAGAACAACCGCATCAGACCCACCGAAACCCTAACATGCTCACCTGAGAAGATGTAGAACCCCACAACCGCCAGATCATGATCGCAACCCCCAACTGCGAAGAAACACACCACAAGACAAAAATGAGCCGCAAGATCAGAACCGCGAGCGCTCTGAAGAGTGTGCCGTCAACAACCGGTCTTACACCCACGGATCTGAGCCCACAACCGCAGAATCCCGGAGAGTGTCTCCCCAGCCTGAGAGAAGACCGCGAAGCCCTACAACAGAGAACCACCACCAACCCACCGAGCACGAGAAGGAGACGCCACGCCATCCGCAACGCCGAAGATGGCGGTGATGAGAGAAAAATATTGACATTTCGTATTGTATTGAAGGTTTTGTGATATGTTTGACTGTGGATGTGTTATTTTTATACCATTCATGGTTTATGGAGAAAGTATTGACATTTCGTATGCTAGTTTTAATACAAATGTTTATGTTATGTTTAAACCTGTTCATATGAGGAATGCATTGGACTTAATAAGTGACGGGTGGAGCCCACTATAGCTCCTCAATGCATCGGTAGGTCTCATGAGACAAACTAGTGTCTTGGCACGAGTCCTTGACAAAATCTTATTTGTAGTCTTGGAACGAGGCCTTGGATACATGGTTATGATAGTTGAAATTATGCATTCCATCATTATGAAAGTGGTTATTGATATTGCATGTGATTATTCGACTAGTAGAATATCCATGTGAATAAGTAAATGACATTATTTCATTTTATTTTTTCCATATTATACTAAAGTTCAAGTTTAAAAGGATTTTTTTAGTTATACATTGCCTTAAATGTTTATGTTTATTTATGAAAGTTTTTTATATATTGTTATCCTTACCGATAATCTGAGATCACCCCTTTCTATGTTTTATTTTTCCCAGGATGTGAAGAAATATTTTATGACTGACCTGGAGGGATAGTCTGAAGGGGATATGAGTGTGGACTAAGGAGACTATGTTATTGTAGTTTTTAAATTTATGATGTAATTTAACATTTATGAATGTATCTAGTATTTCCAAGGCTACTAAACTAATCGTTATTTCAAGACTTGATCTTTTGTGATCATGAAAATGTTATGTAATAATGCACCGACTCTGGGTAACTGGGGTCGGGGCGTTACACGTTAAGTGTTAACGTTTGAGAATCTTCAACATTGGATATCATCAATTATAACATTTCATATAATGAATTGTATGAGAGAATCATTGAATGCATTTATATGATAAATTTATGAATGACCAGTCAAAGGCTATGAATGTTGTTACCAAAGGAATTTGATTGAACATTTCATAACATTCATGTAAATTCATAAATACTTTGGGAGCATCCATGATGATGACTTGAACTCATCCATGGTTTCAATGGATTCTCCCAAGTTGAATCTCTCTTTATTCTTCCTTTTCTTTGAGAGGTACTAACATACTGTGGAATAAGGAGGATCACAACCAAATTTTTGGCGATTTAAGTCATCTTGCGGATACATCATAGAGGATGGAGTCATTTAACTACTTCTTAGGGATCTTCATCAAACATGTGGTTGAAGACAAGAGGATTGGGAATCTTCGGTATAAGGTACACATTTATGTTCTTCATTTTAGGTTATACCTAGTTCCAGTATCATAACATGAAATACGATGTGGGTTTTGAATTATGCCTACTTTTAAGATGTGATGGGATCACATTGTACAATATGGGATATCATAACAAGTGACATAGTGAAATCCTTTTTGTCATGTTGAAACATATGACATGAGGAATCGTAGCTTACGACGACACCAATATGCACTGTTTGCGAGCGGAAAAAAGGGAATCATATCATAAGAGTGATATAAGGCCTACCATAAAATAAAATATCCTTTTAAAATTGACCATGGTTTATGATATCGAGATATCATAAATATGATTGATAATGCAAGATTATCAATTGTTGGCCGTGATAAGCTAATCATAAGGTGCGATATCGATTTTGAACTGAATCACGTCTTATGATATAGTGAATATCATAAAATATGACATGATAGAAAAATTTATCCCTCATTTTTCAATTGTGAATTAAATTCTATAATTTATAAATTAATATCCATAATATTATTTTTTAATATTAAATTACTTTGAATTTATATGGCATGACTTCTAATTTGGATATAACATGTTTATAAAGAAACTAAAAGGGTAATTTATAAAGTGATTATAAATTAAAAAATAAGGTAAAATATAAATGAGTTTATATTGAATTATGAATTAATCATAATTGTTTATTTGAAATGTTTAAATTTAAAAGAGTTTTGATTATTTATATGATCAAGATTCAAGTAATATTAAATATGAGATGTTTTGATTATGTAAATTTTTTACATAATATATTTGGAATATAAAATGTTTATATTTCATTTAAGATCATATATTTAGGTAAATTCCATATAAAGGATAACATGAAGTTTTCATATTGAGAATAAATATAAAATATATAATTATGGAATGTCTATAATATATAGTTAAATTATAGTGTTTATAATTGTTTTCTTTATAAATTGTTCATAAATATGAATATCATGTCTAAATTAATGAATTATTTAATTATTTAGTGTTATTATATCATTTATTAATAAATATAAATGTTATATTGTGAATAGATGTATGATTTAGTTTAAAGTGTTAAATTTATTCTATAAGTTATCATACATGTATTTAAAAAGTTACATGCTAAGTATGATAATTGAGTCAGTATTCTTTTACCTTAACCATGGCCTATAGTAAGTTACAATCTTGAATTAAGAAGTTAATTAAAATTTATATACATCAGGTGTTATAATTGTGATGAAATTGAGGTCTCTTATGAGTAAATAACCATGGATAAAGGGAATTTGGGTCATAATGATAATTGGTTTGGGAGCTTAGGATTTTTCTATAAAGTGAGAGTTGGCTACCTGTTTCTTGATTCTTACTCTTATGGGGATTTTGGGTTTCATATGATTCTATTGCTTTACATGAAAGAGTTTCATATACCTTATACATGAGATGGATTTGGATATGTGTAAATATAGTTGACTGTTAGTTTAAGTTAGTAACACAATCCATGAGTTGTGTAAAGGGTTACACATCAATATGATTTGAACATATTGATTTGGTGTAAGGAATAATAATTAAAAACTAAATCATTAGAATAATACATATATGTAAATTTAATACATGAGATAAAATGGTGATATATTAACACCCCTTGAAAAATAAAAGTGTAAGATTCCTTCCAAATAATACACTTTTGATCATCTAACCAAGTAAATCATGAGAAAAATGGATGCCTATGGATTATCTCGTGTAAGTAAAGTTGGTTATAGGGACCCTAATAGGATTAAGTGCCTATATTTGGCATGATCTTTGTGGTACACTTATATGAGAAACCTTAATATGATTAGGATACTAGATGAATAATGTTGGGTGAATCCATATAATAGATTATGATAAAGAGTTATCCGATCAAATATCCAAGATTCATATTTGATATGATTGAAATGATAACCTAATTAAATAGATTAACAATGAGAGAAATGATAAAGTGGACCAAAACCTAGTGAAATATGGATCTTAACCTACTAATTGGTATAATTATTTTTAAAAAGGGTTATCATTTTAGCGGTAGCACATTTAAAAGTCATTATATAAATGTAAAACCTGAAACTAATATAATAAAAGTTTCTACTGTAAATAAAATGGCATCATCATCATTATTAAACATGATTCTGAGATCAATCCTTGAGAAGTAAAATCTTAATGGAAGTAATTTCTTAGAATATTACTATTATGTCTATATTTTATACATGTTTTCTACATCCTTTTATGAATTATCTAGTGAATTTGTGCTTGATATGTGCTTTTATTATAAATTTAGTGATTCTTGATCATTCTTGGATAAGAATTAAATTCATTGAATATTTGTTTGAAAATGTGAATATTTGAGATAAATTTATGGATGCTTTGTTCTTTAATTTCTATGTATATTTTGAACAATTATTCTGGTTGCTTCTGGTCAAAATTTAACTAAAATATTATATTTGAAGTGAAATTTCCATGGTTTTAGAATTAATTTTTTCAAATTTCTATGGTTTTTACCTCAATTATATTTTTTTGTAACAATTTATAATTTTATTTGTTGAAGTATGAAAATTCATGGTAGAATCTGGTTAGAAGTTTTATTACATATTGAATTTATTTTTCAATGTACTGATAAATTTTTACATGTGTTGAGATTTTCTTTGCATATGTTTCTATGTAATATTTTTTAAGTTACTAAGAGGATACATGTAATATTATTTACTTTGGGAAATTTTAGAATTCTAAATTGGAGTTGCATACGTAAGGAATTTTTAGAGGAAATTATTCATATGTAACATTTTTTCCTTCATGTAATTATAAGAAGATTCTTGCAGAATATGCTTAATGTTTTTTGGAAGGTTAGGGTTTTAGATAACCCTTGATGATGTGTAAGGGTATTAAGTTTTTTCATATTTGTAGGAGAAGCCGGTATGTAAGGGTATTTCTATCTCTTGATGACACATAAGGGTCTCACCCTTTTCCAAATTATGGATCAACACCACAAATACACAAGGGGAATACATAAGGGTGTGACCCTTTGCTAAAGACCTTCACATATTCATTTGCTGAAAAACTATCAGTGAATGACCCTTATGTATCCTTCATAAAGACTCTTATGTAATTCCTTTGTATCTCTCACTTCACACTCAGATTTGTATATGGTAATATTGATTTCTTTCTTCCTATGACCATCATTCGGTCTGCTAGCTCTGGAATTTCAGATGTTGTAGCTTCCATTCCACTATCTCTATCCAAGCATCAGAAATTAGACTTCTATAATATCTCTATTAGTTCTAATAGCTTATATGGAAAATGGTTTTTACATGACTAAATCTAACAATATCCAAATTGAGAATCATTTTCAGGCTTCACCACCAAGTCCCCCATCAACATCTATAAACCACTTACTCCCTCAACCTACCTTTGCAGCTGCATGGTTTTGACACCATGATTATGGTCATCCCAGTCTAACTGAATTGCAACACTTCCTTATAACATCCTAGACTACAACCTTAGTTAGCATAACCGTCATATTCTTAACTCCATTCACCTTCCTTACATCCAATACTTTTTCCTCCAACAACTTCCAAGTAAAGTGACACTTCAACTGAATATTCTTTTTCCACCAATGAAACATCAGATTTTTGGCTAGGTGAATCACACTTTGTGAATCACAAAAAAACACCCATTTTCTTAATTTCTTCCAAAATATCCCATTATCCCCTTTATCTAGATTAATTCATTCCTAGATTCTGTGAATTCAATGTACTCTGCTTCTATTGTTGAAAGTGAAACTACAAGTTGAAGTTTTATCAGCCAACTCACAATTGTGCCTCTATAAGTGAAAAATAGTTAGTAGTGCTCCTTTGAGAGTTCACATCCCCTCTAAAGTTCTAATCTAGAAATCCTTGCAACTATTAGTTTGTTTAAAATCATAGTGACAATCATTTAGAACCTTTGAGATACCATAAGACCCACTTAACCACTTCCCAATTCTTTCTTTTGGGATTTTTAATGAATATTCTAACTACTCCCATTATTTGTGCAATGTCTGGTCGTATACAAACTATGATATACATCAATCTTTTTACCATCGATGAAAAATGGACCTTTTTTATGTACACATACTTTTATTCCATTCATGGTGCCTTCTTATTTCTCAACATGAAATGTCCAGTTAGGGGAGTTTTTATCAGATTTTAATCGCTTATCCTGAAATATTACACCACCTTATGGATGTACTCAGGCTGAGTCAGGAATAAATTTCTAGAATTTAAGTCCCTTACTATCCCCATACCTACGACCCGCTTAGCTGAAACGAGATCCTTCATTTTAAAACTTTCAGACAAGTCCTATTTCATCTCATCCTTTACTATACTAGAAATAATCATGTCATAAACATAGATAAGTAGTATGATGAACCTCACATCATCATATACCTTTTGGTAAGAACAAAGATCATCATTTCTCTAGTTTAACTTCCATTCCACTATATAAGGCAATAAAATTCTGGTTCCCCTACCTTGGTGCCTGCTTCAATCCATAAAGGCTCCAATTCAGATTGCACACAAGATTTTGAATTCCATTTATCCATGAAACCTTATGGATATTCTATTTAAAATTCTTCATTTAATTCTATATGAAGAAATGCGGTATTCACATCTAACTACTTTAGATGTTGAACACAAGAAGCTACCATTATGCTTTTGTTTTTATCGTATTTGTTTAATGATCTTGTCCATGAAGATATAGTATACTCCAAGAATTCAATTTCAATTACTTTCATATATCAGCACAAATGTTATTAAATTATGGTCTTCTCACATTTCAATATCACCATGTAGATTTCGATTAAATCTGGTTGAAAAATTCCAAAAGGGTCGGTCAGGCATGGTTTCTTTGAGATGATCTCTTGTGCTTATATATTTCTTGTGGATCATTGTGGGATTAATTGATGAATTGGATATTCTAATTCACTATGAAAATAAGGAAGAATTATAATAGACATTGATGTGTTATTATTGGAAGATTTAGGTATGTTGAATGGTTATTTAAAAATGGTTCTTATTTTCCCACAACATTTCTCCTATTTGAATTATATTGGTTTGAATCATAATTTATTTATTTCAAGTGGAATACTTATCACCCATTATCATCAGCATTAGTATACCCATCAAGATCAACATTTAAATGTTAAATCACTCTTTCCCATAAATCACTAGGATATACATCAATCTTGATATTTTAAATTCACATTCACATCAGATCTAGATTCAAAATGGACCAGTGATATTTTTTCAGTCTCTCTGTATGGAAAGCTTCCATAATTCTATTCTATTTTCAAACATTTGGGGTGTTCCTACTCAAATTTCATTTCTAGGGTTGTATTTGAATTAGGTGTCTCTATTGGGGCTTGGTTTTTTAATACTTCTTTGATGTTTTCTACAATGACTTATTTTCTTGACCATACATATCCTTTATATAATGTTACTATTGAAGTAGCCTTGGGAAGGTTGGATAATTTAGGATCGATATATATATGTTTCCAATGCTTTCACCGGGGAGTGCACATCCGTCTGTTTGAGGAGGATGAGGACGTACTGACTGTTGCCCCACATTCCCTCTTTCCAAAGGCGGGTTACATCCGTCGCTTATTCAGGGATGTTTTCTCCTTGATTGAAATGGGATGATGGGATGTTGGTTCTCCCTTCTATGGATTCCTCTTTGAAAATTTTAACCTAGTTCGGGTCTCCCTTATAGATTAAGATGTTGTTCATGAAACTCTTCCTAGTGCCATATCTTCATGGACACTGGTTAATTACACTGCTTATGTCAGGACATTCCAAGGGGTCTGACCAGGGCAACAACCTTCGATCAGGGGAGTAGTAACGTTGGACATCATTGGCATGTCTGGACACTGGAACACTGATGTGTCTGGATATCTTCCCCTTATTATAGGGCTTCTCAAGGGCACGAAATCTCGAGGCATCCCATGTCAAATGCAGGGAATTATATTCCATGGGCATGTCTCTAAGGTTTTCCTCAGCTTTCCATGTTTAACACAGGGTATACCATGAGTTTAACATATAGCAGATATGGATCAGACTAATTAGAACACTAACTAGAGTGGATCAGATGGGTGCAACCCCTTGAGGGAACACTGATTCTAGGAGGTGAATTGATGTGATCTCACCGAGATGTGGTGTCCCAGGTAAGAATCAAGATGGATTATGGATAGTTAAGTGAAGTGGATGGATAATGAGATAGAGTCAACTCTAGGGCGACATTGATGTTGGGATTTAGCCTCGAAGAGACCTCCTATGTATCCCTATGGTAGGGAATCAAAGTCCACGTAGTTCAATATGGGGTATAGTATTGGGGTGTTCACAGAGGACAACGACATGATGATATACTGGGGATTACGCGTAGTTAAAAGCCTGAGGTTGGTTTGCTTCCACTAGGAAGAACTAGAGATTTGGGTCCCAATGGAAGGGATGACAATGTCTTACCACTGGGTTTGGGTTGACAATAGTTTACTGCTGAATGGGGATCACAATGGATTACTGTTGCGTGAGGTTTAAAACAGATTATTATTGGGTAGGGTATCACAACGGATTACCACTGGATGGGGTTTACAATGGCTTACCGCTGAATGGGGGCACAATGGCTTACTGCTGGATGGGGTTGAACCTCATGGAGGCTTCCTATGTACCCTGTCTAGGATATAGGGATCAAATCCCACATGGTTTGAGCGGGTATCATTTAACGTCACTTGGGATGAAAAGGGGCATGCGGTTTAACATCATATGAGATGAGGGTGGACCAAAATAGAGTGGTCGGGACCAGTGTGTGTTGGTCTTGAACCTCAGGGAGGCTTCTTAAGTACATTTCCTTGACAAGGATCAAAGTCCATGTAGTTTGGAAGGGTTTGGTAAACTGACGTGAAGGGGTTTGGGACAAATGGTTGTTGGGCTTGAACCTTGGAGTGGTTTCCTACATACCTTGCCTTGGCAAGGATCAAAGTCCATGTAGTTCATAAGGGGTTGGTGAACCGACGTGAAGGGGGTCGGGACCAATGGTTGTTGGGATTGAACCTTATGGAGGCTTCCTACGTACCTTTCCTTGGAAAGGATCAAAGTCCATGTTGTTTAGAAGGGTTTGGTGAACCGACGTAAAGGAGGTCAGGACCAATGGTTATTGGGATTGAACCTCAGGGGGGCTTCCTACGTACCTTTTCTTAGAAAGGATCAAATTCTATGTAGTTTGGAAGGTTTTGGTGAACTGATGTGAAGGGGTTTGGGACCAATGGTTGTTGAGATTGAACCTCAGGGAGGCTTCCTACGTACCATGACTTGGCAAGGATCAAAGTCCACGTAGTTTGGAAGAGTTTTGGGGCTTACACTCTAGGGTGACCTAGAGAGGATGTCATGGTTAATGCTTACTCTAAGCCCACATGATTAAAGCTAGGTGTGAGAAACAAGAGGCAAAAAAGATCTAATGATCACATTGCGAAAGGTGTGTCCATGGGAAGTTGAGTGGGGATTACACGTGGTTAGCAGTCCAAAAAGGAAACAGGGGATTACGTGTGGTTAACAACCCAAGGAGATGGAGATTGGGACTTACTATAGTATGGAGGCCCGGGTGGTGACAAAGCCCAAAGGGAGAGAGATTTGGCATGGAAGAGAGGAAGGTTCTGGTGCCCGTCCCCCCCTCTCTGGTCTTTGTCCAGGAAGAAGATAGGAGGAGCATGGATGCTGCCACCCACAAGAAAGGCTTGGGGCTTACACCAAGGTGGCTGCCCTTTCCCCGCTGAGAGACGCCGCCCTAGAAAAGAGGATCTCATTCCATGTGAGGAAGATTTCACTCCTGTGGAGACTAGTGGAGGTAGAAAATGTCTGATATGGGGTATCCCACGTATGATGCATGGGGCGAGGCCACAATTTAACGTCATGTGCTGAGGATGATGGTGCTTGGTAGTTTAATGTCCTACAGCTCAGATAAGGTGGGTTTACCCCGCACCCCTAGGACTTACATAACTGATACCCACCCGCCCTTGGGGAAGGGAAGGCATCAACAACGCCGTGGCGAGAGGGTGTTATAGAGTGATCCATTTAGGGGTCCGTGTTAGTGTGGTTATGTAAAGAAGTAATAACCGTTAGCATGCCTATGTGAAGAATCATAAGACTAAGCAATGAAATGAGAAGCACTTCCCAAGGGACTTTAAAATAATTTCATGAAAACCTAGAGGGTCTCATGGTAAAAGGAGTTTCGGAGCAAATGGGTTCATAGGTAGAAGCCTCGTGAATCTCTGGTGCTCCATGTAGTGGAGGGGCTTCGTGAAGGGGTATGCTTTGCGAAGTGAAGTGTCCAAGACTAGGCGTAGTGAATAGGTGCATATGGAAGGTGCTTCGTGAAGTGGAAAGGCATTCACGGAGTAGTGATTCACGAATCAAGGGTTCCCTGCAAAGCGTAGCATTGCGAAGCAATGTGCTTCGTGTATCACAGTGACCCCACCTTAACATGCGGGTTACATGTGCATGGAGGGTCCTTCATGAAGTATTAGTGGTCCAAAAAGACCCAAGTCCCCTTGGGGATCCCCTTCCTTCACGAAGGCCCATGGACATCGTGAAGGTAATCCCTCTTTGAAGAGTGATTGAATTCAAGCCAATGGAAAGAAAGTTCGCGATGCTAAAGTACCTTCAAGAGCTCATGGTTAGAAGAGTAGAAATTGATTTGCGATTTGAGAGATAAGAAGGTGAAAGGTTATAGGATCCATATTTTGGGCTCGAGGGGAGCCTGATATTTATAGGCAAGAAGAACCATGAAGCAGAGATTGCTGGGTAGGGAGACATGTGGCATTTTGTCATAACCATGTATCCTCCCACCACCATGCTCTGTGGAAGCTTTGCAAACATAAAATGGGTTCATGGAGCCTCTGGCCTCCTTGCTCTATGGAAGCTTCACAAATGTCAAAAGGGTTCGTAGAGCCTCCTGCCTCCTTGATCCATGGCGGCTTCACAGGGGGGGAGCTTCGCACTTACCACAGTGCTGTAGGTGTTCAAAAACAAGATTTGCGATCCCATCCCAGAGGATGTCCGTTTTTTCTTCCTCTTACCAAATTTTGGTGCCAAAAAATTTCCACACTCATAATTAGAGTTGAGGAGAAATAGAGTGTAAAAGTCGGAGGGTTAATCACCAAAACTCCTTGGACAATCACGGAGAGGGATCACGAAGGAGGATCACGAAGTGGAGGGGCGATGCATGGGATGAGAGTGCCACGATACTCACTGTGGTTGGATACACTGTGAAGCACAAGGGTTCATCAGCTATAAATAGGGGGATGACCTCTCTTTTTTCCTTTATCACCTCCGCATTTGGCACTTAGAACTCTCAATTCTCAAAGCTCTGCGTACTTCTCAATTTCTCTCCACGAATTGGGCCTTCTGCTTTATGGTGCACAACAAGTTTTTGACTTCATGATGGTATGCTCTACAGCTTGCGTTTGAAGGCTGGGGCAGGGCTCTGCGACTTATTTGTTGGGATCAAGCTCCGTGAATGGTCTTCGTGAATGAGATCCACGAATGGTCTTCCCAAACCAAAAAAAAAGTCCAAACCTAAAAAAATGAATGGCTCACCAAGAGGTTTCCAGGGGGTCCTTGTGGATGCTTCTCGGAGGGAGGAGATGCTAGATAGCTCGGGTATAAGGGAGTTTGTGAGAATCCATTCTGATCATAACTTTATGGTGGCACTGCTATCAAAAATCCATAAGGACTATCTACTATGCAGGAGGCTACCTTTGTATGGATTTGGCCTGAGGGATGACGTCTTCATCCCTGAAGAGAGTAGGGAAAAACCATATTACTAGTTCAGGAGCATGCTGTGTCAATGCCAGTGGTTCTGGGTGGCTGACGGCCATGCCTGGGAGGACTTCACGCCTGTCAACGCTGACTGTCTGTACAATCAATTGAACAAAATTGATGGGAAAGAACTACAGCCAGAGACATATCCCTCGTTTTACCATACTATCTTGAAGGAAACCATGAGGAACCCAAAAAAGGGGTGGTCCAATGAGTGGGATCTGCACCAGGGTGGCAACTTCATAGACAACTGGTACTGGGCCTATTGGGTAGGTGCCTCATGTGAGGAATTTGGGGAAGAGTTGAGAAGAGTGGGCTTGTATGAGGTAGAATGAGCCTACCAGTTCCATATCTATCAGCTGAAGCAGCTGATTCCAGAGTTGATGAGAATATGGTCATCGAGGATCAATACCTTCCATTTTCACCATGGAGAGGTCGACATTAGTTTATTGGACCTGCATCAGATCTTGGGGGTCCCAATACTGGGGGCGATGTATGATGAGTTCCTCCCTGTTATGGGTGTGTGGGAGGATCTGAAGCAGATGCCACCGCTAGTGGTGTCGTTGATTAACCTAGTGCCAGAAGAGGGCAAGCAATCGGTGGGAGACACCCACTTCAAATGGTGGTTTAAGCAGTTATTGAACTTCCCGGAAAATAGGCAGTTCCCTATGAGGCTCCAGACTTTCCTGAAGGGGCCTCAACGAGGAAAGGAACACTCATACTGGCAGCTCTTAGAGGATAGAGAGTGGAAGATTTGGGGATTTTGTGTCAGTACCGAGCAATAACCGATAGTCAGGTTGGCTGCATTCATTGCGATGCTAATTTCCGATTGGATCCTACCGGTGAGAGACACGAACATGGGAGTGTGACCGAGCACATTTATCATGGAATCCATGCTGGCGACCAGAGGATGGGTCAAACTTGGGATCCTAATGCTTGCCAAGATGTACAAGATGCTGTGGCATATCAGTAAGGGGAAGAATACACAAATAATATGCGGGCCATTCCACCTCATGTATGGGTGGATAGCGGCACACGTCAGGGGGGTCTATGAATATCTGAACCCCATCTCCCCCTAGGATCAAACTTCTTCCCATCCATTATGAATGCTGTGGGGAGCTTTTCAGCTAAGATGACTATGCATGCGGTACTGAACTGGGTCTAGAAAGTAGACAACTTCAATTTCCACCCATTCCCATTGCCAACAGGTGTGTTCACTGATGATGACCGGGGAATAAAAGAGCATCGGTCCTACCTCCTGGATTTTTGGGGCAAAGTCCTAGTGGCGTGGGTGGACCGCGAGTCCTTATGTGATCCATACACCCTTCACCGATTTGTAAGGAAATTTTAGTGCATGTAGTGACTGACCCCATGAGTCTATTTGGGGGTGCACTACAAAGACCACCCATGAACGATGAGACAGATGTGGCTCATGTTTACACGAGAATACGGGAAGATGCAGAATGATCTGCCTCCGCCCACGGCCGTCTTCAGACTGGTGAAGGAGTACACCAAAAATTGGGAGGCAGCCTAACCTAGGGAGATGCTGAAGTAGGAAACTGTTTAGGCCAGTGATGGGGTGCCTCACCAACCTCAAGGCCGGGGTCAGAAGGTGGCGAGGACATCTCATGGTGGTGGGGTTGTAGTGGCATTGAGGCCCGAACCAGTCTAAGGGGAGGTAATAGAGGATCAAGTGGCGATAGCGGACCTGGCGGTCCCAGAGGGGAAGAGTCATCCGGAGGGGAGGCCACCAAGGAGATTCTATAGGATATCCACCCAGGCTTTGGGGAAACGGATGTGCCATATAGACATGCTGAAGAATTCCATCTTCCCAGAATCTTGGTACATCTGGGATGTCAAATAGTAATTCCTCAACATGTCTGAGATGTGGCATCGCATCAACCATATAGGGATGTATTTTTTGGGAATCAACCCTGTTAGGGCCGACTTTGCAGTATCCCAGGCAAAGTTAGAGCAATACCTGGCTGAGTTGAGGGACTTCGTGCACTCTCGAGGTGCCCTGTGTCCAATGAAAGATCAGGTAGAGGTGTTTTTGGATAGTACTAACCCTCCAAATTTGTCAGATACTGAACTTAGGGAGCACTTCCCTTTTCCAGAAGAATCGAATGATTCCTACTGGGGGGAGGAGGCCGGTAGAGGGAGCCCATTGGAGGAGGGTGAAGTTGGTGATTCAGACCCAGAGCTTGAAGAGTTTACAGAGGATCTCAATGTAAAACCCCAAGTACCTTCCTTGGGATCCACTTCTAGGATACTTTGGACCCCTCACTAATATTTAAACTATGCAGGAGGGCCTCATACACAGAAATCATTCTCACCCCTCAGTAGATGCAGATGTGGGGCCTTCAGGATCTATGCCTGCGGCTACAGAAATTACCAAGTTCAGGAGGGCCAGGACACCCAAGGTGGTTCCTATAGAGTGTTCAGAATTCCCAAAAATATAAGGAGGGCCACACCTTGGGGTCCTGATGGAAACAACCCAAAAGAGAGACCACCAATTTGATCTCTATAAGTCCCCTTTATAGAATTCATTTCTTCCACCCATTGATCAGGTTAACTGACATCCGTGAACTTCTTGGTATGCACAGTTCTTAAAATGGTGTGGGCTTCCTTGGAAAGGTTGGTTGGTACTCCTGACAGTGCCTTTCCCAGGGGAATTTTGGTGATCGTGGAAGCAGACACCCGAACTGAAAAATCTACGGTGCTCCCGATCACTGGTGGGACTGTTATTAGTACAGGGCCTGAGATTATTGAGGCAGGATCTGATTATGAAGATTGATCGAACATCATGTGTCCTTCTATACCTAATCAGACACCAGATACAGACCCTACTGACGAGTTCTTGGGGGTTTTCCCTACGTATAAGCCTGTCGACCCTGCGGATCGAGATGAGATGACCTCTGATGAAGAGGATAACAAGATAGTCCATTGTCAGTCATGGAAGTTGATCAAGCACTTCATCTATGACACCCCTCAAGCACAATGGATAGACCATATGGAGAGGATTCGGTCCTGACTACGTGAACTGTGCACTGGGGGGGGGGGGATGCCCAACGTCCCCACATGCTCGTCTGAGATCTTATGGTAGAGAAGATCCGGGAATATGACCACAACCTTGGTGTGGGTTGGAAGTGGAGAAAAGATATGAAAATAAAGATGCTCTAAGAGGATGAAAATGAGATTTAGCAAATGCACGTCTGGGCAGATGAGCATTCTTCTTTCCTCAACATGCAATCAGAAATTATATTGCGGCTGAAGGCCAATCTGGCGGAGGTCAAAGAGCGCATGAGGTAAGCCTCTGAGGAGATGACTATCATCCGAACCAATGAGGAGCGGGCTTGGATCATGGCTAACGAACTGTGCCCCATTGTTACCAAGGAGGAGCGGGAACTGAACATGCGATGGTGAATCCTAGATGCCACAAGCCAGAGGGTGGTGAAGCTGCAACATTATTTTTACGGGGTCAACCCATCCATGGGAGGGGTCAATCCTTGAGTACTGTGATGCATGTAACTTTTTAATGTTCTTTCATGTTTTGATTATTTATTATAGATTCATTAATGAGTCATGTTATTCGTTTTTGATCTATTGCATTCCCATTACATTCATGGAACATCCAGAAATCAGTCCCTAAGCTCATGTGGGTCGGGCCCGATTCGAGAAACAAGGGATGACCACCTTATCATTCCATCCAAATATAAGAGTGAAAACCAAGCTTCGAGCATCCGAGGTTTGAACAACCAATCCAAATTTTTGGGAAGAAATGGAGAGGCCTAAATGGAGAATGAAGATCTTAGAACAATTGATGTGCTGTCTTCCCAATGTTCTCTAGTGCATGAGCGGGGTAACACCAGGGGCGTTTGGAATTAATCTGAACATAGGGGAGTGGAAAGTGTGAATCACGATACCCAAGATTCAAAACACTATGGGGGGTGGAATGAAAATGAAGGATAACCATTGAACCCATTCGAAACACAGTATCCTTATTGCTTTAGCTTGAAATGGAGATAAAAAATGAGGGCTGACCGTTGACCATGTTCGAAACATGGGGCCAGACTCAAAATGCTACCCATTAGTCTTCTAGAACGTTGTCCCAGGACAGTAGACGAGCCATAGGCCGAGCATCCATACTATTATGGGGTTCTTTTAGACGTTAAATAGGATGAGGTTTCGATTAAAGGGCACAAAAAGCATGGAATGTGGAGTGATGGGTTGTTCGAATGGAGTCCAACACTCTTGAAATCACACCACCATGGTGGAAACACATTAGGTGGGAATATCTGTCTGATCAGGGATCAAACATACTTCTGAATAGGACCTCTCTATAAAGGACCTAAAATGCCTTGTAGTTTTATATAATACTAATAAAGACAATAAACATGTAGTCTAAATGTTTCACGGTGAGTATTATGCACATTTTTTAAAGGTCATACTGCCTGGACCAAGATTGGGGCCAAGGGGACAGAAGGGTTAATGACCCTGGGGCTGAGCCCGAGGCAAAGTGCCTGGGCATCAATACTTATCCCATATGAATGAGAATCAAACCAAATGTAGTTCTTAAGCATGGCATGGCCGGAGTCCAACACTGGTAGGGTAAACCCTCTATGGAAAGGGATTTGGTGTATCCCATGACAAACATGAGGTATCCTGAACTTATTCAGGTTAGGACCATAATTTAGTGTCATTCATTGATGACATATAGACTCGTGCAGTTTAACGTCATACGATGGGACAAGGAGTGAAGGGGAATATCCTAGGAAGGGAGCACGTGATACGGTATCCATAAACCCGACACGAATAAGGACGTAAGAAGTCCACAACACACCACGTATCCCTGGAGGAAGTTTTTTTAGGTTGAGGGGCCAAAAGAAAAAGTTAGGCTAGGCTTGAGGCAAGGTTCCTGAGCGTTCCTACGTACCCCATTAATATGGGAATCAAGCTACACGTAGTTTTGAGAGCATATTTTAAAGTCATGCAGGATGATGAAAAGCATGTGTGGCATGACTGCACCAGTACACATCCTACCAAAACTACTAATCCCACATGAGTCGTGCTTGATGTGGGAAACAATGAGTAGTGATGGGACTTTCCTAGAATAGAAAGGCACATGTTAGGGGTGATGGGATGCTAGGTGAATGAAATCCCAATGATGCTGACCTACCTACCTGATGTTTCTAGATGCATGAAGGAGTAAAGATGAGTATGTTGGAATTCCACTTAAACATAAGGAAGTGAAAAAATGTGAATCATGATGCTCGAGATCTGGATCACAATGATGGTGGTGTGATGATAGGGGATAAATTTTGATAATTTTCAAAACACAATATCCATATCAGGTTATCCTAGAATGGGGATAGGCAAATGAGGGTTGACCGTTGACCAAGTTCAAAACATGAGACCTGTCGCAAATGTCGTCCGAGGTTCTTAGGGATGTTGGGCCAAGACGGTAGGTAAGCCAATGTGGCATGAGACTAGGCCGTAAAGGGGGGTAACTTCAGATTTTGAAGAGGATGAGGAGCCAAATAACGGTATCATGAATCTTGGACATGAAACGAGGGGAATTTCCCCATAAATATTCCACACTTCGTGCTCTTTATCACAACACATCTGAGTACAACAATAAGACGCATCAGATAGAGGGAGTCAAGTCCCCCTATAAGGACAAGGGTCCTGAGGTTTCACACTTCCAACTTAATGGTCATAGGATAGGCCATTAAGGGGGGGGGGGGGCTAATCTAATGGACTGTGCGCAGGGTGGAAAAGTAGCCAAACCCAACACGCAGTTCCTATAGGGAGATCTTAGTTTAGGGTCATGGAACTCAAACCGGGTTGGGAAAAGTCATGGGAGGAACATGGTGCAGCTATTGAAAAACCCGACGTGAATGAGAACCAAAGAGGTACTCACCACACCACATGATCCCAAAATAATATGGGTCAAGGGGCTAAAAAGAGGGGGGGGGGGATTTTAGATTCCTGGGGCTGGACCCAGAGACAAGATGCCTGGGCGTTCCTACGTATCCCATGAAGATGGGAATCAATTCGTACGTAGTTTTGGAAGATGTTGTGAAGTTTAAAATCTTTTGTAAAGTATGTAGAGTGATCTTAGTTTATGGTCATAGAGCTCAGAACATAGATGGAACTGAAGGAGGGAGACACATGGTAAAGTAATTACTAAACCCGACGCGAATGAGGATAGTAGGAGTCCGTATCACCATAATGTGATCCCTGAGAAAATTCTAGGTCAGGGGACCAAAAGTGAAAGTTAGGACGAGCCCGAGGTAAAGTTCCCGGGCATTCCTATATACCCCTTGAGAATGGTAATCAAGCCACATGTAGTTATGAAGGTGGCATGGTAAGATACCAGTGCCAGAGATAATAAGGTTGTGTGGGTCTGAACCTCGCACCAAAAGAAGCGGCATTTGATAGATCTTGTTTTTCCTTTAGGATGAATGTATAGTTTTTTTGTGAAGTGATGAACCTAAGATGGAAAGTCCAGGCATCGCCACAAGAATCAAGCTGTATGCAGGCGTTGACAAATGGTATGGTGTGTGACTGATACCAAACATGATATCCACTTGAATGAGGACACCATGATGCAATGCTTTTTTTTCTGTCATGCAACCAGGATGATAAGGTCACAATTTAGGGCCATGTGATGGGGCCAACCATGAATTTTAATGTCATGAAGTATATACTCAAAAGTTTAAAGTCATGTGAGACTAGGAAACATATTTTAAAGTCATATGGCTCAGACATATATAGGAGAGATGAGGTTCAAGAGGGGATGCACACAGTGTGATAAATCATACCCAACGTGAATGAGGATGATGCCCACATCACACCACACACGATTCCAAGAAAGAAACCTTAGACCGAGGGGCCAAAAAATGTTAGAGAATATAGGGAAGGAGAGACTAGCTCTCATAAGGGAAGTACATGGTGCAACTCTTGAAAACCTGATGTGAATGAAGACATAAGTCCACACATGCCACACCATGAAATCTTGTACAGGTTAGGGCCTAAAAGGCTGAACATAAGTGATAATTAGTGAAATTTGAGATGGACCTAAAGATGAGATGTTTGGGCATTCCTATGTATCCCATGAGTATAGGAATCAATATAGACGTAGTTCTAGAAGACTACGTATAAGGAGATCTTAGTTTAAGGTCTTAGAGAATGGACCATGAAGAATAGAAACTATTCCAAGTGATCGAAGACCTCGATCTAGTCCATAAGCCCACGTTAGTCAAAATTGGTGTGGGAAACAAGGACGGAAGTAGACTTTTCATCACATGGAATACATGTAAAGGGGAAGTCAGTGCAGATCCCCGAATGACACCTTACCATGGCTTTGTCCTCCTAACATGCAAATGCGCACTAAGGGATTGTACCAAGAGTGTCGAAATTCTACTTGGACATGATGGGGTGGAAAATGATGTGAATAATGTAACCAACATTTAAGGATTGATGGGGTTGGAATGATGATGGGGGATAACTGTTGACCATGTTTGAAACACAACATCCATATCGTGTGATCTGAAATGGGAACAAAAAATGAGTGTCAACCACTGACCATATTTGCAATGTGGTACTTGTATTGATTTTTTGTTTGAAACCCTCGAGGACGTTGGCCCATAATGGTAGGATATCCCTGAGCATCCATTCCATTTGGGGGTCCCTTCGGATGTTAAAGATCATGAAAGCCCAAATGAAGGGGAACAAGAAGCCAAAAAAAGGGTAAAATCTTGTCCAGGTAGAATCCAACACTCCAGGTTCTGAACTAGAGTAGTCCTGGGCACATTGGAGAATCACTGAAGAGGGTCGAGGTACCCAACTTAAGAGCAGCCAACTCGAAAAGATGAGTATAGGGAAAGGGAGTGAAGGGAGATTAAGAGAGAGAGGTATATGGCGTGGTTGTTACAAACCTGATGTAAATGGGGATAAAATACCATACCACACCGCGTACCCCTCCCCTGGAAGGACTCATGCCAGGAGTCCAGAATGATAATGAGGTTTCTAAGAGGTGGGACTGGACCCGAAGACTAGATGTTCGAGCAGTCCTACATATCCCATAAGAATGGGAATCAAGCCACACATAGTTCTGAGGAAGGATGTTGTGTAGTTTATTTCCATGCAGTAAGGACAATAGTGATCTTAGTTTAGGGTCATAGGTATTGGACTGTAGATACCTAGTTTAATGTCATATGCATGGGAAAACTGAGTGGAGATGGTGAATCATAGTGCCTATAGAAGACCATGAAACAACAACAATGATAGAGGATAACTATTGACCATATTCACAACACAATATCTGTATTTATGTGAACAAAGGTTGGGGACAAACAATTGAGTGTCAACCATTGAACGCATTCATAACATGGGACTTGTATCAATTCGTTGCTCGAAATCCCTGAGGACGTTGGTCTGAAATGGTAGTAGAGTGCATGGGACAAGCACCTGTGCTGTGCGGGGGTCCTTTTGGATATAGAAGATGATGTAAACCCAAATGATGGGGTTCACGAAGCATGGAGTGGACTGTGCTCATGGAAAGGAAAATAAGTGAAAGAGGGATGTCTCAAGGGTATATGTGTGGTGTGGCAAAATAGCTCGACATGAATGAGGACGTGAGTCCATACCACACTGCACAATCCTAAATGAGAACTTAGGCCAAGGGGATGAAAGGTTCGAGGGACCTGAGGCTGGGCATCTCTGCTAACTGTATCCATATATCCTCTCATGTAGGCATTGATTTTTCATATATCCTAATCCCATTTGAGAAATGATTGATGTGGGAAACAAGGAGTAGGGCCAAGCTCTCCCCATTATATAAGGCTACGACAGCTGGAATCACACTCCTGCTCGAGGAAGACCAAATCTTGAAGAAATAGTGGGACAGAATGAACCACTACATTCAATTTTTGGGAAATATGGGGGTGGTGATGGCGAAAAAAGATAACTGTTGACTAGTTTAGAAACACAACATCCATATCATGTGACCTGAAATGGGAATAAAAAATTAGCATCAACCGCTAATCATATTCACAACGTAGGACTTGTATCAATTTTTCGTCTGAGGTCCTCAAGTGAGTTGGCTCAAAAATATAGGAGAGACCTTAGGCTAAGTATCTATACCATTCAGGGGCCCTTTTAGATGCAAAAGATGATGGAAACCTAAATGATGGAGTGTGTGGATCATAACTATGCCTGCATAATTTAATGTCAAACTGGATGGTGAAAGAAGTGTAAATCTCTAGGGAAGGGGACATATGGTGAAATCATGATGTATCCGTCGTAAAGGAGAGCATAAGTTGGAACCACACCATGTTTTCCAACCCAAGGGGAGATCCTGAAGTTTAGGTCTAGGCCTACAAATGAAATTTCTGGTCATTCCTATGTATCCCATATGGATGGGGATCAAGCCTTACGTAGTTATGAAGGCCATTCGGTTTAGCGTCATGAATTGAGGATGTGAGATAAATAGAAGAATGAGGAGGGGAACATGATGAAATCATCATAATACTGACATGAGTGGGGCCAAAGAATCTTACACGACACTATGTGGGATCCTCCAAGAGAACTATACCTAGGGGTGATATTTAAAGAGGAAACTAAGGCCCGAACTCAAGACGAAGCATCTGAGCATTTCTACATATCCCATGAGGATGGGAATCAAACCATATGTAGTTATTATGGTTTAACTTCTTGCAGGATGACACAGAGTTTAACTTCTTGTAGGACGATATACAATTTAATGTCATTTGGGACAATATACAGTTTAATGTCATGTGGGACGACATGTAGTTTAATGTCATGTGGGAAAATATACAATTTAACTTCATGCGAGATGCAATACAGTTTAACGTCACGTTAGATGATATACAGTTTAAGGTTGTGTAGGACCGCATACAGTTTAATTTCATATGGGACATTATACAGTTTAAGGTCATGTAGGACCAGATATTTTAAGGTCATGTAGGACCCTTCTTACTTAAGCAAAGTATTTCTTGATGAACTTGGCATTGGTGGGAGGATTTATACGCTCACCATCCATGGTAACCAGAGAATATTTACCATTGGATTAAACCTTGTGAATGATGTAAGGTCCTTCCCATTTGGGCTCTAACTTGGGTGGTTTTATACCAGGTATCATTGGTATCCTCAGGGCCAACACCAAGTCACCTTGCAAGAAGAATCAGAGGTGAACTTTCTTGTTGAAAGCTCTAGCTATCTTGTTCTGACGCCTTTCTAGATTGTGCAGGGCATGAAGCCTATTCTCATCGAGCACTTCCAACTCATCTAGACAGATTTCAGCTACTTTATCTGGCACTTGCTGATCATAGACAGTTGTGCACAATGAGGGTAACTGAATCTCGATGGGCAGGAAGACCTCTGTTCCGTACACCAAGGAATATGGGGTCACCTGTGTGGAATTACAAGTCCTTGTCCGATAAGACCAAAGGGCGTTAGGGAGCTTGTTTGGCCAACTCTTCTTGTTATGACCAACCATTTTCTGCAGAATGTTAGAGAGGGTTTTGTTGAACTTCTTGATCTTTTCATTTTATTTCATATGATAACAAGAGGTATGGTTAGAATGGATGTTGAAATTAGAATACAATTTCTTTAGCTCAGCTGGCCGGAAGTTCGTGCCGTTATCGGTGAGGATGGAGTGAGGGGATCCAAATTGGTAGATAATATTGGAGCTCACAAATTCAACGATGGAATAGGCCTGGACCTCCTTGAGCAGAACCGCCTTTTCCCACTTGGAGAAGAAATCCATAGTGGTCAGGATGAACTGGCACTGGCGAGCCATCACCAATGGATATGGTCCCATGACATCGAGTCCCCATACCGCAGATGGCCAAGAGTACTTGGTAGTGTGGAGAGGCTATGACAGACGATGCATAAAGTTGGAATGAATTTGGAACAAATAGCACCTTTTGGAGAACTTGATACTATCATGGATCATGGAGGGACAAAAATACCCTAGTCTCTGGATTTAGTGAGATAGTTTCGGCTCGGTCTGATGAGCCCCATAGGAACTGGAATGAACCTCTTGTATGACTTGGGGAATCTCAACTCCTTGAATCCAATAGAGAATAAACCCATCAAACCTGTGCTTGTAGAGTATCTTATCATGATCAGGACCTTCCTAGAGGGTAAACTATAATGTGCGACATCAAATTCGCTCGCTCTCAGCCCGATATGTCAAGAGATTACCGTTTTGAAGGTACTCGACAAAGGAGGTTCTCCAGTCAGGATTCACTTCAATCATCGCATATGGGGGACCTGAGGGTCCTGACGTGGAGGCATCGGTGGTAAGGTGGATTAATTATGGGATATCATTGTCATCTAGAGTGACAGGAGCAATGAATCTCTGGTGTTCCATGTGGACAATTAGATCATCATATTCGGGCTCTGTAAGTGATGCAGCTAGGCTGTCTAGGGCGTCAGCTCGACCGTTCTGAGATCGAGGGACATGAATAAATTCTGGACGATATGGGAACCGGGCCATTAGCTATATAGTGTGTTCTAGAAATGGTACAAGCTCTGGATTTTTGATGACATAGTCACCATTTATCTGCTTGATGACTAGTTTGGAGTCCCCTTTCACATGAAAATGTGGAATGTCAATCTCGAGGGCCAACTCGAGGCTAGTAATGAGAGCCTAATACTCTTTCTCATTGTTGGTGAAACCTTAAGACAACATGAATGAATATAGTATAATGTCTTATTTTGGAGTAATGAAGACAATACCTAGGCCTACTTTGTTGATCCTAGGGTCATTGAGCCTTCTGCCGGTGGGGCTCTGGGAAGCACCGTCGAAGTGAATTTTCCATCATGACATGGATTGGTCTACCAAGAGAATCTCTTCATCGGGGAAATCGATATCCAAGGACCGGTCCATAGAAGATGGATAGGAATCAAGGAAGTCTTCCAATTCTTTCCCCTTAATATCCTTTTGAGGGACAAACTTGATGTTGAACTACTGGAGGATTACTACCCATTGAGCTAGATGTCCTGTTAACATTGGGCAGTTTAGGATGTACTTCAATAGATCTACTTGGGACACTAGATTTACCTCATGGTGCTACAAGTAATGTCACAATTTCTGTACTGTGGATACCAGTTCAAGGCAACTGTTTTTGATAGGATAGTATCTGGTCTCTATATCAAGGAGTATGTGGTTGAGATAGTAGAGACTGTTCTCCGTCCCCTCATTGTTCTTCTAGGTGAGAAGGGAACCGAGAGACTGTTCCAGGGTGATCATGTAAAGGACCAATGACTTTCTAGAGACAAGTGGAATTAAGACCGGAGGATGGATCAGGTACTACTTTATTTCATCTAAATCAATCTTAAATTCTTCGCCCCACTCGTAGAAAATGACTTTCTTCATGAGCTGAGAAAAAGGATTACACTTTCCGGCCAGATTCGTGATGAATTAGAGTATGCAGGACAAGTGGACTTGGAAACCTCAAAGCTCCTAAAGGTTTCTTGTGGGGGACATCTGAATGATGGCCTTGATCTTATCTGGGTCGATCTCGGTGCCCTTTTATCTAACAAATAAGTTGAGAAAATTTCCAGAGGTGACCTCAAAGGCACACTTCAATGGATTCATCTTTAGGAGGTGGGAACAAAGGAAGCCGAACACTTTCTCAAGGTCTTTGAGATGGTCCTGACACTAGTGGGATTTGACCACTAGATCATCCACATAACATTCCACCGACGTTCTGAGGATCAACTTAAATATGCGATGCATATCCTATTGATAGGTGGAACATGCACTCTTTAAACCGAAGGGCATGACTTGGTAACAAAAAGTACCTTGTGGTGCCCTAAAGGCTATATACTCCTCATACTTGGGGGCCATTCAGATCTGGTTATAACTAGAATACCCATCCATGAAAGAGAGGTCCTGGAACCCAGCTATAATGTCAATCAACAATTCCGTCACAGGAAGGGGAAAGTCATCCTTCGGGTTCTGATGGTTGAGATCTCGGAAGTCAATGCAGACTCTGATATGTCCGTTATTCTTCCTAACTAACACAATGTTTGATATCCATTTGGGGTACTATAACTCCTTAATGAAATTGGATCTAATTATCTTATCAACTTTTGTCTCAACCATCGCACCGTGAGAAGGGTGCATCTTTCTGGGAGGCTGCTTGAACCCACGATGATTTTTTGGGAGACGGAGGCGGTGGAAATCTACCTAAGGATCTAGTCATGGAATATCATAATAACTCTAGGAGAATATATCATAGTTACACTTGAGGAAGTCCACATACTACTGTTTCTCCTCGACGGGCATAACGACACTGATCAATGTGGATTTTGGGTCTGCCTTGCTACCGTGGTTCAGTTGCACCAATTCATCAAATGTGGTGGAAAAACCCTCTTCAAAGGTAGGAGGAGAATCCTCTAAGTCCTCTTATTCACTTATAGAGGAGGGATCCTCAATGGGAGGAGTTTAATCTGAGTCAGCAGATTCCGATGGGAGACTGGTACCAGTTTGAGCAGTAGTGGACACTGCATCGGGGAAATCCTGTGCTACGGAAACCATAATGATGAAGGTTGTTGATTTGATCCCATATATTATTTAGCCCAAGGGGCCACACTTGATGATATTGAATCAATAGTGGAACGTCAATTTGATCCATTTAATTCCAACCTAACAAAACAAGTAAGTATGATATATTTCCATTGCCATGGGGAGGACATCCCGATACCTTATGGGAGTAGGAGGATCCGGGATCACTTGAACTTGATTTGTATAGGAGTATGAGGTGATCTTCTAATGTTGCTTAGACTTGGGAATTCCCCCCCCTAATTCAAAAAAAAAACATTGTCCCATGTCTGGGGTTGTATCTTCCAATCGGTGGATTGGAAAGATATAGGCATCATATAGATCTGTCCACGAGTCGGTTACAGCTATGGAATGCTCAACCTCATTAGCTTGAATTTTCTTGTATTTGATCTTATAGTAGTCGACATCTAGATAGCGGGCCTCACAAGAGGAAAAGGGAGATGCATCACCTTGAAGCACTCCCACTCGACTATTAAGGGAGTACTTAAGGCACTAGTGATACGATGGAGGAACCACCACATGCAGGTGAAGCCATGACCTACCCATCAATGCATTGTAGGCGGTGTCCTGGGAGATAACCATAAACTCGGTGCTAGCAACTAGGAAACCAAATTTGGTCTTCAAGCGGATATTTCTAGCCGGTTTCTATTCCATCCTGCCATAACCTTGGATTATTAGGTCATAGGGACTCATATCATCCTCAGACAACCCCAGTTTTCACAGTGTTCGAGTCGGGATTAGGTTGATCCCAGAGCCTATGTCGACAAGACAACAACAAACCTCCATTCCATTAAACTAGTCGGTGATGTATAGTGGGTGAATGTTCCCCTATATGGGGGAACCTTCATTTTCTCAAGAGAAAGAGATAATGTCTTGGAATTCATCATGCTTGACCGCCTCATCATGGAAGGCTTTTGCAGATGCTACCTCAGTCTCAACTGGAGGGGGATTTTTAAAGCTTAGGAGAGGGCCTCAAGAATATTCGATGATAGGAGAAGGGCCTAAAGGATGGATATCCTTCCTGGAATTATGGAGATATGTTTTAGGACATCATACTTCTGTACCAGGCATGAACTTCTACTTACAGAAGGTCTCTCTGTGACAGGAGGTATGGTGGGCCCTGCCGATTGGATCGGCGGCTGACTGGTACTAGGAATATCCTGCTGCTCGCTTGTCGAAGCCTGTGGAGTGACCACCGGATGAGGTATGGATTATTGGGACCAGTACGTAGAAAAGTGTGGCTGGTCACAACATGGTTGAGGTGGCCCTGTCTGATCCAACAACAAGAACGCCGACGAAGGCGGACCCAAGGACACCAGATGAGAAGGCTGCGCGTGATGAGCTCTGCACTAGGCTTGCTGCTTGGTTTTGGTAGCATGAACAACCTGACTGGAAGTACTTACCAAGGTACTCTGACAACCCATATAACCATAACCCACCGACACTGGCGACAACTAAGGACGTTGGGAGGATTCTCCTGGCGCTCCTCATCATTAAGAATCATGTGGGGGTTTACCAGCTATACGGTATTAACCAAGGCATACCCTTGACCGTCACTCTAAGAGTAATCTACTAATGAATATATTATAAGAGTAATCTCCATTTCTGGTGGAATTAAGTCTTCGAGAGTACGGGATGATGATGACATCAGCGGGGGACTTTGTTTTCCCTTACGCCGCCGGTGCTTACTCTTCTGGGAAGAAGAAAGTTGAGATGTTGACACAGAAGTACTGGAGATGGATGGAACAATGTCTTTTGAAGGTTCAAATAAATTCAGGCATTCATGGATAATACCATGGGTACGTGCGGCTATCTTACGATCCATCCAATCATCATACTTCTGGGACCTGTGGTGAGAAACCTAATTCCACTCGCCTTCGCTGTCGCTTCTACCGCCTGGCTTCATGAAGAAAAATTTCACCTATGTCAGAGCTGGGTCTAACCGGACTATGTTGTTATCCACCTAGTCTTGAATCTAGTCTTTAAACACATAACACTGTTTGTGGGTGTGCCCTAGGATCCGGTGATAGGGGTAGTAATTAGGGAGATTAGTGAGGTTCGCCTCTTCTGGGCTCCTGCATTCAGGAAAACATACAATCCCCTATTCCAAAGAGCTTCAGAAATAACTGGGGACTTGAGCCTCATTGAATGAGTAGGTATGGTTCTTCTTATCTGAGAAGGGAGACCTAGGAGCCTGACCCTGACGAGGGGCTGGAGGAGCCTGTTGAGGAGGTGGAGCTTGGTTATCTCGCCTAGGTGGTGGCAGCACATTGCATGGGGGAACCTACTGATTATGAGGTGGGCACTACTAGTCCATAGGCTACACTTGATGTGGAGGGCCTCTATGAGGCTGTGGAGGTATCTCCACTGGTATCAACTCTAGTTGCCTAGGGAACTCTATTTAAGCCACTACAGAGGGCTCAGCCCTGGCGGCCCTTCTCACGGGGATTGGAGGAGGCAATGGACGTGTCTAGATGGCCTGTTTCAAGGATTCTTCTAGGTGCTAGGCCTTATTAGAAAAGTCTTGGAATCCCATGGGGTAGTTCTGGGTGATCAGAGAGGGGACCGATTCTATCTTGACATTCTTTACGCACATCGTCAACAGTTGCTTTGAGTCAGTGGCATGTTAAGAGAGCAGGTGAGCCCTTTCCACCAGGTGAAAAAGTCTGCAACGCTGTCATCATGCATCTTCTTGAACTTTAAGAGGTCCAAAATACTCTTATTTTGAGTGGTGGAACTGAAATGGTAGAGAAATTGCCTATGGAGGTCTTCCTAGCCAGCTACTGATCCGATGGGTAGCTAGCTGTACCAGACAAACACAATCCCTTAAAATGTCTGCACAAAACACCAGAGTTTAGCGGCCTCCTACTGAGCTGGAGTTCCCAACATGGACCCACACCTTGAGATAAAGTGGTTTAGGTGCAGCAGCAGGTCCCCTGTCCCATTGAAGGGAGAAAAGGTGGGATTTCCAAAATCTAGGGGTGCTGGCATATCATCCACCCATGCCGAATATGGCTTTCCATCAGGAAGGATTGCCACCTTTCGAGTCTCTAAATCTTTGAGGTAGGTGATGAGTGATTCCATTGGATCATCTGGGTGGGGTTTCCTGTATTGATGGGGAACCATGACCATCAATGCATTGGAATATTTTTCAACACGATAAGCAGGCCCGGTGGCTCATGGAGTGGCTGGCGGGATGACCTGCAGAGGAGTTGGTGGAATATGAGCTGGATCTTTAAGATTGTCTCGTCACTCCAGGGGATTTGGTGACACATACCACTCCCTCTTTCCATAAGTTCCTTCCTCGACCCTATCTACATGGGCAGGATGGTCATGGTCACCTGAAGTCAATTCGCCGAGGGGAAGTTGTGTCTGCCCCTACTGCCCTGGCTAATGATCATCATAGTCTGGTTTTTGCTCTGCAATGCATTCATCAAGGAGGTCGTCAACCATATTCTTGTGTTTTGCGAGTTTCTGATGCAATGTGGACTTTTTGGGATCATCTTACACCTTCTGTACTGAGCCAGATGGTTCAGAGGGTTTGAAGACTCTAAGGTGTTCCTTAACCTTGTTGGAATTTCGGCTGAGGACCAATGCCTCAATGGGAATGAGAAGACCTAGTAGATTCCTCTGTTGATGATTAATCCTTCCCAAAGAATTCAAGAGGTGTGAAACTCCCTTGGGGGGGGGGGGTCCTCTCCAAGAAGCTTCAGCTCGTTATCTCCCTTTGGTAGGTCGTCCATATTAACCGCGACCCTACCTTAAGGCATATCCTCTATGTCACCCGAAAAATAGAGCTGATGATCGATGGAATTGAAATATAGGGCCACATACTACCCCAACCATGGATTTTCATGTAGGGAGAAGCCTCCTTGATTATCTTGTGGATCACTTTAAAGCTCTAGATGCATCATTTTTGGAGGGTCCTATGGTGACTTGGTGACTTAGGGCGTTGGGCCAGGGGGAGTGTGGCCAAATCAACCAAACGACATTTTTGGCCAATGTATTCTAAGTGCACTTGGATTTTGGGGTAATCCAATTGTCAATGAAGAAGATAGAAATGAGTCACCCAGAGGGTTTGGAGGAAACACTCAAACTCTTCTTGGGTGAGAGATTCCAGTGCACTGAAATTTGGTGCTGCAACTGGCCAAAAAATCTCAGGGAAATTGTCCGTTGTAAAAATAGCCCACAAGATCCTCGGCCCAGACTCGGGTTTTGGCCCATGATTTCCCCACTCATCAAATGGGTGTGGCTAAGGAATCGATTTTAGTACTGAGGAAGACCGCTGGGATGGTGGGCTGGCCGACAGAGAATATGGAGAGCGAGCTGACAAACTGCCACATCTCGGGAAATCCTTTGAAGAGTGTAGTGACTTAGACACCACATCGCGGTAAGATGGACTGGAGATTGCAATTTCTGGCACAGGGGCTGCGGCTTCTGGAAGTGGACCATGCTGTTGCCCATCCACCATTGGTCCCCAGAATAGCTCTCTATGATCTCTGGTCGAGGTAGAGAGTACTTATGGCGATTATGGTGGTGATTGCATGGCCAAAACCTGTGGAGTTGCCAAATTTTTGTTCTCCTGGACATACCTGTAGAGGGAGGTGGGAATCCGATAGACCTCACATTTTGAAAGTATGAGGATGATGCGCCTTGTTCCTACCCCGAACCTTGACATAGAGGATCTAGGTGAGGGTTCCCTCGCTGAGTTGTATTCCTCCTAATAATTTTAGAACCATACTAGTTTAATCTCGATCTAAATCTTCACGGTATTCTTTTTATGGTGGAAACGAACCGCCCTCCTGCCCCAGGATGGTTCTTCGGGATAGGGTAGATTTTCAGAACAAGGAGGACCTTTGGCCGTACTGGTGCTGGGGCGGGGAGGATTTCTTCTTGAGTGAGCTAGGGCGCGAGGAGCACCTGGAAAGATATCAAAGGGAACACAAGAGGACCTCCATTCCCACTGACTGATGTGTGGAGGGAATCTCTATGGAAAGTGATGGAGTGGGTAGGACCTTTGCAGGAGATGAAAAGAGCACGAGTAGGACCTTCGTGCTGGGTGATGGTGAAGCGAGGATGAACTTCACTCCTCTAATTGATGAGGCGAGGAGGACCTTCTCCAGTTAATGTAAGGACATGGGGAGGGTCCCCACACTGGAGATTGACCGTATGTGTAACATCCCCACACCAGCAACCTGCAGTAGGAGGAACAACTCCATACCTGATGTAATGAGCACATGAGAGGCTTATCTACTGAGTGTCACTTCCATGGGGAGGACCCTCTTTTGGATTAAAGGTGGCATGGGGAAGAACTCCATTCCGATCTTGGAAGTGGTTAGGACCCACTTTTTCAATGGTAGCGGTGCAGGGAGGACCTCCGTACTGGTTTTCATTACCACTGGTCGGTCCACGGTTGCCACTACCTATGCTGACGACCAAGAGGGTTGACCCAACCTACCAGTGGGGCAGTTGGAGCCTCGATCTAGTCCGGGTATATAAGTTCCTATGATCATCATACACAGGGGGATGATGATATACGTTAGCGGTGGCCCGAGCCACAGTAGTTGATGACGTTGACGCCCCTTGGCAGGTGTCCTCCTCAACTTGTGACCGACGCTGGTGTTGGGTTAGCTGGATTGGGGTTGGCAGTGCAAGCATATAGCTCACCTACTCCTCGACTCGTGGGACTAGGTGGCAGTGCTGGCACGACCTAGTGGGATCCCTCCTTGGGAGCCCCTAAAATGGGATCCTAGTTGAGCTAGCCCAGACACCCCCAACCTCATCGACGTAAGGGAGGGAGTCATTGAAGCGTTCCGGGGAGAGGCTCTCTAAATGGTTGTACGTCAGATTAGAGAGTAGTGGATCCCTATGTGGCCCTTGGGGGAGGTAGTGACAATTAGGCAAAGATGCCTCTAAATCCTGGTGGGCCATATCCTGAGTCGTGATAATCCCCTCCTCCTTGTATCGACAGACGAGGTAGTTTATCACCCTTTGTTGTATGAATTCAGAAGGGGAGATGGGGCATGTGTGCCTAGCAGTTTTGGATGTGGAGGATGTCACAGAAGTGGTGGAGCTAAGTGGGGTTTCCGTGTTGAAATTTCCCCTTCCCCTGTGTCAGTGGATGGGAGGTGATCAGTTTCATGTTGTGGTAGCTTGGGTCCTAGAAAGCAGGGAGATTAAACCATTAGTGCTAAAACAAAGAAATCGACATACAGTGCCCCAAAGACTTTCCATCTTACATGGATGGTAATAAGGATCCATGATGAAAATGACACAGATTGGGATGTCTAACGTTTTAACTACCCCGACTTCTAGTGAGTTTCACGCCGGGCCCGCTATTTGCTTAGTGGGAACCGATGCCAGATAACTGGATCCGATGACATGTTAGTCTACCGATGCCTCAAATTCTACTAATCTCCACATTGAGGAGAATAAATTCACATCAGGTTCACCATTTCTATTTCCCATGCTTTCACCGGGGCCTGTGCATCCGTCTATTTGAGGAGGATGAGAACGCACTGACTGTTGTCCTGCATTCCCGCTTTCCATAGGCAGGTGACATTCGTCGCTTATTCAGGGACATTTTTTACTTGATCGAAATAGGATGATGGGATGTCGGTTCTTCCTTCCATGGATTCCTTCTCGGAAATCATCACCCAGTCTGGGTCTCCCTTATAGATTAAGATGTTGTTCGTGTAACTCTTCCCAGTACCATATCTTCATGGACACCAGTTAATTACACTGCTTCTGTTGGGACATTCTAAGGGGTCCGGCCAGGGAAGCAACCTTCAGTCAGGGGAGTAGTCATTTTGGACATCACTAGCATGTCTGGATGCTAGAACACTGGTGCGTCTGGGTTTCTTCCCCTTATGATAGGGTTTATTGAGGGTGCGGAAGCCCGAGGCATCCCACGTCGAATGCAGGGAATTATATGCCATGGGAATGTCTCTGAGGTTTTATTTAGCTTCCCATGTTTAACATAAGATATACCACAAGTTTAACGTCTAGTAGAGACAGATCATACTGATCATAACACTAACTAGAGTGGATCAGATGGGTGAAACCCTTAGAGGGAAGACTGATGCTAGGAGGTGAATTGACATGATCTCACCGGGATGTGGCAGACTGGGTAAGAATCAAGATCTATTATGTATGGTTAATTGAAGTGGATAGATAATGATATGGAGTCAACTCCAGGGTGACAATGATGTTGGGATTGAGCCTTGAAGATACCTCCTATGTATCCCCATGGCAGGGAATCAAAGTCCACGTAGTTCAGGATGAAGTATAGGATTGGGGTGTGCACAGAGGGCAGCGACCCAATGATATACTGGGGCTTACACATGGTTAGCATCCCGAGGTTAGTATGATTCCACTAGGATGGACTAGTTATATGGATCCCAATGGAAGGGATGACAAAGAATTACCATTGGGTTTGGGATGACAACAGCTTACCACTGAATGGGGATCACAATGGATTACCGCTGTGTGAAGTTTACAACATCTTAACATTGGGTAAGGGATCAAAATGGATTACTGTTGGATGGGGTTTACAATGTATTACTACTTAATGGGGGAACAACGGCTTACCGTTGGATGGGGTTGAACCTCATGGAGGATTCCTACGTACCCTGTTTAGGAGACAGGGATGAAATCCCTCATGGTTTGAGAGGGTATCATTTAACGTCATGTGGGACGAAAAGGGTCATGCAGTTTAACATCATACAGGACGAGGGTGGATTGACATAGAGTGGTCGAGACTAGTGAGTGTTGGGATTTAACCTTAGGGAGACTTCCTACATACCTTTCCTTGACAAGGATCAAAGTCCATGTAGTTTGGAAGGGTTTGGTGAACCAATGTGAAGGGGGTAAAGACCAATGATTATTGGGCTTGAAACTCAGAGAGGCTTCCTATGTACCTTTACTTGGCAAGGATCAAAGTCCACATAGTTTGGAAGGGTTTGGTGAACCGACGTAAAGGGGTTCGGGACCAATGGTTATTGGGATTGAACATCAGGGAGGATTTCTACGTACCTTACCTTGGCAAGGATCAAAGTCCACATAGTTCGAAAGGGTTTAGTGAACCGACGTGAGGGGGGTCGGGACCAATGGTTGTTGGGATTGAACCTCGAGGAGGATTCCTACGTACCTTTCCTTGGTGAGGATCAAATTCCACATAGTTCGGAAGGGTTTGGTGAACCGATGTGAAGGGGGTCGAGACTAATGGTTATTGGGCTTAAACCTCGAGGAGGCTTCCTACGTACCTTGCCTTGGAAAGGATCAAAGTCCATGTAGTTAGAAAGAGTTTTGGGGCTTACACTCTAGGGAGGACCAAAGAGGATGTCATGGTTGATGCTTACTCTATGCCCACGTGAGTCAAGCTTGGTGTGAGAAACAAGAGGTAGCAAAGACCTGGCGATCACATCGCAAAAGGTGCATTCGGGGGAAGTAGAGTGGGGCTTACACATGGTTAGAATCCCAAAAAGGAAACAGGGGATTACACATAGTTAGCAGCCCAGGGAGATGAATATTGGGACTTAATCTAGGATGGAGGCTAGGGTGGCAAGAAATCCGAAAGAGAGAGGGATTTGGCATGGAAGAGAAGAAGGTTCCAGTGCCCACCCCCCTCTCTGGTCTTTCGATAATAAGAAGATAGGAGAAGCAGGGATGCTGCCTCCCGTAAGAAAGGCTAGAGGCTTACACCAATGTGTCTGCCCTTTCCCCCTGGACAGACGCTGCCCCAACAAAGAGGATCTCATTCCATGTGAGGAATATTTCACTCCCATGGAGACTAGTGGGTGTAGAGAATGTTCGAGACGGGGTGTCCCACGTATGATGCATGGGGCGAGGCCACAATTTAACATCATGTGCTTAGGATGATGGTGCTTGGTAGTTTAACATCCTACATCTCGGACGAGGTGAGTTCACTCAGCACCCCTTGGACTTACATAACTAATACCCACCCGCCCTTTAGGAAGGGAATGCATCAGCAACGCTGTGGCGAGAGGGTGTTATGGAGTGATACATTGAGGGGTCTACGTTAGCATGACTATGCGAAGAAGAAATAGCTATTAGCGTGCCTATTCAAAGAAGCATAAGTCTAAGTAACGCAATGAGAAACACCACCCAAGGGACTTTGAAATCACTTCGTGCAAACCTGGATGGTCGCACGAGAAAAGGAGTTGCAGAGCAAAGGGGTTCATAGGTAGAAGCCTCATGAAGCTCTGGTGTTCCATATAGTGGAGGGGCTTTACGAAGGGGTATTCTTCACGAAGTGAAGTGGCCTAGCCTAGGTGCAGTTCATATGTCCATATGGAAGGTGCTTCGCAAAGTGGAAAGGCATTCGTGGAGCAGTGCTTCATGAAGCAAGGGTGCCCTACGAAGAATAGCATTACGAAGCAATGTGCTTCACAAAGTAGAGTGACACCACCTTAGAATATGGGTTACATGTTCATGAAGGGTCCTTCACAAAGTATTAGTGCTCCGTGAAGACCCAAGTCCCCTTGGGGATCCCTTTACTCTATGAAGGATAGTGGGATTCATGAAGGGAATCCCTCTTTGAAGAAGGGTTGAATTCAAGCCAATGGAAAGGAAGTTTGTGATGCTAAAGTACCATGAAGAGCTCATGAGTAACAGAGAAAAAATTGTTTCGAGATTTGATATCTAAGGAGGCGAAAGGTTTAAGGATCTATACTTTGGGATCGAGGGGATATTAGTATTTATAGGCAAGAGGTTCCATGAAGCAAATCTTGCTGGGTGGGGAGACACATGTCATTTTGTCGTAACCATGGAGCCTCCCTCCACCTTGCTCCACAGTGGCTTTGCAAACGTCAAATGAGTTCATAGAGCCTCCCACCTCCTTACTCCACGGAAGCTTCAAAAACTTCAAATGGGTTTGCAGAGCCTCCCAACTCCTTGCTCTATGGTGGCTTCGCAGAGGGGGGAGCTTCGCGCCGGCTACAGTGCTGCGGGGCTCCGCGAACAAGCTTTGTGAGCTCGTCCCAAAGGCTATCCGTTTGTTCTTCCTCTTCCTAAATTTTGACGCCAAAAAGATAACCTCATTTTTAGTTGTGTTAGATGTGAATCATTATAAAGAGGATCCATACAAGCCTTATCTATTATGTATGATCAGGCCCTCGCTTTTGAAATTGATTTGGTTAGTTCTCTCAAGATTACATGCCCTTAGATAAAATAAATTATCACTACTCAAGTGGGGAAATATTGATGCACTATTCATACCATGAGTGGGGGATTTCTTTGTTCAGTTAACTATCTTGGGTGATTTGGGAATGAAGGAAATTACTTAAATAATATAGGTGTAGTAGGGAGTAAAAGTTACAGATTTAACACAAAGTGGATATTTGACTCTACTATTTTGGCTGCTAATCATTCAGTCACCAAATCTGTATTAGTTGTTCTTAGCCTTTGGTTAGTTAGACCATGGAACCTATGGAAACTCTACATTTTAAACAATTTAAAGGTAATAATCCTACCATTGATAAATAGGGATTCACCCTTGTCATTTAGAAAAGACAAACAAAGAAAATAATATTTAGCATCTTAGAGATCTATGGCTAAGAGGCCAGTGGAAAAGTTACTACTGCCCTAAATTATGAATGGTAAGGTATCTATGGTAAAAGTGATGAAGATATTCTCTAAATCCTATATAAATTTAATGTGTTTTGTCTTATATCACAATGTACGATATATATGCGTCATATAGTAAAACATATAGGAAACCATGAAATATCATATTCCTTGGTGACATGCATATTGTAAGGCATGATATAGGATATTGTGCCACTGCATTGGCTAGTTGTAGTGTAAGACATAATATAATTGTAATATAATGATATGTGATAATTGTAATGTACTATTCACATGGAATTTTACGATTGATTATGGAATTCAAACATTAAGTTTTAACGTTTGAGAATCTTCCATGTTGGATATTATCAAATGTTTAATTTGATATAATTAAATGTATGAGAGAATCACCAAATTTATTTATATGAAAAATCATGCATGATCGATTGAAGGTTACAAATGTTGTAAAAAAAGTCATTTTATCAAACATTTCATAATATTAGAGTAAATTCATGAATACTTAGGTAACATACCTAATGATGATTTAAACTCATTTGTAGTTCCTATGGATTCTCCTAAGTCAAATATCTCTTTGTTCTTTGATTTGAGAGGTACTGACATATTGTGGAACAAGGAGGATCCCACCCAAATGTTGGGTGATTTAAGTTAGCCCGTGGATACACCATGGAGGAAGGATTCATTTCGAATTATGCCTAATTTTATGATATAAGACATCATAATATGTGATGGGATCACCTTGTATGATATGGGATATCATAACAAGTGGTACAGTGCAATCCTTTTTTTCATATTGTAACATATAACATGAGGAATCATAGCTTACGATGATGCTGATATGCACTGTTTGTGAGGTAAAAAAAGAGTATCATATCATAATAGCAATATAAGGCATATTGTAAAATATGACATCCTTTTAAACTAGACCATGGTTTACGATACAGAGATATCATAAAATATGACTGATATTGTTGGATTATCAATCGTTGTCTACGACACACCAATCATAAGGTGCGATATTGGTTTTGAATTGAATCACGTCTTATGATATAGTGAATATCATAAAATACGATTTGTTATAAAAATTTGTTTGTCTTATTTTCCAATTGCGAATTGAATTATATAATTTATAAAATGTTTAAAATTATGGAAAAAGGTATTTTGGGATATTTATTTAATTTATAAAGTGTTTATAAATTAATTTATTATAAACTATTTATAATTAATCATTGAGTGTTTATGAAACATTTAATAAATCAATATCCATAATATTAATTATTAATACTAAATTCCTTTAAATTTATATGGTATGAATTATAGTTTAAATATAAAATGTTTATAAAGAAACTAAAAAGGTAATTTATAAAGTGTTATAAATTACAAAATAAGGTAAAATATAAAGGATTTTATATTTAATTATTAATTAATCATAATTGTTAATTTGAAACGTTAAAATCAAAATGAGTTTTTATTATTGATATGATCAAGATTCAAGTAATATTAAATATATGGTGTTTTGATTATGTAAATTGTTTATATAATAGATTTAAAATATAAAGTGTTTTTATTTCACTTATATATATAAAATTATATTAAAAGTCTAGAAAGAACAAAACAAGAAAGAACCCAAGGGTGGGAAGAATCAGAGTCCCGAGTATCAAGGGGGTTTGAAGTAGTGGAGCCCGAGACAGTATCCTCTAACGAGGTCCACCCATTTTGGGGGAAGAGAGGCCAAAATAGAGAAGGAGACAAAGTTCCCTTCATGAGAGTACCCTAAAGTGTTTATGTTGAGAATAAATATAAAGTGTTTATATTTATATAATTATTGAATTTCCATAATATATGTCTAAATTATAAAGTGTTTATGATTGATTTATTTATAAATTGTTCATAAATGAGAATGTCATGTCTAAATTTATGAATTTTTTATTTATTCAGGTTTATTCCATGATTTATTCATAAATATAAATATTATATTGTGAATAGATGTATGCTTTAGTTTAAAATGTTAAAATTATTCTTTAAGTTATCATACATGTATCTAAGGATTTGCAGGCTAGGTATGATAACTGAGTTAATATTCTTTTACCATAACTATGGGATTGTACAAAGTTAAAAGCTTAATTAAGAAATGAATTATAATTTATATATATTAGGTGTTATAATTGTGATGGAATTGAGGTCTATCTTGAGTAAAGAACCATGGGTAGAGGGATTTTGGGTCAGACTGCTCATTGGCATGAGAGCTTAGGCTTTGTCTAGAAAAGTGAGGGTTGGCTAATTTTTACTCTATGCTTACTCTTGTGGGGATTTTGGGTTTCATATGATTCTAATGTTGGGTCGGAACAAACGAGGAATTATGGCAAGAGGGGGGGTGAATTGCCTTTAAAAAAAAAATGATTGACAAATTAAAATCAAAGTAAAAGTGCAGCAGAAATAAAGAGGCAAGACACAAGAAATTGATAACGGAGTTCGGCCAAAACCCGGCCTACGTCTCCGCTCCCAACTCAACCGTTGAGAGATTCCTACCGCTTGCTTTTCAATGGTTTTAGCAAGAAACCCACTAGGCTTTGAGGTAGCACTAGGACCTATTACAGCTTGCTTTTTGTGGTTAAGCAAGAACCCACTTGCTTTCAATGGAATAGCAAGAACCCACTAGCCTTTTTAACAGGTGAAGGCTAGCTCACCGAAAACTCAAGCCTTTTAAAAGGAAAGGCTTGAAAAAACCTCTTCACACCTTAGTGGTGATGTGAAACCCAAAAGAAAGGGGGATGAGAAAAGGGTTTGGGGTTTGTAGTCACAAACCCAATATTAAAGCTCAAAATAAATAAAACAATAAAAACCGTATTTGAGGAAGTCTTGGGTGCCTTTGATTGATTTGAGATGTTGAAGGCCGCTTCCAAGCTTCTTTGATGGTGCTCTTGGATGTGGAATTGGATTGGAGCACGTTGGGTTCCTTGAGGAAATCCGCCGGAGGTTCGCCAAAATGATCAACAATGTGTCCGGTGGCTTGGGTGACTTTCCGGGGCTTCCTAGGCCTTTATTTATAGGCTAGGAACCTTCAAGTATCCGTTGGAGGGCTTTGGAGCCGTTGGAAAAGGCCTCGGAGCCGTTGGGAGGCTTTTGGAGTTGACTGGTCAAAGCCAACGGCTAGTTTGACCAGGGCTACCGGCTGGCCGGTACAGGGCCACCGGCTGGCCGGTGCCTTGGCAGAGGAGGAGAATTCTGGTCCAGGCTCCACCGGCTGACCGGTGGAGGAGCCACCGGCTGGCCGGTGGCAAGACAGTAGCTCACACTGTTTGATCTGGGTGCCACCGGCTGGCCGGTGACAGAGCCACCGGCTGACCGGTGGAGCCTGGCAGTGGGCAATGCCTCTGCCAGGTCCACCGGCTGGCCGGTGCTATCACACCGGTTGGCCGGTGGACTGAGTTTCAGTCCACTCCTTGTCCTTTCTTGGGCCAATCTTTTGGAAATCTTTTGCCTATAATCCACAACACTTAAAAACAATGTTAGACAAAAATGAAAGTGATTGTGATCATGAAAATTAAACCACGAGGGGATACGAGAGGTACAACAATCTCCCCCTATTTTGATGATCACAATCACCAAAACAATCAAAGTAAAAAACTTGAAATTAAAGACATTCTTAAAGGATAATTTGAAAATAAATCAAAGCATGATAGAAAAGATTTCTCCCCCAATCAATCAAGAAATTTCTCCCCCTTTGTGATTATCAAAATAGCGTGGGGCATGAAAATTTGATTGAGGGATAAGGTTTGAAAAACTAGATATGAGAATTAAAAAATCAATTGAGATTTCTGAAATTGAAATGAAAATTTGAATAACAGTTTGAATTGAAAGTTTTGAATCAAAAACCAATTGAAATTTGAAATTTGAATTGAAAGTTTTGAATCAAAAATTGAAAAGAAAATTTTGAATTGAAAATTTTGAAACCAAGAGTTGAAATTGAAAGTTTGAATCGAAAATTTGAAATTAAAAAAAGCTTAAACAATCCTAACTCCCCCTAAATAAAAACAATAAATCACCGGGGAGAGGTATTTTGAAAAGAGACAATTTTAGGCCCGGAGAGACTCGCTAGAAGGGATTTTTCAATCCATACTTGTCTCATGGCGGGTCTTCTCCTATAGAACTCATCGGAATAGAAAATAGACTTGGGTTGGCCGTACCGGGCATTTTTGCAATCACACTCATAAATGAGGTGCCCGGGTTTTTTACAATAGTTGCAAAATTTGAAACTAGAGCTCCCCCTTACAAAAACAGTGGGTGCATGGGAGGAGGAAGCTATATTGGTGTATCCTAGCCCTTGGGTGGTTCTTGAAATTCGTTGGGAACCTAGGAGATTGTTCAAATTTTGTTCCCCTTGGGTGAACTTGGCTAAGGATTCTCTAAGGTCCTTGATGGTTGATTCCAAAGAATCAACATTTGGGAAATTTTGGATTTTGAGGGACATCTCCTCCTTCTCTTTGAGAAGTTGTTCTTTTTCGGAGGATAGTTTTTTGAAAGAATTTTTTAAAGCAACAAATTTTGAAGAAAGCTCATGAAAACCATTTTCTAGTTGGTCTCTAGCGTATTGGAGATCCTCATAGGATAAATGATTTAAAGAATTTGAATTTGAAGAACAAGAGGATGAGGAGTCGGAAGATGTTACCTCATGACATGCCATTAGGCATTTCGTACCGTTGTCGCTCGAGGAGGAGGAGGAGGAGGATGATGAGGTGTCACTCCATGTGGCCTTGAGGACCTTTTTCTTTCCTTTTTCCTTTGGCGTGGCCCGTTTCTTGTTGAGTGGGCAATCGGGCTTGTAATGGCCCTTTTCGCCGCACCCGTAGCATTTTACCTTGGGCTCGGATCTTGCGGTGGGTTCTTGCTTTCGATGCTTGCGGGATTTCTTCTTCTTGTGCTTCTTCATAAACTTGTGCATTTGGCGGGCGAGATTCTCCATTTCCGAGTCGCCGCTTGAAGATGATGAAGATGAGGAAGATGAGGATGAGGAGGAGCTTACTTCTTTTTGTACCTTGAGGGCTATGTTCTTTGGTGTCTTGATTGGTGTGCCCTCCTTTTGAGCTTGCCTCCTCATCGTAATCTCGTATGTCATAAGGGATCTGATGAGCTCCTCTACCGGCATATTTTTGACGTCCTTAGCTTCTTGGATCGCCGTCACCTTAGGTGCCCATGAGCTCGGAAGGACCCATAAGATCTTCTTGACCATCGTCTCGGCTGAAATATCATCACCAAGAGATTTCCTTCCATTGAAAACGTCAGTGAAGCGAGTAAACATTTCAGAAATAGACTCATTTGGATGCATGGAAAAGCTTTCAAAGTCTTGTCTATACATATCTAATCTAGTATCTTTGACTTTATTAGTGCCTTCATGGGTCACTTCTAAAAGCTTCCAAATTTCATGTGAAGTGGTGCAAGTGGATACACGATTAAATTCATTCCTATCTAACCCGCAATGAAGAGCATTCATGGCTTTGCCATCAAGCTCAAAGTTTCTAATATCGGCGGGTGTCCATTTGGATTCGTCGGGGGTAGACAAAGTATAACCTTGCATGACAATTTTATATATGGGATATCCTATGCTTCTTAAAAAAGTGGTCATGCGGGTTTTCCAATAATTATAGTCGGACCCATCAAAAAATGGAGCCCGACCCAAAGAAAAGCCCTCGGGGGCGAAAGAGGTAGATGCCATCAAAAAAAAAGATCTTAAATTTGAAACCGGGTTAGGGAATTATTCAAATTTCCCTCTGATACCAATTGTTGGGTCGGAACAAACGAGGAATGATGGCAAGAGGGGGGGTGAATTGCCTTTTAAAAAAAAAATGATTGACAAATTAAAATCAAAGTAAAAGTGCAGCGGAAATAAAGAGGCAAGACACAAGAAATTGATAACGGAGTTCGGCCAAAACCCGGCCTACGTCTCCGCTCCCAACTCAACCGTTGAGAGATTCCTACCGCTTGCTTTTCAATGGTTTTAGCAAGAAACCCACTAGGCTTTGAGGTAGCACTAGGACCTATTACAGCTTGCTTTTTGTGGTTAAGCAAGAACCCACTTGCTTTCAATGGAATAGCAAGAACCCACTAGCCTTTTTAACGGGTGAAGGCTAGATCACCGAAAACTCAAGCCTTTTAAAAGGAAAGGCTTGACAAAACCTCTTCACACCTTAGTGGTTATGTGAAACCCAAAAGAAAGGGGGATGAGAAAAGGGTTTGGGGTTTGTAGGCACAAACCCAATATTAAAGCTCAAAATAAATAAAACAATAAAAACCGTATTTGAGGAAGTCTTGGGCGCCTTTGATTGATTGGAGATGTTGAAGGCCGCTTCCAAGCTTCTTTGATGGTGCTCTTGGATGTGGAATTGGATTGGAGCACGTTGGGTTCCTTGAGGAAATCCGCCGGAGGTTCGCCAAAATGATCAACAATGTGTCCGGTGGCTTGGGTGACTTTCCGGGGCTTCCTAGGCCTTTATTTATAGGCTAGGAACCTTCAAGTATCCGTTGGAGGGATTTGGAGCCGTTGGAAAAGGCCTCGGAGCCGTTGGGAGGCTTTTGGAGTTGACTGGTCAAAGCCAACGGCTAGTTTGACCAGGGCTACCGGCTGGCCGGTACAGGGCCACCGGCTGGCCGGTGCCTTGGCAGAGGAGGAGAATTCTGGTCCAGGCTCCACCGGCTGACCGGTGGAGGAGCCACCGGCTGGCCGGTGGCAAGACAGTAGCTCACACTGTTTGATCTGGGTGCCACCGGCTGGCCGGTGACAGAGCCACCGGCTGACCGGTGGAGCCTGGCAGTGGGCAATGCCTCTGCCAGGTCCACCGGCTGGCCGGTGCTATCACACCGGTTGGCCGGTGGACTGAGTTTCAGTCCACTCCTTGTCCTTTCTTGGGCCAATCTTTTGGAAATCTTTTTCCTATCATCCACAACACTTAAAAACAATGTTAGACAAAAATGAAAGTGATTGTGATCATGAAAATTAAACCACGAGGGGATACGAGAGGTACAACATCTAAGTATTTACATGAAAGGGTTTCATATACCTTATGCATGGGATGTATTTTTATATGTGTTAATATAGTTGAATTTTAATTTGATTTAGTAACACAATCCACAAGTTGTGTAAAGGGTTAGACACCAATACGATTGGAACATATTGATTTGGTGGAAGGAATAAGAATTAAAAACAAAATAATTAGAATCATGCATATATCTAAAGTCAATACATGAGATAAAATGTCAAGATATTAATATTCCTTGAAAAATTAAAGTGTAAGATTCCTTACAAAGAAAACACTTTTGATCATCTAACCAGGTAGGTCATGATAAAACTAAGTGCCTATGGATTATCTTGTTAAGGCAAGTTGTCTTTGGGGACCCTAATAGGATTAGGTTCCCATATTTAGCATGATATTTGGGTAATAATTAGATAGGAAACCTAATAGGATTAGGATACTAGAGGAATAATGTTGAGTGAATACATATGATGGATTATGATAGATTTATCCACTCAAATATCCAAGAGTCATATTAAATATAATTGAAATGATGACCAAATTAAATATATTATCAATGAGAGAAATGATAAGGTGACCCAATGCATAGTAAAATATGGATCCTGGCCTACTAATTGGTATGATTTTTTTAAAAGGGGGAATCATTTTAGTGGGAGAACATTCAATAAAAAGTCATTATTAAATTAATGTAAAACATGATACTAATTTGACAAAAGTTTTGGATGTAAATAAAGTGGAATAATCATCATTATTAAACATGACTTCAAGATCAATCCATGAGAAGAAAAATCTTAATAGAAGTAATTTCCTAGACTATTACTGTTGTGGATATATTTTATACATGTTTTCCACATCCTTTTATGCATAATTTGGTGAATTTGTGCTTGATATGTGCTTTTATTGTAAATTTAGTGATCCTTGATCATTATTGGATAAGAATGAAATTATTTTAATATTTGTGTGAAAATGTGAATCTCTGATCAAAATTGATGAATACTTTGTTCTTTAATTTCTATGTATAATTTTAATAATTATTATGGTTTTTTCTGGTCAAAATTTAACTGAAATATTATTTTTAAAGTATAATTTATGTGGTTTTAGAATTAATATTTTTAACGTTATATGGTTTTTAACTCACTTATATTTTGTTGGAAAAACTTACAATTTTATCTTTTGAAGTATGAAAATTCATGGTTGAATCTGGTTATAAGTTTTATTACATATTGAATTCATTTTATAATGTATTGATAAATTTTTTCACATTTCGAACTTTTGTTTGTATATGTTGTTATGTAATGTTTTTTAAGTTACTAAGAGGATATGTGTAATATTATGTACTTTGGGAAATTAGAGAATTTGACAATGAAGCTACATACGTAAGGAATTTTTAGAGGAAGTGGTTCATATGTTACATTTTCTTCCTTCATGGAATTATAAGAAGCTGCTTATGGTTTTTTTGGAAGGTTAGGGTTTCAACTGACAACTTATGATGTGTAAGGATCTTAAATTTTTTCAAATTCATAGGGAAGATGATACATAAGGTTCCTACTGACTCTTGGTGATATGCAATAGTCTTACCCTTTTCCAAATTCGGGATCAACACCACATATTGACAAGGAGAACACGTAAGGGTCTATCAATTTTCTAAATTTTGGAGTTTTTCACCCATTATATAATATTTCTATAGATACATGTTGATATGTAAGGGTTTCCAAGTAGTTAAGGGTAAGGGTCTCATCCATTGCTAAATTTTGTAGCGATTGAGGTATATATAATAATTTCTCACATGGAGTTCTTGATAAATAATATTCTGGACTTTTCTAAATTTGAAGAAATAGTTAGAGCAGACCATACATAATATTATTCTATTTATATGTAAGAAATATCACTTTGCAGAGTTTATAGAAGGTGAAATTGATTTTCTGTGAAGGATTAATCACTTGGGGAACCCTATCTCCTTCAACTCGAAATCAAAGAAAATTGGATCTGAGCTCGAAGAATTTGAGAACTTGGGAAGCAATTAAAGATTTTTAGAGAATCTTGGAAGATCAAATCAAGCCCAAATTCATACTAGGTGCTTATAACTTGGATTTGATGTATAATCACATGGGGGATCATATTCTATTTGGGGAGTTATCTTGAGTCACTCTGAAGAATACAATCAATAATGTAAGTTTCCATGTGAAGCTCTAAGGTTCAAGGTGATGAGTCAATGAACGCGAGGAAAGAATTCAAGAGCTTATAATTGGATTGGATCTTCATTAAAAGAGGGATCAAACAGATTGTAGGGATGAAAATCTAGTGTCAGAGTTAATAAGGAGACAAATCTATGAAGGGAGGAGCAATCTATCGATATAGATATAGAAAACCAAACTTTTCATACATATATATTACATATTATTATATGAATATTCGTTACACAACATAGAAAAACACTCCATAATATTATAGGTATTATGCCTTTGGAAACATGGATACATAAAAAACTAATTCATAAGTGAACTATATCATCTCCCACTAAGTCCTTCATAACTAGTACCCTTCTTTGACATATCACACATAATGACTTTCTTCACAACCCAGGGAAAGGAAACATAAGAAAGGGAAAGCTCAGATGCTTAGTAAGGGTAAACAAGGGAGATATCAACACAACATGGGAATAAAGGTATGATAACATGAGAATAACATTTAAAAATTATACCTTTCATATCATATATCATAAACTTGAGTCATTCCATAAATCTTGGAAGTTCATATGACATGAATCATAAAGGAATCAAAGAACATGATCCATGAGAATATAAAATTGAAATAAGAAATAATTTTTTGGCATACACATAAGCATATAAGATTATTTACTTAGTAGTCAAGGATCATTTTCAAGGCTATCAGAGTGAAATGAGTTCACTCCCTAAACCATCATCGTAGTCAAGGTTCACTCCCAAGACTATTATTGTGGACAAAGTATCTTATTTAATTGGGTTTACTTCCCATTATGGTCCTATTTATCTCATGAGATATCAATCTTTACCCAATGCATTGGAGTGATATATAGGTCCCACTCATCACATAATCCATAAATTACCTGCCACAAGATCATAAAACATTCATCATATCATAACCCATGAAAATGAAATGGGTTTCATAAAAACTTCATCATAGCATAACCTGTGGGAAATAAATAGGTTTCATAGAATTTTCATCATTTAATTATAGAATAACTCATATAAAAGGAATGAGTTTCATAAACATAACCCTTGGAAAAGAAATGGGTTCCATAAATATCTTTTCATCATAATCATAAACCATATAGAGAAAGAATAAGGATGGTATCCTTGTATTATATCCCCAAAAAATCTTAAGTAATAACAAAGGATATCATCTTATATAGAAAATTATTTTGAAAGATCACTTGAAACATTTCTTGAGGAAAATAACCTTTCCAATTTGAAAAAAAATTAAAATCTAAAAATTTACCAAATATTAAAGAAAAATATTTATTTGAAAATAACCTTGGTAACCTATAAAGGAAGTTTTAAATCATTGACCAGTCATGATAGAGGAAAATACCATTCATGCCATACATGTTAAAACAAAAATTCCTTTCTCATATTTTTGGTAAAAAGTCAAAGATACTTCTTCAGAAAATGACAAGAAGATTTATTTTAAACCATTTTTAAAAAGTCAAATATGAGAAACAATGTCTTTAAACAATAATTTTATAATTTTAAAAGTATTCTTTAAAATATTTTTGGAAAACATGGGCATGGAATAAAAATGTTTTTCGATCAAAGAGAGAAATAAAGTCGATTTTTGTTAAAAATATTCTTTTGGTCTCTTGAGTACTTAAGGAGAGGAAAATGAAAGGGTGTAAGGAACTGACCCTAGTTTCCCAGATACAGTGCCTTATTTGATTATATTGGCATATAACAAGGAATAAGAATCCCAAAGGACTGAGTAGTTTAGTATTATTGGAAACAATATTCATACATAATTTCAACTTTACAACTTGAAATGACAATACAACATATAAACTCCTTAGAAAACTTACATAACTCCTAAGTTATTTCAGCATGTCATTCATAATAAACTTCTTCATGTATTGAGAAAATTAAACATAATAAAGGGGTGATCTCAAATGCTCAGTAAGATTAAGCAATACAGCAGAAGATATCATAACATAAACATTAGGCATGTGGAATAAATAAAAACATATGCCTTTAACAAATAATAAAATTGATTTCATTATGGCAGGGATAAGAGTTGAGTAAATATTGCCATAATATAAAATAATCATGGGTATTCTACTAGTATAATAACCACATGAACCATCAATACTATTTTCATAATGAGGGAATGAATAATGCAAGACAACATAACCATACTTTCAATGCCTCGTACTGAGACCATAAATAATCATTTTTTCAAGGCCTTGTGCCAAGACCGTAGTTTGTATCATGATACCTACCGATGCACCGAGGGGGTTATCGGGCCCCAACCAACACTTATAATTTCCCATCAATTCCTCATATGAACATGGATAAACAACATATACATTCATATTTAAACTAATATATGAAATGTAAATAACTTTCCCTGAACATTAACCATAAACACTAACCATTTAGAGTAAATTGGTGAATAGTTTAAAGATAAAAAATATACAGAAAATATAATCATAAACCATTAAATTAAATATGGTAGATGATACCATGAAATATTAATCCCAATAATATATAATAATCAACAAGAGTGTTGAAATAGATGAAGATACTCTCATAAAATCTTCGAGTAATTCTTGAAATAAATACTCTTTCACTTTGAAAAGAAGAGTTCTTTTGGAAAAAATATATGTATAAAACCATAAGTGAAATAAGATATTATTTTATTATTAAAATTAGTGATTTTATAAATATAATGGTTTCCAAAAATAGATTAGATATTTCCCTTGAAAATAGGTAAGAAATTGAGATATTCCCTTAAATCAGGCTTGTATTTCGGAAACAATTTTGAAAGCTCCTTTTTAAAACATGTAACTATCCATAAAATAAGGAAGGATTATGGTTGGTGTAAATATATAGAACACTCAAAAAGATTTTATGATGAGTATATAATAATACACAAGAATTTCATTGAGGTAATTAGACAATGAAAATCACCTGAATGAAAATGGAAGTTAGGGCGGGAAAACCCTTATCTTAAATCCAAATGTGTTCCCCTATTGAACTTAAGGTCCTAGAATATAAAATTAGACTCATTAATAACTTAATTAAGAAATTATTATAAACTTATTTAGTTTAACATAATTCTTTTTAGTTCATTTATGTTCTTATTGATAAGTTATAATATCGAATTTCGTCATTCCGGAGTGTTCGTTTTCTTGATTTTCATAATCGGTTCTCTTGTTTTTAAGTAATGGAGTTCATGTGGAATGGATGTAAATATACATAACTGAAATTAAATATTATTTATCAACTTAAATAAGTGTTAATGTTCATTTATATCATTTGGTTACATGAAAAAAGGATGAATCATTAGATGAATTATTAATGATATTCACATAGATTATTTAAGCGGTATTTTGATTATTAAAAACTAGTTTGGTCTTAAGATTTAATAATATGTACATATACTGGTTCCTGAATATTAATTTGTTTATAATACATATATTATAGTCTGTTTAAACCATCAAAATGGTTTCATGACTTGTAATTAAGGATAAATTGAAGAACGAAACTTCATTGTCCGCAAAGGCTATAAATTGGAACCTCATGGATGTTGATTTCGTTTATAAAATAAGGGGGGGGGGGAGAGTATATTGATGATGGTTAGTCCATTAAAATGATATAATTAAATTATATAGATGATACTGGATTTATCACGGTCATTTGGATAGAGGAGGTGGGGAGAGGAAAAGAAAAGAGATGAACTAGAAAATAAAAGGAAAGTTGAGAGATCCCTTATGAAAATTCGACAGCCTAACGACGTCGCTTAAAATTTCATAAAATGAAATGATTAGAGAAAAAGGGTATATAATCATATTAAAATCAAAAGGAAAGTAATAGGGATACATAAAATAAAACTTCAACATATGAGAATGGAAGTTCAAAGAGATAACATAAAAGAAGTGTCGACTAAAAGAGGAGGGGGAAATATTCCCTTACCTTATAGAGTAATTCCTAGAATTTGAAGGTTGGGACCTTGGGGGATTAAGAAAAACTTGGGAGGACTCATAGAGAGGTAAAAACAATAGAGCTTCGAGGATGAGAGATTTGTAATGAAGTAAAATGAATAGATGAGTGGGTATTTATAGAAAAAGAGAGGGAGTTTCTTTAATAATTTCAAAGGGACACCTCATTAGTGGTTTTTTCCAAACCATGGGATTTCCCATGGTTTTAGCCACTTGGGACACCTCATGTCATATGTTACTGTACACAAGTCGACCAACCTTTTATTATGTCATTATGATGTCTTTAAACCACTGAAAACTCAAAACTGTATTTTTACTATTTACGAAAAATTCAAGAATTTTAGAAAAATCCCAAAAATTTACCCCTACCATTTTCTGATTTGTAGAATTAAAAAATGAACAACATTTTTTAAAAATAATTTTCTAAATATTATTAATTTAATTTATAAATAAAATCATAGTTAATTTGAAAAATAACAATTTTAAGGTATAATTAGTTTTATATCACATTGAAAAATTAATTAAGATCTCATTATCTTATTACCTTAAGAAAATAAAATAATATCATTATTTACTATTCATAAGGGTCATATTACTATTTATATTACTATTAATAAGTGTATGTTACTATTCACAAAAAATCAAGTTTGTTCTATCAGACTCCAAATGACTTACTGGTCAAAACTCTAGATGACAGTTTTTTGAAATTCAAAACACAGTAGAGGCAAAGTTGTGTTTAATGGATATATTATAAAATGCATTAAATATTTATTTTAAAAACCTTGGGGTGTTACATCCTCCACTCCTTACAGAAATTTCATCTTCAAAATTCAAAAAATGTTATCTAAAATGATTCGAGTATGTCTTCAACATAAGCTCCTCAGGATCCCATGTTGTTTCCTCCATCTTATAGTTCCTCTAAAGAACATTTACCAGGCGAGTCATCCTATTTCTCAATACTTGTTCTCTGGTATCAAGAATCTTGATAGGCTCTTCACAATAAGATAGATCAAGCTCAAGTTCTACTTCTTTATAAGCGAGTACATGTGTTGGGTCTGGTATATATTTTCTTAACATTGACACATGGAACACATTGTGAACTTTGGAGAGACTTGGCGGCATTGCCAAATGGTAAACTGTGAATCTAATTCGATCCAGAATTTCAAAAGGTCCAATGTACCTAGGACTTAATTTTACCTTCTTACTGAATCATATAATACCCTTCCATGGAGATACCTTTAAGAAAATGTGATCTCATTCTTGAAATTCCAAGTCCTTTCTTTAGTTATCAGCACAACTCTTTTTCCTACTTTGAGCTGTTTTGATATTGGTTTCGATAATCTTCACATTTTCTGTTGTTTCCTCAACAAATTTTGGTTCTACGAGATTTCTTTCACCAATATCATCCCAGTAAGTTGGTATACAACATATCTTTCCATACAATGCTTCATATGGTTCCATATGAATACTTGAACGGAAGATATTCTTATATGAAAATTCTACAAGAGGTAAATACTGATCCCACATGCCTTGAAAATCAAATGAACAAGACCTAAACATGTCTTCCAAATTTTTAATAGTCCGTTCTAATTGTTCATCAGTTTGTGGGTGGTAGGAAGTGCTCAAATGAAGATTAGTATCTAGTTCCTTCTGAAGACTCTTCCAGAATCGTGATGTAAAATGGGGATCCCAATCAAAAACAACTGATGAGGGTAAACCATGAAGTCTTACAACTTCATTTATATAAAGTCTTGCTAAATGTTCAAGTGGTAAATCTTCTCTTAAAGCAAGAAAATGTGCTGATTTTGTAAGATGATCAATAATGACCCATATCAAATCATTCTTTCTTGAAGTATTTGGTAGCCCCATGAAAAATTCCATAGTAATATCATCCCATTATCACATAGGAATAGGAAGGGGTTTCATGAATCCTCTAGGACGTTGTCTTCCAGCCTTCACTTATTGATAAACCAAACATCTCGACACATAATCAGCAATCCACCTCTACATGTTTTCCCATAAAAAATGTTCCTTAGATATTTAAACATCTTTGTGATACTAGGGTGTATAGAGAAATCAGAGCTATGATCATCATCCAATAGTTCCCTCTTTAGCTCAGGAATAGCGGGAACACAAAGCCTCTTTCTGAATTTCAAAATTCCACCTTCATATGCGAAGTCAGTCAACTTCCCATCATTTATAGCTTTAATTTTTTTTGAAACTCCTCATTATCAGCCTGAGAACATTTTATCCTTTCCATTATAGAAGGTTTTACCTTCCTTGATAATTCCCATATCCATATTTACTAGATCCATGAACATAGGATCCCTTTCAACTCTCATCTTGTTCAGATTTCCATGGTCCTTTCTACTCAAAGCATCTGCTACCTTATTTTCCTTCTCTGGGTGGTAGTGTATTGTGCAATAATAGTCTTTGAGTAGCTCAATCCATCTCTTTTGACTCATGTTGAGTTCTTTCTATGAGAATATATATTTAAAACTCTTATGATCCGTATATAAATCACATTTTTCTCTATAGAGGTAGTGTCTTCATATCTTCAGAGCAAAGATTACCGATTCTAACTCAAGATCATGAGTTGGATAGTTTTGTTCATGAATTTTTAGCCGTCTAGATGCATAGGCAATCACTCGATCATTCTGCATAAGGACACAACCAAGTACTTTCTTTGATGCGTCGCTATAGATAACAAACCCATCATTCCCTGATGGTAGAGTTAGGATCAGAGAATTAACTAACCTCCTCTTAAATTATTCAAAACATTCTTCACATTCCTTTATCCATATGAACTTAACCAATTTTCATGTGATCTTGGTCATTGGGTTGGCTAAAAGGGTAAAGTTCTAGACAAAATGTCGATAATAACTTGTCAAACCAATAAAACTACGTACCTAATTTATGTTCATTGGAGTAGGCCATTCTTGTATAGCCTTTGTCTTCAGAGGATCTACATATATTCCATCCTTAGAGACAATGTATCCTAGAAATGAAACTGATTAGAGCCAAAAATCACACTTTCTAAACTTCCTATATAATTCATTTCTTCTCAGAGTCTTCAAAATAGTGCATAGGTTATTTTCATGATCTTCATAGCTTTTAGAGTAAACTAGGATATCATAAATAAACACCACCACAAAGTCATCAAGATATTCTTTGAAAAATATATTCATCAGATCCATGAAAAAAGATGGTGCATTAGTTAGTCCAAAAGGCATTACTGTAAACTCGTAATGCCCGTACCTGGTTTGGAATGCTGTTTTTTTGAATGACTTCCTTCCTCAGAAGCAACTGATGATATTTAGATTGAAGATAAATCTTCAAAAAGTATCTGGCTCCATGAAGTTGATCAAATAATTCATCAATTCATGGCATATGATACTTAGTATTTATTATAATATCATTGATTTCCCTATAATCAATGCATAATCTCATAGAACCATCTTTCTTCTTAATGAAAAGAACAGGGGATTCCCATGGAGAAACACTAGGGAGAATAAATCCTTTATCACTCAATTCCTCTAGTTTTTTCTTTAGCTCCACTAACTCCACAGTGGCCATTCTATAAGGGGTCTTTGATATGGGCCTTGAACAAGGAATTAAGTCAATGTCAAACTCAATTTCTCACTTTGGAGTTTGTCTAGGTAAATCCTCTGGAAAGACATCAATATATTCTTGAAAAACTAGTACATCTTCTATTGAACCTTCTTTTCCTCACCCTTAGTTATTACATTACCTTACTCCCCAATAATTGAATTTAGTAGAGATACTGGGTGTGGATCTAGATGATAATCAGATGGTGATGTTTCTTACCTAAAGATAAGGGATTCCACACCATTCTAAAAAAATTGTAACTTCTTTCTTCTTGTAATAGATCTTCGCATCATAATTTGAAAGCCAATTCATACTGAGAATTATATCAAATTCATTCATTGGTATGATGATAAGGTCAGAAACTAAAGCACTTTTATTTTTCATGAGGGGGACTAATTGACACACCTTTTTTTACAATGATACATCCACTAGGGGTTTTTACTGATAACTCCTTTAGTAAATCAAATTGGACATATCTAATTTTCTTGTCAAACTAGGAAGATATAAATGAATTCGATGATCCAGAATCAAATAAATCATTGTCTAAGTTTATTGAAACAATCAATGTATTTTACACCACTTCATTATGAACTTCTACCTCTATGGCTGTGACCACATAAGCTTGGCCTTTCTCCCCTGGCCTTCTTTGGGGAACATTTTCCTAATGCTTAGGACATTCATGTGCATAATGTCCCATATCCCTATAATTGTAGCACAAAACATTGGTAGCTTCTTTCTTCCCCTTACAATCCCGAGATAGGTGAACTTTTTCTCCACACTTGTAAAAGACTCCCATTCCCTTCAGGCAAGTTCCAGGGTGTTTCTTCCCATAATTACTGCATGACATAAATTCAACTCTTCCCTTCTTCTGCATTTCCTTATTTCCTTTCCTACAGTTTTCATCAGCCCTCTTCTTCTCTTGATTTCCCTTAAAGTCATAGACTTATAGAATTCCTTTTCCATCTTGATAGCACATAAAACTATGTCTTCATATGATGAGAAATTCTGGGAGACTAGAGCCCTTCAGAGGAATGGTTTCAAACCATCAAAGAATCAATAAATTTTGATCCTTGGATTATGTATGTAGTTCGCAACATGCCTTTCCAGCCTTGTAAAGTTGGCTTCATACTTGGAAATATTTTCATCCTCCTTCTGCCTCAGATTCAAGAATTTCCTCTCCATATCTGCTCGCTGTTCATGAGGGAAATATTTTTCTAAGAATATTTCCTTAAAATACCTCCTTTCCATATCTTCTATTTCTTCCTCCTCTTTTGTGTTTTGGATTAATGACCACCACTGATCTGCATCTCCCATTAGACGATAAACTGCCATGAAAACCTTCTCTCTTTCATTACTTCCCAAAGAAAGAAATATCTTCTTGAGAGAACTTATCCACTGCTCAACTACAAATGGGTTTGTAGTCCCATTGAATAATGGAGGTTATTGTCACATAAAGAGATCTAATATAGCTCGTCCACATGGTGGATCTAGATGCTCCATATGGGTAAGGTTATTATTCATAACCTGAGTAATTTGTCCCAATATTTTTATAAGTTGCTCAGTACCAGTCACAACAACAGAGCCAACATCATTATCTTGCATCAGAAAGAAATACCTATGCACATTCGTGTGGTTTCCATTCCTTCCACTAGGAACCATTTCTAAATAATGTCATACACTAGATTAGGGTATGAATCATAATTTATAATATCAATTTAGAAAAATACTTATCATAAATCGAAATTCTATGCAAAGATAATCTCTTAATAATAAACATGGTATCTTTGAGGAAAAATTTATTTTTAAATCCTTCATAATGGCTTGTAAATAAAATGTGAATTATCATAAGCATATCCCCCAGGAGTCTTGTAACCAAGAGTGTAGCAAGGCCCATTTTCTTGTACTAGGATACCCTTGGTCAAGCCCAAAACTTCTTGTCAGAGCTTTCACTCCTAGTTAAATCTATTCTATAGCCGCCTCTACCTGCTTGTATCCAGACAATGATGTATTACTTTAAAGATCTACATAATATATTCCTTACCAAAATACTAGGACGTTCTTGTATTTTTATCCTCAAAGACTATCTTAGGGACTCTTCATTAATCTACATTTTCGAAATCCACTTTCCAAGTTTTCTACTAAATTTCCTTTGATACCAACTGTAAGGACCCGACCATAGTTGCCCAAAGATGGTGCCTTATTTGATTATATTGGCATACAACAAGGAATAATCATCCCAAAGGACCGATTAGTTTATTATTATTGGAAACAAGATTCATACATAATTTCAACTTTACAACTTGAAATGAAAATACAACATAGAAACTCCTTAGAAAACTTCCATAACTACTAGTTTATTTCAGAATTTCATTTATAATAAACTTCTTCATGTTCTAAGAAAATGAAACATAATAAAGGGGTGAGATCAAATGATCAGTAAGAGTAAACAATACAATGAAATATATCATAACATAAACATTAGTTATGTGGAATAAATAAAAACATATGCCTTTAACAAATAATAAAATTTATTTCATTATGGTAGGGATAAGAGTTGAGTAAATATTACCATAATATAACATAATCATGGGTATTCTAATAGTCCAATAACCACATGAACCATCAATACTATTTTAATAATGAGGGAATGCATAATGCGGGACAACATAACTATACTGTCAAGGCCTCATGCGAAGATGATAAATAATCATTTTGTCAAGGCTTTGTGCCAAGAACATAGTTTGTCTCATGAGACCTACTGATGAACCGAGGGGATATAGCAGGCCCCACATGACACTTAGTATGTCCAATTCATTCCTCATATGAACAGAGATAAACAACATATACATTCATATTTAAACTAATATATGAAATGTAAATAACTTTCCCCGAACATTAAACATAAACACTAACCATTCAGAGTAAATTGGTGAATGGTTTAAAGATAGAACATCCACAACCAAAATAATCATAAATAATTTAATTAAATATAGTAGATGATACTATAAAATATTAATCCCAATAATACATAAGATTCAATAAGAGTTTTGAAATAGATGAAGATACTCTTATAAAATCTTCGAGTAATTCTTGAAATAAATACTCTTTCACTTTGAAAAGAAGAGTTCTTTTGGAAAAATTATTTGTATAAAACCATAAGTGAATTAAGATATTAATTTTGTATTAAAATGAGTGATTTTATAAATATAATTGTTTCCAAAATAGATTATATATTTCCCTTTAAAATAGGTAAGAAATTGATATATTCCCTTGAACCAGGTTTGTATTTTGAAAACAATTTTGAAAGCACCTTTTAAAACATGTAACTATCCATAAAATAAGGATGGATTCTATTTGGTGTATATATATAGAAAACTAACACAGAGTTTATGATGAGTATATAATAATACATAATAATTTAATTGAGGTAATTATACAATGAAAATAATATGAATGAAAATGGAAGTTCAGGTGGAAAAAACCTTACCTTAAATCCAAATGTGTTCCCATCTTGAACTTAAGGTCTTGGAATATGAAATTAGACTCATTAATAAGTAAATTAAGAACTTATTAGACATGTATATAGTTTATCATAAATCTTTTTAGTTCATTTATTTCCTTATTGATAAGTTATAATATCGAATTTCGTCATTCTGGAGTGTTTGTTTTCTTGATTTTCATAATCGGTTCTCTTGTTTTTAAGTAATGAAGTTCATGTGGAATGGATATAAATATCCAGAACTAAAATTACATATTATTTATTAACATAAATAAGTTTTAATGTTAATTTATATCATTTGGTCACATGAAAAAAGCATGAATCATTAGATGAATTATTAATGATATTCACATAGATTATTTAAGCGGTATTTTGATTATTAAGAACTAGTTTTGTCTTATGATTTAATAATATGTACATATAATGGTTACTGAATATTAATTTGGTTATAATACATATATTATAGTCTGTTTCAACCATCAAAATGGTTTCATGACCGGTAATGAAGGAGAAATTGAAGAAAGAAACTTCGTCGTCCACAAAAGGCTATAAATGGGAACCTCATGGATGTTGATTTCGTTTATAAAATAAAAGGGGGGGGGGGAGAGAGAGAGGATATTGATGATGGTTAGTCCATTCACATGATATAATTCCAGTATATAGATGATACTGGAGTTATCACAGTCATTTGGATAGATGAGGCGAGGATAGGAAAAGAAAAGAGATGAACTTGAAAATAAAAGGAAAGTTGAGAGACCCCTTATGAAAATTCGGCAGCCTAACGACGTCGCTTAAAATATCATAAAATGAAATGATGAGAGAAAAAGGGTATATAATAATATTGAAGTAAAATGGAAAGTAATAGGAATACATAAAATAAAACTCCAATATATGAGAATGGAAATTCAAAGAGATAACATAAAAGAAGCGTCGACTAAAAGAGGAGGGTGAATGATTCCCTTACGTTGTAGAGTAACTCCTAAAACTTGAAGGTTGAGATCTTGGAGGCTTAAGGACAACTTGGGAGGACTCATAGAGAGGTAAAACCACCAGATCTTATAGTATTAGGGATTTTTAATGAAATAAAACGAATGGATGAGTGGGTATTTATAGAAAAAGGGAGGGAGTTTTTTTAATAATTTCAAAGGGACACCTCATTAGTGGTTTTTGACAAACCATGGGCTTGACCATGGTATTTGCCCATGTTTTTAGCCACTTGGGACACCAAATGTCATATGTTACTGTAAAAAAATTGACCAGACTTTTATTATGTCATTATGATGTCATTAAAGTATTGAAAACTCAAAACTGTATTTTTACTATTCACAAAAAATTCAAGTATTTTAGAAAAATCCCAAAATTCACCCCAACCATTTTTCGACGTGTAGAATTCAAATATAAAATTCATTTTTCAAAAATAATTTTCTAAATATTATTAATTTAATTTTTAAATAAAATCATAGTTCATTTGAAAAATTACAATTTTAAGGTATAATTAGTTTTATATCACATTAAAAAATTAATTAAGATCTCATTATCTTATTACCTTAAGAAAATAAATTAATATCATTATTTACTATTCATAAGGTTCATATTACTATTCATATTACTATTAATATTACTATTCTTAAATTTATGTTACTATTAACTAAAAATCAAGTTTTTTCTATCAGACTCCAAATGACTTACTGGTCACAACTCTAGATGACAGTTTTTCGAAATTCCTAACACAAAAGAAGCAAAGTTGTGTTTAATGGATAGATTATAAAATGCATTCAATATTTATTTTCAAAACCTTGAAGTGTTACTAAGGGAACCACATATTATTTATAAGTAAATATAGTAGAATAAAATTCACAAGTTTCTTGAAATATAGATCATAATATTTTATCATCAGAAGCATAATCATAAAAATTCTGATAAACAATGAGATTGTGACATAAAACCTTTACCACTTTGGTAATGTTTGAACCGTATGCTCCATGAAAGAAATAAAATTATATGAAAATGTAAATTCACATAATTTTTATGATAATAATCATAAATTATATTCATGGGTAGTATATACACCACACAAAAGAAATAAGTGGTGTATAAGGCATGTGTTCCAGAAAAATAAAAGCGAGACGAAGATACCTTACCTTATGTCTCGACTTTATTCATAAAAATTTGAACTAATTTATAATAAATATAGTTTTATTATAAATATATTAAACAAACATATTAATATATATCATGCCATATATTATTTACTTATAACCTTTTGTCACCTGTTTATTAACAATTCCATGTTAAAATCACATTTCGGGTAATAACTCCCTCATTTTTCATGTATGTTTTGGTTTGGTATTTCTGGTTCTTTAAATTTGATCATGGTTAAATCATAAATATAATGTTAAACATGATGAAAATATCATATATATTCATTAAAAATGATTTTATAGTAATCCATTAAATTTAGAGATAGAAAATCAATTACACCATTTATAGAGATGGTAAGCCATACATATGTATGAACAATGTTACTATTTTCTCAATGGATGGAACTAAATAAAGGTAAATATTAATTAACCTTTAAATAATCAGTTTTTATATCATATATATCATATATATTCATTTAATTTATCCTTATTACCATCCATATCAAAATAAAATTTAAAAAATATCACATCGCTTCATGGAGGCGGTAGTCCACACATGCACATGGGTGATGTTATCATTTTCCAACGGGTTAAAAGGTAAGAAGGTAGATGTAATATTATAATTTTAGAAGTATAAATATTTCATAAATATCTCATATAAACATTAAATCCATCATTTTTTCCATCTTTGAGGTGATGATGGAAAATAAATTATATCGGTTCGTGAGGTGGTAGTTCGCTGTACACACGATCGACAGTTTTGTTTCCCATTTGATGGAAGAATAGATAGATATAGGTTATTCAATTAACATAATAAAATATTAGTATATGGGATATATTTATTTTATTATATTATAATAGTTTAATAATATTTAAAGGAAGTGGAAGAATAAATAAAATAAAAATGCCTGGTTAAGAACGAAACCTCTTCTTCTGACAACCTCCTTAGGTTAGCACTAAAAGTATAATTAAGAGGGTTTTCTAATAAAAATGAGTCCACTAGGATGTGGATATGAAAGTAAGGAATGGATTTTGTTATAGAATTTTTGAACCAAAAGGCTTTGTAAGTGTAAAGTGTAGATGATAGGGGGTTCCCTTTTATAAGCGAGGGAGAGGACACACTTGTAATTTTTAAGAAGAAAAATGTATACCCACATTTTAAACAGGTCACAAGGCTCCCAAATGACTCATTATAGAACCTTTTATTAGATAATTTTAAATATGGTCAGATTATTATAATTTTAAAAGGTTTTAGGTCATTTTAACCCTTATCTTTTTTAGTTTACTCCTGGTAAACCTGTTTTAACTTTAACCATAATAATTAATTTTTACTATGTTTACTATTCATTATGATTAAAAATTAAGTTAAAATTATTATATAATATTAATTATGATGATTTAAAATATGGAATCCATTTTTTCAAATTTAATTCACAGAATTGGCAGAATTTAATTTAAAATTAAACTCTTAGATATAGTAAAGAAATGATTTTTCAAAGAAATTCGTTTCATAAGTATAAAAAGTTTTAATATAAAAATTTAATATAAAATTGATTATAATGACTTAAATTGGATTAATTATGATAAAATTGAAATAATTTTACCTTTAAAATCATCTTAAAATAAATATAAAATTTTAAATGATTTAGATGAAATGAAATATTTTAATAAAAATCAACATTTTTCACTATTCATTAAAAAATTAACATTTCCAGAAAAAAGCCCAAAAATTCACCCTAAGATAATTTTAACATGTTGATTACAAAAATTAAGTTAATTTTTTCAAATTAATTTTCTAAAAGTGGAAAAAAATAATTTTATTATTTGTTCACAAAAAGCAATGAAAATCATTTTTTAGAAAGATATATTTTCAAAGCATATGGAGACTTTACAAAAAATTAAGTACTTATTTATAAATATGTTTTATTTGTATAAAACCTTCATAATTAATTTTTGAATTATGTTTATTTATATTCACTTCTAAATTGAACAACTAAGTTATAATAGTCATTTTTAATTAATAATGTTTTTAGTATTATATCACGGTTCGTTAAAAATCAGTGTCACGTGTAACACAAGCTATCGAAGAAATTAAATTTATTTAAAATTTTTCCCCTAAAATCTCAAGGTGTTACATTAAATCCCTTTCAACTTCAATATTTCTTCACTCTTATACAAAAAAATAAGGATAATTTTGCCACATCATATCTCCAGGTTCACACATAAATTCTTTAAGTTAGTGGTTTTTCCATAAAACTTTGACCGGATGAGTGGTCTTGTTTCAGAGAACTTTTTATATACCATCTATAATCTCTATTACTTGTTCCTCATAAGAGAGATCATTATCCAACAGTATGAACTTTGAGTTTAGTATATGTGAATGATCAGTTATGTACTTTCTCAGGAGAGATACATGGAACAAATCATGGACTTAAGAGAGGTTTGGTGGAAGCACCATGGGATAAGAAACCATCCCTACTCAATAAAGAATCTCGTAAGGGAAAATATATCCATGAATAAACTTTACTTTCTTACCAAATATCATAACCTTATTCCATGGATAAATTCATAGGAAAACCTTCTCACCAACTTCAAACTCTAGATCATGCCAACGATTGTCAGCATATTTTTTTCTGACTCTAAGATACCTTGATGTGATATTGAATGGTTCTAACTTTCAATACCATTTCCTTAGCTAGGATAGTTCCTAATAGATTTATTTCTCAAACATCATACCAACATATTGGAGTTCTTTACTTCTTTCCATAGAGGGATTCATAAAGAGCCATCTGAATGATCAAGTGAAATCTATTATTGTATGAAAACTCAACTAGAGGAAGGTTTTAATCCAAAATACCTTTTAAATCCATAGAAAAATATCTCAACATATCCTCTAAGTTTTGAATTATTATATCAAACTAACCATCTGTCTGAGGATGATACATAGTGCTGAAACTTAGCTTCATATTCAACGTTTGCTGAAGACTTCACCAGAACTTCAAAGTAAACCTCAGATTGTGATCATATATAATATAATGTGGTACCCCATGAAAACTTACCACTTATTTAATGTATATTATTGAAATATGATCAAGATAAAAATATTCTCTAATAATGATTAAGTGTGCTAATTTTATAAGGTGATCGACTATAACCCATATAGCATTATGTCCTTTAGATGTTTTGGGGAGTCTGAAAAAAAATCCATGGTGATGTTTTCCCATTTCTATTCTGGTATGGGTAATGGTTATAAACTCCCTTTAGAATTGTGTTTCTCAGCCTTAACATGATGACATACCATGTACTAGGATACAAAATTTTCAATATCTCTCTTCATGACATCCCATTAGAAATACTCTTTCAAATCTTTATACATCTTTGTACTTTCAGGATGAATAAAGAATGAAGAACTATAATATTACTCTAATAGATCTTTTTTTAAAACATGGTATAGATGGAATACATACATGGTTCCTAAACCTTATCATTACATATAATCAAGGTTAAACTCAGGAACATTTCTTACCTTCTTCTACATCTCATCCTCCTTCCGCACCTCTTTAATATTTACTTGTATAGATGGTTGAACACTTATTTGATAAAGATAAGATTTATCCCCTTACTTCAATATTTCTAGATCTATCATTTGAAAATATAGAAATAATTTATCTTTTTTTATCCTCATCATAAATAATATAGAATGATCTCAAAGCATTAGACACCTTGTTCGTTTTCATAGGGTGGTAATGTTTCGAGCAGTCATAATCTCTAATCAGCTCCAATTATCTTATCTAGATCATGTTTAACTATTTTTGTGTGAATATATAATTTAAACTCTTATGATTAGTATATAAACCACAACTTTATCCATAAAGATAATTCCTCTACACCATTAATTTAAAAATTACCACACCTAACTCCAAATCATGAGTTGCGTAATTTTTCTCACGAACCTTAACTTTTTATTAGGTATAATATTAACCATTACATTATACATGAGAATGTATCCCAATCCATTATTTGATGAATCAATATAGGTTACAAACCATTATCTACTATAAGGTAATGTAAGCATAAGATCATTGACTAATATTTTCTTTAGTTCCTTGAAATTTTCCTAAAATTCATCTCTCTAGAGGAACTTGGTTCCCTTTCGAGTTAACTTTTTGAGTGGATTAGATAGTCATGATAAATTATTCACAAAACGTCAATAATATCCAGACAAACCAAGAAAACATAGAATCTCAATTACAATGTTTTTTCTAGGACAACATTCAATAACTTCAGTCTTTTATGTATCTACATATATACCCTAAATTAAGATTATATGACCAAAAAATGAAACCTTTTGTAGCCAAAATTCACACTCTGTAAATTTTTCATAAAAATCCTCCTTACTTAGGGTCTTTAGAACAATCCTAAAATAATCTTCATGATCTTCCTTTCTCTTTGAATATAGAAGAATATCATCTATAAAGACTACTATAAAATGATCAAGGTAATATTTAAAGACTATATTCATTAAATCCATGAAGATAGTAGGGGAATTAGTAAGACCAAATGGAATCACTATATATTCATAGTTTCTATACCCTGTGCAGAATGCTGTCTTGGTTATATTCTATTTATTAACCCTCAGTTGATGATATCCAAAATGAAAGTCATTCTTGAAAAAGTATTTATGTCCCTATAGTTGATCAAATAAGTTATTAATACAAGGTAAGGGATACTTGTTCTTGATTGTGATCTTGTTCAGCTCTTGATAATCAATACAGTATCTCATTGATCCATCTTTATTCTCAAAAAAAGGACAGGTACACCCCAAGGTATCACACATGGAAAATAAATCCCTTTTTAAGATTCTCCTAGAGTTTCATCTTCAATTATTTCTACTCAATTGGGGCCATTCTATAAGGAGTCTTTGAAATAGGTGTTGCACTATGTATGAGTTCTATTGAGAACTCAAATTCACGATTTAGTGGAAGACTAAGAATTTTTTTTAGAAATACATCAATAAAATTCTGCATAATATGAATATCATCAATGTTGGGTTTCTTCCTAACAATTTACGATAAAAATTCCCTTTGAATAGGAATCAAGAACCATACAATGGATGTGATTTCCATAAAAGGTTCATATTTATCATCACACTGATAGAAAATCATAGGTTGGTTTGAAATATCAAACATGACTTCCCTTCCTCTACAATTGATATGAGATTTATGAAGAGAAATCCAATCCATTCTTAAGATAACATCAATTTTAACTAGAGGGAGAATAAAAATATTTTTAAGAAGCACATTCTCAAAAACTTCAAATAGATAAAAATTATATACTTGAGATGAGATTATTGTTCCATTAGGGGTTTTCACTGATAATTAAACATCTAATAGTTGGGGTGGAATTTTTATATGCTTATAAAATTATTTAGATATAAAAGAGTGGGTAGATCTAGAGTCAAATAAGACATTAACAATTATAGAGTTGATGGTAAGTGTATCTTTCACCACACCATTATCACACCCCTCATTAGAAATAGTGATTGCATGAGATTTCCCTTTATCTATCGACTTAAGAGGTTAATAACATCATTTGTCATCATTAACCTTCATATTTGGGAACTGATTAGCATAATTTCCATACTCCTTATATTTGAAACACTGGAGTGTGGGTGGTACATTTTGTAGAGCCTTCTATTTATTCACATCATTATCTAGATTTTTCCCATCACTTATAAAATCAATTGCTTTATGACCTTCCTTTATAAACTTAAAAAACATTTAATAGTCCCCTTAAGACAATTTCCTCTATGTTTACTTCCACACTTAGATCTTGAAGGAAATCTCATCTTCATATCTCCATGATTTTTATAGTTTTATTCGATTTCCATATTTCCTTTCTTATCAAAACCATGATATTGATGGGTAGCTCCAATATCCATTTCCACCTTGATTGCACATCGAATGATTTCTTAATATCTACTAAAGTACCTTATGTTTAAGGCTCTTTAGTGATTTGGTTTTAAGTCACTAAATAATTGATCAACCATAATTTTTGGTTGGATGATAATACCAGAAGCAAACCTTGCATGTCTTGTAAAATTCACCTCATAGGTACCAACAAATTCATCATCATTATACTTTAACTAAATTAATTCATTATTTATTTTCATTTGAAGAATACGATAAAAGTAATAATTAAAAAATAAGTTCTTAAACTCATCCCATTCAGTAGAGTCAATTTCATCTTTTTGAATAATATTATTGATAAGATACTACCATTGATCCACTTCACCATCCAAATTATAGATAGCCAAAATGGAATTTTCATGATCCAAACACTAGATAACATAAAATCTCTTTTCAATGGCACTGATCCATTACTCAAAAAACTAGAAGATCAGTTGAACCACTAAAAGAAGATGGATGTTTCATCACAAAGGACTCAATAGAATGTTTGAGAAAGATATGTGAGAAAAGAAATGAGATTTTTCATTCTAGATCCCATAATATTTGGTTTCTTAATAGGATAATCATTTCATTTTACATCTCCTTCATCATTAACATGATTCATTCAGGTTATATCCATCGATTAAAACCAAAAGCATAGTGTGAGAAATAATAATCATAGTGGAAAACTACATAATCATAAAAAATAATCTATAGGATATCTAAATCATGGAATCGTCTTTTCAATCTATGAAACCTTATGTTTTATTTAGGTCATTTATGCTCATAATATATTCAAATCCTTCATAATGGTTTGTAATGAGTTTTTGAATTTCCAAAATATATCCCTTAGGAGTGTCAAAACAAGTATGCAACAAGACTCATTGTCATGCACCAGTTGAAGATCTAGTATATATCAATGATCCATTTTCAGAGTTATTACCTCTAGGCATAACTATTATACATCCTTATCCATTTTTATTATCCATACATGGAACCACTTACTCCATCCTTCATTAAAATTCCAAGACATTTTCCTATACTTTTACTTATCCTTAGACACATCCTTAGACATATCCCCTAGGTATCTCACTAAAGTTTTCTCATCCTAGATTAAAAAGGATAACTGAAACTTTATCTGATACCAAATATAACAACCTAAACTTTTCATATATATATATATATATTATATTATTAGATGAATATTCATTACATTACATAATGATCCATGCCAGAATTTTATAGGTCCAGTGCCTTTGGAATCTTGGATACACAAACAACTAGTTCATAAGTGAACTATATCATCTTCCACTAAGTTCTTAATAACTATAACCATTATTATATATATATATCATACATAATAAATCTCTTCACAACTTGGAGAAAGGAAACATAATAAGGGGTGATCTCAGATGCTCAGTAGGGGTAAATAAGGGAGATATCAACATGACATGGGCATACGATTATGAGAACATGAGATTAAAATTTGAAAACTATACCTTGTATATAATATATTATAAAATTGGTTCATGACATAAATATTTAAATTTCATAAGATATGAATCATAAAAATAATCAAAGAACACGAGACATGAGAACATAACATTGGTATAAGACATAAATTTGTGGCATACATATAACCATAAAAACCATTTCCTTAGCAGTCAAGGATCATTTATAAGACTATAATAGTGGAATGGATTCAATCCTCAAACCATCATAGTAGTCAAGGTTCACTAAAAAATACTATCATAGTGGATAGATTCCCTTACTGAACTAGGTTCACTCCCCATTTCAATCATGTTTATCACATGAGATATCAATCTTTACCCAATGCATTGGAGGAAGATATAGGTCCCACCCATCATATAATCCATACATTTGCGTGCCATAATATCATAAAACATTCATCATATCATAACTCCTAAAAATGAAATAAGTTTCATAATCATTCTATAATTGTACAACTCATGTGAATGAAATAGGTTTCATAAACATTTCATCATTTCATCATATAATAACTTGTATAAACGAAACGAGTTTCATAAACATAACCCATGGAAAAGAAATAGACTTCATAAAAATCTTGTCATCATAATAATAAACCATCCAAAGAAATAATAATTTTGTTATCCTTGCATCATATACCCAATAAATCTTAACTAATATCAAAGGATGTCATCTTTGATGGAAAATGATTTTAAAATAACACTTGAAACATTTTGTGGGGAAAATAACCTTTCCACTTTGAAAACACTTATTTAAAATCTAAATTTTTTCCAAATATTAAATAATTTTTTTTATTTACAAATAAAATTAGAAACTTGTAAAGGAATCTTTAAATCACTGAGTGTTCATGATGGTGGAAAATACTATTCATGTCGTACACATTAAAATGAAGATTCCTTTCACATATTTGGTAAAAAGTTAAAAAGAGCCTTGTTTGAAAGGAATCATAATCATAAACAATATTTATATTTAGTTTATTGAGATATATATCATAAGATTTTATTATCGGAACCATAATCATAAACAATCCTGATAAATAATGAGATTATAACATAAAATTTTTATCACTTTGGTAATGTTTGAATCGTAATCCATATGAAATAAAGAACCTTATATGGATATGTAAATCCCCATAATTTTTAAAAGAATAATCATAAAATACATTCATGGGAAGTATATACACCACATAAGAGAAACAAGTGGTGTATAAGGCAAGTGTTCCACATAAATAAAAGTGAGACGATGACCCATTACCTTAAATATCAACTTTCTAAGTATATGTAGTTAGTTATAGAAAATGAATTACATCATTTATGGAGACGGTAGGCAGTACGTATGCATGAACACTATTTCAATTTTCTTGAAGGATGGAATGAAAGAAAGGTAAATATTAATTAAAATTTAAAAAATAATTTTTATATCATATATATCATATATATTCATTTAATATATCCTTATAACCATCCATGTCAAAATAAAATGAAAAATATATCACAAAGTTTTGTGGAGGCGGTAGTCCACACATACACACATGAAATGTTTTCATTTTACAAAGGATTTGAAGGTAAGCAGTTAAATATAATATTATAATTCAATGAGTATAAAAATTTCATAAATATAATATATAAACATTAAATACACAATTATCTCCATCTATGAGAGTCAGTGATTGAAAAAATTACATCGGCTTGAGAGATGATAGTCTGTCGTACACACAATCGACACTTTCATTTCCCATTTGATGGAAGTGGAGATGGATATAGGTTATGAAATTAACATAATAAAATATAATTATATGGGAGATACATATCTTGTTATATTATCATACTTGAATAATATTTAAATGAGGTGGAAGAAGAAATAAAATAAAAACACTCGGTTAAGAAGGATACCTCTTCTTCGGACAACCTCCTTAGGTTAGAACTAAAAGGCTTATTAGTAGGACTTAATAATAAAAATAAGGACTATAGGATGTGGGGACTTAATTAAGGAAGTGATTTTTTCAGAGAATGACCAAACCAAAAGGATTTGGAAGTGTAAAGTAGAGAGGATAGGGTTCCCTTTTATAAGTGTGGGAGAGGACACACATGAAATGTTTGAAAAGAAAAAGGTATACCCATATTTTAAACATGAAAAAAAATCCTAAATAGAATATTATAAAAAATTAGATGATATAAGGTCAAAATATGGATATAAAATAGTAATTAAAAAAAATTAGTTCATTTTAACCATTATATTTTTAGTTTACCCCTAATAAACCCATTTTAACTTTAACTATAGTAATTAATTTTTACTATTTTAACTATTTATTATGATAAAAAATTAACTTGAAATTATTATATAATATTAATTATGATGACTCAAAATTTGGAATTTATTTTTTCAAATTTAATTCATAAAAGTGAAATAATTTAATTTAAAATTAAACCTGAAGATGCAATGAAAAAATAGTTTTCCAAAGAAAAAGTTTTCATATGTATAGAAAATTTTAATATAAAATTAAATAAGAAATTGATTGTAATTAAATAAATTGGATTAATTATGATATAATTATACTAATTTTACTTTTAAAACCATCTTAAAAAAATGAAACTTGTAAATTATTTAAATTAAAATTCCGTTTTTAATAAAAATTAGCAATTTTCACCATTCATTAAAAAATTAATCTTTTTTGAAAAATCCCATAAATTCACCCTAATATAATTTTGAAATGTTTATTATAAAAATGAAGTTAATTTTTAAAAATAAATTTGAAAAAAGTCAAAAAAATTAATTTTATTATTTGTTCACAAAAGCAATGAAAATCATTTTTTTGAGAAAGATGTATTTTCAACGCATTTAAATACATTACAAAAAATTAAGTAATTAATTTTAAATATGTTTTATTTGGATAAAATATTCATAATTAATTTTAAAAATGTTTTTATTTCTATTCATACCACCATATATAATTGCTAGATTATAATTTTTAGGTTTAAATAATAATATTTTAATAGTATATCATGGTTCGTTAAAACTAGATGTTGCGTGTAACATAAAATATCAAAGAAATTATATTTATTTGAAAAAGATATTTCATAATATCTCAGGGTTCTACAATTTAATATTTATTTTTTCCTTTCTTATTATTTTTTATTCATTTATATCCTTATTTATTTATTTTTTAGATGATAAACCTATAGGTAAAATTAGAGATTAAACAGTTCTTTAAATGAAAAAAAGATTCATCTAACACTAATTGATTGACTGATAGAGGTGGGAAATAATTATAAGAACAGCTGTGTGAAATTATTTTGTTATGTATTCACCTTTTAATTCTTTATGTTCATCTCTTTACTCTGCCCCAAGTACCAATGAGTGGAAGGTAGCGAACCCTTCACCTTAGAAGATCAACTAAAGTATTTAAATTAAAAAAGAATTATGCTTCATCATCTACAAGAATGAATAATCTTTTCACAAAAATTTTATAGAACATTTTTTATAACTGAGTGATATTGAATTCATGAAATAATAAAAACATTTTCCATTAATTCATATTAGTCCGATATTCCTTAGTTCATTAATTGTTAATATCTTATTTTCTTATGTGATTTTCTCACACACTTCCCTATAGTATTTATCCCTTTTCATCACTATTTTGATTCATTTCAATTTCAAAATCACAATTTCAAAACTTCTTGTTTTGTATTTTTTATTTTTGTTTTTTTCTTGTTTGAATTTTTTATTTTTTTAGAATCATACTATATTTCCTTCCTTATGTAGATGAACCTTCACTACTATACTAGGTAGGTAGAGTGAATATAATAAATTTTAGTTTTTATCGACCTTTTACGATAAGGGATGGTTAAAAAATTAGCACTGTTGCTGAGGAAGATGATGTGTGCCCAAAAAATTCAAGAAAATAAAAATAAAATAAAAATAACTCTGTTAAAAAAATTGAAACTGTTTAGTAAATTCCCAGACTACCATGATTTAAAAAATAAAAATAAAAATGAAATAGAATACCTTAGAGAGAGGAGTATATGAGATAAAAATGAAAAAAATGTTCCACCTCAACCAGGAAGTGAAGTTATTAATATATTTAAACATAGGGAGTTCCAACTACCCACTATTTCAAGTAACCCATATTGTATTCACTTGTCTCCTAGGTTTATAAATTATGAGATGAAGAAATAATATCTCTAAATTATTCCATACTATTATGGACTACTTAATGAGGACTATTTAGAGTTCATTAGATATTTTTATAATGTTGTTCAGTAGATTCCATTGAATGAGATTACTAAGGAAGATCTCAAATTAAGGGTCTTTTCATTTTTTCTTTTATAAAATTCTAGGAGTTGATTTTAGAAATTATACAATGATATCTTGGGAACTTGATAATAAATTTTTAATGATTTTATCCTGAAATTATATCCTAAGAGAATGAACACCAAAGTGAGAAAAAATCATCAGTTTTGTTTAAGATGAAGGTGAGATTTTTCATGAGACTTGGGATAGATTTAGTGGAATTTTTAGGTGACATATTATATAATGGTCTTACTCCTTATCACTAAACTTAGTTGATCAATATTCTAGTGTTGATTTGATTATTAAGATAATTGAAGAGTTAAAAAAATCTTTAATACAATCACTCAAAACACCAAACATAAATGTTCTAGATGAATAATAATCCATAAGAGTGATCCAAACACAATTTTATCTTGAGAAAAAAATTCTTAGGCTGCTGAAGTTCATAATAATAATATTAATGAAGGTCTGCTTAGTTGGAAATTTAAATTATGTGGAATTTATGGGAATTCAATGGATTGTTTTCTTAACTTTTATTTTCCTATTCATCATGATGAAAGTTATCATTTTTTGGATTTTAGGGCTAGAAGACAGGGTAATAATGATCCATTTTAAAATAGTTACAACCCTGGGTACAAAAATCATCCTAATCACTCTTGGAGAGATCAAGGAGTTATTAAACAACTTTCTTCCCTTGGTTTCCAAAATTATTTGAGACCAAAATTTCAAAACCAAATTCGGGTTGAGTCCTATAATTCTTAATGGAATATATAAGTGATGATGTGGCATAACACACGGGTCTTTAGTGGGAGATACCTCGAGGGGTTTCATAAAAATTCATCATATCATAACTCATGAAAATGAAATGGGTTTCATAAAAATTTCATCATATCATAACCTGTGGGAAATAAATAGTTTTCATAGAATTTTCATCATTTAATTATAGAATAACTCATATAAAAGGAATGAGTTTCATAAACATAACCCTTGGAAAAGAAATGTGTTCCATAAATATCTTTTCATCATAATCATAAACCATATAGAGAAAGAATAAGGATGGTATCCTTGTATTATATCCCCAAAAAATATTAAGTAATAACAAAGGATATCATCTTATATAGAAAATTATTTTGAAAGATCACTTGAAACATTTCTTGAGGAAAATAACCTTTCCAATTTGAAAAAAAAATTAAAATCTAAAAATTTACCAAATATTAAAGAAAAATATTTATTTGAAAATAACCTTGGTAACCTATAAAGGAAGTTTTAAATCATTGAACAGTCATGATAGAGGAAAATACCATTCATGCCATACATGTTAAAACAAAAATTCCTTTCTCATATTTTTGGTAAAAAGTCAAAGATACTTGTTCAGAAAATGACAAGAAGATTTATTTTAAACCATTTTTAAAAAGTCAAATATGAGAAACAATGTCTTTAAACAATAATTTTATAATTTTAAAAGTATTCTTTAAAATATTTTTGGAAAACATGTTCATGGAATAAAAATGTTTTTCGATCGAAGAGAGAAATAAAGTCGATTTTTGTTAAAAATATTCTTTCGGTCTCTTGAGTACTTAAGGAGAGGAAAATGAAAGGGTCTAAGGAATCGACCCCAGTTTCCTAGAGACGGTGCCTTATTTGATTATATTGGCATACAACAAGGAATAAGAATCCCAAAGGACTGAGTAGTTTAGTATTATTGGAAACAATATTCAAACATAATTTCAACTTTACAACTTGAAATTAAAATACAACATATAAACTCCTTAGAAAACTTCCATAACTCCTAAGTTATTTCAGCATGTCATTCATAATAAAATTCTCTATGTATTGAGAAAATTAAACATAATAAAGGGGTGAGCTCAAATGCTCAGTAAGATTAAGCAATACAGCAGAAGATATCATAACATAAACATTAGGCATGTGGAATAAATAAAAACATATGCCTTTAACAAATAATAAAATTGATTTCATTATGGTAGGGATAAGAGTTGAGTAAATATTTCCATAATATAAAATAATCATGGGTATTCTACTAGTATAATAACCACATGAACCATCAATACTATTTTCATAATGAGGGAATGAATAATGCAAGACAACATAACCATACTGTCAATGCCTCGTACTGAGACCATAAATAATCATTTTTTCAAGGCCTTGTGCCAAGACCGTAGTTTGTCTCATGATACCTACCGATGCACCGAGGGGGTTATCGGGCCCCAAACAACACTTATAATTTCCCATCAATTCCTCATATGAACATGGATAAACAACATATACATTCATATTTAAACTAATATATGAAATGTAAATAACTTTCCCCGAACATTAACCATAAACACTAACCATTTAGAGTAAATTGGTGAATGGTTTAAAGATAAAAAATATACAGAAAATATAATCACAAACCATTAAATTAAATATGGTAGATGATACCATGAAATATTAATCCCAATAATATATAATAATCAACAAGAGTGTTGAAATAGATGAAGATACTCTCATAAAATCTTTGAGTAATTCTTGAAATAAATACTCTTTCACTTTGAAAAGAATAGTTCTTTTGGAAAAAAGATTTGTATAAAACCATAAGTAAAATAAGATATTATTTTATTAGTAAAATTAGTGATTTTATAAATATAATGGTTTCCAAAAATAGATTAGATATTTCCCTTGAAAATAGGTAAGAAATTGAGATATTCCCTTAAATCAGGCTTGTATTTCGGAAACAATTTTGAAAGCTCCTTTTTAAAACATGTAACAATCCATAAAATAAGGAAGGATTATGGTTGGTGTAAATATATAGAACACTCAAACAGATTTTATGATGAGTATATAATAATACACAAGAATTTCATTGAGGTAATTAGACAATGAAAATAACCTGAATGAAAATGGAAGTTAGGGCGGAAAAACCCTTATCTTAAATCCAAATGTGTTCCCCTATTGAACTTAAGGTCCTAGAATATAAAATTAGACTCATTAATAACTTAATTAAGAAATTATTATAAAATTATTTAGTTTAACATAATTCTTTTTAGTTCATTTATGTTCTTATTGATAAGTTATAATATCGAATTTCGTCATTCCGGAGTGTTCGTTTTCTTGATTTTCATAATCGGTTCTCTTGTTTTTAAGTAATGGAGTTCATGTGGAATGGATGTAAATATCCATAACTGAAATTAAATATTATTTATGAACTTAAATAAGTGTTAATGTTAATTTATATCATTTGGTTACATGAAAAAAGGATGAATCATTAGATGAATTATTAATGATATTCACATAGATTATTTAAGTGGTATTTTGATTATTAAAAACTAGTTTGGTCTTAAGATTTAATAATATGTAGATATACTGGTTCCTGAATATTAATTTGTTTATAATACATATATTATAGTCTGGTTAAACCATCAAAATGGTTTCATGATTGGTAATTAAGGATAAATTGAAGAACGGAACTTCATTGTCCGCAAAGGCTATAAATTGGAACCTCATGGATGTTGATTTCGTTTATAAAATAAGGGGGGGGGAGAGTATATTGATGATGGTTAGTCCATTAAAATGATATAATTACATTATATATATGATAATGGATTTATCACGGTCATTTGGATAGAGGAGGTGGGGAGAGGAAAAGAAAATAGATGAACTAGAAAATAAAAGGAAAGTTGAGAGATCCCTTATGAAAATTCGACAGCCTAACGACGTCGCTTAAAATTTCATAAAATGAAATGATTAGAGAAAAATGGTATATAATCATATTAAAATCAAAAGAAAAGTAATAGGGATACATAAAATAAAACTTCAACATATGAGAATGGAATTTCAAAGAGATAACATAAAAGAAGTGTCAACTAAAAGAGGAGGGTGAAAGATTCCCTTACCTTATAGAGTAACTCCTAGAATTTGAAGGTTGGGACCTTGGGGGATTAAGAAAAACTTGGGAGGTCTCATAGAGAGGTAAAACCACTAGAGATTCGAGGATGAGGGATTTTTAATGAAGTAAAACGAATAGATGAGTGGGTATTTATAGAAAAAGAGAGGGAGTTTCTTTAATAATTTCAAAGGGACACCTCATTAGTGGTTTTTTCCAAACCATGGGATTTCCCATGGTTTTAGACACTTGGGACACCTCATGTCATATGTTACTATACACAAGTCGACCAACCTTTTATTATGTCATTATGATGTCTTTAAACCACCGAAAACTCAAAACTGTATTTTTACTATTTAAGAAAAATTCAAGAATTTTAGAAAAATCCCAAAAATTCACCCCTACCATTTTCTGATTTCTAGAATTAAAAAATGAACCCCATTTTTTAAAAATAATTTTCTAAATATTATTAATTTAATTTATAAATAAAATCATAGTTAATTTGATAAATAACAATTTTAAGGTATAATTAGTTTTATATTACATTGAAAAATTAATTAAGATCTCATTATCTTATTACCTTAAGAAAATAAAATAATATCATTATTTACTATTCATAAGAGTCATATTACTATTTATATTACTATTAATAAGTGTATGTTACTATTCAAAAAAAATCAAGTTTGTTCTATCAGACTCCAAATGACTTACTGGTCAAAACTCTAGATGACAGTTTTTTGAAATTCAAAACACAGTAGAGGCAAAGTTGTGTTTAATGGATATATTATAAAATGCATTAAATATTAATTTTAAAAACCTTGGGGTGTTACATCCTCCACTCCTTACAGAAATTTCATCTTCAAAATTCAAAAAATGTTATCTAAAATGATTCGAGTATGTCTTCAACATAAGCTCCTCAGGATCCCATGTTGTTTCCTCCATCTTATGGTTCCTCTTAAGAACATTTATCAGGAGAGTCATCCTATTTCTCAATACTTGTTCTCTGGTATCAAGAATATTGATAGGCTCTTCACAATAAGATAGATCAAGCTCAAGTTCTACTTATTTATAAGCGAGTACATGTGTTGGGTCTGGTATATATTTTCTTAACATTGACACATGGAACACATTGTGAACTTTGGAGAGACTTGGAGGCATTGCCAAATGGTAAGCTGTGACTCTAATTCGATCCAGAATTTCAAAAGTTCCAATGTACCTAGGATTTAATTTTCCCTTCTTACCGAATCATATAATACCCTTCCATGGAGATACCTTTAAGAAAATGTGATCTCATTCTTGAAATTCCAAGTCCTTTCTTTAGTTATCAGCACAAATATTTTTCCTACTTTGAGCTGTTTTGATATTGGTTTCGATAATCTTCACATTTTCTGTTGTTTCCTCAACAAATTTTGGTTCTACGAGATTTCTTTCACCAATATCATCCCAGTAAGTTGGTATACAACATATCTTTCCATACAATGCTTCATATGGTTCCATATGAATACTTGAATGGAAGATATTCTTATATGAAAATTCTACAGGAGGTAAATGCTGATCCCACATGCCTTGAAAATCAAATGAACAAGACCTCAACATGTCTTCCAAAGTTTTAATAGTCTGTTCTGATTGTTCATCAGTTTGTGGGTGGTAAGAAGTGCTCAAATGAAGATTAGTATCTAGTTCCTTCTGAAGACTCTTCCAGAATCGTGATGTAAATTGGGGATCCCAATCAAAAACAATTGATGAGGGTAAACCATGAAGTCTTACAACTTCATTTATATAAAGTCTTGCTAAATGTTCAAGTGGTAAATCTTCTCTTAAAGCAAGAAAATGTGCTGATTTTGTAAGATGATCAATAATGACCCATATCAAATCATTCTTTCTTGAAGTATTTGGTAGCCCCATGAAAAATTCCATAGTAATATCATCCCATTATCATATAGGAATAGGAAGGGGTTTCATGACTCCTCTAGGACGTTGTCTTCCAGCCTTCACTTATTGATAAACCAAACATCTCGACACATAATCAGCAATCTCCCTCTTCATGTTTTCCCACAAGAAATGTTCCTTTAGATCTTTAAACATCTTTGTGATACTAGGGTGTATAGAGAAATCAGAGCTATGATCATCATCCAATAGTTCCCTCTTTAGCTCAGGAATAGCGGGAACACAAAGCCTCTTTCTGAATTTCAAAATTCCACCTTCATATGCGAAGTCAGTCAACTTCCCATCATTTATAGCTTTAATTTTTTTTTGAAACTCCTCATTATCAGCCTGAGAACATTTTATCCTTTCCATTATAGAAGGTTTTACCTTCCTTGATAATTCCCATATCCATATTTACTAGATCCATGAACATAGGATCCCTTTCAACTCTCATCTTGTTCAGATTTCCATGGTCCTTTCTACTCAAAGCATCTGCTACCTTATTTTCCTTCTCTGGGTGGTAGTGTATTGTGAAATAATAGTCTTTGAGTAGCTCAATCCATCTCTTTTGACTCATGTTTAGTTCTTTCTATGAGAATATATATTTAAAACTCTTATGATCCATATATATCTCAAATTTTTCTCTATAGAGGTAATGTCTTCATATCTTCAGAGCAAAGATTACCGATTCTAACTCAAGATCATGAGTTGGATAGTTTTGTTCATGAATTTTTAGCCGTCTAGATGCATAGGCAATCACTCGATCATTCTGCATAAGGACACAACCAAGTACTTTCTTTGATGCGTCGCTATAGATAACAAACCCATCATTCCCTGATGGTAGAGTTAGGATCAGAGAATTAAATAACCTCCTCTTAAATTACTCAAAAAATTCTTCACATTCCTTTATCCATATGAACTTAACCAATTTTCATGTGATCTTGGTCATTGGGTTGGCTAAAAGGGTGAAGTTCTGGACAAAATGTCGATAATACCCTGTCAAACCAATAAAACTACGTACCTCATTTATGTTCATTGGAGTAGGCCATTCTTGTATAGCCTTTGTCTTCAGAGGATCTACATATATTCCATCCTTAGAGACAATGTAGCCTAGAAATGAAACTGATTAGATCCAAAAATCACACTTTCTAAACTTCCTATATAATTCATTTCTTCTCAGAGTCTTCAAAATAGTGCGTAGGTTATTTTCATGATCTTCATAGCTTTTAGAGTAAACTAGGATATCATAAATAAACACCACCACAAAGTCATCAAGATATTCTTTGAAAAATATATTCATCAGATCCATGAAAAAAGATGGTGCATTAGTTAGTCCAAAAGGCATTACTGTAAACTCATAATGCCCGTACCTGGTTTGGAATGCTGTTTTTTTGAATGACTTCCTTCCTCACAAGAAACTGATGATATTTAGATTGAAGATAAATCTTCAAAAAATATCTGGCTCCATGAAGTTGATCAAATAAGTCATCAATTTATGGAATATGATACTTAGTATTTATTATAATATCATTGATTTCCCTATAATCAATGCATAATCTCATAGAACCATCTTTCTTCTTAATGAAAAGAACAGGGGATTCCCATGGAGAAACACTAGGGAGAATAAATCCTTTATCACTCAATTCCTCTAGTTTTTTCTTTATCTCCACTAAATCCACAGTGGCCATTCTATAAGGGGTCTTTGATATGGGCCTTGAACTAGGAATTAAGTCAATGGAAAACTCAATTTCCCGCTCTGGAGTTTGTCTAGGTAAATTCTCTGGAAAGACATCAATATATTCTTGAACAACTAGTACATCTTCTATTGAACCTTCTTTTCCTCACCCATAGTTATTAAATTACCTTCCTCCCCAATAATTAAATTTAGTAGAGATACTGGGTGTGGATCTAGATGATAATCAGATGGTGATGTTTCTTACCTAAAGATAAGGGATTCCACACCATTCTAAAAAAATTGTAACTTCTTTCTTCTTGCAATAGATCTTCGCATCATAATTTGAAAGCCAATTCATACTGAGAATTATATCAAATTCATTCATTGGTATGATGACAAGGTCAGAAACTAACGCACTTTTATTTTTCATGAGGGGGACTAATTGACACGCCTTTTTTTACAATGATACATCCACTAGGGGTTTTGACTGATAACTCCTTTATTAAATCAAATTGGACATATCTAATTTTCTTGTCAAACTGGGAAGATATAAATGAATTCGATGATCCAGAATCAAATAAATCATTGTCTAAGTTTATTGAAACAAACAATGTATTTTACACCACTTCGTTAGGAAATTCTACCTCTACGGCTGTGACCATATAAGCTTGGCCTTTCTCCCCTGGCCTTCTTTGGGGAACATTTTCCTAATGCTTAGGACATTCATGTGCATAATGTCCCATATCCCTATAATTGTAGCACAAAACATTGGTAGATTCTTTCTTCCCCTTACAATCCCGAGATAGGTGAACTTTTTCTCCACACTTGTAAAAGACTCCCATTCCCTTCAGGCAAGTTCCAGGGTGTTTCTTCCCATAATTACTGCATGACATAAATTCAACTCTTCCCTTATTTCGCATTTCCTTATTTCCTTTCCTACAATTTTCATCATCCCTCTTATTCTCTTGATTTCCCTTAAAGTCATAAACTTATAGAATTCCTTTTCCATCTTGATAGCACATAAAACTATGTCTTCATATGATGAGAAATTCTGGGAGACTAGATCCCTTCAGAGGAATGGTTTCAAACCATCAAAGAATCAATAAATTTTGATCCTTGGATTATGTATGTAGTTAGTAACATGCCTTTCCAGCCTTGTAAAGTTGGATTCATACTTGGAAACATTTTCATCCTCCTTCTACCTCAGATTCAAGAATTTCCTCTCCATATCTGCTCGCTGTTCATGAGGGAAATATTTTTCTAAGAATATTTCCTTAAAATCCCTCCTTTCTATATCTTCTATTTCTTCCTCCTCTTTTGTGTTTTGGATTAATGACCACCACTGATCTGCATCTCCCATTAGATGATAAACTGCCATGAAAACCTTCTCTCTTTCATTACATCCCAAAGCAAGAAATATCTTCTCGAGGGAACTTATCCACTGCTCAACTACAAATGGGTTTGTAGTCCCATTGAATAATGGAGGTTATTGTCACATAAAGCGATCTAATATAGCTCCTTCACGTGGTGGATCTAGATGCTCCATACGGGTAAGGTTATTATTCATAACCTGAGTAATTTGTCCCAATATTTTTATAAGTTGCTCAGTACCAGTCACAACACCAGAGCCAACATCATTATCTTGCATCAGAAAGAAATACCTATGCACATTCGTTTGGTTTCCATTCCTTCCACTAGGATCCATTTCTAAATAATGTCATACACTAGATTAGGGTATGAATCATAATTTATAATATCAATTTAGAAAAATACTTAGCATAAATCGAAATTCTATGCAAAGATAATCTCTTAATCATAAACATGGTATCTTTGAGGAAAAATTTATATTTAAATCCTTCATAATGGCTTGTAAAGAAAATGTGAATTATCATAAGCATATCCCCAAGGAGTCTTGTAACCAAGAGTGTAGAAAGGCCCATTGTCTTGTACTAGGATACCCTTGGTCAAGCCCAAAACTCCTTGTCAGAGCTTTCACTCCTAGTTAAATCTATTCTAGAGCCGCCTCTACCTGCTCGTATCCAGACAGTGATGTATTGCTTTAAAGATCCACATAATCTATTCCTTACCAAAATACTAGGACGTTCTTGTATTTTTATCCTCAAAGACTATCTTAGGGACTCTTCATTAATCTACATTTTCTAAATCTAGTTTCCATGTTTTCTACTAAATTTCCTTTGATACCAACTATAAGGACCCGACCATAGTTGCCCAAAGATGGTGCCTTATTTGATTATATTGGCATACAACAAGGAATAATCATCCCAAAGGACCGATTAGTTTATTATTATTGGAAACAATATTCATACATAATTTCAACTTTACAACTTGAAATGAAAATACAACATAGAAACTCCTTAGAAAACTTCCATAACTACTAGTTTATTTCAGAATTTCATTCATAATAAACTTCTTCATGTTCTGAGAAAATGAAACATAATAAAGGGGTGAGATCAAACGCTCAGTAAGAGTAAACAATACAATGAAATATATCATAACATAAACATTAGTTATGTGGAATAAATAAAAACATATGCCTTTAACAAATAATAAAATTGATTTCATTATGGTAGGGATAATAGTTGAGTAAATATTACCATAATATAACATAATCATGGGTATTCTAATAGTCCAATAACCACATGAACCATAAATACTATTTTAATAATGAGGGAATGCATAATGCAGGACAACATAACTATACTGTCAAGGCCTCATGCCAAGATGATAAATAATCATTTTGTCAAGGCCTTGTGCCAAGAACATAGTTTGTCTCATGAGACCTACTGATGAACCGAGGGGCTATAGCGGGCCCCACATGACACGTAGTATGTCCAATTCATTCCTCATATGAACAGGGATAAACAACAGATACATTCATATTTAAACTAATATATGATATGTAAATAACTTTCCCCGAACATTAAACATAAACACTAACCATTCGGAGTAAATTGGTGAATGGTTTAAAGATAGAACATCCACAACCAAAATAATCATAAATCATTTAATTAAATATAGTAGATGATACTATAAAATATTAATCCCAATAATACATAAGATTCAATAAGAGTGTTGAAATAGATGAAGATACTCTTATAAAATCTTTGAGTAATTCTTGAAATAAATACTCTTTCACTTTGAAAAGAAGAGTTCTTTTGAAAAAAATATTTGTATAAAACCATAAGTGAATTAAGATATTAATTTTGTATTAAAATGAGTGATTTCATAAATATAATGGTTTCCAAAATAGATTATATATTTCCCTTTAAAATAGGTAATAAATTGATATATTCCCTTGAACCAGGTTTGTATTTTGAAAACAATTTTGAAAGCACCTTTTAAAACATGTAACTATCCATAAAATAAGGATGGATTATATTTGGTGTATATATATAGAAAAATAACACAGATTTTATGATGAGGATATAATAATACATAAGAATTTAATTGAGGTAATTATACAATGAAAATAATATGAATGAAAATGGAAGTTCAGGTGGAAAAAACCTTACCTTAAATCCAAATGTGTTCCCCTCTTGAACTTAAGGTCTTGGAATATGAAATTAGACTCATTAATAAGTAAATTAAGAACTTATTAGACATGTATATAGTTTATCATAAATCTTTTTAGTTCATTTATTTCCTTATTGATAAGTTATAATATCGAATTTCGTCATTCTGGAGTGTTTGTTTTCTTGATTTTCATAATCGGTTCTCTTGTTTTTAAGTAATGGAGTTGATGTGGAATGGATATAAATATCCAGAACTGAAATTACATATTATTTATTAACATAAATAAGTTTTAATGTTAATTTATATCATTTGGTCACATGAAAAAAGCATGAATCATTAGATGAATTATTAATGATATTCACATAGATTATTTAAGCGGTATTTTGATTATTAAGAACTAGTTTGGTCTTATGATTTAATAATATGTACATATAATGGTTACTGAATATTAATTTGGTTATAATACATATATTATAGTCTGTTTCAACCTTCAAAATGGTTTCATGACCGGTAATGAAGGAGAAATTGAAGAACGAAACTTCGTCAGCCACAAAAGGCTATAAATGGGAACCTCATGGACGTTGATTTCGTTTATAAAATAAAAGGGAGAGAGAGAGAGAGGATATTGATGATGGTTAGTTCATTCACATGATATAATTCTAGTATATAGATGATACTGGAGTTATCACGGTCATTTGGATAGATGAGGTGAGGATAGGAAAAGAAAAGAGATGAACTTGAAAATAAAAGGAAAGTTGAGAGACCCCTTATGAAAATTCGGCAGCCTAACGACATCGCTTAAAATTTCATAAAATGAAATGATGAGAGAAAAAGGGTATATAATCATATTGAAATAAAATGGAAAGTAAGAGGAATACATAAAATTAAACTCCAATATATGAGAATGGAAATTCAAAGAGATAACATAAAAGAAGCGTCGACTAAAAGAGGAGGGTGAATGATTCCCTTACGTTGTAGAGTAACTCCTAAAACTTGAAGGTTGAGACCTTGGGGGCTTAAGGACAACTTGGGAGGACTCATAGAGAGGTAAAACCACCAAATCTTATAGTATTAGGGATTTTTAATGAAATAAAACGAATGGATGAGTGGGTATTTATAGAAAAAGAGAGGGAGTTTTTTTAATAATTTCAAAGGGACACCTCATTAGTGGTTTTTGACAAACCATGGGCTTGACCATGGTATTTGCCCATGTTTTTAGCCACTTGGGACACCAAATGTCATATGTTACTATAAAAAAATTGACCAGACTTTTATTATATCATTATGATGTCATTAAAGTATTGAAAACTCAAAACTGTATTTTTACTATTCACAAAAAATTCAAGTATTTTAGAAAAATCCCAAAATTCACCCCAACCATTTTTCGACGTGTATAATTTAAATATAAAATTCATTTTTCAAAAATAATTTTCTAAATATTATTAATTTAATTTTTAAATAAAATCATAGTTCATTTGAAAAATTACAATTTTAAGGTATAATTAGTTTTATATCACATTGAAAAATTAATTAAGATCTCATTATCTTATTACCTTAAGAAAATAAATTAATATCATTATTTACTATTCATAAGGTTCATATTACTATTCGTATTACTATTAATATTACTATTCTTAAATTTATGTTACTATTAACTAAAAATCAAGTTTTTTCTATCAGACTCCAAATGACTTACTGGTCACAACTCTAGATGATAGTTTTTCGAAATTCCTAACACAAAAGAATCAAAGTTGTGTTTAATGGATAGATTATAAAATGCATTCAATATTTATTTTCAAAACCTTGAAGTGTTACAAAGGGAACCACATATTATTTATAAATAAATATAGGAGAATAAAATGCACAAGTTTCTTGAAATATAGGTCATAATATTTTATCATCGGAAGCATAATCATAAAAATTCTGATAAACAATGAGATTGTGACATAAAACCTTTACCACTTTGGTAATGTTTGAACCGTATGCCCCATGAAAGAAATAAAATTATATGAAAATGTAAATTCACATAATTTTAATGATAAGAATCATAAATTATATTCATGGGTAGTATATACACCACACAAAAGAAATAAGTGGTGTATAAGGCATGTGTTCCAGAAAAATAAAAGCGAGACGAAGATACCTTACCTTATGTCTCGACTTTATTCATAAAAATTTGAAATAATTTATAATAAATATAGGTTTATTATATATATATTAAACAAACATATTAATATATATCATGCCATATATTATTTACTTATAACCTTTTGTCACCTGTTTATTAACAATTCCATGTTAAAATCACATTTCAGGTAATAACTCCCTCATTTTTCATGTATGTTTTGGTTTGGTATTTCTGGTTCTTTCAATTTGATCATGGTTAAATCATACATATAATGTTAAACATGATGAAAATATCATATATATTCATTAAAAATGATTTTATAGTAATCCATTAAATTTAGAGATAGAAAATCAATTACACCATTTATGGAGATGGTAAGCCATACGTATGTATGAACAATGTTACTATTTTCTCAATGGATGGAACTAAATAAAGGTAAATATTAATTAACCTTTAAATAATCAGTTTTTATATCATATATATCATATATATTCATTTAATTTATCCTTATTACCATCCATATCAAAATAAAATTTAAAAAATATCACATCGCTTCATGGAGGCGGTAGTCCACACATGCACATGGGTGATGTTATCATTTTCCAAAGGGTTAAAAGGTAAGAAGGTAGATGTAATATTATAATTTTAGAAGTATAAATATTTCATAAATATCTCATATAAACATTAAATCCATCATTTTTTCCATCTTTGAGGTGATGATGGAAAATAAATTATATCGGTTCGTGAGGTGGTAGTTCGCTGTACACACGATCGACAGTTTTGTTTCCCATTTGATGGAAGAATAGATAGATATAGGTTATTCAATTAACATAATAAAATATTAGTATATGGGATATATTTATTTTATTATATTATAATAGTTTAATAATATTTAAAGGAAGTGGAAGAATAAATAAAATAAAAATGCCTGGTTAAGAACGAAACCTCTTCTTCTGACAACCTCCTTAGGTTAGCACTAAAAGTATAATTAAGAGGGTTTTCTAATAAAAATGAGTCCACTAGGATGTGGATATGAAAGTAAGGAATGGATTTTGTTATATAATTTTTGAACCAAAAGGCTTTGTAAGTGTAAAGTGTAGATGATAGGGGGTTCCCTTTTATAAGCGAGGGAGAGGACACACTTGTAATTTTTAAGAAGAAAAATGTATACCCACATTTTAAACAGGTCACAAGGCTCCCAAATGACTCATTATAGAACCTTTTATTAGATAATTTTAAATATGGTCAGATTATTATAATTTTAAAAGTTTTTAGGTCATTTTAATCCTTATCTTTTTTAGTTTACTCCTGGTAAACCTGTTTTAACTTTAACCATAATAATTAATTTTTACTATGTTTACTATTCATTATGATTAAAAATTAAGTTAAAATTATTATATAATATTAATTATGATTATTTAAAATATGGAATCCATTTTTTCAAATTTAATTCATAGAATTGGCAGAATTTAATTTAAAATTAAACTCTTAGATATAGTAAAGAAATGATTTTTCAAAGAAATTCGTTTCATAAGTATAAAAAGTTTTAATATAAAAATTTAATATAAAATTGATTATAACGAATTAAATTGGATTAATTATGATAAAATTGAACTAATTTTACCTTTAAAATCATCTTAAAATAAATATAAAATTTTAAATGATTTAGATGAAATGAAATATTTTAATAAAAATCAACATTTTTCACTATTCATTAAAAAATTAACATTTTCAGAAAAAAGCCCAAAAATTCACCCTAATATAATTTTAACATGTTGATTACAAAAATTAAGTTAATTTTTTCAAATTAATTTTCTAAAATTGGAAAAAAATAAATTTATTATTTGTTCACAAAAAGCAATGAAAATCATTTTTTAGAAAGATATATTTTCAAAGCATATGGAGACTTTACAAAAAATTAAGTACTTATTTATAAATATGTTTTATTTGTATAAAACCTTCATAATTAATTTTTGAATTACGTTTATTTATATTCACTTCTAAATTGAACAACTAAGTTATAATAGTCATTTTTAATTAATAATGTTTTTAGTATTATATCACGGTTCGTTAAAAATCGGTGTCACGTGTAACACAAGCTATCGAAGAAATTAAATTTATTTAAAAATTTTCCCCTAAAATCTCAAGGTGTTACATTACATCCCTTTCAACTTCAATATTTCTTCACTCTTATACAAAAAAATAAGGATAATTTTGCCACATCATATCTCCAGGTTCACACATAAATTCTTTAAGTTAGTGGTTTTTCCATAAAACTTTGACCGGATGAGTGGTCTTGTTTCAGAGAACTTTTTATATACCATCTATAATCTCTATTACTTGTTCCTCATAAGATAGATCATTATTCAACAGTATGAACTTGGAGTTTAGTATATGTGAATGATCAGTTATGTACTTTCTCAGGAGAGATACATGGAACAAATAATGGACTTAAGAGAGGTTTGGTGGAAGCACCATGGGATAAGAAACCATCCCTACTCAATAAAGAATCTCGTAAGGGAAAATATATCCATGGATAAACTTTACTTTCTTACCAAATATCATAACCTTATTCCATGGATAAATTCATAGGAAAACCTTCTCACCAACTTCAAACTCTAGATCATGCCAACGATTGTCAGCATATTTTTTTCTGACTCTAAGATACCTTGATGTGATATTGAATGGTTCTAACTTTCAATACCATTTCCTTAGCTAGGATAGTTCCTAATAGATTTATTTCTCAAACATCATACCAACATATTGGAGTTCTTTACTTCTTTCCATAGAGGGATTCATAAAGAGCCATCTGAATGATCAAGTGAAATCTATTATTGTATGAAAACTCAACTAGAGGAAGGTTTTAATCCAAAATACCTTTTAAGTCCATAGAAAAATATATCAACATATCCTCTAAGTTTTTAATTATTATATCAAACTAACCATCTGTCTGAGGATGATATATAGTGCTGAAACTTAGCTTCATATTCAAGGTTTGCTGAAGACTTCACCAGAACTTCAAAGTAAACCTCAGATTGTGATCATATATAATATAATGTGGTACCCCATGAAAACTTACCACTTATTTAATGTATATTATTGAAATATGATCAAGATAAAAATATTCTCTAATAATGATTAAGTGTGCTAATTTTATAAGGTGATCGACTATAACCCATATAGCATTATGTCCTTTAGATGTTTTGGGGAGTCTGAAAAAAAATCCATGGTGATGTTTTCCCATTTCTATTCTGGTATGGGTAATGGTTATAAACTCCCTTTAGAATTGTGTTTCTCAGCCTTAACATGATGACATACCATGTACTAGGATACAAAATTTTCAATATCTCTCTTCATGACATCCCATTAGAAATACTCTTTCAAATCTTTATACATCTTTGTACTTTCAGGATGAATAAAGAATGAAGAACTATAATATTACTCTAATAGATCTTTTTTTAAAACATGGTATAGATGGAATACATACATGGTTCCTAAACCTTATCATTACATATAATCAAGGTTAAACTCAGGAACATTTCTTACCTTCTTCTACATCTCATCCTCCTTCCGCACCTCTTTAATATTTACTTGTATAGATGGTTGAACACTTATTTGATAAAGATAAGATTTATCCCCTTACTTCAATATTTCTAGATCTATCATTTCAAAATATAGAAATAATTTATCTTTTTTTATCCTCATCATAAATAATATAGAATGATCTCAAAGCATTAGACACCTTGTTCGTTTTCATAGGGTGGTAATGTTTCGAGCAGTCATAATCTCTAATCAGCTCCAATTATCTTATCTAGATCATGTTTAACTATTTTTGTGTGAATATATAATTTAAACTCTTATGATTAGTATATAAACCACAACTTTATCCATAAAGATAATTCCTCTACACCATTAATTTAAAAATTACCACACCTAACTCCAAATCATGAGTTGCGTAATTTTTCTCACGAACCTTAACTTTTTATTAGGTATAATCTTAAAGATTACATTATACATGAGAACGTATCCCAATACATTATTTGATGTATCAATATAGGTTACAAACCATTATCTACTATAAGGTAATGTAAGCATAAGATCATTGACTAATATTTTCTTTAGTTCCTTGAAATTTTCCTAAAATTCATCTCTCTAGAGGAACTTGGTTCCCTTTCGAGTTAACTTTTTGAGTGGATTAGATAGTCATGATAAATTATTCACAAAACGTCAATAATATCCAGACAAACCAAGAAAACATAGAATCTCAATTACAATGTTTTTTCTAGGACAACATTCAATAACTTCAGTCTTTTATGTATCTACATATATACCCTAAATTAAGATTATATGACCAAAAAATGAAACCTTTTGTAGCCAAAATTCACACTCTGTAAATTTTTCATAAAAATCCTCCTTACTTAGGGTCTTTAGAACAATCCTAAAATAATCTTCATGATCTTCCTTTCTCTTTGAATATAGAAGAATATCATCTATAAAGACTACCATAAAATGATCAAGGTAATATTTAAAGACTATATTCATTAAATCCATGAAGATAGTAGGGGAATTAGTAAGACCAAATGGAATCACTATATATTCATAGTTTCTATACCCTGTGCAGAATGCTGTCTTGGTTATATTCTATTTATTAACCCTCAGTTGATGATATCCAAAATGAAGGTCATTCTTGAAAAAGTATTTATGTCCCTATAGTTGATCAAATAAGTTATTAATACAAGGTAAGGGATACTTGTTCTTGATTGTGATCTTGTTCAGCTCTTGATAATCAATACAGTATCTCATTGATCCATCTTTATTCTCAAAAAAAGGACAGGTACACCCCAAGGTATCACACATGGAAAATAAATACCTTTTTAAGATTCTCCTAGAGTTTCATCTTCAATTATTTCTACTCAATTGGGGCCATTCTATAAGGAGTCTTTGAAATAGGTGTTGCACTATGTATGAGTTCTATTGAGAACTCAAATTCACGATTTAGTGGAAGACTAAGAATTTTTTTTAGAAATACATCAATAAAATTCTGCATAATATGAATATCATCAATGTTGGGTTTCTTCCTAACAATTTACGATAAAAATTCCCTTTGAATAGGAATCAAGAACCATACAATGGATGTGATTTCAATAAAAGGTTCATATTTATCATCACACTGATAGAAAATCATAGGTTGGTTTGAAATATCAAACATGACTTCCCTTCCTCTACAATTGATATGAGATTTATGAAGAGAAATCCAATCCATTCTTAAGATAACATCAATTTTAACTAGAGGGAGAATAAAAATATTTTTAAGAAGCACATTCTCACAAACTTCAAATAGATAAAAATTATATACTTGAGATGAGATTATTGTTCCATTAGGGGTTTTCACTGATAATTAAACATCTAATAGTTGGGGTGGAATTTTTATATGCTTATAAAATTATTTAGATATAAAAGAGTGGGTAGATCTAGAGTCAAATAAGACATTAACAATTACAGAGTTGGTGGTAAGTGTATCTTTCACCACACCATTATCACACCCCTCATTAGAAATAGTGATTGCATGAGATTTCACTTTATCTATCGACTTAAGAGGTTAATAACATCATTCGTCATCATTAACCTTCATATTTGGGAACTGATTAGCATAATGTCCATACTCCTTATATTTGAAACACTGGAGTGTGGGTGGTACATTTTGTAGAGCCTTCTATTTATTCACATCATTATCTAACTTTTTCCCATCACTTAGAAAATCAATTGGTTTATGACCTTCCTTTCTAAACTTAAAAAACATTTAATAGTCCCCTTAAGACAATTTCCTCTATGTTTACTTCCACACTTAGATCTTGAAGGAAATCTTATCTTCATATCTCCATGATTTTTATAGTTTTATTTGATTTCCATATTTACTTTCTTATCAAAACCATGATATTGATGGGTAACTCCAATCTCCATTTCCACCTTGATTGCACATCGAATGATTTCTTAATATCTACTAAAGTACCTTATGTTTAAGGCTCTTTAGTGATTTGGTTTTAAGTCACTAAATAATTGATCAACCATAATTTTTGGTTGGATGATAATACCAGAAGCAAACCTTGCATGTCTTGTAAAATTCACCTCATAGGTACCAACAAATTCATCATCATTATACTTTAACTAAATTAATTAATTATTTATTTTCATTTGAAGAATACGAGAAAAGTAATAATTGAAAAATAAGTTCTTAAACTCATCCCATTCAGTAGAGTCAATTTCATCTTTTTGAATAATATTTTTGATAAGATACTACCATTGATCCACTTCACCATCCAAATTATAGATAGCCAAAATGGAATTTTCACGATCCAAACACTAGATAACATAAAATATATTTTCAATGGCACTGGTCCATTACTCAAAAAACTAGAAGATCAGTTGAACCACTAAAAGAAGATGGATGTTTCATCACGAAGGACTCAATAGAATGTTTGAGAAAGATATGTGAGAAAAGAAATGAGATTTTTCATTCTAGATCCCATAATATTTGGTTTCTTAATAGGATAATCATTTCATTTTACATCTCATTCATCATTAACATGATTCATTCAGGTTATATCCATCGATTAAAACCAAAAGCATAGTGTGAGAAATAATAATCATAGTGGAAAACTACATAATCATAAAAAATAATCTATAGGATATCTAAATCATGGAATCGTCTTTTCAATCTATGAAACCTTATGTTTTATTTAGGTCATTTATGCTCATAATATATTCAAATCCTTCATAATGGTTTGTAATGAGTTTTTGAATTTCCAAAATATATACCTTAGGAGTGTCAAAACAAGTATGCAACAAGACTCATTGTCATGCACCAGTTGAAGATATAGTATATATCAATGATCCATTTTCAGAGTTATTACCTCTAGGCATAACTATTATACATCCTTATCCATTTTTATTATCCATACATGGAACCACTCACTCTATCCTTCATTAAAATTCCAAGACATTTTCCTATACTTTTACTTATCCTTAGACACATCCTTAGACATATCCCCTAGGTATCTCACTAAAGTTTTCTCATCCTAGATTAAAAAGGATAACTGAAACTTTATCTGATACCAAATATAACAACCTAAACTTTTCATATATATATATATTATATTATTAGATGAATATTCATTACATTACATAATGATCCATGCCAGAATTTTATAGGTCCAGTGCCTTTGGAATCTTGGATACACAAACAACTAGATCATAAGTGAACTATATCATCTTCCACTAAGTTCTTAATAACTATAACCATTATTATATATATATATCATACATAATAAATCTCTTCACAACTTGGAGAAAGGAAACATAAGAAGGGATGATCTCAGATGCTCAGTAGGGGTAAATAAGGGAGATATCAACATGACATGGGCATACGATTATGAGAACATGAGAATAAAATTTGAAAACTATACCTTGTATATAATATATTATAAAATTGGTTCATGACATAAATATTTAAATTTCATAAGATATGAATCATAAAAATAATCAAAGAACACAAGACATGAGAACATAACATTGTTATAAGACATAAATTTGTGGCATACATATAACCATAAAAACCATTTCCTTAGCAGTCAAGGATCATTTATAAGACTATAATAGTGGAATGGATTCAATCCTCAAACCATCATAGTAGTCAAGGTTCACTAAAAAATACTATCATAGTGGATAGATTCCCTTACTGAACTAGGTTCACTCCCCATTTCAATCATGTTTATCACATGAGATATCAATCTTTACCCAATGCATTGGAGGAAGATATAGGTCCCACCCATCATATAATCCATACATTTGCGTGCCATAATATCATAAAACATTCATCATATCATAACCCCTAAAAATGAAATAGGTTTCATAATCATTCCATAATTGTATAACTCATGTGAATGAAATAGGTTTCATAAACATTTCATCATTTAATCATATAATAACTTGTATAAACGAAACGAGTTTCATAAACATAACCCATGGAAAAGAAATAGACTTCATAAAAATCTTGTCATCATAATAATAAACCATCCAAAGAAATAATAATTTTGTTATCCTTGTATCATATACCCAATAAATCTTAACTAATATCAAAGGATGTCATCTTTGATGGAAAATGATTTTAAAATAACACTTGAAACATTTTGTGGGGAAAATAACCTTTCCACTTTGAAAACACTTATTTAAAATCTAAATTTTTTCCAAATATTAAATAAAATTTTTTATTTACAAATAAAATTAGAAACTTGTAAAGGAATCTTTAAATCACTGAGTGTTCATGATGGTGGAAAATACTGTTCATGTCGTACACATTAAAATGAAGATTCCTTTCACATATTTGGTAAAAAGTTAAAAAGAGCCTTGTTTGAAAGGAATCATAATCATAAACAATATTTATATTTAGTTTATTGAGATATATATCATAATATTTTATTATCGGAACCATAATCATAAACAATCCTGATAAATAATGAGATTATAACATAAAATTTTTATCACTTTGGTAATGTTTGAATCGTAATCCATATGAAATAAAGAACCTTATATGCATATGTAAATCCCCATAATTTTTAAAAGAATAATCATAAAATACATTCATGGGAAGTATATACACCACATAAGAGAAAAAAGTGGTGTATAAGGCAAGTGTTCCACATAAATAAAAGTGAGACGATGACCCATTACCTTAAATATCAACTTTCTAAGTATATGTAGTTATTTATAGAAAATGAATTACATCATTTATGGAGACCGTAGGCAGTACGTATGCATGAACACTATTTCAATTTTCTTAAAGGATGGAATGAAAGAAAGGTAAATATTAATTAAAATTTAAAAAATAATTTTTACAACATATATATCATATATATTCATTTAATATATCCTTATAACCATCCATGTCAAAATAAAATGAAAAATATATCACAAAGTTTTGTGGAGGCGGTAGTCCACACATACACACATGAAATGTTTTCATTTTACAAAGGATTTGAAGGTAAGCAGTTAAATATAATATTATAATTCAATGAGTATAAAAATTTCATAAATATAATATATAAAAATTAAATACACAATTATCTCCATCTATGAGAGTCAGTGATTGAAAAAATAACATCGGCTCGAGAGATGATAGTCTGTCGTACACACAATCGACACTTTCATTTCCCATTTGATGGAAGTGGAGATGGATATAGGTTATGAAATTAACATAATAAAATATAATTATATGGGAGATACATATATTATTATATTATAATACTTGAATAATATTTAAATGAGGTGGAAGAAGAAATAAAATAAAAACACTCGGTTAAGAAGGATACCTCTTCTTCGGACAACCTCCTTAGGTTAGAACTAAAAGGCTTATTAGTAGGATTTAATAATAAAAATAAGGACTATAGGATGTGGGGACTTAATTAAGGAAGTGATTTTTTCAGAGAATGACCAAACCAAAAGGATTTGGAAGTGTAAAGTAGAGAGGATAGGGTTCCCTTTTATAAGTGGGGGAGAGGACACACTTGAAATGTTTGAAAAGAAAAAGGTATACCCATATTTTAAACATGAAAAAAAATCCTAAATAGAATATTATAAAAAATTAGATGATATAAGGTCTAAATATGGATATAAAATAGGAATTAAAAAAAATTAGTTCATTTTAACCATTATATTTTTAGTTTACCCCTAATAAACCCATTTTAAATTTAACTATAGTAATTAATTTTTACTATTTTAACTATTTATTATGATAAAAAATTAACTTGAAATTATTATATAATATTAATTATGATGACTCAAAATTTGGAATTTATTTTTTCAAATTTAATTCATAAAAGTGAAATAATTTAATTTAAAATTAAACCTGAAGATGCAATGAAAAAATAGTTTTCCAAAGAAAATTTTTTCATATGTATAGAAAATTTTAATATAAAATTAAATAAGAAATTGATTGTAGTTAAATAAATTGGATTAATTATGATATAATTATACTAATTTTACTTTTAAAACCATCTTAAAAAAATGAAACTTGTAAATTATTTAAATTAAAATTCCGTTTTTAATAAAAATTAGCAATTTTCACTATTCATTAAAAAATTAATCTTTTTTGAAAAATCCCATAAATTTACCCTAATATAATTTTGAAATGTTTATTATAAAAATGAAGTTAATTTTTAAAAATAAATTTGATAAAAGTCAAAAAAATTAATTTTATTATTTGTTCACAAAAGCAATGAAAATCATTTTTTTTGAGAAAGATGTATTTTCAACGCATTTAAATACATTACAAAAAATTAAGTAATTAATTTTAAATATGTTTTATTTGGATAAAATATTCATAATTAATTTTAAAAATGTTTTTATTTCTATTTATACCACCATATATAATTGCTAGATTATAATTTTTATTTTTAAATAATAATATTTTAATAGTATATCATGGTTCGTTAAAACTCGATGTTGCGTGTAACATAAAATATCAAAGAAATTATATTTATTTGAAAAAGATATTTCATAATATCTCAGGGTTCTACAATTTAATATTTATTTTTTCCTTTCTTATTATTTTTTATTCATTTATATCCTTATTTATTTATTTTTTAGATGATAAACCTATAGGTAAAATTAGAGATTAAACAGTTCTTTAAATGAAAAAACGATTCATCTAACACTAATTGATTGACTGATAAAGGTGGGAAATAATTATAAGAACAGATGTGTGAAATTATTTTGTTATATATTCACCTTTTAATTCTTTATGTTCATCTCTTTACTCTGCCCCAAGTACCAATGAGTGGAAGGTAGCAAACCCTTCACCTTAGAAGATTCAACTAAAGTATTTAAATTAAAAAATAATTATGCTTCATCATCTACAAGAATGAATAATCTTTTCACAAAAATTTTATAGAACATTTTTTATAACTGAGTGATATTGAATTCATGAAATAATAAAAACATTTTCCATTAATTCATATTAGTCTGATATTCCTTAGTTCATTAATTGTTAATATCTTATTTTCTTATGTGATTTTCTCACACACTTCCCTATAGTCTTTATCCCTTTTCATCACTATTTTGATTCATTTAAATTTCAAAATCACAATTTCAAAACTTCTTGTTTTGTATTTTTTATTTTTGTTTTTTTCTTGTTTGAATTTTTTATTTTTTTAGAATCATACTATATTTCCTTCCTTATGTAGATGACCCTTCACTACTATACTAGGTAGGTAGAGTGAATATAATAAATTTTAGTTTTTATCGACGTTTTACGATAAGGGATGGTTAAAAAATTAGCACTGTTGCTGAGGAAGATGATGTGTGCCCAAAAAATTTAAAAAAAATAAAAATAAAATAAAAATAACTCTGTTAAAAAAATTGAAACTGTTCAGTAAATTCCCAGACTACCATGATTTAAAAAATAAAAATAAAAATGAAATAGAATACCTTAGAGAGAGGAGTATATGAGATAAAAATGAAAAAAATGTTCCACCTCAACCAGGAAGTGAAGTTATTAAGATATTTAAACATAGGGAGTTCCAACTACCCACTATTTCAAGTAACCCATCTTGTATTCACTTGTCTCCTAGGTTTATAAATTATGAGACGGAGAAATTGTGTCTCTAAATTATTCCATACTATTATGGACTACTTAATGAGGACTATTTAGAGTTCATTAGATATTTTTATAATGTTGTTTAGTAGATTCCATTGAATGAGATTACTAAGGAAGATCTCAAATTAAGGGTCTTTCCATTTTTTCTTTTATAAAATTCTAGGAGTTGATTTTAGAAATTATACAATGATATCTTGGGAACTTGATAATAAATTTTTAATGATTTTATCCTGAAATTATATCCTAAGAGAATGAACACCAAAGTGAGAAAAAATCATCAGTTTTGTTTAAGATGAAGGTGATATTTTTCATGAGACTTGGGATAGATTTAGTGGAATTTTTAGGTGACATATTATATAATGGTCTTACTCCTTATCACTAAACTTAGTTGATTAATATTCTAGTGTTGATTTGATTATTAAGACAATTGAAGAGTTAAAAAAATCTTTAATAGAATCACTCAAAACACCAAACATAAATGTCCTAGATGAATAATAATCCATAAGAGTGATCCAAACACAATTTTATCTTGAGAAAAAAATTCTTAGGCTGCTGAAGTTCATAATAATAATATTAATGAAGGTCTGCTTAGTTGGAAATTTAAATTATGTGGAATGTATGGGAATTCAATGGATTGTTTTCTTAACTTTTATTTTCCTATTCATCATGATGAAAGTTATCATTTTTTGGATTTTAGGGCTAGAAGACAGGGTAATAATGATCCATTTTAAAATAGTTACAACCCTGGGTACAAAAATCATCCTAATCACTCTTGGAGAGATCAAGGAGTTGTTAAACAAATTTCTTCCCTTGGTTTCCAAAATTATTTGAGACCAAAATTTCAAAACCAAATTCAGGTTGAGTGCTATAATTCTCAATGGAATACATAAGTGATGATGTGGCATAACACAAGGTTCTTCAGTGAGAGATACCTCGAGGGGGGTGGGGGTGGGTGGGTGGGTGAATCAGGGTATGAAACTCATTCCAATTTAAAATTTTAATTCTCAAACTCTCACAAAACTGACTGAACTTGACTTTATAGTAAGTAGGATCATACTTAAGTTCTTTTATAATAATTATCTTATGGTTATTTCATTTATATTATCCTTAAATATATTTTATGAATTATTTATTAACCTAGACTCACCAAGTTATATCTTACAGAATATAAATAAAGCATACAAATAAGACATAATTATTTTACTTGGTTTTAATACACTAGGAAAATCCAAAGAAGATAAAAAAATAATTTTCCAATGTACTAGAATCCACTAAACTCACTCTTTGGTGTGGGTTTTAGGTTAGGTCACTCATAACCTGGGTTCACTCACCTTAAAATGACCAGGGACAGTTCAGTACCTCCCTAGGTTCACTTCTTTGCTCCTCTCTCTTTCTCACTGCTTCAAGAAAAGAAAACAACTTGGCATACAATCCAAAACAAAACAATATCACTATTTTTATTTATGAAATGAGTGTAGATATGTTCTCCTTAATCTCTACATGATTCTCCTTTACAAACTGTCTATGGAAATCACTATAACAACAACATCACCATCTATGAGTTATCATGGAAATTCCACCTTTCTTATTTGGTAAGATCTTATAAGAGCACCAATGATTTATTCAATATAATTTTTGGAATCCCTCTCTCACAATATCATATATATCAATTATTTTATTTTTTCCCCTATTTTTCACACAAAACTTTATTATTTAGAGAGATATTTATCTTTATAACTTCATCTTTATAAAATTTACTTTTCTATATTCATAGATAAATTCCTCATGTTTACCTCATCAATAGGTTTTAAATTATTCATGAGTATGATGGGAATTTTTTTCTAACAATCCCATTCTTCTCTTTAAAAAGATATATCCCCCTTTTCCCTCCAGAATTTTTATGATAAGTTTTGTACAAAGTATTCAAATAGGGTCAAATCAACTCCCTAAACATCACACATTTTCTTCTTATTTTAATCATTAGACAATAACCTGATATTTTTTCCATATTATAATATGGAAACTCCAGAGAATCAACAACATGATTTATTTTTTCATGTCATGATGCTCAGTCAACAAATAGATCTATGAAATTTTCTCAATATATTATATTTAAATTCTAGAATATTGTAGCATGATCCTCCTTTAATTATGGCATGGGATTCTCCAATACAACATGAAAACATCCACGGATCAACCACATTATCAATCATATTCTAATATATTATATATATCATAAACCATGGTTGTCCTAATTATCAGTCATATTCTATGATTAATGATAATTCTCATGCATCAGATTTTCCTTCCAATTAATCTTATGTATTCTCCCCTATGTGTACTTAGGAAAATTTCTCTATCTAAACAAACTTTATTTATTGGCATGATTACCTTTACGTATCAAAATGTTGTCCAATAATTTTCCATTTTCCTATTTTTATTACTTTTATGCATCACCCTAGGTTACCTTTATGTGTTACTTTGAGTGTTTTAGACTATTATAAATTCTTTCCTCTCTATTCAAAAAAATATTACACATGGAGTAGGTTACCTTTACATATCACAAGGAATGTTCCAAATTTTTCTAGAATGTTGTAAATGTTTCTTTTATGTATCATCCCTGATGAAATTTATGTATCATCTTGATGACTTTTACATATTAGGATTTATCTGAATTATCTATGGGAAAACCTTTACATATTGACACCAGCAACCTTTATGTATTGGAACTGATGACCTTTAAGTATCACTGTGAGGTTTTCCCATACTTTTCCACATTTATATTCCTCTACTAGAATATCTTACATATCGTCTTGAATTACACTTCTGTATACATGAAATTTTTTGACTTTTAAAATTATGTCTATTCCTAGAAAATATTACATATTTAGGGATATCTATGAATTTTACACTTTTAGAACCCCAATAATGACATGGTCCTTGTGCTACCATGGTGTCTTCCTAAAACTCCAAAATTTATCTTAACCTTCTAAAATAACTTCTAGACTTTTAATTTCAGAACACCCAATTCCAGAATAACTTAATTTTCAAAACACAAACAAATCTTCTTCCAAATCTTCCATAATTCAAGACTATTTTCTTGACCTTTTCTATATCCTCTTATAAAGTAACTTTTTTACTAACTTTTAGAACATATTCCCTTCAACATGTGGTCCAATTTCACTTCCATAACAAAAAAAGTTACTTTTTCTAAAATAGTTTCCATAACATCCTCAGATCATCTTCCTAAACAACAAAATTCTTTGCTTGATAAAAAATCTAACATTGATAGTCAACTTGTGTTGACTATAAATCCAACAAAAATTCTAATCTTTAATATATTGCTAAAAATACCACCCTTTGGATTTTTTAGTAACACTATGATGAATCCAATTCCAACCAAACATCATGATACCAATCATATACTTCATAAGATCCATGATGTTCTATTCTCCTTCTTAATACATACTCTTCATATTCACGGTGATTTGAATTTGATAAAATTTAGATTAATGATACCTTATTCTCCCCTTTAAATTCAAATCCAAAGTATATATTCTATAAAAAAATAACATATGAATAATATTTGTAAAAATTTTACCTTGACGATCAAGGTAAATACCACTTGTTATCACATCCCCTATCTTCTTGATGTCAAAAAACACAAGCTCCAATTTTTTGATACTTCTTGTAAGGTTATTAGGGAAAAAACATGATACCACTTGTTTCTACTTATATTCATGATGTTTATACTTATAATATTTCTAAAAACAAAAAATGATACAAATCAATACCACTGATTGTATGGAAGTATTCTCCTTTATCTATGATGACCATATGTGTATCATTAATAGATCATATCCCCCTTTTTCAATATAAAAATTTCATAAAATTATATAGACTAGGATACCCCTCTTTTAATACACTTCAAGACTACTATGATTTATAGATCAATATTCACTTGTTTACCACAATTCACGATTTTACTTTTAAGCTCAAGAAACTCTTCCAACTAAGGCTATATACTCAATGATTTTAATTAAGTGACCTAACCTCTTAAAAATGATCTATAAAGAAACATCTAAGCCTACTGAGTTGTAACTCAGTGTGGGAAATAATATATTAAGCTAATAACACCACCAATTTCAATTTTAGTCACCTACTTTCATATGTTATAAGCAATCAAAAAATTAAACTTCTACCAAGGAACTCCTCCCATTATCTCAACCAAGCATTCAAAAGACCACTAATGAATAAACCATGAATTACAAAGTGTGTGGGTCATACCAAATTTCTTATTTAAATCTTAACTCTAGACATCAATTTAACACTAAATTGTAAAAAAGTATTCTTCCATCCATTGGTAATCTTTCCTTAGTTGATGGGGAAACCACTTTTGGATATTCATATTCAAAATCCCATGAATTTTTCAGATTCATCACCCAATATAGAATTGATACACAACATTATATTCATCCATATATGAAAACCTTTTATATCCTAAAAAAAATCAGATGATATCACTTGTTTGATCAAAACAAATAAATCATGAAAACTCATTTTGTTACTGATTCTCTATCATTGTGTCTTATTCCATATTCAAGGTCTAATGGAAATATATTATCTTAACACCAAAACCAAAAATGGACCTTTATATAAATTGGGATGTGGCTTTTAATTTCTTAGATGCTTCTTTTCTCTCTAATGTATTTGAAAATCTAGATTCAACATGATACCACTTGCACTGCTCTAATATTAATTGGGACTTTGGTGCAAGCCTCAATACGTTTTTCATATTTTTATATAATCTTTCCATGGATCGCATCTCTACTGAAACCTATATTTTTTCAAAAATAGTTACATCATTTAATTATATGGGGATAGAGGACCACCCATTTCTTTATGTTGAGGAAGATAACAAGTCACTATAAATCACTACTTTTCCTTTGTCATTTAATCTATAATCCTTCTTGGGATATGAAATGGTTTTGAAATAATCCCACTTCTCTTCACTTTATTTAGTCTGGTTCTTTTATTCATAGATCAAATCATAACCCTTTCCTCCTTGAGTAATATTTTCAAAAATGATCTCTTAACATATCATTGGTTAGAATTTTATTTTCCAAAACTTCTTGCTACCTTGTTTATCCCTCTTATAATTATTATCTTTTAGAACCCATACTTTTTTAGGATATTTAATTCACATGATCATATTTTATAGTTTTTTAACATTTATAAATATTTTTATTGTATTTATAATAAAACTTAAAAAATTTTTGGAACTCCTCTTTAAATTAGTTTTAGTATGATGATCTTCTTTAGCCAACCCATGAAATTTGCTGGTTTGATAGGAATGCTCAAGGGGGGGGGGTGAATTGAGCTTCCAATATAAAAAATTTCTAGTTTAAAAATTTTAAATTTAAAATATCCTTAATTTTAATACCAACCCAAATTAAAAATATAATAGGTATATATAATTTGGTACTTTTAAGTATTTTCTCAAAGGCATGATCAATACCTAGTAAAAACAATTGACATCACTTTAACTTTTAAAAAAACTTTAGTCATAACAAACATAATATATATATTTATATATTATAAATGAAAACTATCAAAGTTTATTTTATGAAACACAAATAGAAAATATTTACTAAAAAAAAGAAATACGGAAAATAATAACACAATGAAATTTACAAAAGTGGTTAGCTCTAAGATGGATCTTATTCCTCTCCAGTTGATAGTAATCCACTAATAAGAATATTATTAAATCAAATAAATATACCCACAACCCAAATTATATTTTACATAGAAAACTACACACATGGATGTCTAGGCTATACCAAGACTCTTACATAGTTATACATGGGATAAAAGATGTAAAGAAATAAAGTAAGGAGTATCAAATTACTCCTATTTATAGTACAAGATAAGTGTTATGCAAATGTACATGAAACAAAAGAAAAACTCAATATATAAAAGAAACAGAGAGATCAACTAGATTGTGAGAATTTTGATGTAGATTATTCTTTGATAAACTTTGGTTGATCAATACAGTTCTATTTCTTGGATGATCATCCAGTAAGATTGATATTTAGAGTTGTATTTATTAGTTCATTCTTTCATTTTTTTCCATAAAATCCAGAAAATAGAGTGTCATAGTAATGGATGATGTAAACATAAATATAATAAAAATCATCGAATCTAATTCATGTGTGAGGCTCCCACTATTTCGTAGAATTTTATTCTCAAATTATTTGTTGAAATATAATCATCCTTGTCCTAACACATCTCAAGTACTATGGTAGGTCTCGTTAAATTGTAAAAATAACCATTGAAATTATATACTTAAAAATGATATATTTTTCACTTATGATTGATCTATAAGTATCTATAAATTTATAGTCAGTAGAGACTCCATTATATAGATAGGCCTGACCCTTATATGGATAGGAATGGTCAATCAAACTACTCATGTGGTCTATTGGATAGACACAATCTATCAAATTTCTTCATGAGGTCGATCCGATTATTAGAAAAATATTAACTATCTCTCATGATTGGTATAGTGAATTCTATTTCCTTGTAATAGCTCATTTCATTCTTCGTCTGGTCAGTGGGATTCAACATGTGGTAACTTGGAAACATAACCAAATCTTCATAAAAAATCAGTTGAGTAGCCATGATTAGTTGGATATAATATACAATCAATTAAAAACTTAAAGAAAATTTGAGTCTATTTGCTTGGTCACTTTATCTACTAGGGTTGGTCCTATTTTTCCTATGATTGATTGTGTTATTACTAGTGGAATACTCAAGATGGGCATGAATTGAGTTTCTAATTAAAAATTTTTGTTAAAGGATTTAAAAACTAAAATCCCCCAATTTGATAAGAAATTCCTAGTTAACTAAAACTATAGATTTATATAACTTGTTCTTTCAAAAAGGTTCTTAATTTGTTTTTCAAAACCTAGTTAAAATGATTTTATAAAAAATATTTTAACTTTTTAAATAAATCTACTAGAAGTAGACACAATATATAAAAAAAATCTAAAGAAAACTATCCAAATAATGTTTTTTTTAAATAATTTAGAATACAGAAACTGGTTTCGTTTAAAACAAAGAAAGAAAAACAAAGAAAGAATAATTGAATTTAAACAAAGGGTTCAGTATCAAGCTAATAATTAATCCCCTATACTTGGAAATCACCCACTACCAAGAAGTTTATTATACAATAAACTAATCCATAACCTAGATCAGGTTTTAAAAACAACTATACTCAAATAGTCCAGGCTATTAAAAATCCTCTTGGGCTTTATAAACAAATCTACTTAGACAGTCCATGTTATAAACAACACTCTTACACAATTCTACATGGGAGAAACACAAGTACATGTCACACATGAACTCTTACACAATTATAAGTGGGAGTAGAAATGAAAATATTTAGAAGAGTGACTAGAACTCTCTATTTTAATACAAGAGTCTATTTTTATAGTTAAACAAGGTAAAAAAATACAACTCATAAAAACATGATAAAGAAGAAAGATCAATAAATGAGAGATGATAATATTCATTACTACTCAATCTAAAAAACTTTGGTTATTCAGATTTATTTGAAAGTCTCCTTATGAAGCCTCAATTGAGTTTGCATAGAAGTGTAGGAAAATAGAGTGTCATAGAAGTATAGAAAATCCTTTTTTATTTTTCAGCCAATTGGTCAGAGTTCTTCCAATAACACCCATAGATTTTATGAAATTTTTCTTAAAATTAATTTAATTTTTTGATATTTTTCATTTCACGTGACACTAGAAGTAGTTCTTATATATATATATATATTAAAACACTATGTCAAACCTTCCTTTCACATGCAATACCGACTTGGCTAGCACTACAGGCAATACGGACCTAGCTTTTTCTACACGCAATACCGACTTGAATTACGATACATGAAATATCATCTTGGATTGTGCTACCCAAAACACTTACTTGGCGTATATTACATGAAACACTAACTTGGCGTATAATGCACACAACATTGAATTTCTATGAAACATATTTATATTTATATATATAATTATTTAAATGATATAATTATAACCTAACTGTTAAAATTAGTTATAGTAATAGTAATAACTACTTTTAAAATATTTTTTATAATCAATTTATATAAATAAAACATATTTATAATGAAAGATAATATTTTTGGCAAAGTCCTTTTATGGTAAAAATACAATTTTCTTGAATGAACCAATTTTAATAATAAAATTAATTTTACACACATTTATAAATTTAATTTTATAAAATAAAATTCATTTTTTAATTCAAAATGTAGAAATTATCCTAGGGTAAATTTTTGGGAATTTTCTGAGAAACTTCACTATTTGATGAATAGTGAAAAATACAGCTTTTAGTTAAAAAATGCATTTTTTTTCTAATTAATTAATAATTCTAAATGATATTATAAATTTTTTAAGGTAAAATTAGATAAATATTACATCCATTAATAAAATTTAATTTATTATAATCAATTTCACTTTGAAACTAAATATAGAATCTTAACAATCTTTTGAACTTTTTCCTACTTTAAAACCCCATTATTTCATCCCGTCTGCAGGATTAGCACTATTATTAATTTTTCCACTTTTGTGAATTAAAATTTGAAAATAAAACCTAATTTTTTTTTATTCAATCTAAGATTTAGAGTCTTATAATACCAAGTTAATTTTTAACCAAAATTATTAGTAAAAGTGATTAAAATTAATCACAATAGTTAAGGACAAATTTAGCTTAAATAGGGACTAAACCTTAAAATTAAGGGCCCAAATAACCTATAAACTTTTCCAAAACAAATTTTATGTCCATAGTTATGCAATAAACAATTTATTTTTGAGTTTGGTTGGTTTTTTATGCCTTTTTTAGGTAATGACATGTGCACACCTAACTTGTTTCTAAAAATTCCAAGTGAGTCCTTTTCCTTCTCTATAAAAGGCCACCACCTCTACCCATTCATAGAATATGTAAAACTTCTTAAGTTATACCAATACCAGCCCAATATACTTCCCAAAAATCTCACCTTTGACCTTGAAGCCTCCATTTTGGCAGAAATACTCTCAAGGAATCCTTTTGGTACAAACCAAAATGATTTATCCAATTTAGAGGTAACGTCTTCTCTCATGCTTTTTTCCTTTATTTTCCTTCTTCAACCATCCACTCTCTTTATTCCATTATTGTGTGACAAAAACAGTATCCTCCATATAATAGGGTGTTTTTAAGAAAATATTTCAACCTACACTTACACACACCTCCATCTAATGAATATCAAACATACTGTTTCTGTGTATGGCGAACTACTGCCTCATGAAATAATGATTGTTCCTTTTTCATTTACCACCTATCATGGTGGACATTATGATGGAAAATATATTTATATATGTCATATATTATATTTATTACATCTTTAATATTATGTATTCCTTTTTCAACACTCATCTATTTACTTTCCATTTGGTGTTAATACGATAATCTTGTTTGAAGAAGTGTGGACTACCGCCACCTCAAAGCGATGTGATTCATTCTCACACCACATGGAATGTATTAAGGATGGTTTTAATGAAATTATATGATATATATTATATAATATTTCTAACATAATAATTATATATATACAAAAACACACACACACACACATATACATGTCATTTACATACTTTCTTTCAATACGACAATAAAAACGGAAACAACATTCATGTGTACGTACGACATACCGTCTCCATGAACGATGTATTAAATTTCATAAATATATATTATATAGATTATTATAAGATAAATATACTAGTTATTAATGATATTTATATCATTTTTTACATTTTTTAATCATTAAATAAGTATAAGGACCAATGATATAACAAATTAAGACACATGTGAAAAACAAAGCAAATTTTAACCGAAGTAAAACCTTAAAATATGATGGTTAAAAAGTGGATAATATAAGGTCATAATAAAACCATATGGTATTATATATAATAATATGGTTCTATAAAATATTTATAATAAATTTATATTTATTATACAGGTGGTTTTAACGAGTATGACGTAAGTCAATACATAAGATAAGGGGATTTCATATAACCTTTAATTTTCATGAGATTCATGTTATGTTAACCACACTTATCTTTTGTGTGGTGTACATAATTAACAGTATTTAATTCTAGGTATATTATACTTAAAATTATGGGTATTCACTTGTCCATATCATAATCCTTCTTTCATGGGGTTTAAGTTTTAAAAATTACCAATCGGTAAAAATGTTTTGTCTCAATTTTCCTTCTTTGAGACTCATGTTTTTTATGAACCTATTTTTTTTTCAAGGTGTATATACTTCCATTTTAAATGTTATAACATGAATATTCTTCTTTACATGATATCTTAAGATTCATTCAATGTCCTTTTCTTACATGGAGAGTATGATCCCAAGTTACCGAGTTATAAGAGTTTATTAAGGAAATCTCATTGCTTTTCGAGATTGTTTATGTTTATGCTTCATTTGATGAAATATTATGATCTATATCTCAAGAAAACTAATGATTTTCCTTATCCTCTATTTTTTCAAGATATAATCACGTTTTAGTACTATTTTTCTACCCTTTTGTATTTAATATAATGTTTTTAAGTAAAATCTGACCGTCACTCTCTTCGGTCGGAAATCTATTGTATTTAAAAACCATGTTTTCAAAAATGTTTTTAAAATACCATTGAAGATAATTTTTAAGGAAAAATTATTTTAAAAATGTTTTATTGTTTTCAAATATTCATTTATATGTTTTCAAATATATTTTTAAAGAAAAATGTTTTCAAAAGGTTTTATGTTATAAAAAATTAGTTTTCAAAGAAGAAAGGATATTTTCCCCAAGAAATGTTTTTGAAAGATATTTAAAAATTATTTTCCATCTAAGAAGAAATACGTTGATGTTACTCATTCCCTTATTGGAAATGATCTAAATCTTCCATTCATATCCTTTCTATGAATGGGTTATGCTTAATTTCATGGTCTTTATGAATCCCATTTCCCTTTCATAGGTTATATGTTTATGAAACCCACTTCTTTTCATGGGTTACGCTTTGATGAAATGGTTATGAAACCTATATCTTTTCCATAGGTTTTTATGTGATGAAATGTTAGTGATACCCATTTCATTTCATGGGTTATGATTTGATGTTTATAAAACCTATGTATTTTTATGGTCCATGATATGATGAATGTTTTATTATCTTGTGGAACATGTATGAATGATTTTATTATGATATGGGTGGAACCTATATCTCCCTCTAATGTATTGGGTAATGATGGAGGAATAATGAGTATAAGTGTTATGCATGAACCTGATCACATGTTCACAATGTTATGCATGGACCTGGTTTCATGTCTATAATCTTATGGGTGAACCTAATTACATGTTCACAATGTTATGAGTGAACCTTATTAAATGTTCACAATGTTATGAATATACCTAGTTACATGTCCATAAGTTTATGAGTGGACCTGTTCACATGTTAACAATGTTATGTGTGAACCTAATTACATGTTCAAAATGTTATTAATGGACTTGGGTTCATGTCCATTAGGTAATTTGTAAACGTATTTACATGTTCACAATGTTATGAATGGACTTGGTTTCATGTACGCAAGTTGATGTTGGGGCTTGATTTTATGTCCTTAACTTAATGAGTGAACCGTTTTCTACTTATACATGTTCACAACATTATAAACCAATGTTCATGTCATAAATTCCATGTCTTATTCCTATGTTTTTCTTTCATGATTTATTTTTCTTAATTATCTAATGATCTATGTCTTATAAAATATGAATATTTATCATGATCTCTAATATACAGGGTATGATCTTCAAATGTTATGCTCAAGTTCCATACCCTACTTTTTCACATTATTCTTACACATTTTCTTTATTTACCCTTAATGAGAATCTAAGCTCATCCATTCCTTTTGTTTACTTTCTATAGGTTATAAAGAAAGGATTTAGGTAGATGTACTAAAGGTGATTATATTTATGAAATATGTTGAAGATCTTTCACCATGATAGAATATTTTTTTCCATGTTTCCAAAGACACCAAATTATTATGGTCCTCAGGAATTTATTTTTTCAATGTACTAAATATTTATCTAAAATGATGTAATATCCATGTTTGTTAAGCCTGGGTCTCTATAATTACACACACAAGTATAAATGTATTATTATGTATTAGTTAATATATTAATATCTTGACATATCTATCATGAACATGAGGGGAGTTTGAATATATAACACGTCTGGTCTAATTTTCTATTGAAAGAAAAAGGATATTAAAAGACTAGAATGTTCATACTAAGAGATAGATCTAGAAAGGACTGAATTTATCTTTAATAAAGTCATAGAGTTGTTTAAGAATAATCATTATTAAATATACATTCCTTTTTCTATAATTTAATTTATAAAATACCCCTTGGAGAATTAATTTTGAAATTAATTTTGGGTAGATATGGTAGTAGAACTTCCAGTAGAAAGATCTAGTGGTAGCAGATATAATGGTACCTTCTTGAACTAAAATTGTAATTCATTGGTGTTATATTTGTCTTATAATGGTAGATCTTAGTGGTAGAATGATAAAACACTATTTTATTGAATATTTTATTGATAATAAATGATATAATTTCCTCACATTGTGTTAAATATGTATATTTATAAAATATTTGGTATTAGATCATTCATTTGAATATTTGATGAAAATTCCAGTTTTACCCTTTATAGTTTACTGTAGTATTTCGAATATAAATATTTTTATATTTATTATTTGAAATTGAAATTTTGTAACAGTGTTCCTAGCTTAATTATCTACAACTTTTATTCAGGACACTAGAGCTAAAGAGTTCATTTGGTTGTTGAAATTGGGCCATGAAGTCAAAGTTGGGCTGGGATCGCCAGAATGGAGAAGCTTCTGTATGTCGTCAATAACTCATTCATATGGGCCTGTATTGAGCCCATATTTGGAGAGGAGATAGAAGACACATATCCTCAAATTTTATCCTTCTGGAAGGTCGGCCAATTCACGCGTTTTGGTGGTCAAATGGGCGGTTCAAGTTGGCATAAAATATTTGGCCGAATTTCCACATTCACACTTGAAACCACTTGTAACCTCTCCTCCAATCCCCTCTATAAATTGGAGTTTTTTCTCATTTGGAGGGGTTGGTACGTGCATTGGGAAGTTGAGGGAAGAGGAGAAGTGGATCCACTCCAATTCTCCAACCATTTCAATAAGGGTAGCTCTTGAAGCAAGGATCCCTTCGACGAAGCCTTCTTCTTCTCCTTCATGTTGTAATGATTTTGTTTATGTAATAAACTTCTTTGTTCTTATTTTATTTCTTCTCTTTTATTATGTTTTGTTTAAATTTATTCTTCTCTTAATCTTCCTAATTAGGCTGGAATTCTTGAGTAGAAGCGTTATTGGGTTATACCCATTTTAAACCTTTGCACATGCAAAACGCTTCTACGATGATTACGCCACCCATGGAAGAGTAGTCTTTTAGTAATCGATCTATCTTCTACCCTCTTCATTTAATTATTTTGAATCAATGAGCTACTGTAATTCACTAAATATGATCCATGAATTTTGTTTTTAAATTATAAGAAACTAAGCAAGAAATTGAATAATTTACACAAAAACACGCGAGGTCGGGATTTTGTGTAAATTGTGAGAGCGCGATCTTAATCGGTAATACAAGACCACACGGGATAAATTTGTAGAGTTCAAATATAATCCCTAAAAAAAATTCATCCTCATTTCCAGAATGGATATGTGCCTTAATTTACCACTGACCATAATCTAATCTTAGAACATCAATCAAAGTAGGGTGCTGCGATTGCATGTTCTGAAGTTAGCCTAGGGTTAAATTCACATCATCTTCGTGGTAAAGTTAATTCTCGTAGGGTTCGGGATTTAACAAATTAAGGGATCATAATTAAGTGAATGTTAATTTAAATGATAATGATTAATAATAAAGTTAATAGGTAGAGTTAGATCGATTACGCCTTTTAAATAGATTTCTAAAAAAACATCATCTTGTTGTGACATTTGAATCGAACTTCATTTCAAAACTAAAAACAAAAACAAAAATACAATCTTCTTCCAGCAAACTTATTCTAGATTCATAAACTATAAACAACCACCCCCATCCTTTCAAGTAGTGTTTTTATTCTCTTTTATTTTATTTCTAGAATACCTCTAAAAATTGTTTTAATTCACTTCCTCCTTTGAGAGACGACCTTGGTCAGCCACTCTGCTGCACCTAAGTACCCCAAAATCACACTAATCATTTGAGGGTGCCCACGACAACGCTTTATCAAATTGGCGCCGTTGCCAGGGAGGCAAGTAATTATTTCAACCAATTAGAGGTATTTATTTTATTTTACATTTTATTCTCTTCCTCTCTTCTTTCTTCCGTCTTTACCCAATCTGATTTTTCTTCTTCTTCTTTTATTTTCTTCTACTTCTTTTTGGACCATCAACTCAAACTTCTCATTTTTATTTTACTATGGTCCACTTTCTTTCTTTTCATTTTTATTTGATCTATGACACGAACTAATCCCAAAGATCTCTTAGATCTTGACCCTGAGATTGAACGTAGCCTTAGGGCACGAATCAGACATTCTCAATCTACGGGAAGTTTCAATATTCAACCAGTTGGTGAATTCCTCTCTTCTGGAAACATTGAAATTGGAAGCTATTAAAATTCAAACATAAAATAGGAACCAATGGATAAAAACAATGGAAATGAACTTAATAGAACCATTCGAGAATTGGTTACACCTGATATTAACTATCAACCAAATTGTATTGCATACCCAAATCTCGAATCGGACTTTGAATTGAAATCTGGATTAATTCACCTTCTTCCAAAGTTTCATGGATTATCTGGTGAGGATCCCAACAAACACCTTAAGGAATTTAATGTTGTTTGCTCAACTTTAAAACCGAGAAATGTTTCTGAAGATCAAATTAAATTAAGAGCATTCCCATTCTCACTTGATGGAGCTGCAAAAGATTGGATGTATTATTTGCAACCTGAAGATGTAACATGTTGGAATGATTTGAAACGTCTTTTGTTGCAAAGATTTTTTCCAGCATCAAGGACAACATCCATTCGAAAGGAGATATCGGGGATCAAGAAAGCCCAAGGGGAGTCAATGTATGAGTACTGGGAGAGATTCAAGAAGTTGTGTGCAAGCTGCCCACATCACCAAATCAGTGATCAACTCCTCATTCAGTACTTCTATGAAGGACTCACACCTATAGAGAGAAGCATGGTAGATGCTGCGGCTGGAGGAGCATTGGTGGACAAGACACCAGTAGCTGCACGTGCGTTGATCGACAATATGGCCCAAAACTCCCAACAATTTGGTGATAGAGGTACACCACATGTCAGGGGAGTACATCAGGTAAGTACTTCTTCTCTTGAAAGTCATTTGATTGATACTAAGTTGGAAGAATTGACCACTATGGTGAGGCAAATTACTTTGGCACAAAAGACATCTCTACCCCCTCCTTCAAGGCCTTGTGGTATTTGCACTGAGACAAGCCACCCAACTGACTGTTGACCACAACTCCAAGAAACAGAAGATTGTGCAGCAGTGTTCCCTGGGAGACCATTTCAGCAGCAACAACAACAACCATATCCCCAAAAGAAGTTTGATCCAACATACAACCAAGGGTGGAAAGATCAGTCGGACATGAGGTATGGCTCTGGACAACAATAAAGGCCACCCTTTCAACAAAACTTCCAGCAGCCTCCGCCTTACCAGCAGGGTTTCCAACAACCCCAAAGGAGATTTGAAGCTCAAACATCAACAAGTCAGCAACAAGGGAATCATCAAACGAAGGTAGATTCTAATACTGATGATCTTTTGAAGCAAATTGTTCTTAATCAACAGAATGAGCCGAAGAGTCAAAGTTCGGAGCTGAGGGAGTTGAAGACTCAAATGATCCAGATTGCCACCGCCCTCCATGAACTTGTGAGTAAAAATTCTGGAAATCTACCTTCCCAACCCACTCCAAATCCAAAGGGGAATGTTAGTGCCATCACATTGAGAAGTGGGAAGCAAATGAACGATACATCTGCACCGACCATTCCACCAGGATTCACCTCAACTTCAGAGAAGCCGCATTCCATACCAACTGATGAGCAATCCAAGAAAAAGATAAAGGTAAGAAAAAGATTGATGATGTTCCTCTTAAACCCCTTCCTTTTCCAAACAGGGTTGTTCAAACCAAGAAGATGGCTGAAGAAGCAATGCAAAAGGAGGTTTTGGACACATTCAAGCGTGTGGAGATCAACATTCCTCTACTTGAATCCATTAAGCAAATCCCAAGGTATGACAAATTCTTAAAAGAACTCTGCACCAATCGAAGAGGGCTCAAGGGAAATGAGAGGATCAACCTTGGAAGGAATGTCTCAGCACTCATTTCACCAACTCTAGCAATGCCAAAAAAGTGCAAGGATCCAGGGACATTCACCATCCCATGCACCATAGGGGAGTTGCACTTTTCTGATGCACTTTGTGATTTAGGTGATTCCATAAATGTGATTCCTCACTCTGTATTCTCTTCCTTGCAGGTTGGTGAGTTGAAGCCAACAAGAGTAGTGGTGCAATTGGCGAATAGAGCTACGGCATATCCAGCAGGAGTCCTTGAGGATGTACTTGTCCGGGTAAGAGACATGATCTTTCCAGCGGATTTCTATGTTCTTAACATGGAGGATGATCAGGTAAGTTCTCATGCCCCCATTATCTTAGGTAGGACCTTCCTCAAAACTGCAAAAACTATCATAAATGTCAATGAGGGTACACTTTCCATGGAATTTGGGGATGAAGTTGTGATATTTAATGTTATGGATTCCATGAAGTACCCCTATGAGGACCATTCTGCTTTTGTTATCTCCCATTTTGAACCACCAAATAAAAACTCCATAGAATTTGATTGTCCTATTCTTAGGGAGATTATGAGTATTGGTTCGAGTTTGATGTCTAAGAGCACTTCCGCACATGTTTCTGATACACAATCCTATCTTGGATTTGATTTTGATGTGGATTCATATTCTGATTTTGATCATGTTCACTCTGATTATGAAATGGCTGTTGAGTATGCTGATGGATTTGATGCTTTATTCTATGATTTTGATGATGTCTATTCTGATACTGATGCTCTTTGTGCACATATTTCAGTTCCTTCAATGTCTCCATCCATACTACACCCTCCTTCATTAGAACTCAAGCCATTGCCACCAAATCTGAAATACTCATACTTGTTGAGTGGTGAGAGATTACCTGTTATCATTGCTAACAATATCCGTTTTGAACATGAAGAAAAGCTTTTGAATATTTTGAGGGAGAACATCAGGGCGATTGGGTGGACCTTGCCTGACATATCAGGTATTAGCCCCTCCATTTGAATGCATAGGATTCTCTTGGAGGATGGGGCTAAACCGGTGAGACAAACACAAAGGAGACTCAATGCCACCCTCCTGGAAGTTGTTAAAAAGGAAGTTGAGAAATTGCTCGAGGCAGGTATAATATTTCCCATTTCAGATTCACAGTGGGTAAGTCCTATTCAGGTTGTGCCTAAGAAAAGTGGTGTTACTGTTGTTAAAAATGAGAAAGATGAGTTAGTTCCAATGAGGGTGCAAAATAGTTGGCGTGTGTGTATTGATTATAGGAAACTAAATCAGTCCACTCACAAGGACCATTTCCCCCTCCCATTTATTGATCAGATGCTTGAGAGACTAGCTGGGAAGACACACTATTGTTTCTTGGATGGATTTTCTGGATATTTTCAGGTTCCTATAGCTCCGGAGGACCAGGAGAAGACGACATTCACCTGCCCATTCGGTACCTTTGCCTACCGAAGGATGCCATTTGGACTTTGCAACGCCCCAGGTACCTTCCAGAGATGCATGGTGAGTATTTTTTCTGATTTTATTGAGACCTGCATGGAGGTATTTATGGATGATTTTACAGTGTATGGATCCTCATTTGATGAATGTATAAAGAGTTTGGGAAAGGTGTTGAATTGTTGTATTGAGAAGAATCTGGTCCTGAACTTTGAAAAGTGTCATTTCATGGTAGAGCATGGCATTGTCTTAGGGCATGTAGTGTCCAAACATGGGATAGAGGTTGATAGATCTAAGATAGAAATTATTTCATCCATACCATATCCTTCATGTGTGCGTGATGTTAGATCTTTCCTAGGGCATGCAGGATTTTATCGGCGCTTCATCAAAGATTTTAGTAAGATTTCTCTTCCTATGTCAAGATTACTTCAAAAGGATTCTGATTTTGTGTTTGATGTTTCTTGCAGGAATTCATTCGATGAGCTAAAACAACGTCTGACCACTCCACCTATCATACAGCCCCCACGGTGGGAGATTCCTTTTGAGCTTATGTGTGACGCCTCTAACTTCGCGGTTGGAGCTGTCTTATCCCATAGAGTGGAAGGACGTTCACATGTGATTGCCTATGCATCGAGGACACTAGATTCAGACCAATCAAACTACACTACCACAGAAAAGGAGTTTCTTGCTGTCATATTTGCTTTAGATAAATTCCGTTCATATTTATTGGGCTCTAAAGTAGTTGTTTTTTCTGACCATGCGACTTTGAGGTACCTCCTAAAGAAGCCAGATGCAAAGCCACGACTTATCTGTTGGATGCTCCTTCTTCAAGAGTTTGACCTTGAGATAAAGGACAAGAAGGGGTCAGAGAATTTGGTGGAAGACCACATGAGTAGGCTTACTCACACACTAGAGGGTGACACCTTGGACCAGGTACCACTTCAGGACACTTTCCCCGATGAGAATCTCTATACCATCTCAGGTAAGCATCCTTGGTATGCTGATTTAGTTAATTACATTGTTGGCTCTGAAATCCCAGTAAATTTGAAGAAGCATCAACTCCAAAAATTAAAAAGTGAGTCTAGGTATTATGTGTGGGATGATCCGTACCTCTGGCGCATGTGTAGTGACCAAGTCATTAGGAGGTGTGTTCCCGATCATGAGTTTGAGTCTGTTTTGCATTTCTGTCATACACTTGCTTGTGGTGGACACTTTGGACCCCAACGGACAGCTAGTAAGGTTTTAGACTCTGGATTATATTGGCCTAGCTTGTTTCATGGTGCCCATTTGTTTTGTAAGTCATGCTCTCGTTTCCAACACACTGGGAACATTTCTTGGATACATGAGATGCCCCAACAACCCATACTATTTTGTGAGATTTTTGATGTATGGGGCATCGACTTTATGGGTCCTTTTCCTAGTTCATTTGGATTTTTGTATATTTTGGTTGCTGTTGATTATGTGAGTAAATGGGTGGAGGCCAAGGCCACCAGGACTGACGATTCTCATGTTGTTGTGGACTTTGTCAAAGCACAGATTTTTTACAGGTTTGGAGTACCAAATGCCATCATCAGTGACCAAGGGACACACTTTTGCAATAGGAATTTTGCTTCCCTCCTTCGAAAGTATGGGGTGACACACAAAACATCAACACCATACCACCCCCAAACAAATGGCCAGGCTGAGGTTTCAAATCGTGAGTTGAAACAAATCTTGGAGAAAACCGTGCAGCCAAATAGGAAGGATTGGAGCAAGCGCTTGGATGATGCATTGTGGGCTTATAGGACAGCATACAAGACCCCCATTGGTATGTCCCCATTTCAGATTGTTTTTGGGAAAGCGTGTCATCTCCCCGTGGAAGTCGAGCATCATGCATATTGGGCTATAAAGAAATGTAACATGGATTTGGCCCAAGCTGGAATTCAAAGGAAGTTGCAAATTCAAGAGCTTGAGGAGATTTGACTGTCATCATATGAGAACTCAAGGCTCTAAAAGGAAAGATCAAAAGCATCTCATGACAAAATGATCCAACAAAGGGAGTTTCATGTTAGAGAGAAAGTCCTTCTCTATAGTTCACGACTGAAGTTGATGCCTGGTAAGTTGCGTTCCAGATGGTTAGGTCCTTATATTGTGTCTAATGTTTTTCCTTATGGTGCAGTGGAGATCACAAAAGAGGACACTGGAAGGAGCTTTACAGTCAATGGGCAACGTTTGAAGAGATACATTGAGGGACATCCTACTGATGCAGTGGATTTTATCACACTGCATGACCCCATCATCACTTGATCACATCAGGCTGTTCCTAACCCTTTCACTTTTATATTATTTTTCCTATTTAAAAATTCTGCATTTCATGTGCATATATCATCTCACGGGTTCACATTGAGGACAATGCAATATTTTAAGTGTGGGGGAGGGAACCTTTTAGTTTAGTAATTTCAATTGTTTTCCTGTTTAAAAAAACCAAAAAAAAATTGTGTGTTTTTCAAATTTTGTGTGTTTATTTTACAATTTTATGTGTTTTTTTTAAACATTTTGAGCTAAAATGATTCTCATCACCATTTTTAAATCCATATCAATAAGTGAAACAATTTACCCCTTGAAACTAAGCTTAAATGAATGCTGAAATGACTTTGTTTCAAGTTCAAATATTTAGTAATTTCATGAAAAGTACGCTGAATTTTGAATCCCATGCCAATCTCACTGTCTTTATATTTGAAATCACTTTCCTGTGAGGCTTCTAAACCATTATTTTCATATTCTTTACATTCACCTCATTTCTTGAGAGAACCAAACCATGCTTGATTTAACCAGAATTTGATCTATTCCTATCAAAACTTGAGGGTTTGAGGTACATATGTTTAAATGATTGAGGCATTTGTTTGGTATTAAAGCCCCTATTTCAAAGAATCCTTTTTTTATAATGGCCTACCTTGAATATTTAATCCTTGTAGCCCTTAGAATCCATGCACAACCTGTTAGGTTAAGCCACATTACAAGCCAATTTTTCCTATCCAACCAACTCTTGAAGTGAAATTGCATAATCTAGTTGAGCTTAAGTGTGGGGGAAGTTGTCTTGGGTTTTTCCACCACATTCTGTGACACTTTGGGTGGAAAATTAAATTATGAAGAGATGTGTTTGCTGCTAAAGAAAGTCATTATATTGAAAGCTGTGCCTTTTTTGGAGCTTTCATGACAAGTGAAGCTGTGCCTTTTTCTGGAGCTTCTAATTGAGGTGGAAAGTTGTGCCCATATGGAGCTTTCAAGAAAATCATGTTTGAGAAGATTGACATTTTTTATGATGAAATGATGAATGGTGTAAACCTTTCATGACTTTTCATGATGATGGAGCTGAATTGATACTATGGGGATTGAAGAGAAGACCATATTTAAGTGAAAATTAGATTAATGCAATTTTTCTTCAAAAGAGTCAAGCCCTCCTCATTCAGCCTCAGAGTTTTTCACATCTTAATCCTACCAACCGAAAGCCACAGAACAACCCTGAAAAGTCCTCATGATAAACATATGTCCTTGACTTACATCGGGTAGCGATGTAGGAATCTATCAAGCCTATGGTGACCCTTGTATGAGTTTGGATGAGAAAGACATTGCAAAAAAAAATTGATATTTGAGTGATGAGACAAAATTCAAGCGAGGTAAGTGTTTTGTGCATGGGCGGATAAATGAAGTGGAAATATATTGAATGATATAAATGAAGAACTTGAAATAAGGTTTTTTATGAGGCATGATATCTTTTTATTCTTGGTGTGAAATTGATTGATCTTAAGGATATGTGTTTTAAAATTGGTTTTGATTTGATATTGATGTTTACTTGATATGAGGTTTTGCCCAGGTGTGCAAAAGGGTAAGTGTGGGGGAGTTGATAAAACACTATTTTATTGAATATTTTATTGATAATAAATGATATAATTTCCTCACATTGTGTTAAATATGTTTATTTATAAAATATTTGGGATTAGATCATTCATTTGAATATTTGATGAAAATTCCAGTTTTACCCTTTATAGTTCACTGTAGTATTTCGAATATAAATATTTTTATATTTATTATTTGAAATTTAAATTTTGTAACAGTGTTCCTAACTTAATTATCTACAACTTTTATTCAGGACACTAGAGCTAAAGAGTTCATTTGTTTGTTGAAATTGGGCCATGAAGTCAAAGTTGGGCTGGGCTCTCCAGAATGGAGAAGATTCTGTATTTAGGCCATAACTCCTTCATATGGTCCTTTATTGAGCCCAAATTTGGAGAGGAGATAGAAGACACATATCCGCACATTTGATCCTTCTGTAAGGCCGGCCAATTCACGCGTTTTGGTGGTCAAATGGGCGGTGCAAGTTGGAATAAAATATTTGGCCGAATTTCCACATTCACACTTGAAACCACTTGTAACCTCTCCTCCCCTCCTCTCTATAAATTGGAGTTTTTTCTCATTTGGAGGAGTTGGGACGTGCATTGGGAAGTTGAGGGCAGAGGAGAAGTGGATCCACTCCAATTCTCCAACCATTTTAATAAGGGTAGCTCTTGAAGCAAGGATCCCTTCGACGAAGCCTTCTTCTTCTCCTTCATGTTGTAATGCTTTTGTTTATGTAATAAACTTCTTTGTTCTTCTTTTATTTCTTCTCTTTTCTTCTATTTTGTTTAAATTTATTCTTCTCTTAATCTTCCTAATTGGGCTGGAATTATTGAGTAGAAGCGTTATTGGGTTATACCCATTTTAAACCTTTGCACATGCAAAACGCTTATACGATGATTACGCCACCCATGGAAGAGTAATCTTTTAGTAATCGATCTATCTTCTACCCTATTCATTTAATTATTTTGAATCAATGAGCTACTGTAATTAAATTAATATGATCCATGAATTGTGTTTTTAAATTGTAAGAAACTAAGCAAGCAATTGAATAATTTACACAAAAACACGCGAGGTCGGGATTTTGTGTAAATTGTGAGAGCGCGATCTTAATCGGTAATACAAGACCACACGGGATAAATTTGTAGAGTTCAAATATAATCCCTAAACAAAATTCATCCTCATTTCCAGAATGGATATGTGCCTTAATTTACCACTGACCATAAGCTAATCTTAGAACATCAATCAAAGTAGGGTGCTGCGATTGCATGTTCTGAAGTTAGCCTAGGGTTAAATTCACATCATCTTCGTGGTAAAGTTAATTCTCGTAGGGTTCGGGATTTAACAAATTAAGGGATCATAATTAAGTGAATGTTAATTTAAATGATAATGATTAATAATAAAGTGAAGAGGTAGAGTTAGATCGATTACGCCTTTTAAATATATTTCTAAAAAAAACATCATCTTATTGTGTCATTTGAATCGAACTTCATTTCAAAACTAAAAACAAAAAAAATACAATCTTCTTCCAACAAACTTCTTCTAGATTCATAAACTATAAACAACCACCCCCATCCTTTCAAGTAGTGTTTTTATTCTCTTTTATTTTATTTCTATAATACCTCTAAAAATTGTTTTAATTCACTTCCTCCTTTGAGAGACGACCTTGGTCAGCCACTCTGCTGCACCTAAGTACCCCAAAATCACACTAATCATTTGAGGGCGCCCACGACAGCGCTTTATCATAGAACAACCTAGAGGTAACATCAATCAGTAAAATAGTGGTAGCTTCACTGGATGGCAGCATCACTTAGTGAACTAGCAGTAGCTTCACTAGATGATAGAATCACTTCAACAGTAGATTCTCTTAGTGGTAGTAGTAGATTTTTTTTGGTGGTATCTCTATTGAATTTTAGAAACATTTGGAAGTAGAAACACTGAAATGGAGGTAGCACTGAGCGATAGTAGCATTTTCTGGTGGTAGATATACTTGGAAGTGATGGTATCTCAATTGGATGATAGAATAACTTGATGGTAGATCCTGGAGGTTGTAGATTTGAACTAGCAGTAGCATATTGACCAGAAGGTATATTGGAGTAGTATCTTGCTTCAATTTATGATAGCTCATTTCTACTAACGGTAGATGGTGATGGAAGATCAATACTTATACATTTTTTTTGTCCATAATAAAGTTAACTACCATTAGACATTAAATTAATTAAAGAAATAACAAACATGATCTGTGCTCATTAAAATAAGGAGGTTCTTGGAGTAAACCAATAATCTCCCATTTTTGATAATAAAAAATCATGGCATTCATAACCATACCAAAAAAATTTAAACATATTTATGAAATAAATGATAGAAGAATAAAATGAATACAATATTCTTAGTTAATAAAAGTCTATATGTGATATTCTACTCCCCCTTTTGGGATTTTAAAAAAGATATAAAGAATATGAAAGAAAATAAAGACATAAGTATACATAAAAAGAGAGATATCATTATATATTAATGTCAAAATATTATATTAGATGTGGGAATACAAGAAACAAATCCCTATCAAAACCTAATGAGAGATTGATAAAGTATCCTCAGCCCCACTAGAGGAAGGATCCACTAGGTCCTAGAAATTTTCAACAACAAGATGGGAAGGAGGCATAGGAGGCCAAAATACTATAAAAGATGCAATCAGCCTGAGCTGCCTCATAAGTTCAATTGGGGTAAGTCCAAATGGACTAATTGCAATGAAAGTTGTCTATATGGGTGCAGATAAAGGTGTATAAAGGGATATAGTTAAAGTAATAGTAGAAAGTGTAATGATAACAATCATAGTAGTATAAAAAAATGGTTTCATAAACTCCATAAACCAAGTGATCAACCTACCACCATAATCCATAGACTTGAAGAATTATGACTTCTCTTCCATTAATACCTTGAGCAGGGGTTCCAAAGACTTCAAATGTGTCATTTTCTCCTTAAAGGCCCTAGTTATTAGAGGCACTCTTAGATTCTCATCTAAGAACCTAAAGTGATAATTAAGATCATTATTTATATAAATCCTTGAGAGATAATACTTAATAGATTTAGTTATTATTTACTTATCACTTATAGCCTCATTTAAGCACTCTCAACCAACTTATAAATGTGATCACCATGATATTTAAACTAGAATAGATCAAACTGATGAGAAGTAGAGAGATCACCCATCACATCTTACAACTATTCTCTCACTATGGATCTAATCAACTTAGAATCAATTGAAGCAGGAGAAGAGGGAGGTAGATCTCTAGAAGAAGAAGATCTAGGAGTATAAAAAGTCTCAATCCTTAATATAAGAGAGTTATATCTCATTGTAAATCTAGAAATCATGTATTTCATAAAATATTGAATGAAATCCATCTGTTCCACCAACCAATTATTCTAAATTTTCATTTTTCCTATATTTAAGAGCATTTTGGGTTGGATATGAGAAATGACTAAATAAAAAAATCATCTAGGTGTTAACTTCATTGATCGTTGTTTATTGAACTAAAGAGGATTGAAGCATCCACTAGGATCTTTTAACAAACAAAACTTAAAAGGATTTTAATATTATATTTGTTCAAATAACTAGTTTGAGGAGGAGAAGGAAGTGGAGGAGGGGAATTACTCTCCTGAATGTGCACTATAACATCTTTATGACTAGTCTCCACATTATAACTACCAGGTGGAAATGATTTTAAACATTTTTCCTCATCAATTATTTCAAATAGGGATCCATTAGGATCTCCCTAGGAAACTAATATGAATGGTCCACCATGATTTGGAGGAATTCCCTCATCATCACCATCATCATATGATTCAAAATAATCCAACCTAAGCTTAGTCAATTCTGGGGATTTATACTCCTTAGATGGTGCTCCATCCCAATCTCTGTATAAGAAAAATGGATCAACTCCTCTTTCAAACACCTGATCCTCACCATCATCACTCACTATGCTCTGAGTCATCAGATATCTTAACACCATTTTTAGGACTTTAATAAGTAGATATCTCAAGATGATCATCACTAGAAACTTATGTATCTTCTTATTCACTTCATTTTTTCAAAAATATTTCATTGGTAGGAAGGGAATTAGAAGGTATTAGATATCTATTAGATGAATTTAGGCTTTTAAAAAAATATAGATCACTCACCTCTCCCATTGAAATAGGTCCAAAATCCTCTTCATTATTTGTATCTTCTTCTAATTCAACTCTAACTCTAAAAAAATACTTATCTTCTTCATCTGAGGAATATTCTTCTACCTCATCTAGATCTAAGCTAGGGTCAACCAAATATTTTGGTCCATAAGGGTTTTATTTTTTCTTTCTACCACACCATTATGGTGTGGGGTCCTATAAGCAGAAAAATTGTGACTATATCCATGTTTTGAGAATAATGATTCAAAATATTGATTTTTAATCTCACACCCATGATAAATTCTTAAGGTATTAAGTCCATGTTCACTAACATTTTATATAGATTTAGAATATTTTAAAAAAAGGAAAGAGATTCACTTTTATGACAAAAGAAAAATAACCATGCATATCTTGAATAATCATCTACTATAACACATGCATAATGTTTTGTATTATAAATTAGAAATCTTGAGGGTCTAAAAAAATCCATGTCAGCTAAATCTAAAGGTTGAGAAGTTGAAACTTCTTTCTTTGGTTTGAAAGAATTTTTTTTGTACTTTCCCTTTTGACATGGAATACATACTTTTTTTGTTGGGAATTCTAGTTTAGGTAGATCCTTGACCAATCCTTTTATAGTTATCTTACTAAGGGAGTGTATATTTCAATGGTATACTCTCCTATTCCAAATCTAAGAATATTTTTGAAAGGAACTTAAATAAGAAATATTATGAGAAAATAAATAAAAAAATATACAACATAAACATTATCATTTCTTATAATAGTAAAAATTTAAAAGTGTTTATAATCATAAAATTTTAAAGAATTAAATTCAAAATTAACATGGTAACCATAATTACATAGGTGTGATATGATAAGAAAATTATATTTTAGTCCATGAACAAATAAATCTCTTGAAATTAAAACAGTACCAGAGTTATAAATTTAACTAACTCCAATAATTTTTTTCCTTTGGAATTGTCCCCAAAAGTGACATGTCCACCATAAACTTTGATTAAATTCTTTATGCTTGAGTACCTCCAATCATGTGCATGAAATATCAACTATCTTGATACCATAACTTCTTACTAGTACTTTTCAAGAAGGTTTTCTAAAACAAAGTTTAAGCGAGAAATTATTTTAGTAACCATATTTTTTTAGGTCCAAAAAAGTTAGTAATAAGATATTTAAGAATCCATAACTGTTTAACTAGTTTCCTATAAGTATTACATAGAATTTAAAAAATAAAAACTTTAATAGGTCCATATGAGTAAGATGTGTTTACGGATATGATAGAATAATAACTTGGGATGAATTTATTTTTGTAAATAATTTTCTATCTAGGTTGGTAACCAATTCATGTAGCATATTTAGGAGTAGTTTTTTACCAATAATTTGGGTTAGAGTTTTTATATCATTAGTGAATCTCTCCAGACCATTTTTCAATTTATCATTAGATAGTTTAATCTCATCTTTTTATTTTAACAACTGGTCCTTATTATATTTTTCTATAGAAAATTCATTTTTAAAGTGGGAAATAAAAGCATGATGCTTATTTAAACTTTTATATTTATCCTTTAGTTCATTGAATTTATCTTACACTATATTAAAATGTTAAAATAAATCATCACTGGACATATTTTCTTCATCATTATCATTTTCAAAAATATTTGGAATATGTTCAGGAGATGTAAGAAAACAAATTTTGTACCTTAGATGTGTTTTCCATGAAACACATATTGGACCAATCATTTTTATCTTCTCTACTTGAATCTGATTCACTAGAGATTTCTTTATAGGCACTCCTTGTGGATTTCATATCCTTTTTATATATTTTTCCCTTTTTCCTCATAATGTTTCTTATATTTGAGCTTAATATAATCCGATTTGATGTTTCATTTTATTTTACACTCATTACAAGTTATTTACTTTGTGGAATCATCCTTTTTCCAATATTTTATCCAATTTCATATATTATCATAATTACCTCTATAATTAGATTTCTCAAAGAATTTTATTTTCATTTAGAACTTTTTTAATCATCTGGATAGATGAGCCATTTCCTCACCATTGTCTGAGGATGAATAATCATCACTTGAACTCTCAACTTTGATCTTCTCTTTCTGTTTTGAGTTAGAAGACTTGAAGGATACTGACTTCATTTTGGATTTTTCATCCTCTTCCTTGTTCAATTGAAGTTATTATTCATATATCATGAGTTTTCCAATGAGTTACTTCATTGTAAACTTACTAATGTCACATGATTCTCTAATAGAAATAAAGGTTCCTCTCTATTTATCAGGTAGTCATCTTAAAAGTCACATCGTTTGATCTTTTTTAGTAATTTGATTTCCTAGTTAATGTATGGTGTTCACGATTTCATTAAACCCGATATAAATGTCAGAAATGGATTCATATGGATTCATATTAGTAGTATCATATTTAATAGTATATATATTTAAGCACATTTATTTAAAATTGAAAGTTTCTTCATGTGATATAGAAAGAGTATCCCAAATTTTAAAAGAAACCGAACATGATGATATTCTATTTAATTAATCTTCTACAAAAGAATAATAAAATTCATTCATATATTTATTGTTATAATCATAGGTAAATTGAGAGGGATCACTCTAATTATCCCGAGTAGATTTAGGTTTTTTATATTCATCTTTAACAACAGTCCAAACATCAACTCCCATACTATATAAATGAATCTTCATTTTTATTTTCCATTGAGAACATTTTTTCCATTAAAATAAGGATTATGATTAGTGGTAGTTCCTTCTTGTATATGATTATCCATAAAGATAAAAATTTAGATCTAATATAAATTTAATATATTTTGAAAAAACTAGATCACAGTAAAAAGATATTTAGAAACGCTCTGATACAAAATGTTTATCCCAGTGGAACACTCAATAGGGGGTTAATTCAGTTTCAAATTAAATCTTCTTTTAAAATTATTTAAAAACAAAAATCCCCTAATTTTATAAAAACATCCCAGTTAACTAAAATTGTAGATTTATATAATCTTTTCTTTAAAAATGGTTCTCAATAGTCTGATTAAAACTTAGTTAAAATGATTTTATAAAAACTATTTTAACTTTTGAAAAAAAAAAATACTAGAACTAGAAACAATATATAAAACACAAGATAAATATAACTATAAAAGTAATTTTTTAAAATAATTTATTATAAAGAAACTATTTTGGTTTAAAAACAAATCACAATGGAATTTAAACAAGTGGTTCAGTTTCAAGCTAAAACTTAATCCCCTCTACTTGGAAATCACCCACCTCCAAGCAGTTTATTATACAATAAAATGATCTACAAACTGGATTGTGTTTTATAAACAACTATACTTTGATAGTCTTGGAAATAAAAAATACTCTTTTATTTTACAAACAATTATACTCAGACATTCTAGGCAATACAAAAGCCTCTTCCATAGTTCTATGTGGGATAACAACTAGTACATGTCACACACAACCACTTTGATAATTATACATGGGAGTAAAAATGAAAATATTTATAAGAGAGTGTCTATAACTCTCCAGTTTAGTAAAAGATTCTATGTTTATAGATAAATAGGGTAAACAAAGCATAACTCATAAAACATGATAAAGTAAAAAGACCGATAAATGAGAGATGATAAAATTCAGTGCTTCTCAATCTGATCAACTTAGGTTATTCATATGTGTTTTAAAGTCTCCTTGTGATGAATCAACTAAGTTTTCATAGAAGTGTAGGACAACGGAGTGTTGTGGAAGTTTGAAAAATCCTTTGTTCTTGGTCAGCCAATTGGGAAGAGTTCTTTCACACACAAGTATAAAGATCATACTTAGAAATCTTCTGATGATTAGAGTATAGATATCAGACTCAAAAATTGTTTGATAAATCAGAGTTACAAAACAAACTTACAAATAGTCTGGTTAAAAATATATTATAAATATTTGGTAAAAAATAATTTCTAATATAAATTGCATAGTGGAATATAAAACTTGTTAAAATAAGTAATATAAAAGCTTACAATAAATTAAGAACAACTTATAAGATTTATAAAAGTTATTCTACTCTTTAACCATAAGAGTTAAGGAATTCAAAAATCCTGACATAAGATAGCCATAGTTTTCAACCAAACATTAAGTTATATATTTTCGTACTAGGAAATACCTCAATATGAATACCAGAATAACTATATCTTCCAAAATATTAGAAACCCTCAATCAGCCTAATCAACATCAACTATCTTCATATCCATTGAATCCCTCAATCTAAACGTTTATTGAAATAAATTAATACAAAAGAAAAAATATCCTAAGTAATTTACAACCCTTACATGGATTCCTTAAAAAAACTCTTTAAGGATTTACAATGAATAATAATGAGATGTTGAGGCAAAGTGAATCTCATATATGTTGTTTTGGAAATGCATTATCTCCCATCTACAAATATGTACTTATATTTATAGGAATCCCTCCAAAATTCTTTTTTTCATGAATCTTGGAGTTGGTTGAAATGGCCTAGGATGATCTTCACTTGGGATGTAAACAAGATTTATACATCTGATATCATTTTTATAAAACCATTATAATGCTGTAATAAATACTGTCTAATAAAAATAATTCTAACAATCTGATTATAAAATTTTAGCATTATAATAGACCATACTATTATCATTCCAATGAATTGAAATATGGTCAGTCCGATGGATATGACTTCAGTTAGTCCGATGGATAGAACATTAGTCAATTTTATGGAAAAGACGCTAGTCAGTTCGATGAACCAGACTATTAGTTAGTTTGATGTATCGGATTTTGAGAATATAAAGTTTATATTCGTTTAGATAAGAACTATTTCTATGTTTGGTAGAAAATATATTTTCTACAAAAAAATTCTAAAATAAATGGGACATACAAAGTTAGTAAAAAAAGGTTTTAAGAAAGTGTTTGTGATTTACAAACTAAATAAAGGAAAAGTATAAATTATAACCTTTTAAATAAAAAATCATTCCCTTTTTGAAAAACACAAAACACAACACTTAAAATGAAAAAATATTAACTTTGAAAAACTTAAAAACCTTTGTTCGTTTAATAACTTCAAAGAAATTATTCATAAGAAATATCTCCCCTTTTATCATCTTAACTCCCCTATCTTGATAATATTCATTTTCTTTAATATTCTTAATTTGATAGTAAAAAAATTATTACTTTTTGAGAATAAAAATAAAATATCCATTATCAGATTCTCCCAGTCAATAAATTTTTCCCATTTTAATAAATTTTACCCCTTTTCAATTTTTCAAAAATAAATAGGGGAAGAAACATATTTTTCTAAAATGTTAAAAAGTATAATACAAAACAATTATGTTTGAATAAAAATTCATCCAAGATAAAAAGAAAGAACATTCGTCCAAGTGAATTTGGTAAAAATTCTAGCAAAACGTATTTGGATAATAATTCATTCAAATGGAATATCATTCAAAAATTTTGATTGGTATAAATACATCAAGAGTTCAGAAAGAAAAATTTCATTATTTATTGTAAAGATTCTTAAAAATAGATTTTATCTTCAGAAAATCCTTCTGATTCTTCTTAGTGTATGCAACTTTAGACTCGATCTTTGCTATTTTTTCTTCCATTACTGAGAACTTTTGATTCTATAATTTCAAACTAATTACCTCATATTCAAGAAAACTGATCTTTTTGTTTTCTTCCTTCACCCTCTAGAAGTATTCTTCAAAGGATAATATTCTAGTATTATCATATTTTATCTTTTGAATCCATTCTTTTAGTTCATATATTTCTTGATTTTGAGAGTCCAATAAATCTTTAAACTGTTCCAAAAATTTCATTCTATCAGAAACATATCATGATAAATTCTCAAAATACTCAATAATATCAAACTATACTTTCTTAACTTTTAGAAAATGTTCATCATGATCTTTCAAATATATATATTGTGGGGAAAAAATCCCTCAATGTAACATTGACACATTTTTGAGGTGATTGTGTTTGTTGACAAAGCGAGTTTGTTTGTTGACAAAGAGTGTTTCCATGGTAAGTTGTCGAGTTCCATAGATATTTTTGAAAACATATGTTGATAAAGAACCATGAAAATTGAATAGATGATCTGGAGGCAGTAAAAAAAGAATATATACAAGGTGGCACCATTTTCTAGTGTTTGCCAAATTTTTGGCTTCAAAATCGACAAATGGAGAAAAGTGTTTTTGGAAAAGGGACTTGTATGCGAGTTTCTTGGAGGCTTGGAAAGTTGTGAGCCATATGTTTTTCAAGATCATAACATCAAAATATTAAAAAGGAAAAAGGGTCACCAAAGTTTTGGTTTGGGCACACAAGGTGATAAGGGAGACAATGGCTCATGCGGGTAGACTTGCGCGTCAGGAGGAAACTTGCGCGCGACACTTAGGGTGCCAAAAAACCCCTACTCATTTTGCATGAAGATCAAAACTTAGAGAAAATTAGAGCTCTAGCCACATAGGTAGTTTGGGCACACAAGTGGTGGTTTGGGTGCGCAAGTATAAAGTTATTCATAAGTTGTGCACCAGTTGATAGTTGCACGCCAATATTGGTTTGGGCATAAAAGGGTGTGAGTCACAAAGTTTGGAGTTAAAGAAGGGAGTGTCATGAAAGTTTTTAGGTTACACTTGCATGCCAGACATGGAGAAGCGTTCCAGTCATTCTAGGGTTGCGTGACAGTTGGAAGATTTCCCCGTACACCTGTGGTAAAGTTTTATTCATCAGTGGATGAAAGTGGAACTTAAACAGATCATCTATATATGAAGGAAGATGAATTCATTTTTGATAATTAAGGGACCTATAATTATTTAAACTATGAGTGGATATTTTGAAGAAGTAGTGAGCACACTTAAGTTGAGAGAGTAATGATATTTCATATTGTGAATGGTTGTAAACCAGGAGGGACAGTGAGACCGCTCTGAATATTGTAAACAATAGTGCACTTGTAGTGGATTTGGTACATTGTCACATCACCGGTGTATTCTCCTGGGATGTATCCCATTGAGGGAAAAAAGTAAAAATTATTGTGTCCTATGCATGATTTAAATTTTGTTTATACTTTTCTAGAGGAGAGAGATAGGGAAGAGAGTTTTTATTAACAACAAAACAAGACCCAAATAGGCAGAGGTTTAAATCTATCATACCCTGATTCACCCCCCTCTCAGGGTATTTGGCCTTATGGGGATAACCCATATAATTTTCTTGACCATTTTACCATTTGATTAAATATCCTTTTCCGTGCCTTTGAATTATGTTTGAAATAATTTATCCCAGCTTTATTTTGAATAAGGGTTTTAGTAAAAAATTTCAAAGACTGAAATTTCTCATTCAGACTATTTTGAACTTTCTTACATTGAGATTCAATATTCAAAAGATACAACATTGAATCTATAATTTGTTTCCGATTTTGGAAAATATAGTTGATTATTTTATGATATTTAGTAACTGATATATTAGATGAATCTGATGAATCTTCAGAAATATGTTGGTGAGATAGTCCCACATTTCTGTTTTATTTACACTTCTTATTCACATCATCTAAAACTCTTACCACATCAAAATATCTATCGATATCTAGTTTTTCTGATATTTTGGTATGGGAATATTTTTCTTCTTATTTTTCATGTGATGATGATTGTTCATTCATAGAAATATCTAAAATATTATTCTTATTATATCAAGTTGATAAAGATGCAGAGGATGAAGATGACCCAAAGAGTAACTACCTCTTGTCCTTTTATCTTCTTTTCTGGTATTTAGAACTAATTTTTTTTAACTTCCTTTTTAATTGACTTATTGACTAATTTTTGAACTGATTTCTCAACTGAATTTTCAACTTGGGTTTCAAATTCAACTTTGTTTTTCTTACCCTTTTGAACAATAATCGAAACAATATACATTTCCAAAAAATATAATTCTATTAGTGTCAATGGATGTGGAGAAGTCTAATCAGAAATAAAATGTGTTTTGAAACTAGAAACTAGTTGAACAACTGATAATGGTGAAATTGACAAAGGTAGATTGGACAATTCTTTTTCTACTCCTTTAATTAAGATTTCCATCACCATTTCTTCAAAAATTATTTTATTATATATTTTATTTTCCTGTACCTCTTTCATTGCCTCAACTATTTTCATTTTCAAATATAAATCTTTACATTTATTGGGTCCAAAATTTGGACCTCTTGGATTTTTATGATCCTTATGCGACATCAATTTTTTTAAGTCCTCATTAGACAATGCTTTAGATTTATTTTGAATCTTAGGAGGATCTTAATTTACTTTCCTTTTCTATTTTATTAATTCTTTCTATTTTACAACTACAACATCAGATGCTACCTTTTCCTATTTATCAACAAAAGTTTTCAACTTTAGATTGAAAACCAACTTCATCCTTGCCATGGTTTCTTCTCTAATCAGTGAAACCATTTCTAGAACTGCATAAGGATGATTATTTATTTGAAAAAATTCCATACAATTAAGAAATATTTTATTTATGAAACATGGAAACATAAGGTTACTAGAATTCATGGAGGTTTTCTTTATTTCTTCAATTGAGAGAAACAAAAACTTGATTAGGTTTATCTTCTTCAAATTGATAAGTAAATACAATATGAAGATGTCAAGTACGTTCAGTGTATCCCTATCTACTTTTCTCGAAACTAGATAGCCTTGCATCTACAAAGTAACAAACCTTGAATCTAGAGTCAGATGATATAACTTTATTAATTTCTTATAAGAAAACAAATTTGATTCATCTTTGGCTTTTTTAAAGGAACATAGCTTCTCCAGAAGCTTTTGGAATGAATGATAATCCTCTTCTACTAAATAAAAATTAACTAAATCAACCACTTCATAAATATTTAATTTTAAAATATCACCAAAAAAATTGAAAACTATCACATCCAAATCATCTTGCATACTGAATTATACTGAATAATATAATTCTCTAAAAATTTTCAAATAATGAAAATCAAAATAATCTTTTTCTACACGTATCTTTTCCCATCCTTTAAATTTTATAACTTGTTTCAAAGGTGAATCATATTTATTATACCATGATTTATCGATTAATCATTCCTTTACAAATTCTTTATTTGAAATTTTTTTAATAGATACCATCATAATGAGACTGATGCTAAGAATAAAAAATAGGACTATTGTTAAACTTTACGAACTAATCTTAAAAAGGAGAGCCAAGAGTTGATAGAAAAATCTGAGAACCGAAAATATTATGTATTTATGGATCTCCATGCCTTTTCCATTTTTTAGAACCCCACTAATGACATGGTCCTTGTTCTCACACCATGGTGTCTTCCTAAAACTCCAGAATTTATCTTAACCTTCTAAAATAAATTCTAGACTTTTAATTTCAGAACATCCAATTCCAAAATAACTTAATTTTCGAAACACATAAAAATATTCTTCCAAATATTCAATAATTCCAAACTATTTTCTAGATCTTTTCTATCACCTCTTCAAGATTAACATTTTTACTAACTTTCAGAACATATTCCCTTCAACTTATGGTCCAATTTCACTTCCATAACAAAAAGTTACTTTTTCTAGAATAATTTTCATAACATCCTCAACTCATCTTTTTGAACAACATACTTCTTTTCTTGATTAAAAATCTAACATTGATAGTAAAATTATGTTGACAATAAATCCAACAAAAATTCTAATCTTTAATCGATTACTAATAATCCCACCCTTTGGATTTTTTGTTAGCACTATGACAAATCCAATTACAGCCAAACATCATGATACCAATCATATACTTCATAAGATCCATGATGTTCTCTTCTCCTTCTTAATACTAACTCTTCATATTCATGGTGTTTTGAATTAGATAAATTTTAGATTAATGATACCTTATTCTCCCATTTGACTTCAAATCCAAAGTATATATTCAATAAAAAACTAACAAATGAATAATATTTGTAAAAACTTAACATTGAGTATCAAGGTAAATACCACTTGTTATCACATACCCTATCTTTTTGATGTAAAAAACAAAAGATCTAATTTTTTGATACCTCTCATAAGGTTCTTAGAAAAAACACATGATACCACTTATTTCCACTTATATTCATGATGTTTCTACTTATAATATTTCTAAAAATAACAAATGATACTAATCAATACCAATGTTTGTATGAAAGTATTCTCCTTTATCTATGATGACCATATGTGTATCATCAATAAATCCTATCCCCCTTTTTCAATATAGCCCTTTCATAAAATTAGATAGAATAGGATACCCCTCTTTCAATACACTCCAAGACTACTATTATTTCTAGATAAATCTTCACTTATTTACCACAATTCCATATTTTACTTTTAAGCTCAAGAAACTCTTCCAACTAAGGCTGCATACTCAATGATTTTAATTAAGTGACCTAACCTCTTAAAAATTATCTATAAAAAAACCTCAAAGTCTATTGAATTGTAATTCAGTGTGGGAAATAATATATTAAGCTAATAACACCACTGATTTCAATTTTAATCACCTACTTCCATATGTTATAAGCAATCAAAAAATTAAAATTCTTCCAAGGAACTCCTCCTATGATCTCAACCAATAATTCAAAATACAACTAATGAATAAAACATGAATTACACAGTGTGTGGGTCATACAAAATTTCTTATTTAAAGCTTAAATATAGACATCATTTGAACACTAAATTGTAAAAAAAGTATTCTTTCATCCATTGGGAATATTTCCTTAGTTGATGGGGAAACCAATTTTGGATATTCATATTCAAAATCCCATGAATTTTTTAGATTCATAACAGAATATAGAATTTATACTCAACATGAGATTCATCAATATATGAAAACCTTTTACATCCTTAAAAAAAATCAGATGATATCACTTGTTTGATCACAACAAATAAATCATGAAAACTCATTTTGTTACTGATTCTCTATCATGGCGTCTTCTTCCATATTCAATGTCTAATGGAAATATATTATCTTAGCACCAAAACCAAAAATGGACATTTATATCAACTGGTATGTGGATTTTAATTTCTTAGATGCATATTTTCGATCTAATTTACTTGAAAATATAGATTCAACATGATACCAGTTGCACTGTTCCAATATTAATTGGGAATTCGGTGCAAGCCTCAATACATTTTTCATCTTTTTTTATAATATTACCATGAATCACATCTCCATTGAAACCTATATTTCTTCAATAATAGTTATATCATTTAATTATATGAGGATAGGGGACCACCCATTTCTTTATGTTGAGGAAGATAACGAGTCACTATAAACCACTACATTTCCTTTATCATTTAATCTGGAATCCTTCTTAAGATCTGAAATGGTTTTGAAATAATTCCACTTCTCTTCAATTTAGTAAGTCTAGTTCTTTTATTCATAGATCAAATCATAACCTTTTCCTATATGAGTAATATTCTCAACAAGGATATCTTAACATATCATTGGTTAGAATTTTATTTTCCAAAACTTCTTGCTACCTTGTTTATCCCTCATAGAATTATTAGCTTTCAGAACCCATACTTTTTTGAGGATATTTCATTCACATGAGAATATTTTAGAGTCCTTTAACTTTTACAAATATTCTTCTTATATTTATAATAAACCTTAAAAAAAAACAAATTTGGAAATCCTCTTCAAATCAGTTTTAGTATGATGATATTCTTTTGCCAACCCATGAAATTTGTCGGTTTGAAAGGAATGCTCAGGGGGGGGATTGAGCTTCCAATATAAAAAATTTCTAGTTTGAAAATTTTAAATTTAAAATATCCTGAATTTTAATACCAACCCAATTTAAAAATATAATAGGTATATATAATTTGGTACTTTTAAGTAATTTCTCAAAGGCATGATCAATAACCTGTTAAAACAATTGACATCACTTTAACTTTTAAATTTTTTTTAATCATAACAAACATAATATATATATAAATTATAAATGCAAACTATCAGAGTTTATTTTATGAAACACAATTAGAAAATATTTAGTAAAAAAAAGTAAAATAATAACACAAAATTAAATATAAAAAAGTGGTTAGCTCCAATATGGAGCTTATTCCTCTCCACTTGATAGTAATCCACTAACAAGAAGATTATTAAATCAAATAAATAGACCCACAACCTAAATCATATTTTACATAAAAAACTACACACATGGATGTCTAGGCTATACCAAGCCTCTTCCATAGTTATACATGGGATAAAAGATGTAAAGAAATAAAGTAAGGAGTATCAAATTACTCCTATTTATAGCACAAGAGAAGTGTTATGTAAATGTACATGAAACACAAGAAAAACTCAATATATAAAAGAAACAGGGAGATTAAATAGATTGTGATAATTTTGATGTAGCTTAATCTTTGATCAACTTTTGTTGATCAACACAGTTCTATTTCTTGGATGATCGTCTAGTAAGATTGAGAGTTAGAGTTGTAGTGAGTGGTTCCTTCTTTCATTTTTTTCAATAAAATCCAGAAAATAGAGTGTCATAGTGCTAAAGAATGTAAGCATAAATATAATAAAAATCACTAAATATAATTCATGTGTGATTCTCCTAATATTTATTAGAATTTTCTTCTCAATGTATTCGTTGAAATATAATCATCCTTGGATTGACACATCTCAAGTACTATGGTAGGTCTCATTAAATGACAAAAATATCCATTGTAATTCTATACTTAGGAATGATATATTTGTCACTTATGATTGATCTATAGGTATCTATAATCTTATAGTTAGTACAGAGTCCCTTATATAGATAAGATTGACCCTTATATGGATGGTAATGGTTGATCAAACTAGTCATGTGGTCTGTTGGATAGGCACAATCTATCAAATGTCTTCGTGAGGTTGATCCTATTATTAGGAAAATATTAACTATCTCTCATGATTTGTATAGTGAAGTCTATTTCCTTGTAATAAATCAGTTCATTCTTCACGTGGTTAGTGGGATTCAACATGTGTTAACTTGGAAACATAACTAAATCTTCATAAAAAATCAGTTGAGTACCCATGATCAGTTGGATATAATATACAATAAATTAAAAACTTAAAGAAAATTTGAGTCTATTAACATGGTCACTTTATCTACTAGGGTTGATCCTATTTTTCCTGTGATCAATTGTGTTAGCCCTAGTGGAATACTCAAGAGGGGCATGAATTGAGTTTCTAATTAGAAATTTATGTTAAAGGATTTAAAAACTAAAATCCCTTAATTTGATAAGAAATTCCTAGTTAACTAAAACTATAGATTTATATAACACGTTTTTTCAAAAAGGTTATTAATAGTTTTTTCAAAACCTAGTTAAAATTATTTTATAAAAACTATTTTAACTTTTGAAATAAATCTATTAGAATTAGACACAATATATAAAAAAATATAAAGATAACTATCAAAATAATTTTTTTAAATAATTTAGAATATAGAAACATGTTTGGTTTAAAACAAAGAAAGAAAAAATAAAAATAAAAATAAAGCACAATTAAATTTAAACAAATTGTTCAGTATCAAGATAAGAATTAATCCCCTATACTTGGAAATCACCCACTTCCAAGAAGTTTATTATACAATAAACTAATCCACAACCTAGATCAGGTTTTACAAACAACTATACTAAAATAGTCTAGGATATTAAAAAGCCTCTTAGGCTTTATAAACAAATATACTTAGACAATACATGTTATAAAAAATCCTCTTACATAGTTATATATAGGATAAATACAAGTATAGGTCACACTTGAACTCTTACACAATTATAAGTGGGAGTAGAAATGGAAGTATTTAGAAGAGAGTGTCTAGAACTCTCTATTTTAGTACAAGAGTCTGTTTTTACAGTTAAAAAAGGTAAAAAAAAATACAGTTCATAAAAACATGATAAAGAAAAAAGATCAATAAATGAAAGATGAGAATATTTAGTGCTACTCAATCTAAAAAACTTTGGTTATTCAGATGAATTTTAAAGTCTCCTTGTAAAGCCTCAATTGAGTTTACACAGAAGTGTAGGAAAATAGAGTGTCATAGAAGTATAGAAAATCCTTTTTTATTTTTCATCCAATTGGTCAGAGTTCTTCCAATAACACCCATATATTTTTTTAAATTTTTCTTCAAATTAATTTAATCTTTTGATATTTTTCATTTCACATGACAATAGAAGTAGTTATTATATATATATATATATATTAAAACACTAAGTCAAACCTTCCTTTCACATGCAATGCCGACTTGGCTAGAACTACACGCAATACTGACCTAGCTTGTGCTACACACAATACCGACTTGGATTTCCCTACATGAAATATCATCTTGGCTTGTGCTACCCAAAACACTTACTTGTCTTATATTACATGAAACACTAACTTGGTGTACAATGCACACAACAATGAATTTCTATGAAATATATTTATATATATATAATTATTTAAATGAGATAATTATAACCTAAAAATTAAACATATTTTTAGGAATAATAATAACTACTTTTAAAATATTGTTTATAATCAATTTATATAAATAAAACATATTGATAATGAAAGATAATATTTTTGGCAAAGTCCTTTTTGTTAAAAATAAAATTTTCTTGAATGAACCACTTTTAATAATAAAATTCATTTTAGACACATTTATAAATTTAATTTTATAAAATAAACTTAATTTTTGAATTCAAAATGTAGAAATTATCCTATGCTAAACTTTTGGGATTTTTCTGAGAAACTTCATTTTTTGATGAATAGTGAAAAATACTGCTTTTAGTTAAAAAATTCATTTTTTTATAATTAATTATTAATTATAAATGATATTATAAATTTTTTTAAGGTCACATTAGATAAATATTACATATATTAATACAATTTAATTCATTATAATCAATTTCACTTTGAAACTGAATATAAAATCTTAACAAACTTTTGAACTTTTTCCTACATTAAAACCCCATTATTTCATCTTGTCTGTAGGATTAACACTATTATTAATTTTTCCACTTCTGTAAATTGAACTTTGAAAATACAACATAAATTTTTTTATTCAGTCTAATAGTTAGAGTCTTATAAGACCAAGTTAATTTTTAACCAAAATAATAAGTAAAAGTGATTAAAATTAATCAGAGTAGTTGGGGAGAAATTAAGCTTAAATAGGGACTAAAACTTAAAATTAAGGTAGTAAGTCCATGTTCAGTAAGATTTTCTATCGATTTATAATATTTGAAAAAAATGAAAGAGATTCACTTTTATGAGAAAAGAAAAATACCCATGTATATATTGAATAATCATCTACTGTAACACATGCATAATGTTTTCATTATAATCTTGAAATCTTGAGGGTCTAAAAAAATCCATGTTAGCTAAATCTAAAGGTTGATAAGTTGAAATTTCTTTCTTTGGTTTGAAAGAAATTTTTTTCCACTTTCCCTTTTGACATGGAATACAGACTTTGTTAGTTTTTAATTATAGTTTTGGTAGATCCTTGCCCAATCCTTTCATAGTTATCTTACTAAGGGAGTTTATATTTCAATGGTCTACTCTCCTATTACAAATCAAATAATATTTTTAAAATGCACTTAAATAAGAAATATTCTGATAAAATAAATACAAAAAATCTACAACATAAACATTTTCATTTATAATAATAGTAAAAAGTAAAAAATGTTTAGAATCATAAAATTTGAAAGCATTAAATTAAAACTTAACATGGTAACTATAATCACATAGCTGTGAGATGCTAAGAAAATTATATTTCATTCCTTGAAAAAATAAATCTCTTGAAATTAAAATAGTACCAGAGTTATCAATTTAACTAATTCAAAATTTTTTTCTTTGGAATTATCACCAAAAGTGACATGTCCACCATCAAATTTGATTAGATTCTTTATGCTTGAGTAACCTCTAGTCATGTTCATGAAATATCCACTATCTTGATACCATAACTTCTTACTAGTACTTTTCAAGAAGGTTTCCTACAAAAAGTTAAAGCGAGAAATTATTTTAGTACCCATATTTTCTTAGGTCCAAAAAAGTTAGTAATAAAAGATTTTGGAATCCATAACTTTTTAAATAGTTTCCTATAAGTATTACATAGAATTTAAAAAATAAAAACTTTAATAGGTCCATAGAAGTAAGATGTGTTTACGGATATGATATGAACTATAACTTGGGATGCATTTATTTTTGTAAATCCTTTTCTATCTTGGTTGGTAACCAATTCAAGTAGCGTATTTAGGAGTAGTTTTTTCCATTAATTTAGGTTAGAGTTTTTATATCATTAGTGAATCTCTCTATACCATTCTTAAATTTATCATTAGATAGTTTAAGATCATTGTGTTCTTTTAACAACTGGTCATTATTATCTTTTTTTTATAGAAAATTCATTTTTAAAGTGGGCAGACAAAGCATGATGCTTCTTTAAACTTTATATTTATACTTTAGTTCATTTAATGTATCTTACACTAAATTAAAATACTAAAATAAATTATCCTTAGAAATATTTTTTTCATCATTATCATTTTCAAAAATATTTGGAATATGTTCAGGAGATGTAGGAAAACAAATTTTGTACCTTATATGTGTCTGTCATGAAACACATATTGGACCAAACATTTTTTTCTTCTCTACTTGAATCTGATTCACTTGAGCTTTCCTTATAGGCACTCCCTATGGATTTCATATCCTTTTTATATCTTTTTTCCTTTTTCTCATAATTTTTCTTATATTTGAGCTTAGTACAATCTGATTTGATGTGTCCTTTTATTTTACACTCATTACAAGTTATTTCCTTTATGGAATCATCCTTTTTCCACTATTTTCTAAAATTTCCTTTATTATCATAATTACCTCTATAATTAGATTTCTTAAAGAATTTCTTTTTCTTGTAGAACTTTTTGAATCATCTGGATAGATGATCCATTTCCTCATCACCGTTTGAGGATGAATAATCATTACTTGAACTCTCAACTTTGATCTTATCTTTTTTTTTTTGAGTTAGAAGACTTGAAGGATACTGAATTCTTTTTGGGGTTTTCATCCTATTCCTTGTTCAATTGAAGTTATTATTCATATATCATGAGTTTTACAATGAGTTCCTTCAGTGGAAACTTACTAATGTCTCATGATTCTCTAATAGAAATAGAGGTTCCTCTCTATCTATCAGGTAGTCATCTTAGAAGTCACATCTCTTGATATTTTTTAGCAATTTGATTTCCTAGTTTATGTATGGTGTTCACGATTTCATTAAACCCTATATACATGTTAGAAATGGATTCATATGGATTTATCTTAATAGTATAATATTTAATAGTATAGGTATTTAAGCACATTTATTTAAAATTGGAAGTTTCTTCATGTGATATAGCAAGAGTATCCCAAATTTTAAAAGCAACAGAACATGATGATATTCTATTAAATTCATCTTATCCTAAAGAATAATAAAAATCATTCATAGATTTATAGTTATAATCATAGGTAAATTGAGAGGGATAACTCTAATTATCCCCAACATAGTTGGGTTTTTTATATTTATCTTCAATAACAGTCCAAACATCAAATCCCATACTTTATAAATAAATCTTCATTTCTATTTTCCATTGAGAAATTTTTTTCCTTTAAAATAAGGAGTCTGATTAGTGGTAGTTCCTTCATTCTATTATTATACATAAAGATAAAAACTTAGATATAATATAAATTTAATATCATTTGGAAAAACTAGATCATAGTAAAAATATATTTAGAAATGCTCTGATTCCAAATGTTTATGTAGAGACCCGAAGCTTGATGTACATGGACATTACATTACTTTTGTGGAATACTTAGTACATAACAAAAACACACACACAAGGATCGTAATAGTTTAGTGTCTTTGGAAACTCGGAATATAATCTTCTAATCGTGGTGAAAGATCTTCAACATATCCAATAAAGATCTCCCTTTTTTTACCTAAAACCTTTCTTTATATCCTGGGGAAAAGAAAACATAAAAGGGTGAGCTCAAATGCTCAGTAAGGGTAAACAAAAGAAATATCAATCACATCATTTTCATAAGAACATTACATTTTGGAAATCTTAACCTGCAAAAGAGAGCATAATTTCATAACATGGGATAAATCATAGTAGTGAAATGAAATCCCAATAATCATAAATTAAAACATGAAACTTTGTGGCATACACACATAATCATAGAGAATCATATCTTATTAGTCAAGACTCATTTCCAAGACTATCTTAGTGGACAAAGTCCATTTCTGAATCAAGTCACCCTCATTTCAGTCCTGTTTCAATAAACCGGTATAACCTACCGTTCCAGCCATGTCTATCTCATGAGATATAAAATCTTTACCCAATGCATTGGAGGGAGATATAGGTCCCACCCATCTCATAATGATACCATTCTTATGTGTGCCACAAAATCAGAAAACCATACATCATAGCATAACCCATGTAATAAAAATGGGAATCTTAAACATCGTGACATCATAAAACAATTCATATAAGATAAAGGAATTCATAAAAATATAATTCCATCACAACATAATCAAATCAATGTAATAATAGGGATAAAAACAGAACCCTATATTATCTTAAATGGAAAATAATTTTGATAAAACACTTGAACTCCATTCTTGAGGAAAATATCCTTTCTACTTCAAAAACATTTTCCTTTCTTAAAATGTCATACAATTTTAACCTAAAAGAAGTTGATTAAAAATAAACTTGAAAACTTGTAAAGGAAGCTTCTTGGAAATAAAGAATTAAAAATTCATTCATGCCGTATAAGTTAAAAAAAACATTCTTCGTACTTTTGTCAGAAAAGTCAAAAAAGTACCTCGTACGAAAAATGACAAAAGATTCCTTTCATATATTTTACTAAAAACTCACCGAAGGGTAAAATAGGATTTAAAAAATTGTATGTGAATGGAAATAATATTACATCTTGAGGAAACATGGATGTGGATGATAAAATACACCCCAGTAAATGCCAAATTATAAACAATCTCAGATAAAAATGAGATTGTGATATTTCCCTTACCTTTGGTCCGATATGCTTTTTACGTGTCCGAACCTCCTGTATAATGATTTAAATAATGTTATTGACTTATTATAGAATCATAATTATTTTTATGATATCATATATGGTCATATTCTTAGCTTATTGTTAGTAATATTTCATTACTACTTGTTATTCGGGTGTTTATTACTTTTTATTCTTATGCGTGTTTTGTCGAATAAATTCTTATTCTTCTATTTAGGTTATAGATACCTCATTTCCAAAATGGTATTAGTGTAATATATATCATATTCATTCATTCAATTCATTTATATAATCATTATGAAATGAAGATCATGTAGAACGAGTCACATCACATCGTGGAGACGGTATTCCGTACGTACGCACGGGTGATGATATCGTTCCTATGATCGTGGAATTGTATTGGAGTGTATGTATACTATTTCAGAATCAATATCACTTTATAATAGTCATATATAGTCATTATTTACACCATTATACCCATCCAAGTAATGTGGTGGTGGAAAATAGATTACACCACGGCGTGGAGACGGTATTTCGTACGTACGCACGTGCGGTGATTTCTTTTTCCGTAGGATGGATAGATAGTGAAATAGGGTTGTTTCATACTTATAATAACATATCAGTATATGAGTGATACTTATGTTATTACTTCATAATGAAACAACTAAAGAAGAAGAAGTGGAAGAAGAAATAAAGATGAAAGAATCGGTAATGGACATTACCTCTTCTTTGAAGTGCTTCTTTGAGACCTCCTTTTAGGGAACTAAAATAGGTCTTTGAAGAAGACCAGAACCTCTAGGATGTTTCTATGGAAGTGGAGAGAAGAAATATTTAGGGGTTGGCCAAGCTTGAAGTCTCAAGGTGGTGTGAGGAAGAGGGGGAGGAGGTGCCCTTTTATAAGGGAGGAGAGGTGCACCTTTGGAATAACTAAAAATATTATTTTATTATAAAGTCAAGTTCGGTTTTAAATAGCTCAAAATTGAGTTATTTCTATGATAAGGTGGGTATGGGTCGAAATATTCTCATCCAATAGAATTTAGACAAGTTTAGGTCATTATATTAACCTTATATTTTAGTTTTAACTCTTAGTTAATTAGATTGACATTTACCATGTCACTTTGTATTTTTATATTATATAGTTAATAAACTTACTATATACATCCAAGCGACCCCCAAGTTGTGTTTTATTAATATATATAACCTTATCTAAGTCATTTGGCAGAACCTTAGATTTTTAGGAATAAAATAACAATTAATAATATAATATTTGTTTTAAAAACTATTTTATGTCAATTTTGACACTATTCAAAAGTTGATTTTTTTGAAACTCATAACAGAATGATTACTTCGACAAAAGTTAATTAAATCAATCCTAACATGTCATATTAACCTATAAAATTAGTTTAATTCATAAAAAGTTTCCAATTATACTTATTTAGGTATTTATAATATCAATTATTCTATTTTTTCACTATTATGGTAATTACTGCATCATCATTGTGTCATAAATAAATTAAATTATATAAAGTCTAAAAATTAAAAATAAAATATCATTATGTAGGAAAGCTTTTTAGCTTTCTAATGAATATTTACAATCGAATTTATCTTATGTATAACCCCATATTAAAAATGTTTTAGTAAATAAAATTTGATTTTAACTCTTTTAACTCTTCTTTGAATTAAATAATAATAAATGTCCTAATCTAATCCAAGTGGGCCTAAATTGTCATATTTTATTCCAAAGGTTGTTTTCGGTCGAATTACACTTATCCAATAGAATTAGGACATGTGTTAGGGTAATAATAATATTATTTTTACCCTTAATTACCCTATTTACTTTTAACCGTGGTAAAAAAAAGTAAAAAGTTACTATTCACCAAAAAATTATTTTCATCTCATTGAACCACATTTTAGTCCTTGATATTAACCATGTCTCTCAGATTTTCGAAATTTCACTCACAGAAGCGGTAAAATTAAGTTTTATGAAAAATTCAGTTTTTAACTACCACTTAGTGGTTTCACTATTCATCAAAAATTGAAAGTTTTCAGAAAAATACCAAAAATTAGATCTAAGCTATATTTGATATTGTGAATTCAAAAATGATGTCTATTTTATCAAATTCAAAACATATCAGCTACATTAACTAATTTAAAAATTAATTCCCGTCGTCAAAACAAATAGCGTGTTTTTAAGAGATAATAACTATCAAAAGATTGACACTTGTTTATAATTGGGTTAAACTTGAAATTACATCCAATGAACAACATTGTATTAAATTGTAAAAATATATTCTAAATATACTTTAAAACCACTCAACTTAATAATTTATCACTATTAATTATTTCGATTAAAAAAGTTGTTTTTAATTAAAATTTAGTAATTTTTACTATTAATCAGAATATAAAAGTTATCCGAAAAGTACCAAAATTTCACCTTAGGCTAAATTCGGTACTCCGAATCCAAAAATAAAGACCATTTTGAAAAATAAAATTTACAAAATTTCAAAAAGTGGTTATTACTATTCATAACGGCTAGTTTTAATAATATTTTAATAGCATATTGTTGTTTAGTAAAACTCGTTACTGCGTACTACACACGCTATCGAGGAAGGTCGCGATTGCGTGTAATGAAAGTCAAGTCAAGGATGCGTGTTGTGCAAGCTCCTTTTGGTGTAGCGTACAACAGAAGACATTAATGAAATTAAAAAGAATATTTTTTTATAAAATCTCGGGCTGTTACATTCTACCCCCCTTAAAATGAATTTTGCCCTCGAAATTAGTCGGGGTTATAAATGGTTTACTACTCGAAAGCTTCTTTAATAGAAACCCACATCGTAAAAAGGAAAACCAAAACTTGGCTTTTAAAAACTAAAGTATGAAATGTAACGATTACCCAAATAAACTAATCACTGGATTTCCACATAGGTAAAAATATGGATATGGAAGAGAAATCTAACCATCATGTTCTGATGGAGAGTGGTAGAGAACATGGCTATGGAAAAGCCAGCAATCACAAAGCCATAAATTTGTGATGATCTAAGGTACCATCTGATTCATCAGATATAAGAGCACTAGGACAACATTTTTGGTTTTCAAGATCATTTCCCTAAAGTTGATGAAATTAGAAGAAATACTTTCGTGATTTTGGTATAGTCTCACCATTTTTCATTCTTTGGACAATTTCCACTTCATCTCTTAAAGAAATGAAGTTTAATTTGTCATTCGTGATGTGTTAGCAGATCATGTGATAGAATGATGGGTCATTCCATCTGTCTCAAACAAAAGGTTAGAAAAGTTATCAAAAAATAAATAAGTCCATATATAGTGAGATTAATCATATATAGTTCCTAAAATGGACTTATACTTCATATATCATACTGCTTAATATAATAAAAATAGTTTCTACTAAACAGGGACTTCCTGTAGGCCAGTGGTATGTGATAAAGGCCAGTCGCACTTCGGTTGTGGGTTCGATTCCCATAGCCTTGTCCGACCCGATGGGTTGTCGCCCGTCCTGCAGGTTGTCCTTTTTCTAAAACTACATTACTATAACATCACATAAATAATATCAAAAAAAAGTTCTATCCTTAAACAATACTAACTTATGGTTAACATAATCCATTCCAATCTTTAGGCTTATCTAAAATACTTCGGTCCAAGCTCATAGTATAAAGAAAATGATAACTTGAAATGTCGTCAACCAAGCATGTGAATACCATCATTTATCCCCCATATATCTTATTGGTCACATTCCAATCATGTGAATACCTTAATGATGTATTCTATTGAAAAATGAATACCCATTAAACCTTAGTGAAAACATGAATGCTGTTAAAAGTTAACTCTTTCCACATACCAAAATCCAAAAATTCTACATACTCAAACCATGATATAACCTTCTCCTTATATCAGTCATGAGCTCATGAATACTATCAAACATTTAATTTTCTCCTTATCCCTTCATTATGCGCATATCATCTACATTCCAAAAATATCTGAATAACCTTTCATGGATACTGGTAACATTAATCATACACTTTCAAAACTCAAGGAAAGACAATAGTGTAACAATCCTTAGATGTCTCTTTATTCCATAGTACCATGAGATTACTTATACAACATTACACATGATAAACATGTAATCATTCCACTACATTCTTAAACCATTTACCGAGCTTCAAAAATTCTTTCATCTCACATATCATTTGTAGTCTCTTCATCATCATCCACATAAATACTACCCATACGGCCATACTGATTCTCTTCATGAGACTTTCCCTTAGGGCATTGGTTTGCATAATGCCCGTACATTCCACATTTAAAACATTTAACCATTGTTGATGTCGTAGCAATACCATTATCCTCATCCCTGGTGTTAACTGAACCTTTTCCTTTGCACTTACTGTCTTTGTGTCCTTCTTTTCCACACCCAAAGCATCTTCCAGTTCCTTTGAAACATTCTCCTTGATGCCTCTTCCCACATGATTTACATAGGGGAAATTGAACTTTCTTTCCTCTATGATCATCATGAAACTCCATCTTTCTCTTATTAGTCGAGTCAGGAAATTTACCAAATTTTACTTTATTGATCATATTATGAGATTTATGATTCGGCATAATAATGATGTTTGGACTTCCAAATCCCATTTCATTTGGTTGCTCATGAAGAATATCATTCCATTGTCCATCATATCCTCCATTATCGTGAATCATCTTGTTTCCAGCCATTTTCTAAAACCCAAAAAGAATAGTGTGAGAGGCAAAAATCATAATAAAGGGGGAGTAACTTCAATATCTAACATATTTGGTTTAATCTAATATCGTTACCATAGTTCTATGACTATATCCTATACGTATACTTATCCTTAGGGACATCCCTAGACATACCTTAGAAATATCTATAGGGATCTCACAAATGTTTTCACATCCTAGTTTCCAAAGGTTGACTAAAATTTTCCTCTGATACCAACTGTAGAGACCCGAAGCTTGACGTACATGGACATTACATTACTTTTTCAGAATACTTAGTATATAACAAAAACACACACACAAGGATCGTAATAGTTTAGTGTCTTTGGAAACTCGGAATATAATCTTCTAATCGTGGTGAAAGATCTTCAACATCTCCCATAAAGATCTCCCTTTTTTTTTACCTAAAACCATTCTTTATATCCCGGGGAAAAGAAAACATAAAAGGGTGAGCTCAAATGCTCAGTAAGGGTAAACAAAACAAATATCAATCACATCATTTTCATAAGAACATAACATTTTGGAAATCTTAACCTGAAAAAGAGAGTATAATTTCATAACGTGGGATAAATCATAGTTGTGAAATGAAATCCAAATAATCATAACTTAAAACATGAAACTTTGTGGCATAAACACATAATCATAGAGAATCATATATTATTAGTCAAGACTCATTTCCAAGACTATCTTAGTGGACAAAGTCCATTTCTGAACCGAGTCACCCTCGTTTCAGTCCTGTTTCACTAAACCGGTATAACCTACCGTTCCAGCCATGTCTATCTCATGAGATATAAAATCTTTACCCAATTCATTGGAGGGAGATATAGGTCCCACCCATATCATAATGATACCATTCTTATGTGTGCCACAAAATCAGAAAACCATACATCATAGCATAACCCATGTAATAAAAATGGGAATCTTAAACATCGTGACATCATAAAACAATTCATATAAGATAAAGTAATTCATAAAAATATAATTCCATCACAACATAATCAAATCAATGTAATAATAGGGATAAAAAAAGAACCCTATATTATCTTAGATGGAAAATAATTTTGATAAAACACTTGAACTCCATTCTTGAGGAAAATATCCTTTCTACTTCAAAAACATTTTCCTTTCTTAAAATGTCATAAAATTTTAACCTAAAAGAATTTGATTAAAAATAAACTTGAAAACTTGTAAAGGAATATTCTTGGAAATAATGTTTTAAAAATTCATTCATGCCGTATAAGTTAAAAAAAACATTCTTCGTACTTTTGTCGGAAAAGTCAAAAAAGTACCTCGTACGAAAAATGACAAAAGATTCCTTTCATATCTTTTACTAAAAACTCACCAAAGGGTAAAATAGTATTTAAACAATTTTAGGTGAATGGAAATAATATTACATATTGAGGAAACATGGATGTGGATGATAAAATACACCCTAGTAAATGCCAAAGTATAAACAATCTCAGATAAAAATGAGATTGTGATATTTCCCTTACCTTTGGTCCGATATGATTTGTACGTGTCCGAACCTCCTGTATAATGATTTAAATAATGTTATTGACTTATTAAAGAATCATAATTATTTTTATGATATCATATATGGTCATATTCTTAGCTTATTATTAGTAATATTTCATTACTACTTGTTATTCGGGTGTTTATTACTTTTTGTTCTTATGCGTGTTTTGTCGAATAAATTCTTATTCTTCTCTTTAGGTTATAGATACCTCATTTCCAGAATGGTATTAGTGTAATATATATCATATTCATTCATTCAATTCATTTATAAAATCATTATGAAATGAAGATCATGTAGAACGAGTCCCATCACATCGTGGAGACGGTTTTCCGTACGTACGCACGAGTGATGATATCGTTCCTATGATCGTGGAATTGTATTGGAGTGTATGTATACTATTTCAGAATCAATATCACTTTATAATAGTCATATATAGTCATTATTTACACCATTATACCCATCCAAGTAAGGTGGTGGTGGAAAATAGATTACACCACGGCGTGGAGACGGTATTCCGTACGTACGCACGCGCGGTGATTTCTTTTTCCGTAGGATGGATATATGGTGAAATAGGGTTGTTTCATAATTATAATAACATATCAGTATATGAGTGATACTGATGTTATTACCTCATAATGAAACAACTAAAGAAGAAGAAGTGGAAGAAGAAATAAAGATGAAAGAATCAGTAATGGACATTACATCTTCTTTGAAGTGCTTCTTTGAGACCTCTTTTTAGGGCACTAAAATAGGTCTTTGAAGAAGAACAGAACCTCTAGGATGTTTCTAGGGAAGTGTAGAGAAGAAATTGGCAGGGGTTTTCCGAGCTTGAAGGCTCAAAGTGGTGTGAGGAAGAGGGGGAGGAGGTTCCCTTTTATAAGGGAGGAGAGTGGCACCTTTGGAATAACTAAAAATATTATTTTATTATAAAGTCAAGTTCGGTTTTAAATAGCTCCAAATTGAGTTATTTCGAAGATAAGGTAGGTATGGGTCGAAATATTCTCATCCAATAGAATTTAGACAAGTTTAGTTCATTATATTAACCTTATCTTTTAGTTTTAACTCTTAGTTAATTAGATTGACATTTACCATGTCACTTTGTATTTTTATATTATATAGTTAATAAACTTACCATATACATCCAAGAGACCCCCCAAGTTGTGTTTTATTAATATATATAACCTTATCTAAGTCATTTGGCCGAACCTTAGATTTTTAGGAATAAAATAACAATTAATAATATAATATTTGTTTTAAAAACTATTTTATGTCAATTTTGACACTATTCAAAAGTTGATTTTTTTGAAACTCATAACAGAATGATTACTTCGACCAAAGATAATTAAATAAATCCTAACATGTCATATTAACCTATAAAATTAGTTTAATTCATAAAAAGTCTCAAATTATACTTATTTAGGTATTTATAATATCAATTATTCTAATTTTTCACTATTATGGTAATTACTGCATCATCATTGTGTCATAAATAAATTAAATTATTTAAAGTCTAAAAATTACAAATAAAATATCATTATGTAGGAAATCTTTTTATATTTCTAATGAATATTTACAATTGAATTTATCTTATGTATAACCCCATATTAAAAATGTTTTAGTAAATAAACTTTGATTTTAACTCTTTTAACTCTTCTTTGAATTAAATAATAATAAATGTCCTAATCTAATCCAAGTGGGCCTAAATGGTCATATTTTATTCCTAAGGTTGTTTTTGGTCGAATTACACTTGTCCAATAGAATTAGGACATGTGTTATGGTAATAATAATATCATTTTTACCCTTAATTACCCTATTTACTTTTAACCGTGGTAAAAAAAGTAAAAAGTTACTATTCACCAAATAATTATTTTCATCTCATTGAACCACATTTTAGTCCTTTATATTAACCGTGTCTCTCGGATTTTTGAAATTCCACTCACAAAAGCGGTAAAATGAAGTTTTATGAAAACTTCAGTTTTTTAACTACCACTTAGTGGTTTCACTATTCATCAAAAATTGAAAGTTTTCAGAAAAATACTAAAAATTAGATCTAAGATATATTTGATATTATGAATTCAAAAATGATGTCTATTTTATCAAATTCATAAAATATCAGCTACATTAACTAATTTAAAAATTAATTCCCGTCGTCAAAACAAATAGCATGTTTTTAAGAGATAATAACTATCAAAAGATTGACACTTGTTTATAACTGGTTTAAATGTGAAATTACATCCAATGAACAACATTGTATTAAATTATAAAAATATATTCTAAATATACTTTAAAACCACTCAAATTAATAATTTATCACTATTAATTATTTCAATTAAAAAAGTTGTTTTTAATTAAAATTTAGTAATTTTCACTATTCATCAGAATATGAAAGTTATCCGAAAAGTACCAAAATTTCACCTTAGGCTAAATTCGATACTCCGAATCCAAAAATGAAGACCATTTTGAAAAATTAAATTTACAAAATTTCAAAAAGTGGTTATTACTATTCATAACAGCTAGTTTTAATAATATTTTAATAGCATATTGTTGTTTAGTAAAACTCGTTACTGCGTACTACACACGCTATCGTGGAAGGTCGCGATTGCGTGTAATGCAAGGAAAGTCAAGGATGCGTGTTGTGCAAGCTCCTTTTGGTGTAGCGTACAACAGAAGACATTAATGAAATTAAAAAGAATATTTTTTTTATAAAATCTCGGGCTGTTACAGTTTATCCCAATGGAACACTCAATTAGGGGTGGATTGAGTTTCCAATTAAATATTCTTTTAAAATTATTTAAAAACACAAATCCCCCAATTTCATAAAAACTTCCTAGTTAACTAAAACTGTAGATTTATATAATATTTTCTTTTAAAATGGTTCTCAATAGTCTGATTAAAACTTAGTTAAGATGATTTTATAAAAACTATTTTAACTTTTGGAAAAAAACTACTAGAACTAGAAACAATATATAAAACACAAGATAAATCTAACTATAAAAGTAAATTTTTGTTAAATAATTTATTATAAAGAAACTAGTTTGGTTTTAAATAAAGAAAATAAAAAAAATCATAATGGAATTTAAATAAGTGGTTCAATTTCAAGATAAAATTTAATTCCCTCTACTTGGAAATCACCCACTTCCAAGAAGTTTATTATACAATAAAATGATCCGCATCCTAGATTGTGTTTTAAAAACTACTATACATTGATAGTATAGGTTATAAAAAATACTCTCTGATTCTACAAACAATTATACTCAGAAATTTTAGGCAATACAAAAACCTCTTCCATAGTTCTATGTGGGAGAAAAACAAGTACATGTCACACACAACCACTTTGATAATTATACGTGGGAGTAAAAATGAAAATATTTAGAAGAGAGTGTCTAGAACTCTCTAGTTTAGTACAAGATTCTATGTTTATAGATAAATAGGGTAAACAAAACATAACTTATAAAATATGCTAAAGAAAAAAGAACAATAAATGATAAATGATAAAATTCGTTTCTTCTCAATCTGATCAGCTTAGGTTATTCATTTGTCTTTTAATGTCTCCTTGTGAAGCCTCAATCGATTTTTCACAGAAGTGTAGGACAATAGAGTGTTGTGGAAGTTTGGAAAATCCTTTGTTCTTTGTCAGCCAATTGGTCAGAGTTTTTTCACACACAAGTATCAAATTATATCTATATCTTAGTTCATATATGACTGTCTTGACATCTCTATTGCATGAATGAGGGGCCTCTGAATATATAACACCCTAGTGTTGGATCGTAAGAATATACGATGGCTACAAGAAGTGGGGGGGGGGGGGGGGTGAATTGTAGTTTAAGAAATTAATCTAACATAAAAACCCACAACCACTTTTGTTATAAAGATCATACTCAGAAATCTTCCTATAAATAGAGTATAGATACCAGACTCAAAAATTGTTTGATAAATCAGAGTTACAAAATAAACTTACAAATAGTCTGGTTAAAAATATATTATAAAGATTTAGTAAAAAATAATTTCTAATATAAATTTCATAGTGGAATATAAAACATGTTAAAAAAAGTAATATGAAAGCTTAAAATAAATTAATAACAACTTATAAGATTTATAAAAGTTATTCTACTCTTTAACCATAAGTGTTAAATAATTCAAAAATCCTGACATAAGATAAACATAGTTTTTAGCCAAACTGTAAGTTCTATATTTCCGCACTAGGAAATCCCTCAACATGAATACTAGAATAACTATATCTTCTAAAACCCTATAAACCCTCAATCATCCTAATCAGTATCAACTATCTTCATATCCCTAAAATCCCTCAATATATACCTTGATTGGAATCAATGAATACAAAAGAAAAAATATCCTAAGGAATTTACAACCCTTACATGGATTCCTTAGAAAAAAATCTCCGAGGATTTACAATGCAAAATAATAAAATTTTTAGGGAGAGTGAATCTCATACGTGTTTTATTGGAAATGCATTATCTCCCATCTACTCAAATGTACTTATATTTATACGAATCCCTCCAACGGTCTTTTTTTCATGAATCTTGGAGTTGGTAGAAATGTCCTTAGATGATATTAACTTAGAATCGCAATAATATTTCTCCATCCGGTATCATTTTGATAACACAATTATAATACTGTAATAAATTTTTTCTAATAGAAATAATTATAACAATCCGATTATAAAATTTTAGATTTCTAATAGACTATACTGTTATCATTCCAATGAATTAAAATATGGTCAGTCTGATGGATATGACTTTGGTTATTTAGATAGATAGAACATTAGTCAATTCGATGGACAAGATGCTAGTCAGTTCGATGGACCAGACTCTTAATTAGTTTGATGTATCAGAATTTGAGAATATAAAGTTTATATTTTTTTAGATAAGAACTATTTCTATGTTTGTCAGAAAATATATTTTCTACAAAACATTATAAAATAATTAGGAGATACAAATTTAGTAAAAAAAGGTATTAATAAAGTGTTTGTGATTTACAAACTAAAGAAAGGAAAATTTGAAATTATAAACTTTTGAATAAAAAATATTTCCCTTTTTGAAAAACATAAAACACAATACTTAAAATGAAAAACTATTAACTTTGAAAAACTCATAACCCTTTGTTCATTTAATAACTTCAAATAAATTATTCATAAGAAATATATCCACTTTTCTCATCTTAACTCCCCTATCTTGATAATATTAATTTTCTCCAACACTCTTCATTTGATAGTAAAAAAATTATTACTTTTGGAGAATAAAAATAAAATATCCCTTATAATATTCTCCCAATCAATAAATTTCTCCCCATTTAATAAATTTCCCCACTTTGTAGTTTTCAAAAATAAATTGGGGAAGTAACTTATTTTCATGAAATGTTAAAAAGTATAATACAAAACAATTGTGTTTGAATAAACATTCATCCAAGATAAAAATAAAGAACATTCATCGAAGTAAATTTTGTAAAAATTCTAGCAAATTGTATTTGAAGAATAATTCATTAAAATGGGATATCATTCAAAATTTCTGATAGATATGAATACATCAAGAGTTCAGAAAGAAAAATTTCATTATTTATTGTAAAGATGCTGAAAAATAGCTTTTATCTTCATAAAATCCTTCTGATTCTTCTTAGTGTGTGAAGCTTTAGACTCGAGCTTTGCTATTTTTTCTTCCATTACTGAGAACTTTCAATTCTCTAATTTCAAACTAATTACCTGATCTTCAAGAAAACTGATCTTTTTTTTCTTACTTTATCCTCTAAAAGTATTATTCAAAGGGTAATATTCTAGTATTATCATCTTTTATCTTTTGAATCCCTTCTTCGAGTTCAGAGATTTCTTGATTTTGAGAGTCCAATAAATCTTTAAACTCTTCCAAAAATTTCATTCTATCAGAAACATATGATGATAGATTCTCAAAATACTCAATAATACCAAACTATACTTTCTTAACTTCTACAAAATGTTCATCATGATCTTTAAAATATACATATTGTTGGGAAAAAATCCCTTAAGGTAACATTGACACATTTTTGAGGTGATTGTGTTTGTTGACAAAGAGGGTTTGTTTGTTGAAAATGAGGGTTTCCATGGTAAGTTGTCGAGTTCCATTGATAATTTTGAAAACATATGTTAATAAAGAACCATGAAAAATGAATAGATGATATGGAGGTAGTACAAAATAAATATATACATGGTGCCACCATTTTCTAGCGTTTCTAAATTTTTTTCCTCAAAATCGACAAACAGAGAAAAGTGTTTTTGGAAAAGGGACTTGCATGTGAGTTTCTTGGAGGATTGGAAAGTTGTGAACCATATGTTTTTCAAGATCATAACATAAAATATATGGAAAATGAAAGAGGGGAATCCATGTTTTGGTTTGGGCACGCAAGGTGATAAGGGCAACAGAGGCTCAGGCGGCTGGACTTGCGCGTCAAGAGGAAACTTCTGCACTGAACTTAGGGTGCCCAAAAATGCCTATAAATAGTGGGATACCCATATTTATTTTGCATTAAGATCAACAATTAGAGAAAATTCGAGCTCTAGTCGCACAGGTAGTTTGGGCACGCAAATTGTGGTTTTGGTGCGCAAGTATAAAGCTATTCATAAGTTGTGCACCAATTGACAGTTGCACACAGATATTGGATTGGACATAAAAGGGTGTGAGTCGCAAAGTTTGGAGTTAAAGAAGGGAGTGAAATGAAAGTGTTTAGGTGAAACTTGTGCATCAGGAATAGAGAAGCACTCCAGTCATTCTAGGGTTGCATGACAGTTGGAATATTTCTTAGTACACCTATGGTAAAGTTGTATTCATCAGTGGATGAAAGTGAAAGTTAAACAGAGCATCTACATATGAAGTAAGATGCATTCATTTGTGATAATGAAGGGACCTATAAGTCTTTAAACTATGAGTGTATATTTTGAAGAAGTAGTGAGTACACTTCAGTTGAGAGAGCAGTGAGATTTCATATTGGGAAATAGTTATAAACCAGGAGGGACAGTGAGTCCGCTCCGAATATTTTAAACAACAGTGCGCTTATAGTGGATTTGGTACATTGTCACATCACTGGTGTATGCTCCTTGGATGTAGCCCATTGAGTGAAAACAAAGTAAATATAGTTGTGTCTTGTTCATGATTTAATTTTTGGTTATACTTTTCTACAGGAGATAGAGAGGGAAGAGAGTTTTGCTTAAAAACAAAACAAGATCCAAATAGGCAGAGGTTTAAATCTATCATACCTTGATTCACCCCCCTCTCAGGGTAATTGGACTTTTAGGGATAACACATATACTTTTCTTGACCATTTGACCATTTGATTAAATATCCTTTTCTGTGCCTTTGATTTATGTTTGAAATAATTTATCTTAGCTTTATTTTGAATAAGGGTTTTAGTCAACAATTTCAAAGACTTCAATTTCTCATTCAGACTATTTTAAACTTTCTCATATCGAGATTCAATATTCGAAAGATGCAACATTGAATCTATAATATTTTTTAGAGTTTGAAAAATATAGTTGATTATTTTATGATATTTAGTAACTTACATATCAGATGAATCCGATAAAGCTTCAGAAATATGTTGGTGAGATGGTACAACATTTGTGTTTTATTTACCCTTCTTATTCACATCATATGAAACTCTTACCACATCAAAATATCTATCGGTATCTAGTTTGTCTGATACTTTGGTATGAGAATATTTTTCTTCTTCTTTTTCATGTGATGATGATTGTTCATTCAGAAAAATATCTAAAATATTACTCTTATCAGATCGAGTTGATAAAGATGTAGAGGATGAAGATGAACCCAAAGAGCAACTGCCACTTAGTTATTTTATCTTCTTTTCTAGTATTTAGAACTAATTTTTTAACTTCCTTTTGAATTGTATTCTTAACTAATTTTTGATCTGATTTCTCAAGTGAATTTTCAACTAGGGTTTCAAATTAAACATCGTTTTTATTACCCTTTTTAACAATAACTACAACAATATACATTTCAAAAAAATTTAAATTCTATTGGTGTCGATGGATGTGGAAAAGTCTAATCAGAAATAGAATGTGTTTTGAAACTAGAAACTAGTTGAAAAACTGATAATGGTGAAATTGACAAAGGTAGATTGGACAATGCTGTTTCTACTCCTTTAATTAAGAATTCCATCACCATTACTTCAAAAAGTCTTTTATTATATTTTTATTATTTTATACCTCTTTCATTGCCTCAACTATTTTCATTTTCAAATATAAATCCTTACATTTATTGGGTTCCAAACTTAGACCTCTTGGATTTTTTTGATCTATATAGGACATAAATTTTTTGAAGTCCTCAAAAGACAATTCTTTTGATTTATTTTTAATCTTAGGAGGATCAGAATCTACTTTCCTTTTCTCTTTTACTAATTCATTCTATTTTAAAACTACAACATTAGATTTTACCTTTTCCTATTTATCAATGAATATTTTCAACTTTATATTGAAAAACAACTTCATCCTAGCCATGGTTTCTTCTCAATTCAGTGAAACAATTTCTGGAACCGCATAAGGATGATTATTTATTTGGAAAACTTCCATACAATTAAGAAATATTTTATTTATTAAACATGGAAACATAAGATTACTAGACTTCATGGAGGTTTTCTTTATTTATTCAATTGAGAGAAACACAAACTTTATTAGGTTTATCTCCCTCAAACTGATAAGGAAATACAATATAAAGATGTCAAGTACTTTCAGTGTATCCCTATCTAATTTTCTTGAAACCAGATAGCCTTACATCCATAAAGTAAAAAACCTTGAATCTAGATTCAGATGATATACCTTTATTACTTTCTCATAAGAAAACAGATTTATTCATCTTTGGCTTTTTTAAAGGAACATAGCTTCTCCAGAATCTTTTGGGATGAACGATAAGCCTCTCCTACTAAATAAACTTTAACTAAATCAACCACTTCATGAATATTTAATTTTAAACTATCACAAAAAATATTGAAAAAAATCACATCCAAATCATCTTGGATACTGAATTATACTAAATAATATAATTCTCTAACAATTTTCAAATAATGAAAATCAAAATCATCTTTTTCTACACATATCTTTTCCCATCCTTTAAATTTTATAACTTGTTTCAAAAGAGAATCATATTTATCATACCATGATTTATCATTCAATCATTCCTTTACTAATTATTTCTTTGAAAAATCTTTATTATATTCCATCATAATGAGACTGATGCTAAGAATAAAAAATAGTACTAATGTTAAACTTTACGAACTGAGCTTAAAAAGGAGAGCCAAGAGTTGGTAGAAAAATCTGAGAACCGATGTGGGATAGAATGTCCCATGGTTTTATATATAGGCTTGGGGGGAGACCATTCAAATTACATAGATCTAATAGCTCATTTTAAATAATATTCTGATCTGGTGTTTGATATTAATCCTCAAATTATTTAATAAATATACTGAACTCTTAATGTTTTTTTATGAAAAACTATTCATTAGACTAAAGTATTGTCCAATTACTTAAACTTTAAGATTTATAACAAATAAAATTTTTATAAAAATTAAAGAATATATAAAAAAATATAGAAAAATAAAATCAATGGATAATTTCTAAAACTAAAAGATTAGAAGAATATCTATTAGAATAAAAATTAACTTTCACTATGAATGTTTTATCTAGTAACATATTATTTTTGTTTTTGTAAAAAAATTTATCTGATAATATTTTTTAAAAAATGTCCATTTAAAGATATTTTTAGTAAGAAATTTTTATTATGAAAAATTTTAGTAATATTTTTTTAATTTGATAACTCTTAGTAAATATTTTTATTTCGTAAACTTTTAGTAAATATGAAAACATAAGTTTTTAGGAAAACTATTTTTTTTAAAAAAACAACAGTGTTTAGAAAATTAAAACATATGTAATACCCATTTGAAAACGAGTTTATTAATGTAAGGAGACTGGTAAACATGAAGTAGATATGAATGATCAAATAAAACATATACATAGTATTTTACACTAATACTTCCAATTTTTGTAGGACCTAACAAGTTCATGTGCACTAACTGTAAATCATCAAAAATCGAGACTTCACTAATATATTTAAAACTTGACTTATGTTTTTTTCCAAATTGATAAGGATCACAAAATTTTTAATTATAAAAACTAAGTTCTGGTAGATCCTTAACTAGTCTTTTTTTAGATAAATTAGCTAAATTTCTAACAGTACATTGTCCTAATATTCTATGCCATAACCAAGATTGATCTTCCATTGCACTAAGGAAAGGGGGATCTTGGATACTAAGGTCTTCTATGTTTAGTGTGTAAACATTCTCATACTAACTGGAAGAAAGAATAAATTCATCTTTAGAATTATTAATAATACATTTTTCATTCATAAAGTTCACAAGATATCCCTCATCACATAATTAACTTATTTTAATAATGTTATGGTTAATACCTAAAACAAATAAAACATTTAAAATCAAGGATTTGAAAAGAAGAACAATGTTACCTATTCTGATGATTTCTCCTTAAGAATTATCTCCAAAGGTCACTTTATCACCTTTCACCTTTATAATATTTTTAAATAAGTCTTTTTTTTCTAGTCACGTGTCTAGAATAACCAATATCCATGTATAAAATATTATTCTTGTCGGTACATTCCTTATTTTCCTAAAAATGAAAACTTTAGCATTTTAGAACCCAAAATTTCTTGGGTCTGGTATTATTATAAAGTAAAATTATAAGAATCCACATTTTTTCAACTTTGTTATGTTGAAAAAAATATAAATTATTTTAAAAAATACCCTTATAAAATCATAAGGATTAAACTTTATTTAAAGAATATTTATTCTTCCAATGTCCATTACTTTGACACTTAGAGAAAAATGTATCTCTTTTCAAAACAAAGTAATTATTTTGAAAAATAGGTTTTCTATTGGTAAAACCCATTCTAAAAACATCTCTTTATGGTCAAATTTAATTATACATCATATCAAAAATTTCCTTACCAGTGGTAAACATTGAAAAAAGATTTTTTAAACCAGAAATATCAGAATCAAGTTTTACAACTAGATTCTTATCCTCATTAGTAGTTGTATTAAAACTGTGTTTTTCTAATTCATTTAACAAAATGGATTTATCAGAATTAGTTTTCTATAGTTTTTTTAGAAATTTCACCTTTCTCAAAATTATACTTTCCTAGCTCTTTATAAGTATATGATATCTCAGAATTTAGAGTAGATATTCTTGAATTTTTTTTCTCAAGTTTTTTCTTGAGAAACATCAATTTTTTTTGAAATGTTACAATTTTAATTTTCTAGTAACTTAGAAAATCTAGAAACCTCTTCAAAACTCAATAAATAATTATTTTCTTCAGATAAGGAAGATTATTCATAAAAATATATAGACATATTATCATCAATATGACTATCAGGGTAATTAAAATTTAAAGTGATATTTTTTAGAGATTCTATAGTTACCTTTTCCAAGAATCAATTTTTAACCTTTGTAATTTCTGCATAGAATCCGACATTCTTATGACCTAAACTTTCATTATCTGATGATTTCTCAGAAGAGCTATCTCCACCACTAGAAATCCATGTATCTAAATCTTTAAAAATATTCCTATTTTTGTGCTAGTATTTCATCTTGGAATTACTATTAGAATTTATTTCCATATTATCCCTTTTTTTATCTTAGGACAATAAAATATGATATGTCAATATTTATTACATTAATAACATATAAATTTTGAAGAAACCTTTTTATCACCTATTTCCTTGTGTTTCTTCTTATATATATATTGAAAACCATTCCTTAAAACTATCTTGTTTATCCTTTTCACAATATTATCCAATTAATTTCTAGATTGTTCTGAAGAACAAATATCTGATTCAATTATAAATTTCTTCTTTTTAGAAGACTTTGAAACTTTCTCATAAGATTGAAATTTATTAAGAACATTAGAGGTTGTAGAAAAAGTAAATCTTTTATTTTTATTTTTTATATTTTCTGTATCTCTTTTCAATATTCCCTTATATTGCATAAGAGTACCAATAAGATCATCCATAGTTAGATTTTTAATCCTTCTATTATCATCCAATGAATTTCTCTTAGAATCCCACTCACCAATCACAATCTCAATAATATTTTCAACTAATATTTCATTAGTAAGATATTTCTCTCTAAGAAATTGTAAACTATTTACGATAGTCATAAATATTTGATGTTTTTTTAATAGTTTCTCTAGATAGGAAATCAAATTCTTGATAGTCATATCAAAGAATTTCTCTTTCTAGTTTCAATAACTTTTGATGTTACAAGATTTTTTACCTACAATTTATTCCAAATACTATTCACAGCTTCACAAGATGATATCTAACTATAAATGATTCTAATCATAGAACATAATAGAGTATTACTCACTCTATAATTCAATTGATATTACAACTTATATTGATTATTAAATTTAGTAACATACTTCTTTGGAATATTATAGTTACCAATCAACATAAGAAAATTATCAACACCAATATTCAAAAAGAATGTCTTCATTCTATGTCTCCAATACTCATAATCAACACCATCAAAGATGATGGTTTTCTAGGATTCATATTTTCAAATGTACCAACATTTAAACCTACCATATTATATAAATAAAACTCTTTCTACAATTTATAGGTTAGTGCAAGAACAATTTATAGACAAACAGTTTATAAAAAAGTTATAAAAACTTCATAAACTTGTAGTAAAATAAAAAAAAGTAAACACATAGAAAGTATAGTAGTAAAATCTCCTCTAATATCAATTGTTTTATCGTAAGAGTATATGATGGCAACAAGAGGTGGGTGAGTTGTTGTTTAAAAAATTAAAATATCATAAAAAACCTATTTTTATAATGACTTGACTTATAAATCATCCAATGATCAGATTATATATATTAGACCATAAATAATATGATAAATCAAAGTTACAAAATAAAATTACAAAAAATCTGGTTAAATAGATATTATAAAGATTTATTAAAACAAACTTTCAAATATAAATTGAACAGTGAAATATAAAATTTGTTAAAATAAGTAATATGAAATCTTATAGTAAAGTAAGAATGACTTAAACGCTTTATAAAATATATTATACTCTTTAACCTTAAGATTTAAGGAAGTCAGACATCCTGACTTAAGATATCCATAGTTTTCAACCTAACTGTAAGGTCTGTCTTTCCGTACTAGGAAATCCCTCGATATGAATATTAGAATAACCCTTTCTTCCAAAATCCTGTAATCTCTAAATCAGCCTAATCGGTATCACCTATCTTCCTATCCATGAAATAACTCAACATAAACCTTAATTAAAATTAGTGAATACAAAAGAAAAAATATCCTAAGGAATTTACAACCTTGACATAGATTCCTTAGAACAAAAACTCTATAAGGATTTACACTATGTAATAATGATATTTTAAGGTAGAGTGATTCCCATACATTTTTGAGTTATAAATGCATCATATCCCAACTCCTAGAGTAAACTCCTATTTATAGGCATCTCTCTAATTGTTATATTTCCATGAATATTAGAGTTTGTTACAAAAACCTCATATGATCTTAACTTGAAAAATTCACAAAACATCTCCATATTATGTCATTTGGATAGAACCATTACAATGCTATAATATATTATTTCCAATAAAAATTATTTCAATAATCAAATTATAAAATTTTAACATTCTAATAAACTATACTGTTTTAGTCTATTGAACTGAACTTTGGCCTGTCCAATAGACATGAATTCGATCTATATGATGGACATAACATTAGTAGATTTTATGGAAAATACACTTGTTAGTCCAATGGACCATATTCTTAGTTAGTCTGATGTATCAAACTTTGAGAATATAAATCTTACATTCATTTAGTTAATAACTATTTCTATGATCAGTAGAATTTTTTTCCTACAAAATCATTCTAAAATACTTGGAACATAAAAATTTATTAAAATATTTTTTATAAGAAAGTGTTTGTGATTTTCAAAACTAAATAAAGGATAAGTAGAAAGTATAAACTTTTGACTCAACACCTCGGTCTAATTATCTGTTGCAGGAAAAAGGATAGATAAATAATAGAAACCTTATACTGTGATATATATTCAGAAAGGTATAAATTTATCTTTAAGACAACCATAGAGTTTCTAAATAATAATCATTCTTAAATTAACATTCCTATATCTAGCATTAAATACCTAAACTGGCCATTGGAGAATTAATTTTGAAATTAATTCTGGGTAGCTATTGTAACAGAACTGGAAGTAGAAAGATTTGGTGGAACCAACTTTAACAGTAGCTTCTTGAACCGGCATTAGAATCCCTTGATGGTATATCTAGCTTATAATGGTAGCTCTTAGCAGTAACACAACCTTGAGATAACATCACTTAGTGAACTAGTGGTAGCTTCACTGGATGGTAGCATCACTTAGTGAACTAGAGGTAGCTTCACTGGATGATAGAATCACTTTAATAGTAGATTCTCTTGGAAGTAGCAATATATTTTCCTTGGCGGTATCTCTACTGAATGGTAACAACACCTAGAGATAACACTGAGCGATAATATCAGCTTCTGGTGGTAGATGTATTTGGTAGTGACAGTAGATCTATTAGATGAAAGCACAACTGAATGATATATACTGGTGGTCTTAGAGTTGAACTAGTGGCTTCATTTTGTCCTAATAGTATCTTAGAGCGGTAACTTACTTTAGCTAATGGTAGATCATTTAAACTAATGGTAGATGGTGACAATATATAAAGACTTAGCCATTTTTATTTTCCCCCAAAAATATAGTTGACTATCATAAAACATTAAATTCATTAAAAACATAAAAAATATGATTTGTTATCATTAAAATAAGGAGGTTCTTGGACTAAGACAAAAAATTGGTCATCATAAAATCACTCTATACTTCATAAAACTAATCCTTTTGAACATACAGTTAATTGAAAAATTATACCACGATCGATTCACTTGTTTATATGGTCGATGAAATAAACTTATGCTAGGTTCCATAATTTGGTATTTTTATCAAAAATAGAGTTCAATAATAAAATTGTAAATACATTAGACTCCTAAAAAACATGTTTTTAGATCATTTAAATAAGTAATTATTAGACTAAGTCAATAATATTCCCCCTTTTGATGATAAAAAACATAGTAGAATAAATGTTCCAATTAGAAAAAAAAATTACACAACACTTAAAACAATTTCCTTATAAGTTCAAGATAAGATAAATGAAATAAATATTACAACCCATTTTGGTATTATCAAACAAGATATAAAAATATTATAGATAATCAATAATATATGTGTAATTGAATTAACAAAAGAGCAAGAACAACGTACATATAAAACATTAAAGAAAAAAGTGATAATATATTGATTCAAAAATTTCATTAAAACATACACAGTTCCCTATCAGGATTCCAAATAAAAATTATATTCTTTCTCTCTAGGGGATTCGGGATCTGTATAATATTTTTACATTACTGTATAAGTCTTTGGAGTAGGATTGGGAGCATGAATAGAGTGTTTATCTATGATAATAATCCTAGCAATAGGTTAGAGGTGTTTCACATCCTAAGCATGAGAAAAACCAAAAGGTTTATAGGTTGGTGTTGCATAGGTTGTGTAGTAGTTAAAGAAGATGTTTGATAAGGAGTTCTAAGATTAATTCTATATGGAATCACCATAGTTTTGTTTAAAATATACATATATGGTTCCATCAACCTAGAAAATTCATTGATAAAACGAGATCCCTTCTCTATAGTATGTATGAACTATCTATTTTCTTCTATAAAAATATTTAACAGATGTGTATAGAATTTGAGATGATCCACTTGAGTTTTAAAAGCTCAGGTTATAGGATAAATCATTATATCAATAGAAAAATACCTAAATATTTTCTATAAGTCATTATTTGTAAAGATCTTATTTAGAAAATATTTGATGGATTTCTTGAATGTTTCTCTATATTTTTCAACTTGGATGACATTAGTTATGACTAAATCACGTTTCCTTTTAGTATGAGTCTTAAAATCTAATAAATTCAACTAATTGGTTTCTAAAAAACCATCCAAAATAGTATTCTTTTCTTTTATAACAATCTTTCTGATTAAATTTTCATCAAGAGCAGCATGAGTGGTTATAACAGGAGATGGTGGAGGTGCACTATAAATAGAATCATATGAAAATAATATGAGATATATCTAATCTAGATATAAATTCATATCATCAAGATCTTCTTGAATAACTCCAACACACTCTTATATCCTTTGAATTTTATTTTTCATATGATCAAGCTTATTAAAAATCCTTTCCTATATGTGATTCATAATGGAATAAACAGCCATTGAAATTCCTTCTTCTCTAGTAGTATCAAAGATACTTTTAAAATACATAAATTGATGTTTCAACATATTCATTTAATATACTATAAATTCATCCAAGTTATCCTTTTTCACAAATGTGTTAGAATAAAGAGAAGGTGAAGGAATAGATTGGAATATAGATGATAGAGAAGTAAAAATAGATAGGTATATATATAATCCATGTCATTATTCATTAAAAAATAATCTATCCTTACATGCATAGAAAAATTAAGGATTGGTCTACCTATACTTGGATCAAAGAAATTAACAGGGTATGATTCACCACTTATAGTCATCTCTTGAACATCAACATGCTTCATAGGTGTGGGTCTAAACATATCATCAGGAAAATAATATATATTTCATTCAAAATCCTCTTCTTCATGATTTCCATCTATAGGATAAGGTACACCAATACTTTTCCCCATACCTATTTGATCTAATAAGGGTCCTTTAGCAATAATAGGTCTAGCTGGGATAGTAGGTGAACCTAGGATGACATGTACACCATGCTTAGGTATATTTCACCTATCATTATGGTCATCACCATCTATTATAATAAAATATCTAGGGTAATTCTCCACCTTATATGATAAAGTATCAAATATAAAAGATTCTTCCCCTTTCTCTTCCACTGGTAAAGTCACTTTCTCATTAGACTCATCCTTTTATTCACTATCTTAATTTATTTCAGTTAAGGAAACAATATTCTCACTATATTCAGTATAATCTGAATAAAAATGGTTCTTAGTTATTTTATAGTCAATGAAGGTTCAATATCTTCATCATTAGAGTCAAATTTTTCATCAGGAGGAAGGGAGTCATAAATTTTAATGGGCCCATTAGAAATTTCTACCAGAATGGGACTTTGAGAAATCACTGGCTTAGGAGGTCCAATATTTAGTCCAACCAAATAATCAAGAGAGGGACTCCAATCACCTTCATGTACTCTCATGGATTATTTATTTAAATAAACTATTTCATTTTCCCCATATTATATAACTGATTCTACACTATGAACAACCATGCATTATTCCTCTGATTCTATAACAACCTTAGTAAGATCAACAACATGAACATCCACCACTTCCTCATAAAAATAGTCATCAATTTCATTAGATTCCAAACCTGTATCACCTATGTATTTAGTCCTTGAATAATCCTTAACATGGTTAAACATTTCATATAACTTTTCAAGGCTAGTTCCCCATGATTTTCTCCATGGATTCCAATTATATTTTATTCTCTTGAAAATGGTCTCATTTAGGAAAATACCATAAGAAGCTTATAACTTTTTCTCCCCTTAAGGAACAAGTCCTTTTGAAAACAACAATGATAGATGAACATAAGTTATGGTAGATAGTTAAACATAAAATAGGTCTTAAAAATTTATTCTATATTCCTCATTAAAAACTTAGGAAAGATGATCTTTACTCCATTCTTCATTAGATATAGGAAAAAAAATCTTTATTCCTCATGATATTCAAATATAATTTTCTGGAGAAGATTATAATGTATGAACTTAACCAACAACCTACATTCCCCATCCAGATCCATGACAATCAGTCTTATAGAGTTTTTATCTCTAATTAGCTCTAGTAGAATTTCTCAAATTCAAAGGTCATATGCCCCAATAGATAATAAATTTGGTAGTCCTCGATATCACTATCATGAGGGACTTCCATTCACTTTTACTACTACTTTGATGAAAGCTCAATCTATTCCCCATTCACTAGGGTTTACATGAAATACTTATTTTCACCAGATTTGAACTCAAAATTTAGATTGAATTATTGTACTAACCTTTGGTAAAATGACCTTCCATTTTTACTAAATGTGTTGTTCCATCCTTGATGTTGAATTTCTTTCTAGACTAATGAATTTCTCAAAATCAACCAATCAATATAAATATATTTCTCTGGAATAACCAAACGATTTGAGAGATAGACATTGCATGTCTCAATGAATGAACTTGATGTAGATTCACCTTTATTCAAACACAACTGATCATTAGAAGAATCCAAAACAAATTATGCTTCACACAGACCATCTCGTTAGAGGGATTCTAGATTCTTGTAAGAAAGTAAGGGTTTGAAGAGGTTCAAGGTATTCAAAGGTTCAAGATTTTGAGATAAGTATATTTGAATCCTAATTTGGGTATATTTAGATCATTTAGGAAAAAAGTAGTAAAACGTGGGAAAATAAAATGAATTGGGATAAAATAATAATAAATGAATCTGGAAAAACTTAAATGAGAAAACCATAATAGTTTGACCTACCACTTGAATTGTCTTACGACCAGTTAGGAGGGTTAGGGTAGGTTGACCTACCACATGACTAACATTTACGGTAGCTTGAATGGTCATGATACCCTGATCTACCGCATAACCATCCTTATTACCACTTGAGCCTTATGGTCACTTGCGACCTTTAAGAAATAATTACTACTATATTAAGATTTAATTAAGAAATAACAATCAAGAATAATTTATCATTCCTAAATAATGTTTTCTATAATTTAATCCCTCTACATTCAATAGATTAGTGAAACTATTTTCAAGATATTGTTCGATTCCAATAAACACAAGAGTTATATCCCTGTTTTGAAAATTATCTATCAAAAAGTGATTCCTTATATCAATATGTTTTTTCCATGAGTGAAACATGAAATTATTAGATATGTTAATAGAACTTGTATTATCATAGTTTATAGGGACATGTCAAATTTTATATTCATATTCTAGTAATGTTTTTTTCATCCAAAAAATATGTTCACAAAAATTCCATATAACTATGTACATTGGTACTCATTTTATTAAACTTACAACCAACCAAATTTGTATTAGAATAAATAACTAGTTCAAATTCATGTCCTTTAGAGTAAAAAAAATCCAAAATTTTTAGAAATTTTTAGGTATTTAAAATACTTTTAACAACATTTAAATATTAATCCCTAGATTTTTCTTGAAATCATGAACACTTACACACACTAAAAATAATATCAGGCCGACTAGAAATTATGTATAATAAACTTCTGATCATACCTATGTAAATAGTTTGGTCAATTTATTTCTCATTTTCATCCAACTATAGTTGACATGTAGTAATTTTTGGAGTATCACTACCTTTAGTGTTATCCAAGACATTTTTTTTAAAATATCACCTGTGTATTTACTTTTATTTAAAACAATTCCATCTCTATTTTTAAAAATATGAAAACAAGAAAGAATTATGAATAATCCATTAAAACCATTTTGAATTCATTTTCATTAACTTAGAAAATTCAATACACAAATAATTTTTTTATGAACTAAAAATATTATCATCAACAAATATTTGAGAAAACAAAATATCCCTTTTAAGTTATTTTAATAAATAATGTATAATAATCAATACCTTTTGAAAATTTATTTGAAATCAAGAAAGATATGAGCTAATCAAACCAAGATATAAGATCCAATTTCAAAACATAAAGTTATTTTAAAAGTTTAAAAACATGATTGTTTAAATGAGGATTTGAAAATATAATGGGGTTTTCGACAAAAGCATCTTAAAAAATATAACCCTTTAGGAATGAAATTTTAACATCCATATGACATAGTTTAAAATTAAGATATGATATATATGAAAGTAGTATTCCAATGGCTCCAACTATGGATACTGATGTAAATGTATTTTCATAATCAATACCTCCATCTTTGAAGTGGTGAAGTTATTTAGTGAAGTTGAATTTGTTGTCATTTAGTTAATAAGATGAAAAGTCAATGAGTTTTAAATCGGATGATTATTAAACTGGTTTGTAATTCAGAAAAACTTGGGTCATTGGTTATTTGAGGTTGAAACAATGTTTAAAACATCAAAATAATTAGAAGATATGAGAGTTTGAGAAGTGGTGAAGTGTATTGACCTCTAGAGTTTGAAGTTTGGAATTTGGAACAACTTTTTAAAGGTGCTTTTATAAAAAAATTAGTGACCAAACTACCTAGCTAATAAGAGCATCACCATAATGGAATCCAAGCTCTACCATTGGCCATCCAGCATAATAGCCACCAAATAATGTAGGAGAGGGCCCCCCAAGGTCACATGAGAGCAGTGTAGTGCCACTATGCAGGGCAACATGGCGGTTAAGAATCGCTTGACACGAGGCGATGCCAAGTGATTAGAGGAGTATCTGGTAATTGATTTCTGAGCATAGTGAGTTGCAACTTATCTTATAAGGGAGCTGGTGATCTATAGGCAATTCAATGCGGGATTCATTTTTTATCACCGAATGAATCTGCACTATTGGATCAATTTAATTGTTTTTTATGGGCCGTATGATCTTCATTTGAGGTCATCTTCTCTAGAAAGCATCATTTGAGAAGCTTCTGTTCAAAAGGATCTCTATTGATATGTCCACCAAAACTCAAACTAAGGATTCAGTTCATCAGTTAGTCTGTGATTCTTGAAGATTCTTGAATGTTCTATGATGATCTTTGATGCCTATAAATACCAATGAATTCATTAGATTTTTTATACTGAATTTTTGAGAAGCTCTCATTTCTAGATAAACAAAGAACCATGAATCACTCTAGTTTGCGAAGTTTTCCACACTATCACTATTTTCACGGAGAAGAAGAATGTTATGATTTTTCGACATATTCTTTTCATACTCAGATAGCCTTGTGATGAATTGAGTTTTGCAAAGATTTTTTTGCATGAAGGTATTGAGTTTCCACATAACATTGTGTACTTACACTGAATTTTGTAAAGAATACTTGCACGCTTTCATAGCCTACAAAAATTTGGGTTTTTTTTGCATGTATTGGGTGTGTGAAAGTAAAGGGTTTGAGAAATAGTATATGCATACCATGTGTGAAAGTGTAGTGTGCATGATCCATATGCAAATTACAATAGCATGCATGATTTATTTATGTGTATAAGAGTAGTGCGCATAATTTAGTATTTTATGTGTGTGAATACCTATTGCATGAAGGAGAATAATTAATAAGCAATGTATAGAATATATTCACATCCATGATATACATATATTATGTGTATGAAAAGTGGAAAGTATGTACAAAGAATGAAATAAGACACTTGACATGTACATGAAACAATACATTCATAATATGAGAAGGCCATGAAATGTGTTATATACATGCATAAAGTTTGAAGAAGTACACATGCAATTTATATTGCATAATCTAAGTGCAGTGATTTGAGACTGAAGCAGAAAAATTAATTCTATTAGAGTTTTTATATTTCTATATCTGAGTTTTTAGGGGTTTGTGAGGACGTGTCTTCAAAAGAAGAAGAAATTACTCGAGTAGTGTGGTACTGAGGTAGCTGAAAATTTACAGGTGATCAATATTGATTGATCAAGAACAACTTTAGTTCAAATTTTCTTGTTTTTTACATAAAATAGTTTGATCTAGAAAACTCATGGAGGAGGATCTTAAATTAATCATACTATATGTGGATCATATTTCTAAAGAAGAAGGATCTTATGACTGGGGGGTATAACCAGTTGCTGAAGAGGCTCTATAGATTGGGGGTTTAACCAGTCAAATGGTTGAGGGGTAAAACCAACTGAGGAATAAGAGTTGGATTGCAGGGGGGTATAACCATAATCAACAGGTGGATTGATTACTATGGTGTATAACTAGTTTATTCCTAAAACATTATAATTGATAAAAATATTATAGTGGATAATCCATGTTGGAGGGTCTAATGAACATGGAAAGGATTTATGTCTTAGTAATGAACCTTGTAAAAATATTGTGTGTTGTGTTTCACTTACTTTCTTCCTTGAATGCATGATCCACTCATCCTAATATTTGATAGAAGTTCGAATTAAAAGTTGAAAAAGAATTCAGTAAAATTAGTCACACCTGATTCACTCCCACTCTTAGTGTGGCTGCACAATCATTGGATACTTCAATTGGTATTAGAGCATATACCACCTCTGATTGGATATATTGGACTTATTCAGTTATTATATCACAAGTATATGAAGTGAAGATTTTATTTTGATGAAAATTCAAAAGAGATTTAGTTGGAAAGCCTATATATACTCCCGATGTTATAAATATTGATGTTTCAGACAAATTAGAGAAAAACAGGTAGAAAAGAGTGACATGGTAGCTGAAGAAGAATTCAAAGATGAATGAAAATAAACTGGAATCTAAAGGCACTTAGAGTGTAAATTGTTCAGTGAAATCAGTTTATGAATCAAGTTTAAGCTGTGATGAGGTTATGATCAATTGAAATTATAAATCATCTGAAGAAACTTCCCAAACAAGTGGTCACATGTATGAATAGAGTTTTCAAGGAACTTCGGTATAAAAAATTATAGTTATAAGAAGAGGAAAATTCTATGGAATAAGCATTGGATAAAAAGGTTTTTTATTTCCAAAAATATCACAATACATGTGAAAGAAAATTAAGAAACAATATATCTTTGCAAAGAAAGATATTCTGGAACTATTGAAGAATTGAAAATTAATGTTTGTAAGAAAGAATTTTTTGAAATTGTTATTATAGAAGTTTTTCATACACTTGAAAAGATATATAGTATATCTATGAATGTCAAAGATGCTCAGTTCATTGATAAATAAAAAAGAATCAAGGATCTTAAGAATTTTTTACAAAAGGAAAATTAGATATATGAATAAGATATTCAAAAGATGAAGATTCATTAGGAAGAAGGCATGAAATCTGTTAAAGATGAGAAGATTGATCTCAACTTAAAGTGTCTTAAACTAGAAGTGAAACTGATAAATATAGAAATGACAAAAGATGAGTCTTCCATAGTTACTGAAAAAATAAGTAGTACAAAGGATTCATATAAAAATAGTCCTATTTCTGAAAAGACTGAATCTAGTGGTAATAAGAGTTTGAGATTATCGAAGGATAAATCAGATGCCGACTCTTTAAAGAAGGTAACTCTTTGTCCAAAAACATTTGTGTGCACTAATGTTGATTTGATGACTAGTGTATATTAAAATTTAAAATCTAGACAATCTTTGTTAAATAAAAATTCTTGTTCCCCAAATAAAGAATAGAAGATGAAATGTGCAACCCAAAAGTAGAAAAATGTCAAAGACAGTCTGAATGTGTTACAAAAAAAGAAATCAAGATTTTCTGGCCACTATTGGTGTTGTTAGAATTTTGGGCATTATGAAATTAATTTTTTTCATAATATTTCATTTTATGAAAAGAAAAAAATTCCTGCATTTAGGGTGATAAAATATAAAGAAAATTTAAAACCTATACAATAGAAGTAGAATTCCTAAAAAGAAAATCAATTTATCAAGAACATATATAATTACATTGAAATTTTATATGATTATTGCAACATAAGTGGTTAGTATTATGATGAGTGTTGGTGTGTACTAGTTATGCACAAATAATATGTTGATGTGAATAGAATACCACAAAATAAAGTGAAGCATATAAGATATGAAGTTAACAGGTCAAACTTGGGATGTGAATAGAAGAAGAAAGTTGTTAAAAAAACAACTCCTAAGAAGTTTGTAAAGAATGACGTTAAGAGTGTCTCACCTAATAAAATATGTTTTTATTTTGGTAAGAAATGTCACATCATGAATCACTCTGAATTGGTCATGAAAATTCATACTGAAGAAAGAAAGCTGAAATCAAAGAGAGAACCAATTTAGAATAAAAACAACATGATTGATTTGGTGAATGACATTATTGATGAAGTATCAGAAATGTTTCCTAAAAGTGGAAACTTGTTAAATTATAAAGTTGTGTGTGATATTAAAACATGTATGAAAATTCAGGTAAAAATTGTTTGACATTTTTATCTAGTCAAAAAGAATTATTGAATAAGAATAGGAAAGCATATATGACTTCAAATGAAGGGAAAAAGAAGTCTACACACTGAGTGAAGACTAAGCGTGTTCCTAAATAGTGTTTGATCATATGGACATAATATTTGGAAGAGGTAATAAATATAGAGAAAGAAGAGGGAAATGAAATTTCATTGTTATCAAATGTGAATAGCCCCTTTTCATCTAATAAGATTTCTCAGTTAACAAGAAACTCTCATCCCTATTGATCTAACTGAGGATCATTAAAGAACCATCTTATTCCTATATTTGTTGTGTTTTATTTTTATGTAGGTAATTGAAGTTGAATCATATATTTAGGGGGAGACCAGAATTTATAACAGTTATCCATCATGGAAGACTATTTCTATCATGTTGTTAATTTGTAACATGTTGAATAATCTGAGAAGACATTTGGAATTTATTTTTGTAGAACATCAATCATGATGAATAAGTAATGTGTGAATCTATTAAGGGAGAGCATAGAAAATTAATTATTAGATATTTATATCTCACTTGGCATCATATAAATATCAGAAGTTATAGAGAGGTATGAATATGATAATTCCCAAAAAAATATATCAGGAAATTGAAGTTTGTCATCATTGAGGTATGATTGATTACATCTCCTATTTTCATGATAAAAATTAATCAATTATACAAAGAATATATTTCTTATTTTATGAGAAAATGGGAAATATATCCTTGCACTTGAATGTTTCTAATCTGTTTACTGATATGTATGCAGGATATTAGTTGAAAATATTTTAAACATTTCCTAAAAAGGAGTTTTAGAGATTGATATCACATGCTGGATGTTTATTGATAGCATTGATGTTAAATTTGATTACTCTTATTTTCTACATAGATAATTTCTCATGTAAACTTAAAGATGCTTAATTTTATCTCCTTTCTAAGATAGTAGTGATTAAATACTTCTCATAAGTAAATAAGACAATATGTGTTAGAAGAGAAGAGGATATTCTTAGAAGTTTCATTTTGGAAATGATAATTACTTCTCATGCTTATAAGTTTATTGAAAATAATGGGGAGAAGATATCATTGACATAATATGAATTGTGTATTGAAATAAAATCCAAAGGGGGAGATTGAAGTGGTCAAGTGATTTGGTGAAGTTATTTTTTTTCAAATAGTTAAGAAGATGAAAAGTCAATGAGTTTTAAATCATACGATTGTTAAATTGGTTTATAATTCATAAAAAATTGTATTATTGTTTATTATTGGTTGGAACAATGTTTACAACCACAAAATAATTGGAAGAAATGAGAGTTTGAGAAGTGGTGAAGTGTATTGACCTCTAGAGTTTGGAATTTCGAATTTGGCTCAACTTTTTAAAGGTGCTTATATTAAAAAACTAGTGACCAAGCCATCTAGCTAAAGGAAATGACACTAAAAGGGTAGCCAAGCTCTACCCTTGGCCAGACAACATAGTAACTACTGAAGAATTCAGGATAGGGCCCCACAAGGGAACATGGGAGCGGCATAGCGCCATCGTGTAGGGCGGCATAATATCTAAGAAGTGACTAGCACAAGGCAATTCCAAGTGATGAGAGGATTATTCAATAACTGATTTTTGAGCATAGTGAGTTGAAACTTATCTTATAAGGGAGAAGGAGATTTAGGGAAAATTTGATGTGGCATTCATTTTTTTATCACCGAATGAATCTCCACCAATTAATCTATTTGATTGTTTTGTCTGGGTCATCTGATCTTTATCTGAGGTTGTCTTATCTAGCAAGAATAATTCAAGAAGCTTATGTTCAAAGGGATATCTGTTGCTATGTCCACCAAAACTCAAACCAAGGATTCTTTTAATCGATTAGTCTGTTATTTTTAAATATTATTGAATGTTATGTGATGATATTAGATTCCTATAAATACTAAGGCATTCATTCGATTTTGTTGCTGCTATATTTTGGAGAAGCTCTCATTTCTAGAGAAATGAAGCACCATAGATCACTTTGGTTTGGAAAAGGATTCCATGCTATCACAATTTGAGTAAAGAAGAATAATGACACCACTATTTGACATATGCTTTGTATAATCTAATAGCCGCACAATTAATTGAGTTTTACGTAGATTTTATTTGTGTGAAGGTTTTGAGTTTTTGCATAACAGTGTGTAATTACACATAATTTTGTGAAGAATATTTGTGCGCTTTCACATCCCACAACCAATTGGATTTTTTGCACGCATTGGTTGTGTGTGGGTAAAGGTTTTCAGAAACAGTATATGTATACTGTGTGTGAAAGTGTAGTGCACATGAGGAAGATGAAAAGTACAGTATCTTGTGTGATTTATTTGTGTGCATAAGATTAGTGTGCATAATTCAGTATTGTATATGTGTGTATACCTGTTGTGCGAAGGAGAAAAAGGCATAAGCAATGTATATCATATATTCAAATGCACGATACACACATATTTTTTTGTATTCAAAGTGGATAATATGTAAAAATAATGAAACAAGACACTTGAAATTACCATGAAATAATATATGCATAATATGAGAAGGCCTTGCAGTGTGTTATAGGCATGTATGAAATTTTAAGAAATGAACATGCAATTTATATTTCATAATCTAGGTGTAGTGATTTGAGATTGAATCTCGGAAATTAATTTTATCAGTGTTTCTATATTTATGTATCCAAGTTTTCAGTGGTCAGTGAGGCGAAGTCTTCAGTAGAAGAAGGAATTTCCCGATAAATGTGGCACTGAGGCAGCTGAATATTTATAGGTGATCAATATTGATTAAGAAATAACAACTTCATTGAAAAGTTTCTTGATTTTTACATGATATGTTTTGATCTAGAAAGATCGCGAAGGAGGATCTTCAATTTATCATCCTATATGTGGATCAGATTTCTGAATATGAAGGAGCTTGTGACTAGGGGGTGTAACCAGTTTTAGAATAGGCTCTAGAGACTAAGGGGGAGGGGGTCTAACTAGTCAAACGGTTGGGGGGGGGGGGTCTAACCAACTGCGGCAGAAGAGTTGGATTGCTGGGGGGTATAACCAGAATCAACTGGAGGATCAATTATTGGGGTGTATAACCAGTTTCTTCCTGAGCCATTGTAATTTATAAAAATATTATAGTAGATAATCCATGTTGGGGGGGTCTAACCAACATGGAAAGTATGTGGGTCTTAGTACCGAAACTTAAATACGATGTGTTGTGTTTCATTTACTTTCTGCATTGTATGAATGATCCACTCAACCTAATATGTGACATAGGTTCAAATAAAAATGTAAATAAATTCAGTAAAATTGGTCACACCTGATTCAACCCCTCTTAGTGTGACTGCATGATCCTTGGACACTTCACTATTGACTATATAATTTTACAAAAAACCTTTCTTAATTTCTAAATATTATACTATATTCACTAACCTTGTTTCTATATACTCATTTAGTTCCAATAGTTAGGTATTCCTTGGGTCTGTCAACAAATTTACAGAATTTAATTCTTTCAATATGATTCAATTATTATTGAATAACTATGACCTAGTGTTCATCACTAATTTCTTTATTAATGTTCTTAGGTTCTAATTGAGATAGGAATACATGATGTTCAACCTGATTTGTAATTGAGGCTTAGGTTTGAGTACCTTTTTCCAAATCACCTACTGTAACATCTAAAGGATGGAATCTATGGGTCATAACGGTTCTAAAAATTGAAGTGCTTAGTTATTTAAGGTATTATTCATGGTTAGGAAGATCAATTTTCATTCTGATGGGATATTTATAAAGTAAATCAGTATAATGCTCAAATTTATTAGAGTTATTATTGATATTTAAATTTTATATATCATCCTCAAGGTTTTCTATAAAATTTTTAGGTTTATGTGGATCTGTCTCATTAAAAGTTACATACACACATTATTTAATAAATTTTGGATTTTTTATTAAAGATTATATATGATTTAAAGGAGGTAAAATAACCTAGGAAAATTTATTCATCATTATTTGGTGTAATTTTTTTTTCAATTTTTTTATTTATAATAAAGTCTTTACAACAAAAACTTTAAAGTATTTTAACTTTAGTTTTATACCATTCCATAATTCATTGTGAGTCTTCTTCAAAATAGGTTCTATAAGAACCCTACTAATTTAAAAACAAGTGATATTCAAAAATTCTTCCCAAAAAATGATAGGTAATCCATGTAACATCTTGAGTTTTTAAAAAAATGGAATGCTATGTTCGATAGCATGCATGATACACCACATCAAGCTTAAACATAAAACTAAATATTATTATTTAAATGTTACCATTGTAACCTAGACATTAAAATGGTGAAAATTAAAAATATTAACTGAATTATTGAAATATGGTTTATAGATGTATATATAAATTTTTTAACACTTAATTATAAATGAATTTAAACCCCTTTTTAAAATAAAAGAAATTTTTTTTCAGAAAAACATTTTGAATGTGCATAAGTGTGATTTATACCAATAAATAAAAAAGTAAATATTTTTGGATTATATTAATGATATATATATATAATATTAAATCTAATTTTTAACATTTATTTTATGTGTTTTTTAGACATTATATAATAACAAATCCAATTTTTTACATAAAAGAAGTATTTCTAAAAAAATAACAGTTTTTCCACTTTTTGATGGCACACCTATTTAAAATCTAGTTTTTGAAACTTTAATAAATTCTATTTGACAAAATAAACTTATTATTTTAAAGTAGATTATGAGAATTTACTTTTTCTGAACTTTTGGTATTTTTCTGATAAGTTTCATGTTTTGATGAATAGTGAAAAATACTTTCATTTTAATTGAAAACAACTTTTTCATCAAATTTATTTATATTGTTAAATTATATATTTAAATTTTTTTAATGTATAATTAGATCATTTTTTATTAGTTAATATAATTTAGTTCATTGGAATCAATTTTATAGTTAAATTGAATATAAAAACTTTGTGAACTTTTGAACATTTTTACTTTAAAAACTTGTTTTCTCAATCCAGCAACGAGATTAATTTTAAATTAATTACTAAAACTTATGTGTTTTTAATTTTAAAAAACAGATAAAATATTTATAATCAGTGGTTCCAAATTATGTAAATATTTTTCTTTTATTTTTGGGCATATGAATAGTATATTTAGTATTTTTTTAAATTACCTTGGTTAAGGATAAATCAGGTAATTAAAGGTAAAAATAATATTATAAATATTATAAAACTACCCTAATAATTGTCAAAAAATTATTGTATGAGTTATTTATGACCAAAATAATCCTTGGTTTGATTTTGGGAGCTCTTGGATCCACTCAGATGACTTTAAGACATTTATAATATTATATTCAAAAGAAAGTCTATTTTGTCATTATTTTGTTTTTAACAAGATAAATATTTTTAATATGGATTTATATAAGGGATATGTTAGAAAATAAATAATACTTGGAAATATATAATTATTATATATATCATATTAATTTATTTATAATTTTTAGGAAATAAATAATTAAATTAAATGGTGACACAATGATGATGCAGTGATTGTTTAATTAATAGAATAATCAAATAAATGATATTAAAAATATTAAAATAATATAATTAGATATAATTTCTTTCATACATGATTTTTTTTATTACTTTTACATATTAGGGATGATTTAATATAGTTTTTTTACTATATCAAGTTGTTATGATGTTTTAAAAAAGTCAAATAATGAATCGTGTCAAAATTGACATTAATGATATTTTAAAATAAATAATATTTTATTACATTATATAAAACTAAAAAAAAAACCATTTAGAAAAATAATTTGAATAAGTCATAAAATGTCATAAATGACTCATTTATTGGTCATTTGGCTTATTTTTGTAATTAAATTGACCCTCAGAATGTAAATTACATGATAACACGGTAAGAGTTAAAATGGTAAAATAAGGGTTAAAATAAAAAGATAAGGATTAAAAAATAGACAAAACTTATATAATTTTAATTGGATGAATATTACTCAACCTAAAATAATCCCATATTCTAAATAAATCAATTTTTACCCATTTTTAGTATAAAATTAATTTATATTAATTTAATAATTTGATAAATTCCAAGACTAACCTTCCCCTCTCTTATAAAAGGGAACCCATTCTTCTCATTTATTCACACTTCAAAACCTATTTGGATCAACAAATATCTACCCAAATACCTTCCTAGAAGCCTTATTCATATTATAGAGTCCTTATTTTTGGCATAAAACCATCCTTATATGTGTTAAGATGATAATCAAAGGAAATTGCCTGAAGAAGAGGTATCATTTTTATTTAAGTGTTTCTATTTTATTTCTTCTTCCACTACCTTAAAATATTCTCAAAACATGATGAAATAATAACTCTAGTATCCTCAATATACTAATATTTTATTATGTTAATATCATCACTTATATCCATCTCCAATTTCATTTAATAAAAAATTAATTATTCATTCGTATGTACAACAAACTACCACCTCTTGAACCAATATAATTATTTTTCAATAAAAATCTCTCAAGATAGGTTATAATGATGGGATTAATGTTTATATATTATATTCAAGAAATATTTATCATTATTAAGGAATAATATATCATTTAAATTATTACCTTTCTATGTATATAAAAATGATAACATCGTTCATGCGTACATGTGAACTATCACCTCTACGAAGTGATGTGATTCATTTTTCATCACCACACCACATAGATGATATAAATATATATAAATATGTATATTTAAAATATTAATATTAAATTAATTATATTATTATCATTTTTTAAATATAAAATAATACTTACCTTCTTTTCATAATGATCATTGAAAAATTGAAACATTACTCATGCGTACGTAGGGCCAACCATCTTTATGATTATAACATTGTTCATTTTTCATAACCATAAATAAATGATTTTATTTAAAAGTATAATTGATATATAAAGGAGATTATTATTTTATGAATATTATTTTGGAGATGATTGAATAATGACCACTTTGATAATTGACATCATACCAAAGTTACTTTGGACTCAAGTACCAAATATCGACAAAATGTCTGACATAAACTTAACTAATTAAGTAATTGTTATAACATGATAATATGTGATATAAAAGGATTAATAAACTTTAAAAAGTTTATAAATAAAGTAAATAATTAACCTAAGTTTATTATTCAGGAATATAAGGATTGTGTGTGATGATTTAGACTCAAGGTAAGAGACTCTTTAACTAAAAAATCATTTTAAATGTTTAAATATTTATTCTTCTAAATATTTCTCATTCATGTCCATATTTTCAAAATGGTTTTATGGACTTATTTATGTAGGCATAAATGTTTTGAAATTTTAATTTCTTTCAAATGTTTCAAAGTGTTTTGAGACTCTTTGATTCATAAATCAAATTTTTTTAAAATGTTTTAAATGGGTTTTAAAAATGGGTTAATTATTTCAATAAATTTGAATATTTTCCAACATATACAACATGGAAAAAATTTCCTATTTTCATGATGATTTAATTATTTAATTTTTCCATTATAAATTTTCAAAGTTTTTTCTAAATAAAGTAGTTTCTTTATTATGTGTATGGTTTTTAGATGTTTAAGTGATTTTTAAATGAAAATGGTATTTTGATATCTAAAAGTGTTTTATACATGGGTTTAAAAGAGTTTTCAAGGGTTTTACTAATGATTTAGTCCCTAGAAATTATATACTAAGGGATAATACCCATTATAACTAATTTTTGAGCCCAATATAACTTATACAAAGGGTTTATCCCCATTATAACACATGAAAGATGGGTGAACCCTATATAGTTTATACGAAGGGTGAGACCCATTATAGATCTCCAATGCATTGGGTACTCCAGAGGAGAAAGTAGACCGTATGATTATTCCATTTTTAAGGGTAAATGTAAGAGTGATATGGTAATGAAGTCCCAAAGAACCTATATAATTTTTTATTCTTTCTAATTTGTTTTAAGAAAATATTTTTAATGGGTTTTCATGTTTTCATTGGACTAATGATTCTTTTTCTTTATGTCCCTTATCAAGTTTTTTATTCTCATCCAAATTTTTAAAATGTTCTTCATAGGGTTTAAGGAATATTTTGTTTAAGTATGAGATCAATGGAAAATTTTGAATATGCGTCATGAAAGAAATGTTTTATTTTAAAATAGTTTCCTTTGATGGAAAAAGTGGATACTAAGTATAAAAGCCCACTTATAATTTAAGAGTTTACTTTGTAAGTATTTTCCTAATTCTCTAAAACTCAAAACCTAAAATATATTTAGAAAAATAATGTGATTTCTAGTTTTAAAATATCTATAATATGTGATATTTAAGGCTGATTCCTTACAATTCATTTCCAATAAGCATATTTCAAGCAATTTCTTGGAGATTTTTTTCCACTTTCAATAACCCCATTTTGTTGATGTGTTTGAGGGGGAAAAAATTATGACTATATCCATATTTTGAACATAAAGTTTCAAAGTATTGATTCTAAAATTAATGAACATGATCACTTCTTAAGGTATTTATGGTAATTCCACTATGATTTTCTATATATTTTACATATTTTACAAAATAGGAGAAAGCTTCACTTTTGTGAGCTAAGAAAAATACCTATGTAAATCTTTAATAATGATAAAAATACATAATAATAATTATTTAAACATAGTCCAGAAACTCTATAATTTCCAAAAAAATCCATGTTAACCAATTATAGGGGTTTATAGGTAGACACCTATTTATTTGTTTTGAAATAATTTTTTTACTTCTTTACCTTTTGATAAGGATTTAACACTTTGTCTTTTGAGAATTCAAGTTTAAGTAAATCCTTTACCAATATTTTTTAAACTAGATCTTTAAGTGAGTTTATATTAAAATATACTAGTATTTTATTATATAACCAAGATTCTTTATTAAAGGCACTTAAGTAGAATTTTTTGAGAAAATAAAGAATCAAAATTAAAATCATAAACATTATTATTTCTTAAGGATGTAAAAACTAAAGCATGATTAGAATAAAATATATTACAAGAATAATTAAAAAATTTAATATAATAGCCATCATATCACAATTGAGATATACTAAGAAGGTTATATTTTAAACCATCAATAATTAAATCTTCATAAATGAGAATAGTTTCAGAGTTACCAATTTGTCTAATACTAATTATTTTTAGTTTTTAATTGTCACCAAAAGTGACATATCCACCATCCACTTTTACCCAATTCTTAAAACTTGAGTTGTCTCTAGTCATGCATATATAAAATACATTATCTATATACCATATAATTTTACTGAATCTCTTAAATAATGTACAAAATTAAACAAGAAATGAGTTTGGTTCCCATATTTTCTTGGGTCTAGAGAAGTTAAAAAATAAAGCTTTACGTATCCATATTTATTTCATAGGTTTTCTAATTACATAATTATCTTATTTTGATAAAATAATCTTTTTATGTCTATAAATATGTGATTTTTTTTCATTACCAGAATCTCATTTATTCTTATAGATTAAGATTTCATTTTTAGAACTTGGAATAATGTAATTCTTGCTTGGATTCATTCACTATCTAGATATATAACCAATACCAATGTTAAATTTATAATATTTATAACTTTTAAATATCATATTCAAGTATTTATTCCATTTTTAAATTGTTCTGTATCCTTTTAATTTGTTCATTTTTCAATTTTAACTCATTATTCTCTTTTAATAAGTACGCATTTTTCTGTTTTTCAACAGTAAGATCACTATTATCATTAGCATATAAAGAATGCATATTTTTCATATTTTTTATTCATATTTATGTTCATTCATGGTATTATAAATAATATAATATTATAAAAAAGTTATTCATTAGAAATTTTAGATTCTTCTAAAACATCATTACCATAAAAACTACAAGTATCAATTTGTACCTCAAATACAATGTCTATAAAGAAAAAATTATCTATTTCACATTTATTATATTTTTTGAATCACTAGATCTGTCCTCTGAAGAACTCTAGGTTTCTTTCATTTCTTTCTTAGGTTTATTTTCTCTATCATCACACTTAATTTTATAATTAAACTTAGGCAAAATATCCTTGATGTTTCCTTTCCTTTTGAATTCATAACATGAAATTTCACCAGAGGATTCATCCCTTTTCTACTCTTTCTTTAAGTTTTCCTTTCTTTCCTACCATCCTTTGTAGGTAGATATACTAAAAAAATATTCTTTTAATAAAATTTATTAAACCTCATGACTAGTTTATACTTATCCTCACCACTTTCAGAGTCTTATTTACTTCCACTTGAACCATCCTTGATTACTTCCTTTGATTTTGACTGAGATTTATTAAATGAAACAATTTTATTCCTTAGTTAAACATCTTTATTTTTTTCTTTCATTTATTCTTCACACATCATTAGTTTTATAATTATTTCCTTTAAATTTATCTTACTAATTTTATAGGATTATCTAATGGAAACAAACATTCTTCTCCATATATTGGGTATACATCTTAGAAGTCTTAGAACTTTCTATTTGTCTTTCATATGTTGTCCAAGTGGAATTATAGTATTGATTATCTCATTGAATATATAATACATTTTAGAAATTATTTCATCAGGTTTCATTTGAAAGGAATAATATTTCATAGTATATGTATTTAATCAAATTATTTAACATTATAAGATCCTTCATGATAGATAGAAAAAGTATCCTAGTTTTTATAAGTAGTAACACAAGTAAAAATTTGGTTAAATTCATCTTCACTTAATGCATAAAATAAATCATTCATATATTTTCAATTAAAATAATACATGGCTTTGGTTTCATCACTCCAATATTTTATAGGTATTTTTTATTCATATTTATCTTCTATACAACCCTACATATTAAATCCAATTCTTTCTTAGTATATTTTAATTCTAATTTTTCATTGATCATAGTTTGTTTCATTAAATAAGGGAGTTTTATTAGTATCATGAAATTTAGGTCTATCATCCATAATTATATAATATTAAATAAATATAATTATAGATTTTTCCCTTAGGACTTAATCATGGTTACAAGTAAATATAAATAGTTAATTAGTAAAAAAATAGAGCATTAAATAGAGACTTAATCGGATACCAAATTTTGGATAAAGAAGAATTCTCTAGAGGGGGTGAATTAGGATTCTAATATAAAAATTTCTATTTTGAAAATTATAAATTTTAAATCCCCTCAAATTGAAAATAGTCCCAATTTAAAAATACAATAGGTATATATAATTTTTTACTTTGAAATAGTTTATCAAAGGCATGATCAATACCTAATTAAAATAATTTAAATCACTTTTACTTTTTTAATAATTTTACTTACACCAAACATAGTATATATATCACTTATAAATGAAAACAATCATTTTTTTCAAAACCCACTTTGAAATTATTTAGTGAAAAACAAAGTAGTAATGCAAATAATAACACACAGTATAATTTAAACATGAAGTTATCTCAAAGATGGAGTTTAATCCTATCCACTTGATAGTAAGATATTTTTATGCACATTTATTAAATAAAATAAATAGATCCACTACCTAGATCAGGTTTTACACATAAAACTACACACATGGAAGTCTAGGCTATACCAAGCCTCTTCCATAGTTATATATGGGATAAAAGATGTAATGAAATAAAGGAATGAGTATCAAGGTAATCCTTTTTATAGTTAATGAAAAGTACTAAGTGTACAGGTAATTCAATCATAACACAATATGTAAAATAAAAATACAGAGTAAATAGATTTTGAGAAGTTCAATATCTGATAAAATTTATTTGATCATCAAGGTTTTCTTCCTTAGGTGATTGTATGAAAATATTTGAATTTAGAGTTGTTGTGAGTAGGTCCTTATTTTAGGTTTCTTCACTAATGTCCAGAAAATAGAGTGTTATAGTATAAGAGGATTTAAACATAAATATCACAAAAATTACTGACTCAAATTCATGTGCAAGGAACTCTCTATTTTGTCGAATTTTCATCTCAATGTAGTTGTTGAAGCCTAATAATACTTGGTCTAACACATATCAACTAATCTAAAAAGTCTCATTAAATACCAAAAATATTCTTTATAATTATATACTTAGGCATGGTAGGTCTTTCACTCACCGTCGATTTATAGGTAGATCTAATGTTTCAATTAGTGAAAACTCCCTTACATAGAGAATATTGACCCTCATATAGATAGGAATGATCAATCAGACTATTCATTAAATCGATTGGATAGACATGGTCAATCAAATGTATTCGTGCGGTCGATCTAACAATGAGAAAAAAATTTATTTTCTCTCATAGTAGGTGCAATGTGGTCTCTTACCTTATGGTATATCAATTCATTATTCATATAGTCAGTGGGATTCAATGTTCAATATCTTAATACGTAATCTAATTTTTATCTTTGGTTAATTGAGTAGCCATGGTCAGTTGGGAACAATGTGTGATCGATAAAAAAAATATAATTTTTTTTAGTATGTCAGCATAATCACTTTATCTACTATAGTCAATCCAATTGTTCATGCGGTTGATTGGTAGTCATGTAGTCACTCCATACTTCATGCGGTTGATTATTTTGAATACGTGGTAGTTAAAATATTTTCCATGGATGATCTACTTGTTCATTGAAGAACCCTATGTTTGGAATTGTTTAAGTTTTTGTTTTTGTTAATTTTTTTTGTGAATAATCTTTTATTTTAGGTGATGTTTTTCGTTATAATAATGTGAGTTTGGAATATGTGCTAAATTATTAAATGAATATATTTTAAGATTATCTAAAGTGACAATTGTGATGTTATTGAAAGATGAGACAATGTGCGGTGCCACTAGAAGAAGTAGTATCCATAAAAAAATTTAAGTTCACATATAATCAAGGTAAGAATTATGTGGTGAAAATAATTTTTTGAAGCAGGTAAGTGTGGTTCAAACACTAAATTCATTAGATAATAGATTTGAAGAATACTAAAACCATGTGTATATTTTCATACTATCATGGAAAGTTACTTATAGATTTCTGTAATAAGTACTAATTTCAGGAAATGAGATACACATGTTTGTGAAATTTTTTGAGATCAACACCAAAAGAAAAATAATAAATGTGAATGTATCAGTTCAAGATGAGAAAATTTCATGTATAGTTAAGGAGAGTCTAAGTAGTGGAAAGAGACCATGAATGTACATTATAGAAAAATAATAAATATGTTGAAATAATTTTGATGAGATGATTATAGAATAAATTATAGTTTTTATGAGATTGTGAGATGTAATAATGCTATATTCATTAATAAAATATGGATTTGCACTGAAGTAATACACTATATGAGGAATATAAGAAGTGTTCAAGTATTTTTATGAATTCAGAAAATAAAATCACAGAGAACAAACAATATATATCAGAAGATCAATTATAGGTTCTTCCAAATGATGTAACCAAGATTCATCAAAAATGGATCAAAATAATTCATAATCCATGAATATTATAGAATAATTAGGATAAAATAATCCAAAGAACAACCATAAAATAGAGATTTTGGAAGATGAAAAAAATGATTTAAATGATATCACATGAGAAATAAGTGCTGATGAAGCCCATTGCATCAAACTATTAGTATAATGAATATATAATCAAAAGGAATGTGAGGCTTATAAGTTTGAGAAGTATATAAAATACATTAGTTGTTCATGATGAAAAATATATACTGAAACAAAATATTCAAAAAAACCCAGATTAAGAGGTTTAGACTGAGATTTTTGGAATGAGAGGGTTAGGTTGAGATGTTCGAATGATACTACCATGTGACGATAATATTGAAAGGAAAATTGATTTATAATAGAATATGCAGTCATGAGCAGTAAGAAACTCTAAAATTAATATGTTTGGATGAAGATATTCTGATGAATATGTTTATATAGAGATGTTGAGATGATACTTCAATGAGAGAAAATGATCAGAAGAACAATGTTTAGAAGAAAGAATTTGAGTGTTCATAAAATATACCAGATAAAGATAAATGAGAAATCCAAGTAGGAAAATGTTTGTGTGTTCAAATAATAAAAATTATCAGGGAATGAATGATGAGTTTAGTGCATTCAAGGATTATGATTTTGAGTGATGCAGAGGAATAATATATGTTCAATTCAACATACAGAATAATGTTTATTTTATATTTATTTAAAACTTCATATGTTAACACACCCGAAAATATTGAGGGATTATGAATTTTTTTGAAGTTAAAGAAAATATGAAGATATTGATTTTTATGGTCAATGTTCAATATTTATAAAATGAAGTTTGTGATTATTACTGAGATCTTGAGGATATTTAAAGGATTTTGAAGTTTTTTTCATGGAAGGTCTGATGTGAGGTGTTTAATATGATAAAGTAAGAAAGATTTGAAGGATTTTAATTAAATTCATGAATGTGAGAAATTTTAGGAGTTAATATTCTATGGATCTATAAGTTATTTAGGAAATTTAGGAGTAATAAAGAATAAAGTTCTATCAAAACTTGTTGCTGAGTTTTTTTGAAACTTTTTAGAGACAAAATTTTGGAAGTGTGGCTGACTAACATTGTTTGAAAAATTATAAGTCCCTAAGAAGTGATTTTGACTCAGAAGTATTTTTGTTAGGATGAAAGTCCCAAATTATGGAGGTGTTTAGAGTTGAGAGTCCAGAAGTATAGCTTCTGGAAAATAATGTTTCATAGAATTTGTTCTGGGCATATTTTATAGTGATCAGAATTCAATTTCCACTTTCTTAATTTCTTATAAGAAGAATAAAATCTTATAACTTATAGGAACCAGTAATATTTTCTATCGGGATATATAAGGAGCTTTACAGGATCTAGCTCATTTTCATTTACTTAAATTATTTAGTAGATATTAATGACTTTATGAGAGTCAACATGATAAAGACTGGGTACCCACATTGGCACTAAACGTTTTAAAAACTTATGTGCCTTATTTATTTTTATTATCATTAAATTAAGGTGATATTGAGTTATAAATTTGATAGGATTGAAAATTTAACAAAACACTGAGGTTAATTTCAGGAGGAATGAAATTATAAAATATCACCATTGATTCACCCCCTTCTCAATGGTCCAACATTCCTGGGAAATTCACTTGGTATTAGAGTCACCTGGGTTTCCTCTATAATATTCTTATATTTTCATCATTGATAATCTCAACATTATCAATGGTTATAGTATTTATACCTTCCATGAAAAAATAATAATGGATGGGAAAAATAGAATGATATCTTATCTTTTGTCTCTTATCATAGATGTGATTGATGAAATTACTATAGGATTTCCACCCATGTAGAAATATGATCATATATTTTTTTTTGACAAATAGAATATTAAGGTTGATGTAAAATCTCATAGTACTATTCTAATGTCCTTGTTTGAAATGGTTTCTAAGAATGTGATGGGTCTCTAATCTTTGAAGGAGATAGAAGACAAACTTGAAAGAATATTTAAGGGAAATGAAAAGTAAAGGAAGAAAATATCCAAATATAGAGAAGAAAGTTTGAAGATATTAGGATGGAAGAAGAATAAACTATTGATAATTAATTCACCCAAGTAAATGAAATTATCAACAAAAATAAATAATTTGGAGATGTCTTGTAATATTCAACTATTGTAAAAAATTTATGAGGAAATTTCTAGACAATTTCAATCCTAAAGTATTCACATTAGAAGATAGAGATAATTTATCTCTTGATGAACTATATAACATGATTTTTTCATATAAAACTAGGTAAGATCTATCATTCAAAAATAATATTAAGGAGGAAATGGATTTTTAAGTTATGAAGAATATAAAAATATGAGAACTAGATGATAAGAAAATATGATACAGTGAATCAAAAGATACAAAAGATGATGATGAAGATCATAAGTGGATTATGTCCCTTATATCTAGGAATTTTTATAAAGAACGAGGTAAATAAAAATAAAAACTCCCACTCAAATGTTTTGGGTGTGGGGGGATAAAACATTTCGAAATAGACTATTTAAAGAATAAAGATGGAAAATATTATAATAATGATTTTGAAGAAAAACATTTAAAGAAGAAGTGGGGTAAAACCTCAAAGGAAGTTAAAAAATCCACCAAAAGAAAGAAAAATTTCACCAAAAATACTATAATAAATATGTTGAGTAAAGAAGAAGTTGATAATTATAATAATCATAGTCCTTTAAAATATAAAGTTACAAAGAAGTTTAGGACCTTCATGGATCATGTTGATAGAAAGTAAGATACTTCAAGTAGTGAAGAAGGAGGAAGAGAAACTTATATGAAACATATGTTGATATCAGAGCTTGAGTCATGTATTTAGAAAACAACAAACTAAAGAAAGAGGTTGGGATATTGCAAAATTATGAGGAAAATTTTCTCAAAAAGAAAGATTCATACATTGATAAAATTAAAAATATCAAGTTAAAAGATACGGAAAAAGAAAATTTGGTAAGTAAACTTGATAAAAAAGCTATTTTTTTTAATAAATAATAGTTATGTAAAACTTAATCAAGTATCTTGAGGATGAAAATAATTTTAAGAAGATGAATTAAAATTTAAAAAAATATTCTCAAGTGATGGATGAAACATCTCAAGCTATTCATAAAAATCATCCAACAAGTTAGGTGAAATCTGCTCCGACTAAAATTAAAATTTAATCTTATTTTACTAACCATAAGGAATCAAGAACTTCTTGTGGTATAGTTTGGGTTAAGAAACTATATGAGATATATTTTACATCAATGGAAGTTAATATTAAGTTTTGAAATAATGATTCACCGCAACAAGGGAAATCATATGTTGTAAAATTCAAAGAATCTCAACAAAATTATCCTAATAAATAATTATACTACTATAGAAGATTGGGGTTCAAAGGATATTGTTGGTATTATTAGATATTCAGACACAAAGCATATAATTTTTGGTACAACATGTTACTCCTTGGAAGTAGGCATGAACTGAGGGGGAGCCACAATGGAATAAAATTAAGTAACTTATTGAATTTAAATGAATATACAAAGGTAAATTCATTGAAAATTTAAAAACCCTAAAGGAAAAAAAATCAATTTGACTACTTAGAGGATATTTGTAGAAGATGTGACCAATCAGTCACTATACTAAAGATTTCATGACAAAACATCCATGGAATATTACTTGTGTCAAAAAAGAAAATAAATCTAGGAAAATGAAGGTATACAAATAATATTTTATTATTGATATTACTCTAAAAGCTATAAAAAAATGTAAACCATAGACACTTGAAAGTGGCTGTTTATCATATAAAAATTAAAGATAATGAGGGAGGAGAAGTCACCTTCATAAACGATAGTTCCTTAAAAATAGAAGGAATTGGTATGACTAAAATTAAAGAACAAGAGGTAAAGTCAATAGAAGTTATATTTATTTATGAACTTAAAAACAACTCACAAAGTGTTAACCAAATATTTGATAGAATATTAAGAGAATAATTTGAAAGTAATATTATTGTAAGATATCTACCACATTTGAATAGAAAAATTATGTTATTTTAAAAAATTTCCAGAAAATAAGGATGGTTAGTAAGCACATGAGCCTCATCCCAATTGGTGAGGTATCCTTAAGTGCATCTAAGAGACCCAGGTTAAAAACCAGGTGGAGGCATATTTCTGGGTTACTATAGCAGTACTGTAACATGTACTATTCGATACTATAACAACCAGAAATATTCACCTTGGGACACCAATTTATGCTTGGAGTCTTTAAGGCCTTTTGGAAACCCATGCCTTTGGGCCAGTAGGGATTTAGGGCCACCATTAAGGCCTTTAGGCCACTTCAAGTCCTTCAGGACACATGAAGTTACCCAAACAAACTCTACAAAAAAGGACTATCCCCAGTGGATGATTCAGAGCAAGTGCACTCACCAGAGCAGAACCAATGGATTTAGAATAATTCCAGTGTATGGATATGCCATCGAGACCATCATGTGCTTGCATGAGAAGCTTAGCTAGACGACTATCTGAAGGTGGAGAGCTACCATCATGATGAAAATGCTGGGGAGGGGAAGTTAATTATTGCTATAGTCTGGTTGAATTCCCTAAGACATTTGGGTCATGTAATGTCTCTTAAGCCTATGAGCCATGTAATCACTAATCCTACAGGCCTTGTAAGGGTTCCCTCTTATCCCTTAAAAGGGGTTATAAAAAATCAATAAAATTGAAGGATGGTTAGTAAAAGTCCTAAGAAAGTTGAAATTGTATCCACCATACCACTTGAACTCCTATATTCTAACCAATGTGGGTTTATGAGACATCAATAAAAAAACTAATTTTATAATTTATTAATTTTATTGATGATTTCAATTAGATAACCAATTTAATGTTCATAAAACATAAATCGTAAGATATTTAGATGTTCAAAACTTTTAGAAGGGAATTTGAGAAGGAGCTAAGCTTATAAATTTAAAATTTGAGAATGGGAAATAGAAATAAGTACACAAGTAACTCTTTCATGCCCTACCTATAGAAATATGGAATTAAAAACCAATACTTTCTTCCCTAAACTCCTAAAAAAATTTATTTACAGAAATTAAAAAACAAAAATCTTTTTGATATGGGAAGAAGAATTCTCATTGAATATAAACATTCAAAGCCATTCTAAAGAGAATATTTAATTACAGTTGTACATGTTCAAAATAGATTATTAATATTACCATAATAAAAAATGAATCCCAATGAGATATGTTATAAGAAAATCCTACAGTGAAAAATTTTAAGGGTTTTGGGATTCTTTCTATAATTAAGATAAAAGATACATATTTAGGAAAGTTTGATGAAAATCGGAAGAAGGTGTTTTATTAGGATACTGAACCAACAGAAGAAGTTAAAAATGTTTGAATAAATTAATACATACATTGGTAAATTCCTTTGATGTAAAATTCATTGAAAATTAGTCCACCTAAATAGAAGTTATTGAAGATTATGTGGATGGATTAATGGAATATAGAATGGAAACTTCTTGAGAAGTTAATGAAAAGAAAGTTGACTACAAGGCTAAACATGTATCTTTATATTTCAATCAATCTAGTATTGTGGATAATAAGATAGGATGAAAAATATATACATTACAGAATTAAAAAAAACAAGTTGAACCAGATAATATCATCAGAAGTTAGGTAGCTCTAGTTCAAACTAAATGAAAATTAAGGTTTGGAAATAAAACAGAACTTATCTCATGGGTGGAACCAAAATCCATTTCAGAAGCAGTTGTGCATAAAGAATTGTTAAATGTGATGAAAGAATAGTTGGATCAAATTAAAAAATGAGACATGAGATATTGTTCCTTTAATGGAATGAAAGAATGTTATTAGAACAAAACAGGTGTTGAGAAATAAACTTAATGAAAAGGTATAAATTTTAAGGATTAAATATAGGTTAATTTGTAAGGGATACTCATAGGTATAAGGGGTTGATTTTAAAGAAATTTTTTCTCCCATTTCAAGTCTTGAAACTAGCAGAATATTTTTGGCTAATGCTACCCATTGAAATTTCAATGTTTGTTAGATAGATGTTTAATCGGTATTATTAAATAGAGATATTGAAGAAGAAGTTTACATTGGGAAATACTATGGGTTCATACTTGGTAATTAGGTTACAATGGTATGAAAAATAGAGAAATATTTATATGGTTTGAAGCAGATGCCTCATTCCTGGTATTCAAAACTTGATAGTTTCCTAGAGTATTTGAAATTTTATGAAGGAAAAGTATATATAAACTTATATGGGAAAGATATGAGTATTAGTACCCTAATTTTCATTATTTACAATGATGATATATTTTTTACCAGTGATAGGGATAAAGATTTCAAAGACTTTTCTGAATAGATGAAAAGGAACTTTGAGATGTCAATACTTTAATATTTTAATTTTTTTTGGAAATACAAGTTCAATATAAAGAAAGATTCATCTTCCTTTCACAAAAAAATTATTCCAAGGAATTATTAAAGAAATTTCGCATATAATATTCAAGTAAATTTCACACAATTATTACAGTTAGTGTAAAAATAACCAAAGATAAACATGGAAAAGTGTGAATCAAAAGGACATTTAGTAGTTAATTGGAAATTTTCTTTATCTTATTACTTCAAACTTGATATTATATATGCACTAAATTTTTATGGAAGATATCAGAGTGATATAAAGGAATCACACATAATTAAAGAAAAAATAGTCTTCATGTATGTTAAAGGAATATAAAATTATGGTATTATGTATAAAATAAGTAATGAGATAAACTTACTTTCTTTCACTGATGCTGAATGGGTTGGAGATTGAAATTATAAAAAATCAAAATCAAAGGGAAATTTCTTTTTAAGAGAAATTTACATGAGTTGACATAGTAAAACAATGTTCTAGGACTTTAAGAACAATTGAAGAAATATATATTACTTCCACCCATGCATGTGAAAAAATGATGTGGATGAAACTTGAACTGGAAGATTTGAGGTTTAATATTTAAAATCCTATGAAAAATATTTCTAGTAATCAGAGTAAAATTGATCTATTTAAAAATTAAAAACAAAATTCGAGATCAAAGCACATTAATATTAAATATCATTTCATAATGGAAAGAGTTACTATTGGAGATGTAAGTCTTTAGTATATTTCAATAAAAAATTAAAATTACTGATGAATTCACCAAAACTATGGAAAGAGAAATATTTTATGAATTAAGGGTAAGACAACATTTTATCCTCCAATAATAAATTAAGGAAGTTTTTGAGGTACCCCAAATTTTCTTTGGATTCCTTTTTCAAAGAGGGTCAAGAAGTATTCAATAACTTTATACATACCTTATCCTTTATGAATATAAAGATGGTGTTATCATTGAAAGGGGGAGTAAAATTTTTGGAAGTTAAACCTTTAGAAGGTGCTTGAAAAAAAGTACATCAATATCATATCCATAGAATTATGTGTCACCGAGGGATGAAATTACTTAATTTTTTTTTATTAATTTGTCAATTTGGTGTTAGGATACCTCTCTATGAGAAAGGTTTTGGTTTGATGGAAAGTTGAGATCAACTGATGTGCAGATGTTGGTGTTTCCAATAAACCCAATGGGGGAGATTAAAGAACCCAATGTTTTGATTACTGAAGTTTTTTTATTTTTTGAAAAAAAATTGTAAATATTTTTTATTTTTGGTGATTTTTTTGGTTCTAATAACGTGATTCCAAAAGATGTGTTGAATTAATTTGTGAGGAAACTAGAATATTGGCCAAAGTGACAATTGTAAGGTCATCAAAAGATGAGATGTTATACAATGACACCAAAAGGAGTAGTATATGTAATAACCTATATAATTTTAAGATAAATAATTTTCATTCCTTATTAATATTTATTAATTATATTTTATAGATTATTTTATAAAAATATTAGGCAATTTTCCAGTCAAAAGGAAAAAGCCTTATTTCTAACCAAATTGGGGTTTTATGCAAAATATGGTTTTATTTAAAATATTTATTTCCAAATTATATAATTTTAATTTTTAAAAATTTACTTTATTTTTTAATTCATAATTTCAAAATTTTCTTAGGATTAAGTTTTTAGAATTTTTTGAAAAGTATTATTTTTCAATGAATAATGAAAATATTCATTTTTATTGAAAACTATCTTTTATTTTCAAGTATTTACAAAGTCCCATTCTTTTTTTAATTAGTTTAAAATTTTAATTAGTTAATTTTCATTAAATATAATATAATTAATGTTATTGGAATCAATATTATACTTTAATTTGGTATAAAAACCTTTTTTTCTTAAAATATGTTTTTTTGAAAAATGATTTTTCGTTGCATTTTACGGGTTTAATTTTAAATTTAATTATTCAAATTTTGTGAATTTAATTAGATAAAGTGGATTTCATGTTATAATTAGAGTAATTATATTATTTAATTATTTAAAATTAATTTCTAGTCATAATGAAAAGTAAAAATTGTAAACATCCAATACTACGATTATAGTTAACATATTTTAATATTTTAAAAAATTTCCAAATGCGTCCTCTCCCCCATTTATAAAAGGACAACCTAATCCTATCCTATCCATGATTAAATAACATTTTGGTTATTCAAATACATATAAAATAAATTCATTACATCCCTCCCCACATCCTAGAGTCTCTAGTTTGATCATAAATCTTACCTAGAAAGGCTTTAGGTACAAACCTAAAGTGGTTCTCCGAAGAAGAGGTATAGTTCTTAACTGAGTGTTTGTTTTATTTCTTATTATATATCATTGAAATATTCTTCATCTACGAGGAAATAATAATACTAGTATCTTCCATATACTGATATTTTTTTATGTTAATGGAATAACCTATATCTATCTCCTTCTTCCATCAAATAGGAAATGAAATTGTCATTTGTGTGTACAATAGACTACTTCCTGCAAACTGATGTAATTCATTTTCCATCACCGTCTATCATATATTTTTATAATTATGGATATAGTATATATATATAATATTAATGACATATTTATCATTTTTATAAGATAATATATCATATATTTTCTTACCATTCAATCCATTGAAAAATGATAACGTCGTTCATGTATATATGTGGATTACCACCTTCACAAAGTGATGCAATTAGTTTTTTTGAATAAACCACATAAATGTTATATATAAGTTTATTTTAAGTATAATATTGTATGTATTATATACTCAAAATTATTTAAAGATAAAATATTACTTACCATCTTTCCCTCACACTCATTGAAAAATGAAAACATTACTCATGCATACATACAACCTACCATCTCCATAATTGTAACATAATTCATTTTTCAAAACCATATTTCATGGTTAAATTTAAATATATAATTAATTTATAAAAATTATAATTATATCATTATTATTATTCTAGGGATAATGGAATAATGGCCTCTTTGACCATAGTCAACTTAACAAAGTCATTTTGGACATATGAGTAGAATATTCTGAAAAAATAATATTTGAACTTAATTGATTAAGGAATTATATATAACATGGTAATAAATAAAATAAAAGGAATAATAAACTTGAAATTTTTTATTAAAAAATTAAATAATTAACATTATTTTATTTTTCAAGAAGATACAAAATGTACGTGACAAGTTGGTCTTGTTGTAAGGGTTACTTTACCTTAAAAACCTCATTTTAAATGTTTTAAGGATTTATTTTCTAAATATTTATTTAGTGTCCATATTATTAAAATTATTTTATTGATGTAAATTAATTATAAAATTCATTTTATATCACTTTTTACTTTATTTTAGAGGTCTTAAAGATGAATTTTTTACATATTTTATACAAAACATTTTGAAAAAAAGGAAAATGTATGTTTCATTTTAACATATAGGTAGTTAATGATTTTTCCCACTTCCATAAAAGTTATTTTATTTTTGGTTTACATTAAAAGATTTCATGTCTTCTTCAAATAAATACCTTCCTTCCCCTTTTTTAGGTATTTTTAAAAATAGTTTTAAATGGATTGGATATTTCAACATTTAGAAATGTTTTTTTATGGGTGAAAAGAATATTTTTATGAGTATGATGATGTAAAAGAAATATTTAATGTTTTATGATTATGATATAGTTTTTGGGAATTTTTTATGATAATGGATGAGACCGATATATATCATGATGATGGTCGAGACCCATATATCTCTGCAATTCATTGGTTAAAGGGATGGAGATAACTAGTTAGGTTTCTAATAATATATTATTGTAATTTATCAGGTATGTTATTACATTTGTATGGGTGATTGTAATAGTGATATAGAAATGATTTCCCATTTTACCTAGATGAGTTATATAAGCTTTATATATATTTTCATTAAAATGTTATGATTTCGAAAGTTGACCTAATGAACATAAATTTAAAAGGAAGTTTATGCTACTTCTTAAGGGTGAAATGCATAAATTTGGAAAAACGTTTTCATGAGTTTTCCATGATCATAAATAAATCTTTATGAATTTTAGTTTTTCTTTAAGATTTTGTATTGAATGTTTTATGAATATATTTGGGCAATTAATTTGATTTTTTTGGCAAGAAAATGTTTTTTTAGCCCAATGTTTATTTTAAATTTTTTTTATGAGTATTCATAGAACAATGAGTATCTTTCATTATTTTATATGTCCATTACTAATCCTTTTATGATCATATGACATTTAAAAACGTTTTTCACATGGTTTTAATAATGAATAGGGATAAGGATGAAGACAAGTTTTTTATTGTGATGATATGTCATGAATATAAAACTTGTTATATCTTAAAATTTTTTACTATGGGAAAAGTGGATACTGGGTGGAAGTTTTGACTTTGTGATCTAATATTTATTTACGTAAGGGTGATTTCATAATTCTCTAAGACTCTAAACCTAAAATGTCTCTAGGAATGCATGAAAATGAATTCTTTTCTAAAGAATCAATTTTAAGGATTGTTTAAGTTTAGGTCTTTATAGTTGGTATCATAATAAATGTTTAAATAATTTTAGAGGTTATGATAATGAAAGTAAATAACATTAATATATTATAATTTATTGTTACCATGATATAGAATTTTAATATTACAATTTTTATTCATCTAAAATATGTCTGTTCATATTTTTTTTACAGAGTAAATAGGGAATATGAAGTATGAAGGCACCATGAAGACAATATACTTTAAAATCAGTAAACTGAAATGATTGGTATTGGAATTGAGTAGTTTTCTATTGTGATAGCTCAATTATACCAGGCTAAAAAATGGTGGTGGAATTCATGTTAGAGAGAAACTAAATCTACCACAAAGAAATATGTTTATAGTGGATAATTTTATGTGACAACACTATAAAACATTCAATAGATCTACTGAATCATTGGTAGATAGGGGATTAATTAAATCTTTAGAAAAGATATATAAATTCAGGTTTATTTGGAACATAAAATGGTATCTATTTATATTTACCATTTTTAATGTGAATATGATCAATTATGGTCAATGGTTCATAATAATAAATAAAGAGAAGATATTGATGCCATGTAATGGGATACATTTAAGAATATTTTCCTTGAGAAGTATTTTTCTAAGGTTGGTTGAATTAGGATAGAAAAAATATTCTTGGAATTGAGGCAAAATTAGGAAGATTCAGTGGTTGTGTATGAAGAAAAATACACCTTATGGGAAAGGTATGAATCAAATTGTATTCAAGACCTTTATAGTAAAATTAATTTGTTTTAATCAGGATTAAATCATACATACCAAAGAGTATTGGACTCTCATGAATTTAAATGACATGAGAAACATTCTCACTATTTCAAGAAGGTAGAAATGGTGTTTATTAATGACCATGTATTACTTTAATATAAATATAAAAATAGATCCATTTTATAGTAAAATAGAAAGAATACATCAAATAAATATTAAGGTAAGAAAATCAAGTTTTCTTTTTCGCAATAAATGTGGTAAAAATCATCCTGGGGAATGTTTAATGAAATATGGGAAGTGTTTTTGATGTGGTAAGTTTGGGAATATAGCCCACGATTGCAATGAAAAATATTTTTGTAGTGGTAAGAATAATTTTGATAAAAAAAGTAATAAAGTGTTTTGAATGTAATGATATGGTTCATTATACAAATGCATATCATAAGAAGATTATGAATTATGTGAAGAAACAAGACTATAATAATAAGGGTGTGGTGACATCCTTTTTAAAATACTTCTATGGATATTGGACCATCAAATGAAGTGGTAATAGTTATATTACTTGTTTATTTATTTTATTTTGATATCATTTTTCTATTTTAGGTCTACACATTAGTAAGGTTCCTATCTCGGGGTGCTCAACAAAACAAATTTTTAACCCAATCAAAATGTAGTATTTGTGGGACTTAGGTTTGTCTCGAGTGAAGAGAGTGCTATGGGAGTGTTTTAATTTTATTTTGTGGGTTCAATTATTGAAAATAGTATTGAAATATTGAAATGGATTGATTTTGAAATAAATTTGAGAAAAAGTGGCCTAACCTCGGATATCATCTTACCTACCTTGTTAAATCATTATTCCAATTTTAGTCTCTTGTTTTATCTCTAATTCTGTGAAATATCATTTAATCACCCTTTTTTGGGATTTTTAGTTAAATTAGAGGGGTGTAATAATCATTACAACCACCAATATTACCGATCCCAGTAATCAAGGATCTATTATTACCCTTAATTCAACTCACTTCTCATGATTTCAAGTAATAAAGAAGACCTAAGTGGTATCTATATGCAATCTAGTGAAGAATAGAAGAATAATTAAAAATATATAAATAAGAAATCTCTTATTTCTCATACAGTTCAAATAATACCAGATATTAATAGAAAATATTGAGAAATTAAAATAATGAATTCATTAATAGAGGGGATATGGGGAATCTCCTTAGTACAACCATTAAAAAATTAGTGTTCCATTATGGGTGTTATTAAAATGAATAATTTAAAGAAAGAGAGAAACATCAGTGTGTGATCATTGATTAGCTGAGAATAAGTGAGTGCAAGACAAAGTCTCCACCAAAGTATTAGCACAATAAAATAGTGTTATATTTATAAAATAATTCTTGGGATTCTTGGTGTCATTTAAAATTGTTCATGTGAACAACACATGTATCTTTAAGTTATTTAGGAATTTTATTCAATTTGAGTGTCGACAATTGAGTTCATCTTGGTTGGATGATCTGTATGTGTCTAGAATCAAGGGTATGGATGACTTACCAATTTGATTTTCACTCTTTCCATGATCAAGCTCTGTAATATTTAGAGTCACAATGCTTCAATAATTCACAATGCAGTAGAAATCATAATTTTATCTATAGTAGAATATGGAAATATTGTACTTTGAATTAGATATTAGTCCTTGGAAAGTAGGCAGTGTCTTTGAACCTTTAGACAAAAAATGAGAAAAATTAATTAATGTAATTTTAAATGATGCTTTGAAGAGGGCTCAAGCACAATGTATGAATTTTTTTGGGGGGATAGTTAGTGAGTTGGGGACCAATGAGGTCTCTCTCCTCTTTTAATTTCTTGTAAAAAATAATAAAAAAAATTAATTTTAATATATATTCTTATCTCTCTTATTATTTATTATTATTTTTACTCTTTTTTTCTTATATACTTTTTATTTAAATATCTTTTTATTTTATTTTTTCTATCTTTATTTTTCAATGATCATTATTATTCCTCCCTTGGTGGTTTAGGTTCTCTTTTGTAATGAGCTCAGGTATCTCTTCCAACTATGTGGTTTGAGGTCAAACATGATAGTTCAAGTTCATTCTTCTCAGTGAAGGGTTCAACATCAGCCACTCTTGAAAGATATAATAGATGCCAATGTGCCACACCAATGGATCAAATATTACAACATTTAAGATTCTGGTTTTAGGTGGTGGAGCTTGGTTATGGTCTCAAAAGGTATGTGGTTAGTGCTTCTTTGAGGTGTTTCTTTACATGTATCGGCTAGTATCATCCTTGATTTGGTTTTTTAGTGTAGAAACGAAGAATATTGGTTTTATTCATTATTTTCATCGATGAAGACTAGTAGTTTAGTTTGGAATCACAAGATATAGGTAGATCTTAGTGGTTCAATGTGTATCTCACCTTCTTCAAGTTAAAAGAGCTCATATTTCATTCCTCAGTGCGGATTACCTTCAATAGGTAGCCATTAATGGTTCTGGGTTCAATTTTTGATTTTCAAAGGTAATAGTTAGAATGGTGTTGAATGGAAGATTAGATGGTAGGTTGAAAATGGGTGCTTATGTAAGGTATACTTACCGTGAGAGGGGTCATATGGTAGGTTGGATGGGAAAATCATGGCTAGTATAGATGGGGGAAAGTCATGGTTAGTATGGAATTAGAACGTGTGGTAGTTTCAGAGGGGTTCTCATGGTCTATTGGTAGTGACCATGAGTGGAAACACATGGTCGGTACTGAGGATAGGTAAAGTTATGGTATCTATACCTACTATGAATAACACAATATCTTGATATAAGCCTGCAAAATCATTATATTTCTTTATATAGTGAACTATCAATTTATTTTGATGCACACAATCACTTACAAATTCCATCATGAGGTTAGATTCTAGAAGTATCTGTGTAGTGAAATATTTAGTCACTTGATGGGAATAACCACTTAAATGATTGTTCTTCCTTTTCATGACCACTTCTAGACTTTTCAATTTTTTTCACTCTAAAAAATATAAAAAGATAATTTTTATTTCATAATTTTCCTCAATAAATTTCAATTGAATAATAAAATAATTAAATCCAAATTTCATTTAAATAAATTTTTAATTAATCAATTAAAAATCATAATTTTCAAATTATAAAATTTCCATCATTTAAAAATCACTTTTGTTTCCAAATTTTCATTTTTCAAATACAATCATCTAATTTAAATTTCAATTTTAAAACTAGATTTCAATTAATTAAATATTTAATGAAATAATTTAAGGTAAAAGATAAATCCTTTTAAAATTTTAACTCAAAAAAGAATCCAATAATTTTAAATTCAATTTTAAAAATCAATTTCAATTTAAATATTTTTTCAAAATCAATGTATGAATTATAATTAACTTAAAAAAATAAATAAAGTATTAAAACCCATTAATTGATCCATATAGAAATTAAGTTTCAAATTATAAAAATCAATAAACAATCAGGACTTTACCATGAATTTTAATTAATTAGGGGTATTTTCAATGAAAGGAAAACAAAAATGTTGAAAATTTAAGATCACATTACTACTCTATAATTGAACTATTATACTCCCAGGCAATTTTATTATTAAATTTCAATTGTTTTTTATTGTTCAACCAAACTTTAAATAAACACCTATAATTAAGGGTAATCAAATAATTATTCCTATGTGATTTACACACATTGTTCTACTTCATTAAAAATCAAATTCTAGTTCCATGAGTGAGTTTGTTAGATTTAAATAGAATTAAAATTTTAAAAAGCATCACTTCAAATTTTCCCTCATTCCTAAGCTTCATAAGAAAAAGTTCATTTTCATACATCATTGATACTCCATAAATGAAATTTCTATAATTCAATTACCCCTTCATGAGTTCAAAAATTCCCCTCACCTAATTATTTTTAAAATGGGTATTTTATCTTTTTTGGATTTTATTTTTCCCAGCCATGTATGTGAAGAGCACCATGTAAAAGACCTTATTTGAATATGAAAAGATGGATACTCACATAAATAGTGAAATTGTCTCAGAGATCCATTATGGGTTCCAAATTTCCCATTTAATTCTAGGTTTAATGGAATTATATGAATTTATTTTGGGGATCCTATCTATAGTGTTACTTAATTACTAAGTCCATGTTACTTGAGATTGTGTTAAAAATTTGAGTGACTATAAGTTATAATTCTTATTCAATAATGAAATTTTTAGCTTTAAATATATTCACCTAGTATTAAAATAAAATTTACATCTAACAGAGGTTATGTACACTCTATAATCACTCTCATTCAATAATTCAGAATCAATGAAATCCTCAAAAACTGACAATGTATTTTAATTTGGTAGAACACATTTAAAGTTCAATATCCAATCTCTTTTTTCATCTGCTTTTTATTTTTTAATTTATTTATTTACACTCTAAAAATATAAAAATAGAGACCTAAAGAAAATATGTACAAATTCTTGAAATAAATTTGAGGCTTGTCTTGTTCTTTTTTTATTTGTGTGTGTATATATATATATTTTGTGTATTTTTAATTTTTTATTTCTAATTTGTTATATTTTTATTAAAATATAAAAAATGATATTTATATACAAAAAATACATTTTAACTCTCCCCTACACTTATATTATACACTATTCTAGTTTAGTGAAACATGAAAATTTCAGAAAATTCAACATTGGTATAAGTGTTAGATAAATATAAAGGAAAGAGGAAATCTAGGATTTCTTCATCTGATGCAAGAATGGAGGAGTTTAGACTCCACCATGAAATATTTCCAAGGATAATCATAGATAATTTTTAGATTATTTCCCTTCACTTTGAAGGGGTTTTGTGAATCATCTCCCTTAATCTTCACTACACTAGATGGAAGAATGTTAGTTACTTTATAAGGTCTAGTATTCTTGGAATGTTTCTTACCAACCATTAAATTATTTCTTGAAGAGTGTGAAGGAACTTTATCTATAATTTAAAAATATTTCTTTTGTGTGATTTTTTAATGGAAATTTTTAGCCTTATCCTTGTACAGTAAATCATTCTCATATAATTTTGGTCCTTGTTTCTCTAGCTCAATATTCTACAACTTCTCTGGTTTTCCATTCTTCCCTAATTTTTGGTTAACTCTTTTGTTAGCCCATCAAACTTTTTTCCTATAGCTTAATAGAAAATTAATTAATTCTTGTATCATTTATGGGTAATACATAGGTTTTATTAGAAAATTTGAGTGAATTATCTGAATAATACTCACCAATTCCTTTAAGTTGTTCAATATTTTTAAAAAATTAAAGATTAAAATTATTTTTAAAAAACGTTTTAGAAGAAAAATCATGAGGTTAAAAATCATTTTTTAATAAAATTCAATCATCCAACCTTTTATTATCTTTTTTATAAAAACACTACACTTAAAAATGGGTTACATTAATAGTATTTTGTTCCTCACAAGAGTATTTCATCGAGTTCATTATATTAAAGCCCCTTGTTTTTTCACTAAAGGTCATGGAAAGTGTTCATTCATTGACATTAATTATATTTTTGGCTATTTTTAAAAATGTTATACCTAATATGATGTGGGAAAGATTCTTAACTTTTTCATTCTCTATGTTCAGAATGTAGAAATCTAAAGGGAATGGATAACCTTGTACAACTACCAAAATATCTTCTAAAACACCTACTAGGTAGGATGCTTCTCTTTTGGTAAGAATTATAACCACACAAGTGGTTTTGAGTTCTCATATCTATAGAGATGAATTAAATAAGTAAGAATTTTTTTTATTAATTCTTCTAAATCATGAAGTGAATTGGAAAATTTGAACTCTCATATGATACATGGGAGATAAAATATACCTATATCTTGGCATTTTAGGGGGGATTTGTGGGGTTATCAATGTATAAACATTTTTACTTAAACTTTTCTTTTCATTACCTTATAATATTCTCCTTACAATGCACATTTATTCAATTAATTTTTCATACCTTGGAATTTGGATAATATAATCCAACATGGGATGTTGATTTATACTTTATCGAACACTTATAGCATATCTTATTGCAATGACTCTTCACTGGTTTTCATGGGTTCTTATATTCTTACAGGTAAGGGTGGTTTGGTATAATATAGCTATTTCATATTATATTTCCCTTTATCCTTCTTCACATAGGGTGTTTCCATAGGTAATTATTCTTCAGGTTCATTTCTAAGGGTAAATTCTTCAAGTTCAATGGGCTGTTTACTTCCAGCATCTTCTACAGGTAGTGATTCTTCACTGCCTTATAGATCCTTTCCACTCCTTGATATAATAGAGATAAAATTTACTCTAGGGTTGGGAATGGATTGGGAAGGGATATTACCAAATATGTTTTTTGTTTATTTCACTGATGGAAGTTAGGATCTAGTCTTTACTCTTCACAATTTTTTAGTAGGTCCTCCAGTGAGGTTTCTTGAGTTTTTGTTAGTTAGTAGATTGAATATGGATGAGAAATATATCTTTGAAATGGTGGTGGAGAGAATTATTTTTTAAATACTTATGGAAATGGTGGTCTTTGAAATTCTTGGTTTCTAGCTCCATTTTTAATGTTGGAGTAATCTATACCACCTTGATTATAACTTGGATACTATTGGTATGATCTTTTGTACAAGGATTCATAGTTTTCATGAACTTGAGGATAACCATCAGTGAAGTGATCTTGATAGAAACAGTGTTGGAATATCTAAGGGTGTATAGTGGGAGAAGTATTCTACACTTTTTTCACAACTATATTATTAAAAATTGTGGTTAGTTCATTAATTTTATTAAAAAAGTGAGAGTTATAACCGTTGATGTCATGTACTCTCCTATTGGTAGTTCTTGCACTAAATTATTGAGAATTTTTGGAGATAATTTCAATTAGATATCTGAATTATGTAGGTTATTTTTTGATTAGTTCTCCTCTAGAGGAAGAATCCAAAAAATTTAGATCACTATCTATCAATAATTGTCAAAATAATAATAGTAAATGATGTTATTCACCTACTTGGCGTGGATAGGAGTTTCTAAATCCTTTTAATCTCTCCCAATACTCATAAATGGCCACTCCAATTGATTATTTGATTTCAAAAATATCCTTCCTCAACAGGAAACTCCTTGATATAGGGAAGTTCTTTTGGAGGGAGGCTTAATATAGTTCATCCAAGGTGTTGATCTCTCCTAGTTTGATATTATAGAACCACTACTTGGAATATCCTTTAAGGGACAAGGGAAATATTTTCTAGCTGATTTAAGCCTTGATAGATCCTATAGGTTCGGATCCACTGCATATTTCTCTAATGGATCATAGATTCCTATTGGGGTATTCTTCTAAAAAATCATAAAACTTATGAATATGAGATAAAATTATAGTTTTAGGCTCACAATTTTATAGATTATTCATTTTTAACTATTGATTTTTGTTATTTAAATTAGGTTCATATAGTTCCCTTAAATTTCCATTCAATTTGAATTGATTATCTTCCATGTTTTGGTTTCTTAAAGTGTATCTAGTGGAATCATAATAAGGGGATGAGGATTCAGTAAATGGAATAGTGTAAAAATACCTTTACACATCCTATGTAATTATAAAAGTTCTCAACCTTATAAGAAATTTTTTATCAACCTCATAATCAAAACCAATGAGTCGATTTGAATTTTACATGTTCATTTATTAAATTCATTTAAAAAAAATAGTAAAACAAAAACTTTGGCCTCCTTGGAAATAATGCCAGTTTTTAGGATTCTACAATCATGAAGTGCTAAAAAAAATTTAGACCTGATTAAAATATAGAATTAGTGGGACTCAGGTTTGTCTTTGGACTCTCTTACAATTGAATGATAAATGAATGATTCCTCTATCTAGTTGTCAATCAACTTTGGTTGAAGGAAGTAATGAAAATCAATCCTATGTGCATGAAAATTCATAAAACATTCCTAAAAAATTAAATAAAGTCTCAATTTGGAATCTTTTGTCCTTATAAATCTATACACAATTCCCTTATTTCACACACGTTCCAACGATCGCTATACACTCACCAACTAACACAATTTTCTCGATTGAGACAAATTTCACTAGGCGGGGGGAGTTTAATATTCTTACATCAAGGCTATAAATAATGAATGAAATAAAATACCAAATTAAAATATCATTAATAGAATTGGGAAACACTAAAAATAGAGATTATTCAATAGAAAAAAATATTTTATATTAAAGCACAAGACTTTGACATTACAAAAGGGAAACTCCCCCTTCTCCAATCACTCAAAATATTTACCCCTCTATGAGAAGATTAATCAAGATGAATGGGGAATAAGAAGACATTAAAAATATATGGAAAATAAAATAAATAAAAGAGATAAATCATAAAATTTCTCCACCTTGGTGTCTCAGAAGGAATGGGATGGAATTAGATGCTTTGAGAGGGAGGAGCTCCCCTCCTTTTATAGGCAGAATTTGTAATCCAAAGGTCTGTGCATTTTTGTCCAAATAAATGAATGATTCACACCTTACATACTTCATAAAATATTTTCATCAATATTGTTTTCGTTCAACCTCCAAATTTCAGATTAATTTGACACCTTACCAAGGATTTATGGAATTTATAATGAGATGGACCGTTTCTGGCCGAGAATTCTAGAATTCTTCTTTAAATTTATAACATCCAATGGACTCTTTAATGAGTAAAAAACTACCTCAAATTAATTTTAAAAACTAAAATATGTGTCCTAATTATATTACAAGTGTAATCACCTCAATTTGAGGTATTTATCCCTAATTATGCTTCTGTTATGGAGGTGGGGTCCACGTTGTCTGCCAGAACATTTCTTCAACTTCACTGATTTTTAGGGCCTCAAGATGGTCAAATAAGCTATTTATCCAAAATTAAAAGTTAAAGTAAGTAAATAAAAGTATCCTATAAAAAATCACTCAAATTAGAATCATATTTTAAAAGTTATGACTACAATAGCCTTCTGTATAAAATCTGCTAAAATTCTAGAATTGAGAAATTTTCACATTTTATCCCAAAATACACTATAAATCCAAAATTGTTGTAAATAAGATCAAATCGATAAATTGGGAGGGTTTAAATAATTTAAATGTATATAAAAAATGTTTAAAATATTATATATATCAATTCCCCCACACATATCACTTGGACTCCTGGACAAGTAAGCATTAAAATCAAATCAAAGTAAATTTAAAACACATACCCACAAGATCCACCAAATCCACACCATAAAACAAAAAGATATCATGCCTCTTCAAAAAAAATTATTTAAAGTTATCCATTTATATTATTTAATATATTTGATATTCATTTATCATCCCATGCACACATTACATCTACCTCACATGAATTTTCTATCATCTCAAAAATGTTAATTTTCAACAAATCTTTTCTCATTCAAACTCATAAAAGAGTCACTATAGGATTGATAAATTCATAAAACTCCACCCGATGTGAGTCAAGAACCTAAGTTTCTCATGAGGACTTTTTAGGAATGTTTTTTGGATTCTATTTGGTAGGATTTAGATGTTAAAAATTCTGAAGCCGAATGAGGAGGGATTGGATCTTTTTGAAGAAAAAAGGAAAGATTACCATTTTCACTCAAGTATGGTATCCTCATCACCCAATTAGTAGAAAATAAGCTCCATCATCATGAAAACTCAAGGAAATTTCACTCCATTCATCATTTCACCACAAAAATTTCAATCTTCTCAAATATAGTTTTTCTTGAAAGCTTTAGATTGGCACAACATTCTTTCTTCTTTAGAAGCTCCAGAAAGGCACAACTTCTTTTATCATGAAAGATCCAAAAAGGTAAAACTTTTAATAAAAATTATTTCTTCAGTAGAAACGTAATCTCTTTAACTTTTATTTCCACTCAAATTATCTGAAAAAAATGTATCACAATACAAGATAACTCCCCCCGCACTTATGTTCAACTTGATCATGAAATTTCACTTTAAGAGGAGGTTGGATAGAGAAAATTGGATTGTAATGTGGATAACCTAATAGGATATTCATGAATTATAAGGGATAAAAGGATTAAATGTACAAGGTAGGAAATAATGAAAAGGATTATTTTGAAAAGGGGGCTTCAAAACCAAATAAATTCCTCAATCACATAAAACACAATTACCTCAAACCCTCAAGTTTTAACAAGAATAAAACAAATTCCAGTTAAACTAAGCATGGTATAATTATCTCATGAAATGTGTTGAATTTAAAGAATATGAAAAAAATGGTTTATAATCCTTACAAAAAAGTATTTTCAAAAATAAATATAGTGAGATGTGTAATGGGATTCAAAAATCAGAGTACTTTCATGAAATTCCCAAAGATTTTAACTTGAAATAAAGTCATTTTCATCATTCATTTAAGATCAATTTCATGGAATATATTGGATCACTCATTGAAATGGGTTTCAAAAATGTAAAGGATAATAATTTGATCTCAAAAGTTTTTAAAACACACTAAATTTTAAAAATAAACACACAAAAATTTCAAAAACACACAATTTTTTTTAAGAAAAATAGAAAAAATAAACAACAAATGAAAATCCTAAACTAAAAAGTTTCTTTCCCCCACACTTAAATGATGTAGTGCCATCAATGCATTAAAATAGATTTATTATGTAATCAGATTTGAATTTGAATCACAACAAGCAAGAATGTTTAAAAGAGATGTATGACTTGATGAATTTTATTGATAAATAGGTTGGAGGAGTGTTATCTCCTCTACTGACTCTGATGACAGGTTCCTATGGAATTTCTTCAACCTATTACCATTAATAGTGAATGGATACTACTATCCATACTTTTCAATCTAAAAAACACCAAAAGGATATACATGAGTAACTATAAATGGAATTTCCCATATGGAACTAATTTTACCTAGAATAAGCTTGAATCTTGAGTTTAATAATAACACTTTGTCTCTAGGATAGAAGTCTTTCAGTTGGATAAACTTGTCATGGGCCACTCTTGTTCTTTATTTATAATTCATGGAATTTTAAAATGATTCCCTTCTAATTTCCTCTATCTCTTATAACTTAAATCTTCTTTCTTTCCCAGCACATTCAAGATCAAAATTCATCTTCCTCACAACCTAATACGCCTTATGCTCCAGTTCTATAGGTAGGTGGAATCTTTTCCCATAAATCAGTCTACATTGACTCATTCCAATTGGGGTTTTTAGGCGGTCCTCTAATCCCATAATTTATCTTCCAACCTTCGGCTTCAATTTTTATTGTTTGGATTAAAAGTATTTTCTAAAATTCCTTTGATTTCCCTATTGGATACTTTAGCTTTCCCATTCGTCTATGGATGATAGGGTGTACATGTTTTATGATACACCCCATACTTCTTCAGAAAAGAACCCATTATCGAACTGGAAAAGTTATTCCCCTGATCACTGATGATGTCTCTAGGCACTCCAAACCTAAAAAATATGTTAGCCCTAACAAAATCTCAATCAACTTTAGCATCATTAATCCTGATGGCTTTTGCTTCCACCCATTTGGAAACATAATCAACTGCAAGTGAGATATAATAATTTACAAATGAAATTAGTAAAGGTCCCATAAAATCTATCCCCCACAATTCAAAAATCTTATAGAAATTAAGTGGTTTTTGGGTCATTTCTTGTATCATTGAAATATTTCCAAAAAATTGACATTTTTCACACATTTTTCAAAATTCATGTGCATATTTTAAAAGGGCGGGCCATTAAATTCCAGATTATAAAACCTTCCTTTCTATCCTTTGAGGTCCAAATTGTCCTCCACAAGATAAAGTGTGACAAAAATCAAATATAGAACAAATTTCACTCTCATAAAAACATATTCTTATCACTTGGTCATTACAAATCTTCTAAAGAAATGGATCATCCCAAATCTAATATCTAGATTCAGCTTTCAGTTTTTGAATTTGGTGAGAATTGAAATGAGACGGGACCTAAGATGTTACTAGATAATCGACTATGTCAGCATACCAAGTCACTTCTCCTTCAATCAAGTAAAACTTCTCTCCTAGAATTTGATCATTCAGTGGGTATTTTTAGGGAATTTCTATTTCAGTAGTGTTTGGGAGTCTACTTAAGTGATCAACCAGTTGGTTCTCAGATCCATTATTATATCTGATTTCTATATTGAACTTCTGTATTAGTATGATCCATCTCACTATCCTTGGTTTTGCCTTAGTTTCCTTCATCAAGTACCTAAGTGCTTCATGATTAGAAAACACCGTGATTTTAGTTCCAAGAAGATATGATCTAAATCTTTATAAAGAAAAAACAATTGATAAGAACTATTTTTCCATGGTTGTGTAATTGAATTAAGCCACATATAATGTTATCAAGGAATATGAAATGACTTTTGGACAGTCCTCAACTCACTGAGAAAGGACCTCTCCAACTGCTTGGTTATAAGCATCACAAAGTATCTCAAATGGTTCTTCTCAATTTAGTGGCTGCATCACAGGTGGTGAAATCAATCTTCTCTTAAACTCATCAAAGGATTCCCTACATGCACTATTGAAATTAAAACCAGTATATTTTAGGAGTAATATAGATAGAGGGATAAAAATATTACTAAAATCTTTGAAAAACCTCCTGTAGAATCTTGCATATCCTAGAAATGATCTTACATGTTTCACACAAGTAGGGTAAGGAATTTAATTTATCACTTAAATTTTTTATTTATCCACTTAAATTCATTTTTTGAAATGACATTCCCAAGGAAAATTCCTCACAACCATGAAATTAAACCTTTTTAAATTTAAAACAATATTTTTTTCAATACATGTTTTCAAAACTTTTTATAGACTTTTCAAACAATGATCAAAATAATCTACAAAAAGTGTGAAATCATCTAAGGACACCTCCAATAAATCTTCAATGTGATAAAAAAACTTACCATACACCTATGAAATGTAACTGGAGCATTAAATAATCCAAATGTAATCCTTTTATATGAAAAAGTTCTAAATGGACATGTAAAGGTGGTATTATCTTGATCCTCAGGAGAAATGAGTACCTGTAAATAATCTAAAAATACATCCAAAAAGAAATAATGACTTATAACTACCAATATATCTAACACCTGGTCAAATAATGGGACGTGGAAATAATATTTCTGAGTGACCTGATTCAACTTCTTAAAACCAATGCACACTCTACAGCTATTTTGAATTTTCATAAGGGTTAACTCATGCCAACAAGCCTGTAACCAAGTGGTACAGGCTCCTGCTTGGAATCCAAATGACCCGAGTTCAAATCTGGGCAAGGATGAATTTATAGGTTACTATGGCGGTGGAGGAACTGCTATAGGATAATGTAGCGGTGGAAGGTACTGTAGCTGCACGGGTACTGTAGTAGTACTGTTCACCGAGGGGCCCTTTGGGAAAAAAATGGGCTTTCAATCCTTGTATTCAGGCCACTTGGCCTTGGGCCTTTGGGCTATGTATTGGGCTCCCTCTACCCTCTAAATAGGTCTTTTCTTTAATAATAAATTGAGGCTTTGGCCCCAACCTTTAATAAAAAGCCAACGAGCCTGTACCCTAGTGGTTCAGGCTCCTGCTTGGTATCCAAAAGACCCAGGATCAAATCCAGGCAGGGGAGAATTCCCAAGTCACTACAGCAGGGTACTGTAGCAGTGCTGTAGCAGGTCACTGTAGCAGTACTGTAGCAGCGGTGGGCTATAGCAGCAGCAACACTGTAGTGGTTGAGGAACTGTAGCAGGGTACTGTAGCGGCGACGGTACTGTAGCAGGTACTGTAGTTGCGTGGGTATTGTAGCAGTACTGTTCACCGAGGGGTCCTTTGGGCCAAAAAATGGGATTTCTAGCTCTGTATGCAGGCCACTTGGCCTTGGGCCTTCAAGATATGTAATGGGTCACCCTCTACCCTATCTAAAGAGTTCTTTCTTTAATAATAAATTGAGGCTTCGACCCCAACCTTAAAAAAATACCCACTTACCCAAAAAGTTGCTAATTGAAAATTATAAAAAAATGGTTTTGGTGGTAAGGGTTAACTCATTATTTTCATTCCTTATAGTGGTCAAGACAATTTTTTAGGAACTAAATGAATTAGGCTAACCCATTGTGAATTTGAAATGGGATAGATGATCCCAGCTTCCATGATCATCTAGATATCCTTCTTTACAACATACATCAAGGTGGGATTCAACCTCCTTTGGGGTTGTCTAACAGGTTTGGAATATCCTTCATGAAAAATTCTATGTGAGAATATTTTTGGGTTTATTCCAGGGATATCACCTAATCTCCACCATATTTCTTGGAAATTCTCTCTCGAAATCTCAATAAAATATTTTTCTCTAGTTTTAGATAGATTATTTGTAATTATAAATGGAAATTTTTCTCCCTCCCTAAGGTACACATATTTCAAATCATTGAGGAGTGGTTTTAATTCCAGTTCAGGGGGACGATCAAGAGATGAAATTAAACTGTAATTCCCCACTCCAAAAGGTTGGACCTTCTACACAAAATAAGCCATATCATCTTCCTCATCACTTAATGAATCATCAAAGAAATCATATTTTACCTTTTCTTCCCACATGAAATTAGAATATATAGAGTTTTGGGAATTCACATTAATGGAAACATTCTCTCTTAAGTATGAGAATTCATGGCACATACTTGATTCTTTAATGTGTTTAGTACCAACTTCATGGGAGAGTGGAAAGAGGGAGTGATCATCTGATGGGTGCCTCATGGATTAAAAAATGTTGAAGTGGATAGTGCTATCTCTAAATTCCATATTGAGTGTACCTTCATGTACATTGATGATTATTTTTTCCATCTATAAGAATAGTCTCCCCAAAATTATGGGTTAGTGTGATGAGCTCTTATCTTCTTCCATATTCATCACATAGAAGTAAACTGGGAATAAGAGATCTTTGAATTTCACTTAGACATCCTATAGAAATCCTACTGGGAAAACTGTGGATTTTTTTACAAGATGGACCACCAATCTTGTGGGCTTTAAGACTCCCATCTAAAAAAAATTGTATACTGAATGAGGTAATACATTAATTGAAGCACTGATATCACATAAAGAATTAGATAATTTTAAAGATCCAATGGTGCATGGAATGGAAAACATCCTTTGATCTTGACATTTGGCTGGAAATTGTGGTGTGATATGGGTTGAGACATTTATCCCCATGTTTATCCTCTCATTACCATGAAGTATTATCTTTTTGGTGCAAAGATATTTCAAAAAAATTTCATACCTTGGAATTTTTTTGACTGCTTCAAGTAGTGGATATTGATTTCCACTTTTGGAAAGGTGACCAATTTTTTTTTGAATCATTTCTTCCTACAATTTATTTTATTCAATCATAATTTATGGATATAGTGGGGGTAATTCTTTCTTCTCTCTTTTTTTCCTTTGCATTGGCATTTCTTGTCTCTTCTTCCTTGGCATATCCTTCTCCTCCCCTCTTTAATTTCTTCTTCTTGGTGGATTTTCAAATAATTTTTATAATTTTCAACTACATTCTCCCTCAGGTCAAGTGGTCTTGTTTTAGGTTCATGGGATGCTGGTGGTGAGAGTTCTTTTCCACTTCTTTTTGTTATAATGCTGAAATTTTATTTTGGGTTCGGGATTTTTTGGGAAGGAAGTTTTCTTGGGTTTTTGGACATGATTTTAACAAGACTTCCCACCATGTTTTCTAGATTATCAACCTTATCCGAAAGGCCCTTATAATTAGATTTTAGATGTTCAAAAGAAGGCTGTGAGCTGGTAGATGGTTTCTCATATGTATTTCTTTGAAATGGTGGTGGATGAAAAAACTGTTCTTGTTGGAAGGGTTGTTTATAGAATTTTTTGAATGTAGGGATTTCTAGTATTGCTGCTACTATTAATGAGGTTGACTAGGGTACTAGTTAGGATTAAATGACCTCGTCTGGTTTTGTTGGTTTCCATATCCTTACTGGGTTTGGGGTTGATGTGGTTTATTCTACTGTAATTGTCTTGGTTGAAAGGAAACATCACATTATTCTATCCCCTATATCTTAGGAAACTTTTTAGCATAATGAGTTGAAAAATAACATAAATCACATACCTGAGTTGAATCTTGTTTTCCATTTGCTTAAGTTACAACTATTTGATGAAAAAATGTTGTGAGCTTATCAGCTTTGGTTTCGATCAATGTAGATGAATCAAATGTTTTTACCTCATGTATCCCCCTAGTTCTCATACCCCTTGTTCCAAATTGTTGTGAGTTTTATGCAATCTTCTCAATCAAGCCTCGAACATTAGTAAGTGACTTATCGATCATAGCTTCTCCTGATGAGGCATCTAGTAGATTTTGATCATTTTCAAGAAGTCATTGGTAGAAGAACACAATAAATTGGTGTTACTCCATTTCTTTATGTGGGAATCTAGCACAAAGCTTTCTTAAACACTCCTAGTATTCAAAGAGGGTCTCTCCAGTTGACTTCCATATGACGTAAATATCCTTTTTGGTGAAAGTGATCCTAGATTTGGTAAAGCATATATGTATAAATAATCTTTTTAAATCCTCCCAGTCACTTATATCGCATGGTTTTAGATTATACAACCATTCTTTAGCTTCTACTTCAAGTGAGAAGTGGAATTCCCTCTATTGAAAATGGTCTTCAAGTGATCCTCTTGGCCTGAAGCTTGACAAAGTGAAGATGAATTTCTACATGTGCTGATTTGGGTCTTCTCCTACAAGACCATGAAATTTAGGAAGCACGAGAATCATATTGACATGCAATTAAAAATCATTTGGGGTAGTAGGTGCAAGGAGTTAGTTATTTTGAATAGCGAATTGTGGTTCACATAGATCGTACACAGTTTGGTTGAGATAGACATCCATTATTTTGGGTTCAGAGTGAACACTTAGAGTGTCACTTGAATCAGAGAGGTTTATTTTATCAAAATTGGATTGAAAATTCTCTTTTCTTATTTTGATTAGTGTTCTTTAATTTTTAGGATCAAATTGATTTAAATGGTCAGTTTAACTATGGTTCATTTAGTTTTGAAAAATCTTTTTTGTTAAGTAGCACTGCCTCCCCAATAAAGGATCCAAGTTTGATGCACACCTTTTGTGGGGCATGGAAAAAAATATTTAATGTTACCTAAGTATAATCTAGTGGATAACCTAGGAAGTCTCCCGAAGAGGAGGGTACACAAAATAGTTTTTCACTTTTATTTGATAAAGACAAAGATGTTGTTTTTTCTTTTTAAAGATTCAGATCGTATCTTCTTGGAACTAAAATCACTGTGTTTTATGATCATACAACTCTTAGGTACTTGATGAAGAAATCTGATGCTAAAATGAGTCTAGTGAGATAGATGATACTACTATAGGAGTTCAACATAGAAATCAAAGATAAAAAGGGATATGAGAACCAAGTGGATGATCACTTAAGTAGATACCCAAACACTAATAAAATATAAATTCTAGAAAAAGAGCCACTAAATGATCAAATTATAAGAGATAAGTTTTACTTGATTGAAAGAGAAGTGACTTGGTATGCTAACATGGTCAATTATCTGGTAACATCTCAGGTCTCATCTCATTTCAATTCTCACCAAATTAAAAAACTGAAATTTGAATCTAGATATTACATTTGGGATGATCCATTTCTTTGGAAGATTTGTAATGACCAAGTGATAAGAGGATGTTTTCTTGAGAGTGAAATTGTTTTTGTCTTTGATTTTTGTCACACCTTATCTTGTAGAGGCCACTTTGGACCTCAAATGATAACAAGGCATGTTTTAGAATCTGGACTTTATTAGCCCACTCTTTTTAAATATGCACATGAATTTTTCAAAAGGTGTATAAAATGTCAGGTTTTTGGAAATATTTTAAAGAGACAAGAAATTTCCCCAAAACCACTTAATTTCTGTGAAATTTTTGAAATATGGGGGATATATTTTATGGAACCTTTCCAGATATCATTTGTAAATTCTTATATCTTGCTTGTAGTTAATTATGTTTCCCAATGAGTGGAAGAAAAATCCATTAGGACTGATGATGCTAAAGTTATTTTTGATTTTGTCAGGGCTAACGTATTTTGTAGGTTTGGAGTGAATAAAGACATCATTAGTGATCAGTGGACTCAATTTTTCAATTTTATAATAGAGTATTTACTGAAGAAGTATGAGGTGCATCATAAAACATCTTCACCCTATCATCTACAGATGAATGGGCAAGTTGAAGTGTCCAATAGGGAAATCAAAGGAATTTTGGAAAAGACTGTTAATCTAAATAGAAAGTATTTGATCCAAAGTTTATTATATAAATTATAGGATTACAAGATAGCCTACAAAACCCCAATTAGAATGAGTCTATATAGGATGATTTATTGGAAAATATTCCACCTACCTATGGAACTAGAGAATAAGGTTTATTGGACTATGAGGAAGATGCATTTTGATATTGAATGTACTGGGAAAGAAATAAGATTTAAGTTATAGGAGATGGAGGATGTTAGAATGGAAGAATATGAAAATTCTAGGATTTAAAAAGAAATAAAAAGAGTGTCCCATGACAAGATGATCCAATCTAAATACTTCTATCCCGAAGAAAAAGTTCTGTTATTCAACTCAAGACTCAAGCTAATGTCAGGTAAACTTCATTCCAGATGGGAAGGTGAATTTATAGTTACTCATGTATATCCTTTTGGTGTTTTGAAGATTAATAAGTATAGAGAGTATGATCCATTCACCATTAAAGGGAATATATTGAAGAAATTATTTGGGACCCTTCCATCAAAGCCAGCAGAGGAGATCACACTCCTCTAACCTGTTTATCAAGAAAAGACATTATGTCTTACCTCTCCTTTACACTTTCTTGCTTGATGTGATTCAAATTAAAATATGATTACATGATAATTTCAAATATTCTTACATTAATGAAATAAAATTCAAAATTACAATCACATTAATAGAATTGGACACCACTGAAAATAGATATCATTCAATAGAAAAATATATTTTTATTTTAAATCACAAAACTTTGACATTACAAAAGGGAAAATCTTCCTTCCCCGATCACTCAAAATATTTAACCCTATATGAGAAGGGTAATAGAGAGGAATGGGGAATAATAAGGAATAAAAAATATATGTAAAAGAAAATAAATAAATAATATAAATTCAAAAAGTTCTCCTCCTTGGAGTCCTAGAAGGAATATGATGGAATAAGATGCTTTGAGACGGAGGATCTCCCCTCCTTTTATAAGAAAAATTTTCCTCTGAAATTTTGTGCATATTTTGGCCTAATAAATAAATGATTCAAAAATTCCATCCTTTATAAAAGTTGTTCATAAATATCTTTTTCATTCACCCCCTAATTTTATCTTAATTTTCCACCTTACTAAGGAGTTATGGAATTTATAATGAGATGGATTATTTTTAGATGAGAATTCCATAATTCTTATTTAAATGTATAACATCCAATTACCCACTAAATGAGTGAAAAACTCCCTAAAATTAATTTTTTAAAATCTTCTATGTTTCTTAATTCTATTCCAGGTAGAATCACCTCAATTTTAGGTGTGTATCTCGAATTATGCTTCTGTTATAGAGGTAGGGTCCCCACTATCCGCCTGAACACTTAGTCAACTTCACTGATTTTTTTGGGGCTCATGATGGTATACTAAGCTCTTTATCTAGAAGAAAAAGTTGAATAAAATAAATCAATTCATTTTATAAAAAATGAATCACTCAAATTTGAATCATATTTTAAATGTTATTCCTAAAATACCCTTGTGTATAAAATATGCTAAAATTCTAGAATTGAGCATTTTCCCCATTTTATCCCAAAACACACTATAAATAAAAAATTGTTGTAAATAAGATCAAATTAATAAATTGGTAGTGTTTAAATAATTTAAATTCATATAAAAAATGTTGAAAATATTATCTCTATCAAGAGGACAATGCTATAAGAGTGTTTCACTTTTGTTTTTTGGGTTTAATTTATGAAAAAAGTATTGGAATATTGAAGTGGAATGGTTTTAAAATAAATTTCATAAAATGTTTTCTCGCCCTATATACCCCCTAACATACCTTATTAAATCATTATTCTAATTTTACTCTCATATTTTCTCTCTAATCGAGTGAAATATCACTAGATCACCCTCTCCTCTCATTTTTTGTTAAACTAGAGGGATGCAATAATCATTTTAACCTTCAATATCACCTAGAATAGTAATCATACATCTATGATTATCCTTAAATCAACTCATTTCTCACGATCACAAGTAATGGAGAAGACTCAAGTGGCCTATGTGTGAAATATAGTGAATAATAGAAAACTATTTCAAAATATAGAAATAATAAATATTTTATTGTTCATACAGTTCAAATAAGTATATTGATTAATAGAATATATTAGTAGGTTAAGACCCAAAATTAATTAATAGAGGGTATATGGGGAATATCTGTAGTACCCCCAGTTTTGGGTATATAACCCCTTTCCTCATATTTTTTTAAATGGTGTGTCTTTGATTGGGTTTCCATAAAATATAGAGTTTTCATAAAATAGAGAGTTTCCATAAAATAGAGAGTTTACATAAAATAGATAGTTTCCATAATAAAGAGAGTTTCCATAAAGTTGGATGTTTCCATAATGTTGGTTATTTCTATAAAGTGGGTTGTTTCCATAAAGTGGGGTGCCTCCATAAAGTGGGTTATTTCTATAAAGTGGGGTGTTTCCATAAAGTGGGATGTTTCCATAAAAAATGGGTTTCCATAAAAAGTTTAAAGGTGAAGTATGGTAGAGTTTGGGGGTTTTATAAGGAGTGTTGGGACCAAAATGAAGGTTTCACTATCCATACATGGTTGGCCTAAACCGCGTGGTCAAACCTTGTGCAGAGATCAAATCTAGATTTTATTTTCTAGGAGCTTACTCGTTTTTGATCTATATATTTATTTTTGGCTTCAAAACGACCCTATTTTAAGATTACTCTCCCTATAAGGCTGGAGAACCCTCCTCACACAAGTTTTAACCAACCAAGAGCTTTCCTTTGGTTATTTCAAGCCTGATTATTGGGGAAAGTTCCAATCTTCTTGGTTCTTTTCCATTTTATGCAAACTCCTCCTTATCTCTTTTCTGTTTTATATGATCTAATCCTCCTATGGGTAGATATAAGTTTTTTAAAATCAATTAATGCTAAATATGGTATTTTTTATGATAGATGAATATATATAAGCTTATTTCTTGGAATCTTGATCTGATTATTGAGGTATGTCACCATTATTTCCTGATTTGTCATGTTTTCTTAGATTTTCTTAGATCCACTTCTACGATCACCATTATTTCTCAGATATGAACCTATAGTGGGTAGATATACGTTTTTGGATGCCAAATAATTCAATTATGACTCATGATATTTCTAGGATAAGAGAACTAAGTTCGTTCTTGGAGAATCGACCCGCCTTCTTGTGTGTTCTTCATCTGTTGCTGAGTTTCGTCAAAACCTTCGAGGTAGGAGGCTTCTATCTCGACTCATCTTTCTAGAATGTATTTTCATAGATTCAAATTGGTTTATTTAAAATAAATTGATTTTTATAAGAATGTAAAAATCTTTTTTAGTGATGATTTATGGTTTTTGTGAAATTGCATGATCTTGGTGAATAGTTGTGCAAAGGGGGTTTAGTTTCATAAATTTGAAATTTTGATTTTAAATTATGGATTTTCTGGAATTGATTAATGGTTGATGAAAAAGGGGGTTTTCAATATAAATGGTTTTCAATAGAAATATAGTTTTATTGAAATTGTTTGTAATTAAAATGGTTTGGCATTGAAATGGTTTTGACAGAAATGGTTTTCAATAAAAAGGTGTTTTTATTGAAAGATTTGTTTTGGAATGATGATTGGGCATATGTGGTGGGTGTTCATGTTGTATATATAGGGCTTGGTTGAAATATGAACTTGTGCTCAGTGCCAAAGGGTTAATGGCACATGAGAATTTTATATACACGACTTGGTTGAAATATGACCTTGTGCTCGGTGCCAAAGGGTTAATGGAACATGGGAAAAAATTACCTTATGATGACTTGGTAGATCGACGAGAAACAACTCATGAGTATGGAACTGTCATAACATAGAATTCATGGTTGGTTGCATGGGTTGTGGAATGGTTGGGTATGCCAAGAAAGGGATATTGTGAAATGATTTTAAAGCTTGTTTAGTTATTTTTTTGGAAAAATATCTTGCTAGGAAAATTGGTTTCAATTTCATTTGTATTATTTTGGTAATGAATGGTTTTGGAAACTTGTTTATATTTAGTTATAAAAAGTGTTTGAGCAATTGTTTTATATAAGCTTTTTTATATAATTGTTTCTAACTCTTCTATCCTAGTGGCATGAGTAGGGAAGTCATTGGGGAAAACCTACTGAGTTTTATACTCACCCCTTCTTTGGAACATTGTTGATTTTACAGATTCTATCTTCCGGGGAAAGGGAAAAGGTAATGTTTCACACGTGTTTAGCACTACCTCATGATGTTTGGGATGTTTGGAGATTGTAGAGCATTGATCTTGTCAAGCATGGAGTCTTTAAGAATTTTGAGAGTCTTGTGTAGTTTATCCACTGTGTACTTTGATACATGGTTATTCTTCCATTTTTGCTTACTTTGATGTGGTTTTGAGATACATGAAGTTTTTAAGTTCTCTTTCATTCATTCATGCATCATATAATGAATGTGTGGTTATGGTTGGTGGGTTCATTGGTTTATTTCTTAAAGGGAAAATCGTCCTCCACTTGTATTTAAAACCCTTCAGAATTTATTGCCAGCCTTTGGCATCTTGGGTGTGTCTCTTAAGGACTAGAAATGACTTGTTATACTCTCAAGACAATGAGTATTGGTGGGTCATTACAAATGGTATCAGCTTGTTCAGTCCTTGCCTAACAAGTATTCATCGATGTTCTTATTTTTGGAGATGAAATCCCTTCTTGTATATTCCTTGGGTGGGAATCTTAGAAAGGAGTAGGATTGTCAGAACATGAAATGCATAGTATAAAAGGACATAGCTAACCCTTTTATGTTGAACTTCAAGTTACCAAGGAGTTAGGCAAATAAGTGTTTGAAGACACTTTTTGGATTTTTAAATCTCATTGTCATGGGTTTATCCAATGAAATGAGCATGACATGGATTGTAGAGGAATGACTTCCCACTAAGAGTGCATACATCATTGTGAGGAATGATTCATGTTGTAAAAAAAGTGTTATTTTTTGAAAAAGTATAGAATTGGTTTTCAAATGAAATATTTTGAAAAAGCAAATGCTTATCGTATTTTGAAAATTGTATAATTTTCAAAAGAATGTGAAGTGTTTTAGAAAATGGTTGAACATGGGAAAAAGGTTGTTTTGGAAAGAAATGTTGTGATTATTGATGTGATATAATTTAAAATGCTAAGCCAATAGTTTCTAGAGAGAGAGATTAATGGAGTTTGTTGTTTGTTTAGAAAATGACACCTTGTAGGTGTTGTCGAAACCAACCCAAAGAAGCTGTGGAGAATGTGGTTACACCTGAACCACGTGTGAACCACGATCTGGTTTAGAGTATTGTACAAGATTTTCATGATGTTTACATAGGTAACTAGAGGAATGAGCCACAAAATGTGTATCATACCATCCAGTTCATGAAGCAGAATCCACCTAATTTCCGGTGTGATTCTGAACCCGAGAAGGCGGAGGTGTGGATATGTTGGATGAATCATATCCTCAACTTCATCCGAACACTAGTAGAGCTAAAGGTAAAACTAGAGACTTATATCCTCGTGGATCTTTCATGTCAGTGGTGGGATTTAGTGGTACAAGATAAATTGGATGAAGGCCTTACATGGGAGGATTTTGAGGAATTTTTCAACAACAAATTCTATCCTCATACATTCAAGAACAAAAAAAAGATATACTTATTCAACCTGAAACAAGAGAGTCTCTGTGTCATAGAGTACATAGCTATGTTTATGAACTTAGTACGCTTTTCACTAGAATTTGTGGCAAGTGCCTTTCTGAAGTCATGCATCTTTGATTCAGGGCTACGACAGTAGATTTAATCAAAGATTACAGTACTTTGTATTACAGATTATATAAAGATTGTGAACAGAATGACTGTGGATAAATGTGATATCTCAAGATCTATGAGAGGAGGTGTGATGATACCTACAGAAAACAGTGGGAACTCAACCACTAGGAACAAGCGGAAAAGGGACACCTATTTCCATGGTGCAAGTGGAAATCAGAACTAGATGACTAGATCAATAAACCTACCTCCATGACCACAGAGAAAATTATGTTGTTTTCAATGTGCTTCTCTTAACCACATAAATCAAAATTATACTGTTTAACCTAGAGCATGTCATAATTTCAACAATATGGGACATCTTTAGTGCTATTGTCACAGTGCTCTAAGGTCAGGTACTCGAGACACTTCTCAGGCATTGCAAGCATCGTATGCTTTGACTGGACGGGGACAAAAAAATCGATCTCATTAGTAGATAAGATCTAGCCATTGTGATTCTAGAAATACCATGACTCCTCAACCAGGGAAACCTTAACAAGGAAACAAGAAGAACAATGTAGTGAAGAAGCAACTGTATTGAGTTGAGCAGATGATTATCGATGATCAGGATGGACTATCTACAGTGAGAGGTATGATTCTTTTGAATTCTACCTTTGTGTAAGTATTGTTTGATATTGGTGAATCATTCATTCATTGCTTCTCATGCTGTTGACTTGCTATGTTTAAAACTGGAAATGATTCCTTATGTTTTGAAACTACAATTACTCTCGATGAAACAGAATGTCAAGCCTTTTTGTGTAGATCATGTGCTATAACTGTTGATGGAACTAAGATAAAATGGGACTCCTCGATGTTGGATATGGATGTCTATGATGTAATCCTATGTATGGATTTGATGAAAATGTTCAAGGCTCAAATCAACTATTATAGGAGAACAGTTAGTTTCATGACTGAGGATGACATCAAGCATCTCTTTAGAGGAGAAAGGATTTTAAAGAAGGGTGAAAAGAGATTGATGGAACCAATGGTGGGAACGATCTCTTACCAATTGGTAGCATTGAATTTTTCATCAACGGAAGAGATAGAGGAAAATATTTTTCCAGTTGTTGTGGATCAATTTCTAGATGTATTTCCCAAGAACTTCTTAGGGTTAATACCTCTAAGGGAAGTAGAGTTTATGATTGATCTACTTTCGAAGACCAGTCCTATTTCCCTTCTATCTTATAATATGAAAATAATAGGGTTATGAGAATTGAAAGTGCAATTTGAGGAGATGGAAGGAAAGGGTTTTATTCGACCAAGTACGTCTCCATGGGAAGCACCGGTTTTGTTCGTGAAGAAGGAAGATGGAACTCTTCAGCTATGTGTTGATTATCGTAATCTTAACCAAGTTATTATAAAGAAAATATATCCAATTACACACATTGATGACCTATTCGATCAATTAATAGGAGATCAATGGTTCTACAAGATTAACTAGCGATCGAGATATTACCAATTGAGAGTTCAGAAAGAGGATATTCCAAAGACAGCTTTCAGAAGTAGATATGTCCACTATGAATATGTAGTCATGCCTTTCAGTCTAACAAATACAATAGTGGTCTTCATGGAATTGACGAATCAGATATTTCAATAATATCTGGATTATTTTTTGTGGTGTTTATGGATGACATTTTGGGCTATTCAAAGATAAGGGATGATCATGAGGTGCACCTGGAAACAGTGTTACAAATCTTGAGAGATCATCATTTTTATGAAAAATTATCAAAGTGTGATTTTTGGATATAGATTGTATATTTTATTGGCCATTTCATTTATAAGAAAGGCGTTTCTATTGATCCTGAAAATATAGATGCCATTATCTCTTGGAAACCACCAAAGAATGTTTTCGAGATATATGAAATTTTCTTGGCCTAGTTGGTTACTACCGAAACTTTGTGCATGATTTCTCATGACTAGCTTCACCAATGATAGCTCTGACAAAGAAGAATGCTCCATTCCAATAGATAGAGGAATGTCAGAAGTCTTTCTAGGAACTGAATGTTCGGCTTACATAAACACCTATCTTGATCTTTCTAGAATCAAGATAGCGGTATGTGGTGTATTATGATGCTTCAAGATCAGGGTTGGGCTATGTTCTCATGAAAAGAGATCATGTGGTTGCTTACGGTTCAAGGCAGTTGAGGGTTCATGAGAAGAATTACCCAACGCATGATTTAGAGTTAGATGTAGTCTTCCATGCTTTGAAAACATGGAGACATTATCTATTTGGTGAGAAATTTACTATTTTTACAGATCACAAAATCTTGAAACACATTTTCTCACAGTGAGATTTGAAAATGAGGGAATGGATATGGATGGAGTATCTCCAAATGTTTGAATTTGACTTGATGTACACACTAGGGAAAGGAAATGCAGTGGCAGATAGATTGAATAGAAAGTCATATGCTTAGTTGGTGAAAGAAGCTTCAGATGAATGATGGTTGATGTCGTTCTTAGCCGATATGCATGTGGAATGTGAAGACCTAGGTGATGTTTCACTTTTATTTTCAGCCACACTTGTTCCTGATTTAGTAAAAATGATCAAAGAGGCACAAACATCTGATGCAGAATGTATGGTTGTAATTTCAAAACTCAATGGTGGGGAGACCATTGAGGGATGGAAACATGATGGCAGTCCAGTTTTGTGTTTTAGAGATTTGATGGTTGTACCTATGTGTTTTCAGGAAAAAATCATTCATTCTTACCACCATTCGATATGGGCTGTATATCTAGGTACATAGAATATGTATAAGGTGTTGAAGGCATAGTTTTGGTGGAGCGGCATGAAAAGGTAGGTGTTTGAGTTCGTCTCGCGGTGCTTAACTTGTCAACAGGTTAAAGAAGAACATCAGAGACTAGGTGGTATGTTACAATATTTTCCCATCCCGGTGTAGAAATGGGATCAGATAGCAATGGATTTTGTTACAGGTCTTCCAAGAATAGTCCAGAAACATGATTCCATTTGGGTGATAGTGGATCATCTAACCAAGTCGGCCCATTTTATCCCTATTCGTGGAACTCATATGGTGGATGATATTTCACAAATTTATATCTGAGAAGTGGTAAAGAGGCATGTTATATCGGTGTAAATAGTATTAGATAGAGATCTGAGGGTCATGTCTCGTTTCTGGAAATCCTTACAACAATCCCTTGGGACTCAGTTGACTATAATCATGGCGTATCATCCTCAGACGAATGGACAATCTAATCGGATGATACAAACATTGGAAGACATGTTGTGGGATTTTGTAATGAATTTTTGGGGCTCATGGGAGGAGCATATACACTTAGTGGAGTTCTTATACAATAATAGTTACCAATCCTTGAAACACATGGATCCATTTGAAGCACTGTATGGGCATCCTTGTCATTCTCCACTATGCTGGGTGGAAACGGGCGAAACATCACTATTCAGGCCAAGCCTTTCCCAATAAAAAATGGAGAAGATCCAGTTGATTATAAAGAGGATGGAGACGGCTCAGAGTCATCCAAAATCTTATGCAGATCACTGTCGAAGACTGTTGTCATTCACTGTGGGTGATCATGTCTTCTTGAGGATCTCTCAAAGTCTTGTACATCGTCACTTGAGAAAGTAGGGAATGTTATCTCAAATATACATTGGCCCTTTTGAGATACTATAATGAGTTTGAGAAGTGGCATATCAATTGGCATTACCAACATGATTTAGTTTAGTGAATAATGTGTTCTATACATCCTAGTTGAAAAATTATCACCCTGATCCTGATCATGTGATTATATGGGATCATGTTGATCTAGAACCAGATGCATTATTGGTACATATCCCAGTGCAGATAAGGGATAAATTAGAGAAAGTATTGCGTGGGAAAAGAATCGGCTTAATGTGGGTTTTATGGCAACATGGTCAGATTCCGGAAGAGACTTGGGAACATGAGAAGGAAATGAAAGAGCAGTGGCCATAACTCTTTTTTTCCAGCAAGAGTTTTCTACTTTCCAAGGACGAAAAGACCAATGGTGGGTAGAATGTAGTACCACCAGTTTCAGGTACATAACCCCTTTCCTCATGTTTTTTAAATGGTGTGTCTTTGATTGAGTTTCCATAAAATAGAGAGTTTCCATATAATAGAGAGTTTTCATAAAGTTGGGTGTTTCCATAATGTTGGTTGTTTCCATAAAGTGGGTTGTTTCCAAAAAGTGGGTTGTTTCCATAAAGTGGGTTGTTTTCATAAAGTGGGGTGTTTTCATAAAGTGGGATGCTTATTTAAAAAATGTGTTTCCATAAAAAGGGAAAAGGTGAAGGATGGAAGAGTTTGGAGGGTTTTATAAGGAGTTTTGGGAACAAAATTAATATCACATAATCTTTACATGGTTGGCCCAAACCGTGTGGTCAAACGTTGCACAAAGGTCAAATCTGGATCCTATTTTCTAAGAGCTTACTCATTTATGATCTATATATTTCGTTTTGGCTTCAAAATTCCCCAATTTCGAGATTACTCTCCCTATAAAACTGTAGAACCCTCCATACACAATTTGGATCCACCCTTGAACCTTATCTTTGTGATTTCAAGCCTGATTCTTAGGGTAAGTGCCAATCTTCTAGGTTCTTTTCCGTTTTCTGCAAACTCCTCCTTCTCTCCTCATTTTCTTTGATCAACAACTCCTGTGGGTAGATATAAGTTTTCAACGTCAATTAAGTCTAAATATGGTGTTTTTCATGATAGAAGAAGATATCTAAACTACTTTCTCAGAATCTTGATCCGATTCTTGAGGTATGGCACCATTCTTTCTTGATTTGTCATGTTTTCTTAGATATTCTTAGATCCACTTCTCTGATCTCCATTTTTTCTCAGATCTGAACCTATAATGGGTATATCTACGTTTTTGGATGCCAAATAATTCAATTTTGAGTTGTTATCTTACTAGTATAATATAACTAAGGACATTCTTGGAGAATCGACTCGCCTTCTTGTGCGTTCTTCGTCTGTTGTCGAGTTTCGTCAAAACCTTCAAGGTAGGAGGCTTCTATCTTGACTCCTATTACTATAATTGATTGGAATAGATTCAAATTGGTTTATTTAAAAGAAATTTGTAATGAAAATCACTGAAAATTTTCTTTTGTGATGATTTATGTTTTTTGTGAAGTTGCGTGATCTTGGTGAATAGTTGTGCAAAGGGGGTATAGTTTCATGAATTTAAAATATTGATTTTAAATTAGGGGTATTCTGGAATTTCTAAATAGTTGATAAAAAGGGGGTTTTCAATAAAAATAGAGTTTTATTGATTTTTTTTGAATTTAAATGGTTTGGAATTGAAATGGGTTTGAGAGAAATGGTTTTCCAATAAAAAGGTGTTTTTATTTAAAGGGTTGTTTTGGTATGATGATTGGGAATATGTGGTGTGTCTTCATGTTTCTTATATGGGTATTGGTTGAAATATTACCTTTTTCTCTGTCCCAAAGGGTTAATGGAACATGAGAATTGTATATACGGGGCTTGGTTGAAATACTACCTTGTGCTTGGTGCCAAAGGGTTAATGGAACATGGGAAACAATTACCCTGTGATGACTTGGTAGATCGATGAGAAAACAATCATGAGTATGGAAATTTCATAACGTAGCATGCATGGTTAGTTTCATGGGTTTTGGAATGGTTGGTTATGCCAAGAAAGGGATATTGTGAAATGATTTTAGAGCTTGTTTAGTTATTTTTCTAGAAAAACATCTTGCTGGGAAAATTGGTTTCAATTTCACTTGTATGCTTTTGGTAATGAATGTTTTTGGAAACTTGTTTATATTTAGTTATAAAATATTTTGAGAATTTTTTTATATAAACTATTTTATATAATTGTTGCTAACTCTTCTATCCTAGTGGCGTGATTAGGGAAGTCATTGGAAAAAATCTACTTAGTTTTATACTCACCCCAGCTTTGTCACTATGGTTCTTTTACAGATGATATATTTTGGGATAAGGGAAAATTTAATGTTGCACATGTGTTTATTACTACATTGTGATGTTTGGGCTGTTTAAAGATTGTGGATCTTGAAGCTTTTGAAGCATGGAGTCTTGAGGTATTTTGAGATTCTTGTGTAGTTTATTCGCTGTGTACTTTGATACCTGGTTATTCTTCCATTATTATATACTTTGATGTGGTTTTGATATACATGAAGTTTTTTAGTTGTATTTCATTAGTTCATGCATCATATAATGAATGTTTGGTTATGGTTGGTTGGTTTACTGGTTTATTTCTTAAAGGGTAAATCTTCCCCCACTTGTATTTGAAACCCTTCGGCATTTATTTCCATCCTTTGACATCTTGGGGATGTCGCTTAAGGCTTAGGAACGACTCATTATACTCTCAAGCCAATGAGAATTTATGGGTCATTACAATATCTGAAGCCAATAAACCAAGGGATTTATGTTCCATAATAAAATTTATTACAATGAATAATTAAAATAAAGATAGAAATAACAATGACTAATCATCTATCATCCAATAATGAAGAAGTAAAAGCCAAAGTCTCCACCAGAGTCAGAACATAGTGAAGAATTGTGATATTTATAGAAGAATTATCAGGTGTTTGGGTGCACTTAAAAACTATTTACATGAACTGTAGAGAATATTTAATTTCTTTTGGACTGTTCTTCAATTTTAATGTTTAGTACCAACTTATTCTTGGTTGGATGATTGGAAAATGTTTGGAATCGAGGGTATGGATGACTTCCCAAACTGATTTTCACTCTTCCCATGATCAAGATCTATAATATTTGGAGGCATGGTTCTATGATACTTCATATCATAATGGATGTCATAATTTTATACAAGGAAGAATATGGACATATTGGACTTGGATTTGGATGTTTGGCCTTGGAAAACATGCATTGTCTTTGAACCTATAAACAAAAAAATGTGCAAAATTAATTAATGCAATTTTAAATGATGCTTTATAGAGGGATCAAGAATAATGTATGAATTTTTAAGGGCCTAGTCAGTGGGTTGGGGTGTTGGGCGGAGAAAAAGGGAGTGATGGCAAGAGGGGGGGTGAATTGCCTTTTAAAAAATGATTAACAAATTAAAATCAAAGTGAAAGTGCAGCGGAAATAAAGAGGCAAGACACAAGAATTGACAACGGAGTTCGGCCAAAAACCCGGCCTACGTCTCCGCTCCCAACTCAACCGTTGAGAGATTCTACCGCTTGCTTTTCAATGGTTGTAGCAAGAAACCCACTAGCCTTTTTACAAGTGAAGGCTAGCTCACCTATTACAGCTTGCTTTTTAATGGTTTGAGCAAGAAACCCACTAGCCTTTTTACGGGTGAAGGCTAGCTCACCTTTGACTCAAGCCTTTTAAAAGGAAAGGCTTGACTAACCTCTTCACACCTTAAAGGTGGTGTGAAAACCCAAAAGAAAGGGAGATGAGAAAGGGATGGGGTTTGTAGGCACAAACCCAATTTGATGCTCAAAAATGATAAACAAGAAAAACCGTAATTGGAGAGAAGCCTTGGGCACCAATGGATGATTGGAGTTGAAGACGTGCACTCCCAAGCTTCTATGGTGGTGCTCCTTGGATGTGGAATTGAGTTGGAGTGATTGGGGTTCCTTGGAGGAAGTCCGCCGGAGGTTCGCCAAATGATGAGAAATGTGTCCGTTGGCTTCACAATTGTTCCGACTATGTTCCTTAGGCTTCCGGGGGATCAAGGTCCTTTATTTATAGAGGGGGAACCCTGATATGGCCGTTGGAGGCCTTTGGAGCCGTTGGAGAGGCTTTCGGAGCCGTTGGGAGGCAAGTGGACAGGCTGGTCAAAAGCCCAACGGCTAGTTTGACTGGCTCCACCGGCTGACCGGTACTGAGCCACCGGTTGGCCGGTGTGTGCAAAATGGAGGAGGGCTCGGGCTCAGGCTCCACCGGCTGGCCGGTGCTGAGGCCACCGGTTGGCCGGTGTGGAGGCAGTAGCTACCCCTTCTGTCTGGGTACCACCGGCTGGCCGGTGCTGAGGCCACCGGTTGGCCGGTGCTGAGGCAGTGGCTCAGCCTTCTGTCCAGGGTCCATCGGCTGGCCGGTGGTGAAGCCACCGGTTGGCCGGTGGACTGAATTTCAGTCCATTTTGGATTTTTGCCTTCTTGGCCCTCTTGGCCCAATTCCTTGGCACCCTGAATTTAAGCCTATCATCCAAAAAAACTTAAAACATGATTAGATAAATAAGAGGGTGATTGTGATCATGAAAGTTAAACCACGAGGGGTACGAGAGGTACAACAATCTCCCCCTATTTTGATGATCACAATCACCAAAACAAACAATGTAGAAAATGAAATGAAAAGCATGCTTTAAAGGATTTCTCCCCCAATCAACCAAGAATTTCTCCCCCTTTGTGATTATCAAAATAGCACGGGGCATAAAACTTGATTGAGGGAAAGAGATTTTAAATCAATTGAAATTTTTGAAATTTGAATTGAAAGTTTTGAGTGAAAAATTGAATAACAGTTTGAATTGAAAGTTTTGAAAAGAAAATTGAATAACACTTTGAATTGAATATTTTGAAATGAAAAATTTGATACCAAGAGTTGAAAATGAAAGTTTGAAAAGAAAGTTTTGAATAAAACAAAAAGCTTAAACAAACCTAACTCCCCCTAAATAAAACAACAAATCACCGGGGAGAGGTGTTTGAAACCGAGACAAATTTTGGTCCGGTGAGACTCGCTAAGAGGGATTTTTCAATCCATACTTTTCTAGTGGCGGGTCTTCTCCTATAAAATTCATCATTGAAGAAAATACTTTTGGGGCGGCCATACTGGGCATTCTTACAATTGCACTCATAAATTAAGTGCCCGAGTTTTTTACAATAATTGCAAAATTTAAATTGGGAGCTCCCCCTTACAAAAATAGTAGGTGCATGGGAAGAGGAAGCTTGCTTGGAATAGCCAAGCCCTTGGGTGGTTCTAGTTACACGTTGGGAACCTAAGAGTTTGGTCAGATTTTGTTCCCCTTGGGTGAATTTGGCTAAGGATTCCCTTAAATCTTTGATTGTTGATTCCATGGATTCAACATCGGGAAGGTTTTGGATTTTGAGGGTCAACTCTTCCTTCTCTTTGAGAAGTTGTTCTTTTTCGGAAGAGAGTTTTTTGAAATTATTTTTTAATGAAACAAATTTGGAAGAAAGTTCGTGAAAACCTTCCTCCAATTGATCTCGCGCATGTTGGAGATCCTCATAGGACAAATGATTTAAAGAATTTGAAGAACAAGAGGATGAGGAGTCGGAAGATGTTACCTCATGGAATGCCATTAGGCATTTGTTACCGTTGTCGCTCGAGGAGGAGGAGGAGGATGATGTGGAGCTATCACTCCATGTGGCCTTGAAAGCCTTCTTCTTCTCCTTTTGTTTGGCCTTTTTCTTGTTGAGTGGGCAATCGGGCTTGTAATGGCCTTTCTCGCCACACCCGTAACATTTTACCTTGGGCTCGGATTTTTCATTGGATTGAGCCTTACGTGCCTTCTTCTTCTTGTGCTTCTTCATGAACTTGTGCATTTTGCGGGCAAGGTTCTCCATTTCAGAATCGCCGCTAGAAGAGGAAGAAGATGAGGAGGAGGAGCTTTCTTCTTTTTGTACCTTGAAGGCGATGTTCTTTGGAACTTTGATCGGTTTGCCTTCCTTTTCAGCTTGCCTCCTCATGGTGATCTCATAAGTCATGAGGGATCCGATGAGTTCTTCGACCGGCATGTTCTTGATGTCTTTGGCTTCTTGGATTGCCGTGACCTTCGGAGCCCATGAGCTTGGTAGGATCCATAGGATCTTCTTGACCATGGTTTCTGCAGAAACATCATCACCAAGGGACTTTCTCCCATTGCAAACATCAGTAAAACGCGTAAACATTTCAGTAATATTTTCAGATGAATGCATGGTAAAAGACTCGAAATCTTGACGATACATGTCCAATCGAGTATCCTTTACTTTGTTGGTCCCCTCATGGGTAACCTCCAATAGTTTCCAGATTTCGTGTGAGGAGGTGCATGTGGAAACTCGATTGAATTCATTACGATCAAGGCCGCAATGAAGAGCGTTCATGGCTTTGCCATCAAGCTTGAAATTTCTAATATCGGCTTGGGTCCATTTGGATTCATCGGGGGAAGAGAGATTGTAACCTTGCATGACAATTTTATAAATGGGATAGCCAATGCTTCTAAGAAAAGTGGTCATGCGGGTTTTCCAATAATTATAGTCGGTTCCATAAAAAAATGGAGCACGACTCAAAGAAAAGCCTTCGGGGGCGAAAGAGGTTGATGCCATCACAATGGATCTTAAATTTGAAACCGGTGAAGGTATTACTCAAATTTTGCCTCTGATACCAATTGTTGGGCGGATAAAAAGGGAGTGATGGCAAGAGGGGGGGTGAATTGCCTTTTAAAAAATGATTAACAAATTAAAATCAAAGTGAAAGTGCAGCGGAAATAAAGAGGCAAGACACAAGAATTGATAACGGAGTTCGGCCAAAAACCCGGCCTACGTCTCCGCTCCCAACTCAACCGTTGAGAGATTCTACCGCTTGCTTTTCAATGGTTGTAGCAAGAAACCCACTAGCCTTTTTACAGGTGAAGGCTAGCTCACCTATTATAGCTTGCTTTTTAATGGTTTGAGCAAGAAACCCACTAGCCTTTTTACGGGTGAAGGCTAGCTCACCTTTGACTCAAGCCTTTTAAAAGGAAAGGCTTGACTAACCTCTTCACACCTTAAAGGTGGTGTGAAAACCCAAAAGAAAGGGAGATGAGAAAGGGATGGGGTTTGTAGGCACAAACCCAATTTGATGCTCAAAAATGATAAACAAGAAAAACCGTAATTGGAGAGAAGCCTTGGGTGCCAATGGATGATTGGAGTTGAAGACGTGCACTCCCAAGCTTCTATGGTGGTGCTCCTTGGATGTGGAATTGAGTTGGAGCGATTGGGGTTCCTTGGAGGAAGTCCGCCGGAGGTTCGCCAAATGATGAGAAATGTGTCCGTTGGCTTCACAATTGTTCCGACTATGTTCCTTAGGCTTCCGGGGGATCAAGGTCCTTTATTTATAGAGGGGGAACCCTCATATGGCCGTTGGAGGCCTTTGGAGCCGTTGGAGAGGCTTTCGGAGCCGTTGGGAGGCAAGTGGACAGGCTGGTCAAAAGCCCAACGGCTAGTTTGACTGGCTCCACCGGCTGACCGGTACTGAGCCACCGGTTGGCCGGTGTGTGAAAAATGGAGGAGGGCTCGGGCTCAGGCTCCACCGGCTGGCCGGTGCTGAGGCCACCGGTTGGCCGGTGCTTAGGCAGTAGCAACCACTGTTCTGCTGGGTGCCACCGGCTGGCCGGTGCTGAGGCCACCGGTTCGCCGGTGTGGAGGCAGTAGCTACCCCTTCTGTATGGGTACCACCGGCTGGCCGGTGCTGAGGCCACCAGTTGGCCGGTGCTGAGGCAGTGGCTCAGCCTTCTGTCCAGGGTCAAGCGGCTGGCCGGTGGTGAAGCCACCGGTTGGCCGGTGGACTGAATTTCAGTCCATTTTAGCTTTTTGCCTTGTTGGCCTTCTTGGCCCAATTCCTTGGCACCCTGAATTTAAGCCTATCATCCAAAAACACTTAAAACATGATTAGATAAATAAGAGGGTGATTGTGATCATGAAAATTAAACCACGAGGGGTACGAGAGGTACAACATGGGGAACAATGAGGTATCTCCTCTCTTTTAATTTCTTGGAAAAAATCATCTAGAAATTGATTTGAATATATATATATATATATATATTATCTCTATTAATATTTATTATTATTTTTTCCTCTTTGTTTGGTTTTTATCCTTTTTCTTTAATTCTATTTTTATCTTATTTTTTTAGTTTATTTTTTAGTCATCATTATTATTCCTCCATTTTTGGTTTATATTCTATTTGGAAATGATATTAAGAATCTCTTCCAATTAGGTGGTGAAAGCTTGAATGATGTGGCACAAATTTATTCTTTCTGGTAGAGGATGCAACATCAGCCACTCAAGAAAGCTTCAACAGATTCCAGCATAGTGTGTGTGTGTGTGGGGGGGGGGGGGTTTCAGGCCAGTGGCTCAGAGCTAGTGGTGTGCGAGGTTCTGTTTCAGGTGCTGGATCTTGTCTAGGGTCTCAATAGGCATGCGATTGTCACTTCTTCACGTAGACAATCTAGTTTCATCCTCAATTTGGGTTTTTAGGGTGGTGGTTCTAGCTAGTGATTTTTTCATTATATTAATTTATGATGAATGGATGTGTGGATAATAATCACATGATATAGGTGAAGCTACATGGTTCAATGGGTGGACAACCTTTTTCAAGTCAGAAAAGCTCATATTTCCTTCCAAAATGCAGCTCACCTTCAATAGTAATCCAGAATCAGTTCTTAGTTTGATTTTGGATTCTTAGAGGAGGTGGTGAGAATAGTGTTGAATGGAATATCAAACACACGGTAAGTTCATAGCGGGTTTTGACGGTAGGAATGCCTGCCATGAGATGGGGTTGCATTGTAGGTTGGATGGGAAATTAAATGTTAGTAAAGTTGTGGGAAAGGCATGGTCATTATAGAATTAGAACACGCGGTAGGATCAAAGCAGTGATCATGATCCATTGGTAGTGAGTGTGAGTGGATGCGAACAGTAGGTACCGAGGATGAGTAAAGTTAAGGTAACTATACCTATCATGAGGAACATTATAGGATGGGATAAGGCTCCACAGTCACTATAATTTTTTTATGTAGTGCATAATAAGTTTCTTTTAAAATGCATGGTCACTTCCAGATTACTTCATGTGGATAGTTTTTAGAAGTGAACATGAAGTGCAACATATGGTCACTTGATAGGAATGATATCTTAAGTGACTGTTCTTCATTTTCATGGTCACTTCCTAACTTTTCATTTTTTTTCACTATTTAAAATACAAAAAAAACATTTTTTGTACAAAACTTTCCTCAATAAATTTCAATTGAATAATAAAATAATTAAATCTGAATTTCAATTAAATCTATTTAAAATTAATCAATTAAAGTCACATTTTACAAAACACACAATATCCATCATTCAAAAATAACTTTTGTTTCTAAATTGTCATTTCTCAAATACAATACTCCAATTTTAATTTCAATTTCAAAAATCAGATTTCAATTAATTCCAAATCAAATGAAATAATTTAAAATAAAAGATAAATCCATTTAAGATTTTAATTCCAAAATGAATCCAATAATTTAAAATTTATGTTTAAAAATAAATTTCAATTTTAACATTTTTTCAAAATTAATGTATGACTTTTCAATTCACTTTGAAAAATAATTAATATAGTAACCCTGCTTTTTATTACACACTTAAACCCGATTTATTACATAAACATCACTCTATAAAACATAGAAGATCGAGAGGTATATTGTCTTTGGGGCTTAGGAACATTACATAACATATTAGAACATAAAACACACAACATCTTTATTGAAAACTTCCTTTACATGATCACTACATTCCCTCGTACTTAGCATTGCAAGGGATAACCTGAGGACATGCATAAGAAATGGGTGATCTATAAAGCCTAGTAAGGGAATAAAAATGGAATAACATGTGGAATATAATACATATTATACAATATGCATATAAATAGAGGACAAGAGAAACATGAACATAAAGGCATGATAAATCATGATAATCATAACATGGAAATATGGAAACAACACTTAACATGGAATTAGCATGATCCAAGGCTCATTTTACATAGAGAATGAGTAAACCCTCATTACACATGAAGAATGAGTAAAACCTAGTTTCAATTGAATTAGAATGATTGAACATCCATTGAACATGATGTATCAGGATACTATACTTTACCCAATGCATTAGAGTGCTATTAGGGCACACCCTTCTTAAACATTTCATTTCATGCATAAGTGTGCCACATGGATCATATAACATGGAATCAATCAACATCATAAGTTATTATACAATTAAGTAATGTGGAATAAACAAATTAAAGTACCATTAAATAGGTATATGTGCATAAATGTGAATACCCTTGATAGAGACATGGGTATGGTATTCACTACACAATGATCTTGGCTTGGAAAAACGCGGTGCAATTTCACCAGCATAACGACGTGACATAAGGATTCATGAAAATATTTGATGAGATATAAAAGGGTGGATCATCATATTTACATGAAATTTAAAGTAAGGGGGTCATATGGATACATTTACCAACAAATTTAATGGAATTTATATGCATAATACAAAATAGTTACTTGGATGTAAAAGAGGAGGGATGAATCCCTCACGGAATTTAGGCACGGTAATGGGTGTACATGAGAGGATTTAATGAGATAGAAAGGGGTATATCATCATCCAAACATAAAGAGGACATTATGGGGGAGGTTCAAAATCATACCCCAACATTTTTAATTGAAAAAAGGGCATAACGATTTAAAGAAAATTTGTCAAAAATGACAAAAGGAAGAAATCCCTTACTTGGAAGTGTGATCTGAAAGGATTAGGAGAGGCTTGAGAGAGGATTCTTGGAAGCTTGGGGAAACTTGGTAGGATTATATAGAGTGGATTGAATGGGTTTTTCTAACTCTATATGATTTTAGTGAAGATGAAGTGGGATCTTGGGTGGGTTTATATATGAAAGGAGAGGGAATTCTTTATTATTTAGGGTTGGGACACCTCACATTAAACTAATCAATACCACAAACCATACCATGGTTTATTACCATGGTTTTTTACAAAGGGGAGTGGAAAAAAATATTTTATAAGGACAATGACCTACATTCTAAAAATAATAGGGTTGCTTAGGTGGAGGTGAGTCACACTCTCAAGGAAAACAATTTAAAAAGACAAAATGTTTTATAAGTCTTGGAGGGTCCACAAAAGCTTTGTAAAATAAATAAAACAAATATAAAATCGAATTATTTTATTTATGAAACATATATTGACCGAAAATATCATTTATAGAATTTTATTACTTCAGTATTGGGTCATTATGATGTCATAAAACACATTATATATTTAAACGGTATTTAATTTTTACCCAAAAATTCGACCGTCTCAGAAAATTATGAAACATTCACCATTGGATAATTTCGACATCTTGATTCCAAAAATAATATTAATTTTATCTAAATAATTTTCTAAATATGTGATTTTTTACTTTTAAAATAAAAACCGTCATTTATTGAAAATTCACGGGTTTTGAAAAAAATGACATTCAAACATTAATAAAAATCACAATTGCATTCATAAAATAATAAAATAATTTATATTTAATAAAAAATTATTTAATAATAATAATAATAATATTTTATTAAAATATTATTTAATAAAAAATACATTAATTCATCATAATTAATTTCTTAGTTGAATATTAACTAAAAATACTATTTGTACATTAAAACTCTTTACAAAGTAACAATGATAAAATGAATGTATATTAATTATTATATAAAAAATAATGCACATATTAATAGTGCTAAGGTATTGTTACATAAACCCTTATAACACCTACATAGGACCGAAGGGTAAGGTGCGCGATGATGACATACTCTTGGGGTGGCTCCGATAGTATTGCTCGAGTGGTAATATCTATCAACTTACACTTCTCTCGTAGGTGGTTCTGCTTGATCTTAATGTATTCAAGCTCGGCTTGCGCTTGGTCAAGAGTGAAACCCAATGACATCAACTCCTTTCTGAGCTCTAACAAATGGGCTTTGTATGGGGTAAGTCTACTGGATGAGGCTATCGATTCCTTTGTCTGAGTAAATTGGATTTGTTAAGGCCCTATATTTATGCTAATCATGTGATAACTATTGAACAACTATATTAGATACAGTAAAAATTCATAATAGTATTTTAAAATCAAGAAACACAAAACCATTGAAGTTCAAATTTTATATAACCATAATTTGATCAAGAGGGATTTCTATTATTGAAAGTTAGGGTTGTTACAATCTCTCCCCCTTAAGGAATTTCTCCCTCGAAATTTCCTTTTCCCACACTAAAACCGATGTGGGTAACTCTATTTCATTACTTCTTCTGATTTCCATGTTTCTTCTTCAAACTTGTGGTTTCACCACAACACCTTAACGAGGGGCATTGTCTTATTTCATATAAATTTCTCTCTACGATCTAAGATATTCACTGGTTTCTCCTCGTAAGAAAGATCATCCTCCAAGTATAACACCTCTGAATAGAGTACATGTGAAGGGTCTAGTATGTTATTTCTTAAGATTAATTCATGAAAGACATCATGTACTTTGGATATGGTAGGTGGAAGTGCTAGTCGATTGGCCACAACCCCGACATGATTAGGAATCTCGAAGGGGCCGATGTACCTAGGACTTAACTTCTCTTTCTTTCCAAACCTCATGACTTTCTTCCACGGAGATATGCATAAAAATACTACATATCCAACTTTAAACTCAAGGTCTCATCGATGGTTATCTACATAACTCTTCTGTCGACTTTGGGCTGCTTTGATATGCTACTTAATTGTTTTCACCTTCTACACCATCTCTTCGACCATTTCTGGGCTTATCAACTTACGCTCACTGACTTCATCCCAACACGCTGGTGTTCTGCACCTTTTCCCATAAAGGGCTTTATATGGTGCCATTTGGATTCTCGTGTGGAAACTGTTATTGTAGGATAATTCCACCAGTGGAAGATGTTGGTCCCGTACTTCTTTTAAGTCCATAGAACATGATCTTAGCATATCTTCGAGTATCTAAATAGTTCGCTCAGATTGGTCATCAATTTGAGGATGATAGGCCATACAGAAGTTTAGTTTAGTGCTTAGAGCATATTGGAGACTTTTTCAGAACTTCGAGGTGAATCTAGGATCACGATTCGATAAAATAGATAATGGTACTCCATACAGCCTTACCACTTCTTTGATGTAAATCTGTGCAAGTTGATCCAACAAGAAGCCATCTTGAATCATGTTAAAGTGAGCTGTCTTCATAAGACGATCCACAATGACCCATATAGAATTTTTTCCTCTGGATGTCCTTGGAAGTCCAGTGAAAAAGTCTATGGTAATGTTGTCCAACTTTCATGTTGGTATGGGTAGTGGTTGCGTCATCCCCTTATAATTTTTCCTCTCAGCCTTTACTTGATGACATTCCAGGCACATTGATGTAAAGTCCGCAATATCCCTTTTCATATTGTCCCACCAAAAGTTTTCTCAGAGATCTCGATACATCTTTGTGCTCCCTGGGTGAATAGAGAAGGTTGAGCTATGTGAGTCATCTAGAAGCTCCTTTATCTTGGGATCAGATGGTACATATAATCATGACCCAAAGCTTACAATTCCATCCTTGTCAACCATGAACTCTGAGGATTTCCCATTTACGATAGCTTCCACCCTTTTTAGAACTTCCACATCCTTTCTTTGAGTATCCTTTAAACTTTCGAAAAGCAACAGTTGAGCAATAATTTGTGAAAGGATTGATGATGTTCCCCTCTTTATGATTCCCATGTCCATATTCATCAAATCTAAGAAGATTAGATCCTTCTCAATTCTCATCAATGATAGAATCGATGTATCCTTTCTACTTAGAGAATTTGCCACCTTGTTTGCTTTCCCAGGGTGGTAGTGGATTGAGTTGTCATAGTATTTGATTAGATCAAACCATCTTTGTTGGTGCATGTTCAACTCCTTCTGTGTGAATATATACTTGAGGCTTTTGTGGTCTGTATATATTTCACACTTCTCCCTAAAGAGATAATTCCATCAACTTTTTAAAGCGAAGATCACCTCAACTAACTCCAGATCATGTGTTAGATAATTCTACTCATGAACTTTTAATTACCTTGAATCATAGGAAATGACTTTTTTATTTTGCATCAACACACATCCTAGGCCCTTCTTCAAAGAATCACCGAATACCATAAAAAGTTCTCCACTTGTGGGTAAAGTGAGCACGAGCACAGTGATAAGAATCCTTTTCAACTCCATGAAAATTTCTTCGCATTCATCATGTTAAGAAAAAATTACTCCCTTTTGAGTCATCTTGGTAAGAGGGTTGGACAATCGTGAGAAATTTCTCACAAATCGTCGATAATATCCATCTAATTTCAAAAAGCTACAAATATCTATTACCGATGTTGGCCTCGGCCATCCCTCTATTGTAGCTATCTTAGAGGGATCCACAGATATCTGATTACTTGTGATGATATGGCCCAATAATGAGACCTACTTCAACTAGAACTCACACTTGTTTTACTTTTAATAGAGCTTATCCTTCCGTAAGGTCTCTAGTAAAATTCTTATATGCACCTCGTAATCCTCCTTGATTTTGGAGTATATTAGAATATCATCTATAAAGACTAAAAAAAAATTTGTCAAGGTAATATCTAAAGACTCTATTCATAAAGTCCATGAATATTTCTGGAGCATTAGTGAGTCCTAAAGGCATTACTATAAATTCATTGTGCCTATATCTTGTACAAAAAGCAGTCTTGGGGATATCTTCCTTCTTCACCCTTATTTGATAATATCCCGACCGAAAATCCCCCTTGAAGAAGTATTGTGCTCCACATAGCTAATAGAACAATTCATCAATTCGTGGGAGAGGATACTTTTTCTTTATATTAATTTTTTTAAGCTCACGATAATTGATGAAAAGGAGCATTGATCCATCCTTCTTCTTGAGGAAGAGGACTGGTGCACCCCATGGTGAAGCACTTGAGCGTATAAACCATTTATCTGGATTCTACTATAGTTGTTTCTTTAGCTCCTCAATATCCACAATGACCATTCTATATACAGTATTGGATATTGGCAACTCCCCAGGTATAAGATAAATTGAGAATTCAACATCTCTTCTATGAAGAAGACTAGACAATTTCTCAGGAAACACTTCAGCGAATTCCCTCACAATAGGCATGTCTTAAATGATGGTTACTTCCTTGGAATCATTCATCTGGGCCAGATACGCATGCTTATAGGGTAGTAATATCTATTCTTGAGATGATGAAGCTAAAGAATATTCATCTTCCTCCTTGAACTTGTATAGAATCGGGGGTCGATTCTTCACATGGTGAATGATTTCCCTCCCATGGAAATTTATTTTGACTCTATATAAGGTAATCAATCCATGCTGAGAATTTCATAAAATTCCACTAGAGGGAGTATGATGAGGTTCAATGGGAAGTTCAATCAACAAATTAGGATAGAGGAGGAGTTATATTCATGGGATGCAATGATTTCACCATTTTCTGTACTCACCGACATCATTACTTCCATGATTTGTGGTGGTGTTGGGATTGTTCTACTAAAATTTTGGGATATAAAAGAATGTGAAGAACTAGAATCAAAAAGTACATTCACTATTCGTGAATGAATAACTAGCGTATATATCACTAGTTCATTTTCGGGGTTCACTTCAGCGGTAGTGATGGAAAAAGATCACCCTTATTGCCTTGGAGGTTGTGTGTTGCCTTCGAAAACCCTTGGTTTAGGGCACTAATTTGTAAAGGGCTCCAGTTCTTTGCAGTTGAAGGAATGAAAAATGTGTTGAGGGTATAGTGGAGCGTTCCTCTCCTCTGTTGCAGCCGCGGGTTTTTCATGTCGGTAGTTAATAGATATGTGTCCTTCTCTTCCACACCCAAAGCATTTCCTCGTCCCTTTCAGGCAATTTTAGGGGTGATTTTTCCGCACCTTTGGAAAGTGGGGTGCTATATCTTCTTATCACCGTTGGATTTATCCATCAGACCACCAGCATTGAATTACAACTTATTATTCTTATCCTCATGACACCCTTGAGATTATTCGATCTCCATTTTGACCTTGAGGGAACATAAGACAATTTCCTCATTGCTGTCAAAGTCACGGATCGCCAGCTCTTTCCATTGTCTAGGTTTCAGCCCACCAAATAAGCGGTCAACCTTGTATTCAGGGGAAACGATAAATCCAGATGCATATCGTGAAATCCTTGTGATGTTTTACTCATAAGATTCGATGGATTACTCTTCTTTATGCTTGAGGGGAAGGGAGTCCCTTTCCATCTTATATCATAGGGTGCGCAGAAAATATTTATCAAAAAACATCTTCCAGAAATCCTTCCATTCCAACATCTCGATCTCCTCCTTAGGCTTCATATTTTTTATCAATGTCCACCATTGATCAACTTCACCCTCCATACAATAAAAAACCAAGAGAACCTTCTCTTGTTCATAACATTTAAGGATGAAGAAGATATTTTCAATGGAGTTTATCCATTGTTTGGCAATTGAGGGATTAGATGATCCATTAAAAGTAGGAGGCCTTTGTCTCATGAAGCTCTCAATAGCAACTTGTTCTTTATTGGGGGTGGGGGGGTTGAACGTTCCTCTTGACCCATGTTTCTATTCAAATCTTTATTTAACTTAGGGAGAAATGTGACCAAGTTCATGATTCCCGCTCCCATCGGATTGGACATCTCATTAGAACAATCATCACATTGATCTTCACATCGATCGTTAGCCCGATTCCTATTAACGACCATTGGATGGATTAAAAAAAAGTTAGGGGTAACACATTAAGGGTAATCCAAGGACAAAAATAGATAACCTATAAATTACTTTTATTCCTTAACTTATGAATCTATAGGATTCAATATATTCTATTCATGATCTACTTTCTAACATATATTCTTAGGGGCATTTTTTTATTCCCTTAATAAGGGTTCATACTAAGCTTGTGAATTTATCAAAGAATATCCCCCGGGAGTGTCGTGACCAAGAGTGAATCAAGGCCCGTTTTCTTGCACCAGTTCCCGTTCAAGTCTAGCTTAAAGCGGTGTTTTCGGGTTTTACCCCCTAGGATACATCTATGCCAGAGCCGCCTCTACCTGCTCGTATCCAGACATGGATGCATTTTCCTGATAAACCACTTACTCAATACTCAACAATAATTAGGGATGTTTTTATTATACTTATTATTGTCTCTAAGTCTTCACTAGGATTTTCTAATCCTAATCCCAAAAATAATTAAACCTATCCTCTGATACCAACTATAACAACCCTGCTTTTTATTACATACATAAACATGATTTATTACATAAAATTCACTTGATAAAACATAGAATATCAAGAGGTATAGTGTCTTTGGGGATTAGTAACATTACATAACATCTTAGAATATAAAACACACAACATCTTTATTGAAAACTTCATTTACATGACCACTACATTCCCTCGTACTTAGCATTTCATGGGATAACCTGAGGACATGCATAAAAAAAGGGTAAGCTATAAAGCCCAGTAAGGGAATAAACATAGAATAACATGTGGAATAAAACAAATGTTATACAATAGGAATATAAATTAAGCATAAGAGAAACATGAACATAAAGACATCATAAATCATGATAATCATAACATGGAAATGTGGCAACAACACTTAACATGGAATTAGCATGAGCCAAGGCTCATTGAACATGGAGCATGAGTAAAACCTCATTTCACATGAAGCACGAGTAAAACATCATTTCACTTGAATTATCATGATTAAACACCCATTTCACATGATTTATCATGATAATATACTTTACCTAATGCATTGGAGCGCTATCAGGGCACACCCTTCTTAAAAATTTCATTTCATGCATAAGTGTGCCACACAGATCATATAACATGGAATCAATCAACATCATTAGTTATCATATGATTAAGTAATGTAGAATAAATACATGAAAGTACCTTTCAATAGGTATGTGTGATTAAAGGTGAATACACTTGATAAAGACATGGGTATGGTATTTACTACACAATGATCTTGGCTTGGAAAAACGTGGTGGAATTTCGGCATCATAACGGCGTGACATAAGGATTCATGAAAATAGTTGGTGAGATAGAAAAGGTTGTGCCATCATATATACATGAAATAGACAGTAAGTGGGTCATATTGATACATGTCCCAACAAACATAATGGAATTTAGATTCATAATACAAAAGAATTACTTGGATGTAAAAGAGGAGAGAGAAATCCCTCACAGAATTTCAGCATGGTAACGGGTGTACATGAGAGGATTTATTGAGAGATAAATGGGTCTCACATCATCCAAAAATAAAGATTATAGTATGGGGGAGGTGATAAATCATACCCCAACATTTTTAATTGAATACAAAATGGCATAACAATTTAAAGAAAATTAGACAAAAATGAGAAAGGAAGAAATCCCTTACTTGGAAGTGTGATCCCAAAGGCTTGGGAGAGGCTTGAGAGAGGATTCTTGGGAGATTGGGGCACCTTGGGAGGATTATAGAGAGAGTAGGTAAAGGTTTTGTCGAAATCAAAAGGATTTTAGTGAAGAGGAAGTGGGAGCTTGGGTGGGTTTATATAGGAAAGAAGAGGGAATTCTTTATTATTTAGGTTTGGGACACCTCACATTAAACTAATCAATACCAAAAACCATACCATGGTTTTTTCCCATGGTTTTTTTCAAAGGGGAGTGGAAAAAAATATTTTATAAGGACAATGACTGAAATTCTTAAAATAATAGGGTTGATTATGTGGAGGTGAGTCGCACTCTCTAGAAAACAATTTATAAAGACAAAATGTTTTATAAGTCTTGGAGGGTCCAAAAAAGCTTTGTAAAATAAATCAAACAAATCTAAAATCACATTATTTTATTGATAAAACATATATTGGAAGAAAATATCATTTATAATATTTTATTACATCACCATTGCATCATTATGATGTCATAAAACACATTATATATTTAAACAATATTTCTTTTTTACCCGAAAATTCGACTGTCTCAGAAAATTTTGAAAAATTCACCATTGGATAATTTTGAACTCCTGATTCCAAAAATAATATTAATTTTATCTAATTAATTTTCTAAATATGTGATTTCATACTTTTAAAATAAAAACCATCATTTATAAAAAATTCATGGATTTTGACAAAAACGACTATCAAACATTAATAAAAATCACAGTTGTATTCATAAAATCATACAACAATTTATATTTAATAAAAATTTATTTAATAATAATAATATTTTATTAAAATATTATTTAATTAAAAAACCCATTAATTCATAAAAATTGATTTCTTAGTTGAATATTAACTAAAAATACTATTTATACATTAAAAAATATTTACAAAGTAACAATAATAAAATGAATGTATATTAATTATTATATACAAAATAATGAACATATTAATAGTTATAAGGTCTTGTTACATAACCCCTTATAACCCCCGACCTAAGGGTAAGGTGTGCGATGGTGACAGACTCTTGGGGTGGCTCAGATAGAATTTCTCGATTGGTAATTTCTATCAAATTCCACTTCTCTCATTGGCGGTTTCGCTCAAGCTTAAAATATTCAATCTAGGCTTGGGATTGGTCAAGAGTAAAGCCCAATGATTCCACCTCCTTTTTGAGCTCTAAAAAATGGGCTTCATATGGGGCAAGTCTACTGGATGAGGCCATCACTTCCTTTGTCTAAGTAAATTGGATTTTTTAAGGCCCTATATGAAGGACCCTGGGACACCCTGAGAGGGGAGGGGTGAACCAGGGTGACAACTTTTTCTTTTAATGTGATGGATCTTGTTCCCACGTTGGTAGGAACTTGTTGAACCTGTATGATGAATATGATCAGAAAGCAAACATTCACATGCACAGAGAAGACACGACACTTTTTACTTGGTTCACCACTAAGGGCTACGTCCAAGGAGCATACGCCGACAAGTTGTCGGTCATACCAAATTCCACTAATCTTCATTAGCTATGGATTACAATGGTTTGGGAATAATCACTCTGTCCCAGGATCACTGCCTTTACAAAGGTTCAGGGATATCTCACTGCTTCCCTCGGGTCACTCCCGTTGACTCCTCCTGGCTCACTGCCGTTGGTGAAGTCCCACTCAGTTTATAGACGTGAAGGTCTCTTCATCATTGCATAAGAATGCATCCTCTATCGTATGCAGATACTCTGTTGATGTCCAACTCTCAACAGAAGATTAATCTCACTTTGTGCTGAGGGTACCGGGCGATCTTCTAGCTTTCGTGCAGCTTCAAATGGGCAAATGAACTTTAACAACCCCGGCGCGCTTATCCAAGCCCGGCGCGTAAGTCACAATCCCGGTGCGCAAGTCACTTGCGCGGTACAAAATTGGTGCGTAGGTGACACCAAACAACTTGCGCGACCCTGACTCCTTCAACACCAAACTTGCGCGACGTTGCGCCTTTAACTCCCTAACTGCCTTGGTCGCGTAGCCAACAATTAGTGCGCAACCTCTACTTGTGCGACCCAACAACCACTTGCGCGACTCAACCACTTGCACGATGAGAGCTCAAAAAATCTCTGAGTATTGAACTTCGTTACCAATGAGGAGGGGGGGTCCTCTATTTATAGGCAAACTGGATCCCCTGCGCGGTGGCGCGCAAGTGTTCCCTCGGCGTGCAGGTTCCGGCGCGCAGCTCATCCTCCCTAGCCTCTGTCATGCTACTCACTTACGGGACCTACACAAATACTTGTGCGACCTTCTTTCCTTTACCATATTCTGAAGTTATGATATTGAAAAACAATAGGCGCGCAAGTTTCCAGTCTTCCTAGGCATCGGTGCCCAAGTCTCTTCACGGCGCGCATGTTACTTGCGCGACCAGACCAAAACTTGCGCGACCCTTATCCCTTTGTCATTTTCCCATGTTCTGATCTTGAAAAAAATATGGTGCGCAAGTTTCCTCTTCATCCAGTACACAGCACGCAAGTCTCTTTACCAAAAACACTTTTCTCCATCTGTCGATTTTCAGGCCCAAAAATTTGGCAAACACTGGGAAACGACGTCACCTTCAATACTGTTGTCTGCTTGAACTGTATGATCTCTTTGTGGGTACACATTATGAACTTCCACTTCTGATTGACAACAAACACAAACCATAATCCAAATCATGCATAGAAGACCACGGTTCTAATACTATATTTATACTAATCATGTGATCACTGTTCAATGGCTATATTAGCAACAGTCACAATTCATAATAGCATTTTAAAATCTAGAAAAATAAAACCATTGAAGTTCACATTTTATATAACCATAATTTAATCAAGAGGGATTTACGTTAATGAAAGTTTAGGTCATTACAATTAAAGTATTAAAAACTATTAATTGATCCATTTAAAAAATAAGTTACAAATTCTCAAAATCAATAAAAAATTATGATTTTAACTATTATTTTAGTTAATTAGAGAAATTTTCAATGAAAATAAAACAAAAAACGTTGAAAATTTCATCTCACACCAATCATTATTTCATTTATGAGATATTTGCTGGTAAAATGAAAATTTCACCTTATGAAATTAAGTAAGGAATTTTTCTAAAAAAATATGGGGTTAATATTAAGGTAACATAAATTTAAAAATATATTCTTGTTATCATCCATGTAAGAGTTTTCCCTAAAAACCTTATTACCATTCCCATTTTAGAATTTGATGTTATTATAGGTATGGATTTCCTTTCAGTTGATCTTGCTAAAATAGATTATAGATACAAATAAATTGTTTTCTAAAATGAGTTTCTATTTGTATATAAGAATTAATTCATACCTTTGATAACATATAAATATTCTAGTAAAATTTTAATATATGGAAATGAAATTTATATTTATCATATTATTTAAATTAAGGTAATTATTTAGATTAATGATATGCCGATAGTAAAATATTTTTTGCATATTTTTTTAATGAGTTACCTAGTATTATACCAAATCATGAAGTTGATTTTACTATTTAATTAGTTCCTAATGCGAAGATAATGTTAAAAACCCCTTATTTAATGGATCATGTATAAATTATTGAATTTAAAAAGTAATTATAGTATTTTCTTGATAAAGGTTTAATTCATTCTAGAACTTCACCATGTGGTGATCATGTTTTATTTTTTAAAAATAAAGATGGCCCCATGAGGATTTTATTAATTATAGATCATTTAATAACATAATTATTAAGAATACATATTTTTTTCCTTATATCAATAACTTGTTTGATTAGATCCAGGGAGCTTAGTATATTTCAAGGTTTGATCTTAGGTCCAAGTACCATTGGCTGGTGGTGAAGGAGGATAAAATCCCCATGAAAATGGTTTATAATATATATATGAATTATGAGTTTGTGGTTATTCCATTTGGGTTTATGAATGCACTAGTTTTATTTATGGATCTTATGAATAGAGTTTTCTATGAACATTTGGATAAGTTTTTGGTAGTGTTTAATGATGATATTTTGGTTTAATAATTTTTTTTAAGGATCATGAAAAATATCCAAGGATTATTCTACAAACCCTAGAAGAAAAAAAAATATATGTAAAATTTATTAAATGTTATTTTTAGTTACAATGGTTTTTATTCCTTAGACATATCATAAATAAAGATTATATGACTGTTGATCCCTCTTGAACTAAATTGGTTAATGAATGGGAAATTCCTGAAAATGTTATCAAGAGTTGTATTTTTCTTGGATTAGCAGGCTCTTATCAGTGGTTTTTTGAAAACATTACATGATTATCTACCCCACCAAATAAGTTAACCTAAAAAATATTTATGTTTATCTAGACAAAGGAATGTGATTTATTTTTCCTAGAATTGAAAATAAAATTAGTAAATACTCTAGTTTTGGACCTTCCATCCAAAAATGTTGAATTTATTATCTATAATGATGCTTCATTTAAGGGACCGATTTGTATTTTAATACAGAATGATATGATAATTTCTTATGCTTCATGTCAATTAAAACCTCATAATTAAAATTATCCTACACATAAACTTGAATTGGTGGTTTTAGTGTTTACCTTAAAAATTTAGATATAACATTTATATGGAGTAAAGTGTGAAATATATATTGATCATAAATGTTTGAAATTTATATTATTTCATTAATAGTTGGACATAAGACAAAAGAGATAGTTGGAATTGATAAAGGATTATGATTGTACAATTTGGTACTATCTAGGAAAGGAAAATAGAATAATTTATGTTTTGATTTAGAATGAAAATGATACATTAACCATGATATTTGTAGAACATGATCCTTTGGTTAATGATTTTATAAATGTTTACTTAGAAAATTTGAATATAAAAACTCCCTCTATTTTTTTAAAGTGTCATTACAATCATATTTGTCAGAAATAATTACGTAATCTCAGAAAGAGGATTTTGTTTTATAGGAAAAGGTAGAATCTATCAAAAAGTTTAATTTTTAGAGTTTAATATTGGTGAGGAAGGTGTTATTAGATTTTTAAATAGGTTTTTTTTGTGCCAATTTATTCCCAGTTGAAGAAAGAACTATTGGATGAGGCTCATAGTTCTGTATTTTATATTCATCCAAACAATACAAAAAATGTATAGACACCTTCATGAACATTTATGGTGGGAAGGAATGTTGAAAGGAATTATTGATATTACTATGAAATGTTTGAATTTTCAATAGGTTAAATATGAATGAAAATTACCAAAGGGGATAATTCAAGATTTTCCAATTCCATATTGGAAATGGGAGAGTATATCCATGGATTTCATGATAGGATTACTAAAGATATCTTGACGTAATAATACGATTTGGGTAATTATTGATCAATTAACTAAATCATCTCATTTTCTTCTTATTCTTGAAAATATGTATTGGATCAACTTTTTTTTAATTTATACTAAAGATATAATTATATTACACATAGCCCCTCTCCCCATTGAATTTGACTATAATCCTAGTGTTACCACTAATTTTTGGAAAAGTATTCAGAATATTTTGGGTACTGGATTAAATTTTAGTATATCTTTTCATCCCTAATTTGATGGATAGTCAGATAAAACAATTTAGACTTTGGAGGACGTGATTTGAGATTTTTCAATAGATTATCAGGGAATTTGGGATCAACATCTAACTTTGGTTGAGTTTTCTAATAACATAAATTTTTATTCTAGTATATTGATGAAACCTTTTGAAGCATTATATGGAAATAGTGTCAAAATCCAGTTTTTTGGGATAAATCAAGAAAAAACGTTATTTGTATAAAAATTGGTAGATGAAATGGTTGAGAAGGTGAAAATGATTTAGCAACACATGTGAATGGATTATAGTAGAAAAAAATTTATACAGAAAACTAGAGGAAAGATATTTCTTTTGAGGTAAGTGATTATGTTTTTTTAAAGTATCTTTAGGGAAAAGTTTTACATGTTTTGGTAGAAAGGGAAAGTTAAGTCCATATTTCATTGTACTGTATTAAATCCTTGAGAAAGTTGGAACAATTTACTATAGAGTGGAGTTTCTATTGAGTTTATCTCAATTACATGATGTATTTCATGTTTCATTGATAATAAAATATGTGCCAGTTATATATCATGTTTTGAGACTTGAAGTTGTTCAGTTGCAAGAAAACCTTTCTTATGAGGAACAAACAGTACATATTCTTGACCATATAGAAAATGTGTTTTATAATAAATTGATTTAACAAGTTATTGTTTTGTGAAAAAACTATATGATTAAAGAAGAAATATGAGAAACAAAAAATTCTATGAAGGAAAAATATCCCCACTTATTTAAATAATAAATAAAACTATGAGGATGATATTTATAAAAGGGTGGGGGGGGGGGGAGAATATAAAAACTTGAGTAATGTTAATATATATTATTTTAATGTATTATTAATAACCATTAATTATATTTTATCGATTTATATTCATTATTATAATATTAGGTTATTTTTTAGTCAAAAGGAAAAAAGCTTTATTTCTAACCAAATTTGGTTTTCATGCATTATATGATTTTATTTAGAATATTAGTTTCCATGTTATATAATTTTAATTTTAAAAAATGAACTTTATTTTTAAGTATTTATTGGAATAAAAATTATACTTTAATTTTTTATAAGCATATTTTTTTACTTAGAATGATTTTTTTTGAAAAACTATTTTTCATCACATTTTATGAGTTTAAATTAAATTACATTATGCCAAATATATGGATATAATTTGATAAAATAGATTTAATATTTATAATAAACATTATTAATATTAATTATTAAGTCCAAATAAAATTTTTCTCATAATTAATAGTAAAAAAAAATAAAAACCTATTACTACGGTTAAGGTCGAAACATGTTTACTGTAGAATTAAAATTAATATATAAGGGTTAAAATGAACTATAAACTTGTATAAATTCTATTTTATGGCCATATTTTGACACTATATCATCTAATATTCATTAACTATCTATTTTGGATTCATTTTTCTTCATTTAGACATTAATATATTTTAATCTGTTTAAAAATTCTATGTGTGACCTCTCTCCCACTTACAAATAGACACCTCAGTCCTCTCATATCCACACCTCAAGAGCCTTTTTTGTACAATGAATACCCAAATAACTTTCTTAAATACATCCCCATGTACTAAATTCTCTGTTTTAATCAGAAAACTAACTATGAAAGTCTTTAGTATACATTGAATGAGGTTGTTCCAATAAGAGGTATAGTTTTTAACCAATCATTTTTTTTATTTCTACTTACACCTCATTAGAATATTATTCAACAACGATAAAATAATAAAAATATTTTCTTAAAAATAATTATATATTATTATGTTAATTAAATAACATATATCCATATTCTTTTTCCATCAAATAGAAAATGAAACCATTATTTGTGTGTATGAAGGACCACTGCCTCGGGGACAGATGTAATTCATTTTACATCATAAAATCTAAAGAATAGTTATAATTATAGATTTAATGTATATATTTGATATTCTTGAAATATTTATCATTATTAAAATAAAATATATCATTTATCTTCTTACCATTCCATTTATTTAAATATGATAACATCATTCGTGCATACTTATGGATTACCACCTCCATTAAGAGATGTGTTTTGTTTTTTATAACCACATCACATGGTTGATATATATAATATTATTTAAAGATATAATATTAAATTTAATATATAATAATCAGTTTTTAAATACAAAATTATGTTGAACTTCTTTCTCTCATTCTCTTTTAAAAATGTAAACATTACTCATTCGTATATACAATTTACCATCTCCACGATTGTAATGAAATTAATTGTTCATAACTGTATTTTATGGTTGATTCAAAAATTATGTTTAATATATAAAAATTAAAATTATTTCATGATTATTATTCGAGATATTATGGAATAATGAACTCTTTGACCATATTCAACTTACCAAATTCATTGTTGATATATGAGTTGAATATCATAAAAACGTCTGATGTAAATTTAATTGATTAAGTAATTGTATATAACATGGAAATAATAAAATAAATGGAGTAATAAAATTGATAATGGTTCTTATGTAAGTAAATAATTATAATAATTTTATTATTCAAGAAGATAAAGAACATACGTGATGATTCAAACTCAAGGCAAGAGACATTTTACCTTAAAACCTTATTTTAAGTGTTTTAAAGATTCATTTTATAAATATTTTTCATCCATGTAAATTTTATTAAAATTATTTGATTGATGTGAATATATTATAAATGAAATTTTATGTTATTTTTTTCTTTCTTTAAAATATTTTCAAAAGAAATTTTTTTATGTATTTTATATCTAATCTTTTAACAAAAAGGAAAAAGGAATGTTTTATTTTAATGTATATGATTTCAATGGTTTTTCACACCATCATAAATATTATTTGATATTTTTATTCCTTTAAAATATTTAATTTTTTCTTCGAATAAAAACTCCCCTTCCCTTTGTTATAGGTATTTTAAAAAGGGGTTTAAATGGATTGGATATTTTTATATCTAGAAATGTTTTTCTTATTGCTGAAAATAATATTTTTATGATTATGATGATGGAAATGAAAGATTTTATGTTTTACGATTATATTATAGTTCTTGGAAGTTTTTTATGATGATAGGTTATCCTGATATAACTCATGATGATGGGTGAGATGGATATAGCTCTCTAATGCATTGGGTAAAAGAATGAAGTTAACTGGTTAGGTTTCTCCTAATAGATTATTGGAATTTACCAGGTAAGTTGTTCCATTTATAAGAGTGATGGATAGACAGATATGTAAATTATATCTCAATTTACCTACATGATTTATCTATGAAAATTATGGGTTTTCACATAAATATTATGATTTCACAAGGTAAGATAATGAGCTTATATTTAAAGGTAAGTTTATGAAAATTCTTAGGGGTGAAATGTATAACTTTGTGAAAATAGTTTTCATGATTTTCTATAATTGAAAAGAATAATTTATATGTTTTATTTTTCCTATAATATTTCTTATTAAAATTTTTATGGAAATATTTGGATAATGAAGTTGATTTCTTGGGTATGAAAATGTCTATTTTAAGCCTAAATTTAATTTCGAAAAAGAATATTTTTATGAGTATTCCAATATTAACAGGTTTATTTCTTTCATTTATATGCCTATTATTGATATTTTTATGCTCATACCATGTTTTCAAATGTTTTTAATTGAGTTTTAATAATTAATAGAGACAAATATGAAGTCAATATAAAAATTGTGAATATATTTCCTGAATAGAAAACTTGTTATATCTTAAAAGTTTAGTATTGTAAAATAAAAGGATACTGAGTGGAAGTGTCCACTTTATGATGTAATATTTATTTATATAATGGTGATGAAATAATTCCCTAAAATATAAACCTAAAAGATCTTTTAGAATGAAAAAAATGAATTATTATCTAAAGAATAAATTTTATGGATTACTTATAGCTGGGTTATAACATCCATCCAAAATAAAAGAAATTTGGGTTTGTATGCGATGAATGTGAGAATTATACGGTGAAAATAATTATTGGAAGAAGGTAAGTGTGGAATGAACACCAAATTAATCAGAAAATATATTTGAATAATACCAAAATCACATCATAATTACATAAAAAGTTGCGTGTGGATTTCTAAGAAATGTCCTACTTCCACGAAATGAGATATACATGTTTGAAAATAGTTTTATATTAACACTAGAAGAACAAAAATAATGTGAATGTATCTGAAGTAGATGACTAAATTTCATTTATATTTTAGGAGAGTCCTAGTAACAAAACTAGATCATGCATGTGTATTATAGAATGATAATAAATATTTTATGAGACTTTAAATGAGATAATCATAGAATATACTGATGCTGTCATGAGTTTGTGAGGTGTATTAATTCTTAATCTATGGATAAAATATGGATTCATGATGAAGTGATACCCTTCATGAGGAATATATGATGCATACAAGTATTTTCATGAAGTCAAAAAATAAAATTGATAGGAAAGACATTGTAACACTCTCTTCTTATGACAATATAATTATAATATTAATTAAAACCGCCATTTAGTTTTAGTCTTTAATTCATTTAAGTGGAAATTAAATAATTTTTAACTTATTTTTCATCCTTATGCATGGAATAGGGACTACATAAAGGTAGGATCCTTCTACCAATTTGTAGGGTGGTTTTTGGGGGTTATGTAAGGGTAACTCCTCTTTTACATAAGTCTCATAATCATAAGGAGGGGCTTAAACAATCTTTGTAAGGGTAATGAATTATTTCCAAAGTCTATAAAAAGGTAAATACTATTTAATGGGTTGATTAAGGGTAAGTTATGAGTTTCATAAAGGTAAGGAAAAATTTCATTATATTGGGTAAAGCTAAAATACTTATATTAGGGTTACCTTGGTGCATTTCCTAAAGTTAATCTTGATTTTATAAAGGTTTTATAAGTGTAAACCCTCACCATGTAAGGGTAGCCTCAAGTTTATAAAGGTTTCATAATGTTAATCTATTTGTTACGTAAGGGTACTAAGGGTGCTGCATAAGGGTAACGAGCCTTGCATATAGGTAAATAGGTTTTTCTAAAGTATACCTAAGTGTGAAATAAAGCAACATAATGGTAATCTAGAATTGCATTAGGGTAACTTGCTACCTTAAATAATTATGTAAGGGTAACTAAATACTGTTAAATGACACATAGGAGCTATAAAAGGGTAAAGTCATGTTACCCTTACGCATCACTGTTTTTGGGATAAAAACAAATAAAAAGGTGTTTTTTCATTTTTTTTTCTAGAACACTCCTATAATGACAAAAATCCATTTTAAAAGTGGTAAATTAATAATATTTTTTCTCATTTAAAGTTTTAATCTCAATTATGAGAATTTTTTAACGCTTTACATTCAATATTTGGTTAAAACTATAAATTAATTAGTGTATTTAGTAATGAGGTTTTATTAATGCAAACCAGAGCACTTGGTGTTCTTATTTATTTAAAATATCTGAACTCATTTAACTATTGATTTCTTTGTATTCTATTGATTTGGGTTTTGCTCTTTTTTCTTTATTCTTCATTGGGAAAACAATGGAAAGGGTTTGAGGTCATTTTTACTTGGACATTGTGGATGGACTCCCACATACTACTATAGCTTTATCTTCCTCACTAATGGTGCTTTACAGATGGGTTTCTTCAGCCTTGTTTGAGGTAGGTGTCTCTATACATCAATGAGAAACCATGAAATACTGGGTATTCTTATAGAAGATATATTATTTTATGTGAGGGATCTTGTGAAATTATTTTATATAATTTATTATTTTATTTGAGGGTTCTTTAGAAATCCTTCAGGATAAATTATTATTTTTTTGTGAGGGAGGCTCTTTAAAATTAAACATTGTATGATCAGATTAAATTTTTAAATGTATTTTTATTTAAAAAAACATTTTTTTCACTTTTTTGTATGATGTAATTTTTAATTGATGGATTTTGTTTTTCTGAAAATGAATTTCAAATCATTAGATCATGAAATTTTTTTCTTTTGAAAATTATGATGATGATTTTTTTATTTTAAAATTTATTTTTAAAGAATAGGAGTGTTAATACTTCCACTTGTGGAAATTATGTTGATAAATTTTCTTTATTATAAAGAATATATTCAATGAATGGGAGTGGTGATACTTCACTTGTGGAAATATTTTGTACATTGTGAGTATAGTTTATGTTTTATTATGTCAAATCATGGAACATGAGAAATTTTGGGAACCTTGTTCATGAACACAATAAACATTATTATAATTAAAATCACTAGGGATTTTATTTAGGTGCTCAAGATTCTATGGTAGAAAATTGGGTAGCCTAATATTGAAATATTGGTGAAAGGACTTGGTATCATTAAGATTCATTTGTTGATTTGGTATTCTTTGTTTTCCTATTTATTTATTACCATAATATATAGACCAATATGTTTAATTCATTATGGTTTCAATTATGTATCATATATTATATAATCAGATGTTTTTATTATGGATTTTGTACATAGACATGTCACTCTTAGACCATATTGTATTATCTTGGTTACTTTTGTTTACTATGATTTATATGTTCACCATGTTATCTTATAGGATATGGATTTTTTGTTCACTTCCCTATATTTTTTTAATTCTAGTTTACATTACTATTATAAAGTATTTGGATATGGGATATCATGTAAATAAACCAAAGGATGTTTTAGAAAATATTTTTACATATAGGAATATATTTATAAACTAGATTTGTTTTAAATCTTGAACAAAAAGTTTTATGATATTAGATTTTTTATATATTCTTTAATGGTATCCTACTAGGAGAAGTTATCACACCTTAATTTTTTTCCTTTTGGAATTTGTATCATTGGTTTTATAGGTTACAGGTAAAGGTAAGGGCATCATGAAACATGTGTACTTCACTTGAATGTTCTCATTCTCCTAGTGTTTCATAATGTTGGTGACTGATGGTTACCTAGAGAATCTTCCTGTCTTGTCTTCTCATGTTTTATTTTAGGTTTAGAATTTTTTCCCTTGATGTTTTATGTATCATGGATGTGTATCTTTCATCTTTATTTTATTGTGATTGTTTATCTACTTTTGGTTATATATGAGACATTTTCATGGTTATTTTTTGTTCTTTATCTTGTGGTGGTCCACTCAGATTATGTGTCAGTTGACCTGGGTTGGTTCATTAAAAAATGGTATTAGATCCATGACCAACCATAAGTATAATGACACTATCTAGGTTTGTTGTAGGGTATTTGGTAGACCAGATCTAGGAATTACCAAGACTCAATATGTACATGGTGAGTAGTGCCTGATCACCACCTTTCATGATGCCACTTGAGTTACCTTAAGAAGTTGAGGATTTGTTTTCTATTTGGTGTTTTCATGAGTTATGGTTTTATATGATTACTTATGATCATCATTGGCATGTGTTGGTTTCCCTGGGTGTTATCTTGTATCTGGGGTTTTAATTGAAAGAGGATTCATGTTTTGAAGTTGACTTGGATGGCCTGAAAAACCATTCAATGACTAGACACTTTATTTTGAAAGCATTAAAGGGGATATGGAATGATTATAACATGACCACAAACAATGTATCTTGGTCAAGAATGACTCTATATCCCTTTGTTTTATTATTTAGAACCCATGATTCTTGGAATCTTTGAGTGAATTTCATTTATATGAAAAGAATCAAGGTGGTTTCTAGGATATATTGATATCAAGAACTAGTTTGAATAACATTTATGAAATTCTATTTTTATATAGGGATGATATAACTGGTTTATTGATTGAAAATAATTTTTGAAGGAAAATATATTTAGTTTGAAAGGTGAAGCATTATTACTTTCCTAAAAAATAATGATTATTTTCAAGTTTATGTTTAGAAATGGTTTTTTTATACACAAAAATCTGGAAAACGTTCCAGTTTTCACACCAGTTAAAGATTTTTCATGAAATAACTTTTCACCCTTGAATAATTTTTTTTAAAAGATTAATTTTCTTTGAAATAAATGGTTGTTTATTGTGAAGTTGTTAAGGGAAGGTTTTTTATAGAAAAATACATGATTTTTTAAACTTGTAACCTAATAGGGTAATAGTTTTAGAAGTTTCATGATAAATTAAAAGAAGAGGTAAACATTTAAGTAAAGCCAATATTTTTACTTGAATAGTGGTTCATATCTAATGAGATTCAGTCTTGGATAATGCAATGTAGGATGAAAATGAATCTTATTTAGTTCTTTGGATTGAAAAGGGTGTTAGGTTACAACTTTTTTATTATGGAATTAATAAATTTTTTTTGAATCATTTTATAAGATAATAAAATATGATTATTTACGAAACCAATTTTTTTATAAAACTCATTTTTAGGTTTTTTGGTGATTTTTAAAATAATAAGTTTTGAAACAAGTTTATTCTCCTTGAATGGGTTGTTTTTGAAACTACACTGAAAGTATTTACTTGATTTGATGACTTATTAGACAAGTCTGAACCTTTTTGTGCGTGTAAGGGTAAACTAATGTGCTCTAATAGACATGAACAGATGGATTTTACTACTTGTTTGGTTTAAGTGAGTCATCAGGGGAGGTCTTGAGTTGGAGTGCAATGATTTCCTCAAAATTAGTCCCTTTTCTTCATCTCAATAGTCTTACATAGTATTTGAATGTGATGGTGTTTCCTTCCCTCTCAATGCTTTGATGATAAAGGTCTTTAGGTGAATTAATATTATTTCCTTTTGTGGACTAACTAGAGAACATTGTTGGTCTGGATGTGTATATGGGTCTTAAAGGACCATTTTCCTAGGTTTTCATGTGTTCCTTGGGGATATTGTAATCTCAAGTGTATCCTGCGATTTGTGTGGTAATCCCTTTGAGTTCATACTATATAGTTTCAAATTAGTTGTTGTTTTAGGATAACCATGTTTAGGTGTGATCTTTGATATCTTCCTTAGGGTGTTTCTTTGAGATTAGTGGTCATCCCACTTTTATTCATACCTCATTGTTCCATTTAACTCTACGATTTTTTTCCAAGGGATAGCTTTGTGGTGAAAGCTATTCCATGGATTTTGGATTTATTCCCTAAACATGGTGAACCTTGGGTATGTTCATAGATAAAAGGATTCAGTTTCCTAACTTATTTAGCCAAGAGATCCATGGGTGATATGTTATTATAGGTTAGATAATGGGACCACCAGGTTGATATTTCTATACCTGAGTTACCAAATATTAATTTCCATAACCCAAAGCTAGATCCATGTAATTTATTATTGAGGAATGTATTTGTTTGAACTATATTCTGGTTATACAAGACATGGTAGATCCGATGTTCTAGCTTGTAACTTCCTAATGATCTTTGAGGTTAATGTTTCTGGATATCTCTTGGCTGGTTAAGGTGATGGATTTCAACCCATGAGATCTTGAACTGAGTTAAGGTTTTGGATTCGATTTGTTGTGAGTCTTGTGGTGTATTGGGTGATTCTTCTATTTTGATTATGATTTCCTTAAACCTGTTATGTTTGTGATTTCATTCTGGTTGAAGCATTGTTTTTGTGCATCTACGTATACTGCTCTGATTGGTCTACGTTTTTGGAGGATTGTACCATGGTTCTTGATTCTTCGGTCTTGGATGAAGCTAATGTCTCTTACCCAAGGAGTTTATCTACAGGAAATAAAAAATTAATTGAAATGGAACTTGAAAATGATGAAGGATTTAATGTCTCCTAGACATCAATTAGAGAAGCTTTGAATAACAAAGGGAGTATGAAAGTTGAGGCTACATTTATGTTCTTGATTGATTATTGAATTTTGGATATGTTTATAACCAGCACACTACACGGATCTACGTCAGATGAGGATCATAGTAGGATACTTTTTCCTGAGCATGCCATTCAGATTTGGAAGTTCAAGAGGGTATGGCTCTACCCTCGGTACTAGGCCCATAAAACCTTGCACGAGACAGTTAGCTGAGTGGTCATGCGATGGTGAAATCTTGTCATCATGATATAGTCACTAGAGATGGGTGGATCCTATAGTATTGATCTAGGATATCATCTTTAATGGTTTTAATGGTTGTAATGTTTGGATCCCACTGTTTTTCACTTTTCCTCAAAAGTGTTTTGATAATAAAAATGTTATTTTTTAGTCAAATAGATCCTTATTTTGGATATTATGGAATCTAAAAATACTTTATAATACTGGAAGTGAGGTTAGATTCATCTCCATGTTGGTTCATACTAATCCTATCTGGGTTCTGACTATGCCACTATGAAGTATCAGGCATAGTGTTGGGATGTGTCTTGATAACAAAAAATGAGTGACGACTTAAGGATTTTCCAAATTATTCCATCATGTAAAGAATCTATCTCAACGTGACCATGAATTGATAAAATTTTAACATGATCTCTGAATATTATAAAACTAGTCCCTAGAAGATAAGTTTATGATATATTCAGATCATATGTTTCTAAATTGTACTTATACAAATAAGAATTTGGTCCTATGATATAAATACTAGGTTAAATGATTTTAGATCTTCGATTATAATAATAGGTAAACTCTCAAGATAGAAGGTATGGTCATAGAAACCTTGATTATGGTTTTTTAAACATGGGATATGATGAATCAAAACAGGAGGGATCCTTGGGGAACCTTTTTTCAAAAATAAACATGGCTATGTTTGAGGATTTAATGTTCTTGTATGCTCAACTTGTGAGAAAGTAGGTTATTGCTTATGTAATAGGATTCAGCTCAAGAAAGTAGTAGATTCAAATTAAAAGTATTGTTATGTATCCTTTTATGGTGGGGAGACCTTAGGTTTCTAACTTTGGTTCCTCGATGATGCCCTATGTATTTGAAGGTAGATGATTGTAATGGTTGAACCAATACAGAAGTTTATGGATCATAAATTTTGATATAATTATTCTATACACTTCGAGGTTAACTAGACGTGTCATTATTTGAGACATCAATGGTAATGGATAGAGTGAGTTGATCAATTATAGACTCTACATCATAATGAACATCCTATTAGAAAAGTAGAGAGAAACACCACAAATCTACTAGTTTGGAATATCCCTATCCATTCTATTATTAAAGTGGGATAAATAATCCATGGACATCAAAATTGGACCACTATATAACCTTTGTGGGAAAGAAGATAAAATTTGGGAAATCCAAAATTATCACAAAATTGGTTCATGAATTTCATGCCAAGGAGATGGTTAAGGTATAAAATATTGAACATTATGTTTGAGGGGTTGTGAAGTTATTTGGTGTGATTGTTTTTGTTGGATTTTTTATTTTGTAACTTCCTTGATTTATGATTAAGATAATGTAAACAAATTTCAATATGAGTGACCTTGTGAATCTTCTTAATGTGGTGAAAAGGTAGGTGAATAGTCACTAGTAGGACAGATTATTGTTTAGAAATGATGGGGAAAGTGTGGTTATCTCAATAAAGGTTGGCTTCTTTTCAAATCCACCTAAGATGTTATGTAAACTACCATCATTATCTGTTGGGGTATGAGGTGAATGATTAGGTCTCTCTCACTAAATCTCTTATCATTTGGGATAACATCTTTGAGTGAGTGGGATAAGTTGGTATCAGGGTAATTTTTTCCATTTTGAGATCATGGAACCTCTTAGAAAGGTGGCTAATTGGTTGGACATGTCTTCTCACTTGACATCAGTTCATCCCATGTTGCATGTTCACCAACAAAGGAGGTATCATCAAGAATCTATCCTTATGTTTATATGGGTGGATGCTTATCATAAACTTGAAACATAAGTGGTTTTATATCTAACTTAGATTATGAATTTCCAAGATAATGTACTACATGGTAAAAAAATTTCTATAGTCTGTGTACTATGGTAGTGCGGATGGGATAACCACATTATATGGGAATAAAAATCATTATTTATATGGTAGTGTCATTCTATCTATGAGAATTTATAATCTTAACTAATTTTTTGAGGTAGAAATAACTTATGGTAAGGAGAATCGTAACACCATATTTTTTATAATAATATACTTTTAATCATAATTAAAACCCCCTTTGTGTTTTAATATTTAAGTATTTTAAGTGGAAATTAAATAATTTTAACTCAAGTTTTGACCTTATGCATGACATATGGCCCATATAATGGTAAGTCCCTTCTACCCTCACATAGGGTGATTTTTGGGAGTTATATAAGGGTAATTCCTCTTTTATATAAGTTATATAAAGGAAGGGCGGGGCTTCAGTAGGCTATATAAGGTTAAGACCTTATTTCCTAAGGGTATGTAAAGTTAACCCCTTGTTTAATGGGCTGTATCAGGGTAATTTATGAGTTTCTTGAAGGTATGAGGGAAGTTTCTTTATTCTATGTAAAGGTAATCACCACACGTAAGGGTAACCCTAACACATTGCGTAAAGGTAACCTATATTTTCTAAAGGCTACATAAGGGTTAACCCTCATAGGTTAAGGGTAATCTTGAGTTTATAAATGTTTCATAAAGGTAACCTGTACACTATTTAAGGGTACTAGGGTCCCTACATAAGGGTATCCAGCTTGTACATAAGGGTAAATATGTTTTTCTAAAGGATATATAAGGGTAAAGATGATTTGTGTAAGGATAATCCAGCTTTGAGTTAGGGTAACCTATTACATTCAACAGTTATGTAAGGGTATCTCAGTATCTTTACATGACACATATAATCTTTGTAAGTTTAAAGCCATTTTAACCTTACACAATTTCGTTTTTGGGAGAAAATAAAATAAATATATGGTTATTCATTTCTTCTTCTTCTTTAGAACACTCCTCTAATGCCTAATTTCCATTTTAAAAGCTGGAAAATATTGGGAACCTATTTTTTTTTACTTTTATAATGTTTTAGCTCCATTATGAGTGTTTTTTAAGCACTATACATTCAAGAGTCGATTAAAATTATAAATTAATAAGTTTTTTTTATTTTTAGGTTTTATTGATACGAACCAGAGTACATGGTGTTTTTATTTATTAAAAATACATGAACTCACAATACTCTTAATTTATTGGTATTATTTTAAGTTAGATTTGAAATTTTTTTCTTTCTTATCTACTAGGAAATCAACAAGATGGTTTGGAGGATGTTTTTCGTTGGATGTTGTGCATGGACTTCCACCTGCTACTGTAGGTTTCTCTTCCTATTCAATAGTGCTTTCTGGATGGGTGTTATTAACCTTTGAGGAAAATAAAATTTTCTTACCTTTTATACTGTAATTAAATGATTTAAATCCCACTGTAGTGATATTGTATAGAAAATTGTCACATTTTTCTATTTTAAGAAGTATTTTGAGCTTAATTACAAAAATGGCCTAATTTTAGATTTTGACTCTTTTAATTTGATTCTGTATTCCACACATAACTTTTTAAAAAATGATAAAAACTGTGAAATTAATTTTTTTAGGCTTACTTAAATGTTGAGATTCATTTCATTCTTATGGAACCAAATATCAATCCATCATTTGAAGGCCCAAAACCAACTCACAAATTAGGTCTTGAAAACTGTGCATAGATCTGGACACTTAATAATGTGAACTTATCTCCCTAACTAAAATTCCTAAGGATATGTAATTAAACATGGAGATATATAAGTAATTACTATTATAACTGAGGCCATGAAATAATATTCCATTTTCAAGGTCATAATGGCATGATAATTTTGAGTTTCAGAATATAATTATTCTTCTTGACTAGATTAAATTTTCACAGTAAAATAGCCATAAATCCTTCATCAGGAGAAAGATCATGCTTAAATTTTTAGAGTTTATGAGGGAGACATAAAGGAACAATATTTCAGAAGAAACCTCTCCTAAATTATTATATTTAATGGGTAATACCTACAAAAATTTCCAAAGGTCATAATTTGATATGTATTTTCACCCCTCTCCCTATAAAAATGCATATCTTTTTTACATTAAGAGGTTGGAAACTTAGGGGTAACCTTTGTTGGATATTTTTAATATATATTTTTTATTTTAATTTATTTAATATTATTATACCTGTAATATATTATATCTCTTCTTCGTACCCCCTTTCTTAAATTTATTTTATTTTGTGCATTCTCCCACAGTTTTCACATCTAAACTCCACAAAAAAATGGAGAACTAAACTCATAATTTGTTACAGGGAGGGAATGGTGTATCCGTTTATTTTCTTGTAATTTAATTAATTTTATTTATTCAATTTTGGTAGTTAGGTGGTGGTTAAATAAATTACAGTTAGTGGTCTCCCCATTTTATCTATTATCAAATTCTTCTTCTTGTTTATTATTTTTCTTCCCTACACTATTTGTGTCGTGCATACGGTGGATCATAAAATGGGTGGTGATGGTCATGGAAGAGGTATTCTAGATGAATTAAGGAATATCATTAACCCGTATGTATGTTTCTCAGTATGGGGTCATCACATTTCAAATGAGAGGGTGTAGTATGACTGGTCTTGATCAATGCATTGAATTGAATATGGAGAACTATTTTAAAAATTTATTTCAATCACCATAACGTCCTATAAACATTTTACTTAGTTATTTAATCTAATAAAATTCTATATTGCATTTATTTTATATATTTATATATATTTTAATATTATATTTATTTTTTCAAACCCCTCATTTTAGTTTTTTAGTTTTATATTAGTTAGATTATAAGTAGTGATAATAGGAAGATAATGCGTGTGAGTGGCCTCCTAGAGAGTTCAAACCTAGGTTGTGACAATATAGAAAATTATTAGGTAAATAAGAATTTAATTTTCTGTTTATCTATTAAAAAATCCCCGCATATCAATTTGGTTCCATTACTAGGTTGTCCAAGATCTCGTACACACTATTTTTCAAAAAGAATCCCAAAAAATCAAATATTTCAAATACCAAGAAAAGATTTTGTTGTATATATTTCATTTATTAGGTTGAGAGGGATTTTTATGGTTATTAATTTAATTATTTCCATATTTAAAACTTTTATTGTGAGACTATAAGGGAAGATACATTGAATTTTCAAATGGAATAATATGACTCGATAATTAAAAATAATTTCTAAATTCTTGAAAAAGAAAGAAAGCTAATTGTATCATTGGCTATTGAAGTTGAAAATTTTAAAGTCATATGGATGGAATGGAATCAAAAAAAATATGTATAATGAGATTCCTATTCCACCTAAATTTTAAGAAGAAATTTGTGAGTTTGAAGTAATAATTAAAGATCCACTTCCCTCTCCAACAAATGAATTTCTAGCTACCCTGTAAAAGGAAAAAAAGTCCTATGTTGAAATTTTTGAGGAAGATTTAATTTATAATAATTATTTTCATTCAAAATTTATTAATTATGTATTTAAAACTAATATCACTTATTCTTATTTTTTAGATTAAGTACCATTACTTATGGACCTAGTTGAAGAAGAAGAATAATTCTCATGTGTTGAGGAGAAAATGGGGGAGCTAGTTGATCTGTACCCTAGTGCATATAAGGATGATGGAACACAAGAAGAAATAATTGAGGTATTATTTTTTAAATAAAAAAGTGAACAAAATATAATTCTAATTATATTAACTTCACCACTAATAGAAACTACTCCACCAGATGAAAAAAACAGGGAGAACCCCTATATTCCTTTCCCCAATATACATATGAAATTATCTCTTTTATCTCTTCTAGGGGTTATGGCTATTTTTCTTTTCTTTGGGGATTCTCAGTATTGGAATATTATCATGTATTTTTTGAGAAATCATATGTAGTAGTTCATGTGTAAGAAACCCCATCCACATTTTTATTAGGGTTAAACTTCTATAACTTCTTGAATAAGGGTGGTAAAAACCTATCACCCACATGGGGGTCCAAACCATATTCTATCATCTTTTCCCTTTCCATTTATTTTTATTTATTTATATTATGATATGATTTTTTCACACTTTATAGGTATAAAGTTGCAGTAACTAGGATCTTAAATCAAGTATTACACATAAAAATAATGTGAGGTTTCATCTTTACTTATCTTTAGTTTTTTACCTTATTTGTATTTTTTGTTGAGCTAAAATCAATGGTGGTGAATTTATGTTTAGGGTAGAATGAACCTACTTAGTTGTTTTGTGTATTATTTTATTTTTGTTTTTCATTTTAAGAACCTTGATATTCAATTAATATCCTTATAATTTTTAAAACTTCAATTGATTATGAGATGGTAGAAATGATTTTTGAAAGAGTGGATTTTAAATGATTTTTGATATGAATTATTTTTCCTTGAATTGGGTTTTCAATATTTTTTTTTAGTTTAACAAATTTTTGAAATCCATACCCATGAAACACTGAATCAATTTTTTTTCCAGTACTATGAGGTATTCTAAAAAATTTTGACATATTATTTCTAATACCCTCACATTCTTGAGAGAAACATGTATTTTTTGTGAGAACTGTAACTTTTTATTTTTCTATTTCAAAGATTTATACTTTATGGAATGTTTTTTAATTGACAGAGGAAATTATATTTCTATCCATATTTTAACTTGAGACCCTCCTTTGGATATACCCTTATTCAGCCCTTAGATTCCATGAATTTACTTATAGGTTTAAGCTAAACCACAAGATGATTTTTCCTTAACTACTTGCACTCTTGGTATTTTTTTCATGGATATTTTAAGTTTGAGTGTGGGGGAAGAAAATTTTGTGTGCACTTTTTGGGATGTGTTTAATTTGTGGGTGGTGTGAGGTGTGTGTAAATATTTTAGGAAATGGATAATGAGATAATTGATCTTGATTCATTATTCTATTTTGTTTTATTTTTTTTCATTCATTTCTCCTTAACGAATAAAAAAATAAAAGAAAAAAAAGAAAAAGAAAAAAATAGAGATGAGTTTGAATTGATCATTGTACTTAATTTTGTGAGTCATTTACCTATTTAAAATCAAGGTCATGAATTTTTATTCATTAATTTTATTTAATTTTCAACTCATACTCTTTGAATTTTTTTTAAAAAATAATAGAAAAACAAAATATAATGCTTCACCTTTATAAAGATTAAAAAAATGGGAGAAATAAGATGATATAATTCATTTTAATCACTGATTGACTCATGTACCATGTTATAAAAAAGTGGTGTTATTGTTTTTTAAATTTTCAATGGTAATTGAGTGAGGAATTTCTTATGTTTTAAATTGAATATTCATGCATTGTACTTAAGAGTCCAACCTCCTCTTTTTGACCTTAATATTTTTAATTTTTTTTACCCACCAAACCTAAGACACAAAATTCACTTGAGAAAATACCTCAGGATTGAAAATATTTTCATGATTAATGATATGGAGGAAAGAGAGTTATCACAAGCCTATGGTGATTCATGCATTTTCTAAGTACAAGCATAACTCAAGATTTAATTTCTCTTGAGTGAAGAGTGAAAAAAATCAATGTGAGGTATACTTCGATTGATCCATAGTTGTATTTTTCAGGTTAAAAAAATTTAAATGTGAGGATTTAAAATGATAGAGTATCATTTTTTTATAGATTATACATGAAGGAAATATTTTTTGGATAAAATCATGTTTTTATTACTTTATTATTATTATGTGGATTATGATTTGAATGTTTGATGATTTCCCGAGAGTGAAATGGTTAAGTGTGGGGGAGTGATGAAGATAACATTTTCATACATTTTATACTATAATTAAATGTTTTAAATCTCCCCATAGTGTTATTTTATTGGAAAATTTTCACATTTTGATTTTTTATAAGTATTTTGAGCTTAATTGAAAAAATGGCCTAATTTTGGATTTTAACTATTTTAATCTTCTTTTGTGTTCTGGCCATAAAGTTTTTTACACTGATTAAAATTGTGATTTTTTTTAGGATTTCATAAAACATTTTATTCATTTTATTTTTCTAGAACCAAATCTTAATCCATCCCTTAAAGACCGAAAACTATCTCTGAAATTTGGCCTCAAAAACTATGCATAGATCTGGACACGTTTAATGATGGGACAACATATACTGAAATAAAATCCCAAAAGATTTGAAATTAAACATTTATCTATATAATGAATAAATGAAAAATTTTTATAACTTAGTACATGTGATAATCTATAGTTTTCAAGGTCATAATGGAATGGGAATTTGGAGTATTGGAATATGAAGAGTTTACCTGACCCGATCAATTTTTTAGAGTAAAATAGACATAAATACTTTATTTGGAGGAACATCATGATGAAATTTTTAGGGTGCAAGAAGGAGACATAAGAAAATAACATTTTTTAAGACAAAATTCCCCAATTATTCCATTTAATTGGTCATATGCATGAAAAATTAAAGAGGAAAGAATTTGATCTAATTTTTATCCACTCTCTATAAAAACACATCTCTTCTTCACGCCAAGAGGTTGGAAACTTGAGGGTAACCTTTTTTGGACATTTATAGTATATTTATAGTATTTTAATTTATTTAATATTATTATACTTTTAATATATTATCTCTCTTATTCATATCTTCTTTCTTCTATTTATAGTATTTAATGATGCCTAGTGTAGAAAATTTTTAGTATAATGAATATGGAATCCAGAAGGACTGTGAGGATAATAGGTTCAAGTAGTGCATCACATACACATACCATACCTAACGAAACACATAGAATAAAATGAAACATTTGGAAAAACCAATACTGAGAGGTTCATAATGATATTTTTGGACAGAGAGTGCTACAATGAGATGTTTGAACAATAATACCATGTGATGATACTATTGGAAGGAAAACCACATTATAATAGAAGCTAAATTTATGAGAATTATAAAATTCCCAGACTAAGTTGTCTGAAAAGAGATGTACAAAATACAATATTTGAATTTATATGTTTATATGAAGCTACTATGAGAGACAATGATCAGAAGAACAATGTCTAGAAGAAGGAATTTGTGTGTTTTTAAAATATATCGGATAAGAAAAAATAAAAAATCCATGCATGCATATGTTTTTATGTTCAAATGATAAAAAGTATTAGGGTATTCATGTTGATTTTCTATAATTCAAGGATTATTATTTTGAGTGATATAGGGGAAGAATATTTGTATAATTAAATATAAAAAATAAAGTTTATGATATATTTTTTGGGTAATTCAAAACTTAACACACCTAAAAATGTTGAGGCACTTTTTATTTTTGTGAAGTCAAAGTAATTATAATGATATTGATCTTAGAAATAAATGTTACATTTTCATGAAATTAAGTTTTTTATTCTTTCCAAGATCATAGAGAGAGTAAAAGAAGGTTTAATACATTTTTCTTGAAAGGTTTGATGTAGTTATTGACTTTGATAAAGCAAAAAGGGTTTGAATGCTTTCAATAAAATTTATTAATGTGTGAAATTTGAGGAGTTAAAATTAAATATATCTTTTATTTATTTTAGAAATGGATGAGTATATATATAATAAAATTCCATAAATACTTATTACTATGTTTTTTGAGAATTCTAAGAGAATAATTCTGGAAGTGCGGTTTACCAACATTGTTCAGAAAATCAGAAGCGTCAAAGAAGTTTTGTTGTTCCAGATGCCTTTATGATGAAAATAAATTTTCAAATTTTGAATGAATATATATTTTAGGGGCTGGAAGTATAGATTTCAGTTAAATAAACTATATATAATTTATTGCAGATAGATTTCATAGTGATTAGAATTCAAAGTTTCAATATTGTTCTAGCTTAAAAGAAGAATAAAATATTATAACTGGTGAGAACTAGTAATATTTATTTTTGGGAGATAGGATGAGATTTATAGGAGTTAGATTATTTGTATTCACTTCTATTATTTAGTGGATATCTATGGTTATATAAGAGTATACATGATAAGTACTAGCTACCCACATTAGGAGTAAACCAAGAAAAAATTTGTGTTCCTTGTATTTATTTTCATTATCATTGCATTTAAGAGAGATTGAGTTATAAATTTGAGAGGATTAAAACTTTAACAAGTCACAGGGGTTAATTTTAGGAGGATTAAATTTATAAAATATCACCCCTGATTCAACCCCCTTATCAGTAGTCTATATATTCCAAGGAACTTCAATACAGATGATGAAATATAGTTATGGTAGGTTCTATACTTATGTATTTTTATCAAAAATCATACTTATATCATAAAACACAAAATACATTAGATTTATAATAAAATTTATTTGGGATAATTAAAATAAATAACTTCATGACTAATCAAAAAAATTATTTCTTGAATGAATAGATCTTCTATTTAATGTACAATATTTCTCTCAATTCATTCCCACAACTGGTGTAACTTCCTTGTTCTTCATATAAATTTGATTTAATTTTTTCTAAGAGGGATGATATTAGTAAATCATAATTGGTGCTTGGTGAACCCTTTTTAAACTCTATTATTTTACTCTAAATTGGTAAATATATTCTTCATCATAATATATTTTATCTCAGTGTGAAATTTCTTCCCATTTTTCATTGATCCCTAGAAATTCCTTATGACACATTTAGTTCCACTCTTACTAAAATTTCTATCCATATGGACATGGTTTGAACAAATGAAACATCACCCATTAAAAAAATTACTCATATGGTCATGAATTTATTTAGAAGTAGTTATATTATCTTTATTTCAACCATTAATCCTTTTATCTTTTAGAAAAATACGAATTGTGTTCCCCTTGATTCCAAAATAGTAATACTTTATAACTAACTTCCTTTGAGAGTCTCTTATTGCAGATTAATCTAGAATTATTTATTTACCTCTAAATTCCATAATTGAACTTTCATTCCTTATATTTGTTAAGGCTTCCATGGGAGGGATTTTATTATTTTAATTAGAGGTTATCAACCTCTATTTGTGCACCTTAGTCTTCTCATTGTTCTACACCAATTGGCCAACCATATCATTAAACCTTGATCTAGATTATTTCTCAAATTTTATCCTTTATTCAAGTTATGTCATGAGAGGGAAATTATTTCTTTTAGATCATTCTCTATGGCCATTTTTTCCAGTTAGTGTGTAATTTATTCAAGTATATCACTTTGACCCTTATTTTTTACACCAATTTTCATAATGACATTATTTAAGGACAAATACTCTACCTTTATCCTTTTATTCCCCTCTATCGATTCTTCTATGTGTGATTTTTTTTAACATTATCCGAAATCAAGTTTTAAAATTTTCATAAGTTAAGAACCTTCTCTTTAGAACTAGATTTAATCTTATACACCTTTGAGGAAATCTCTTCTAATTAACCAGCCTACACACCATTCTTTTTTTTCAAATTAATGGAAACTTCAATAGGTCTTTTGTTTAGTTTTCTAAAATTTTAAACCTCTATATTTTTTACTCTATCATGTATATCTTGAGATTAATTTTCCTTTTACAAATTAATTTTTTCTTTTTACAACCTTTAATATTTCCCTATCAATATGTGGAAAGGTTTAACCTGTGGATTTATTGATATCTCATCATTATCAGTAGATTCAACTTCACTTGTTATATCAAGATCCTTAGTTAATCTTGTAGAATAATTAAATAAATAAATATATTCACAATCGAAATTATTTACACCTTTATTTAGAAATATTATTAATATTCTTTATGAATCACACTTTTCCCAAAAAGAATTCTATTTTATGGAATTACCCTATAGTTATTCTTCTTATTTTTATTCTTCTTATTCTTCTTCATATTCATATTCTTTCTCTTTTCCATGTCACTAAAAGAATGTAAGGGAATAATAATACCTAAATCAAATATTCAATTAGATTAATTCATAAGAAAACCCAACAAAGGGAACCCATGTCCTAATAATACTTGTTATGCCTACAAGGGTCTTTAGTGAGAGATACCATGAGGGTGGGTATGGGGGATCCGGGTATGAAACTAATTCCAAATTAATTTTTTTTATCCTCAAAATATTATAAACCTAACTAATTATAATATCATACTAAGCGAGGTCACTCCTAAATTCTTCTTTCAATGATTATGTGATGGTTATTTCACTTATCTTCAGCTTAAACAAATTTGATCAATGATTGAGTAAACCAAAACCACCAATTTATGTTTTAAAAAATATAAATAAATCATGCATAAAAGAGAGAAATATTTTACTTGGTTCACCTATACTGAGCTAATCTAAGAAGCATACACTGATAATGTTCTAATATACTAAAATCCGGTAAATTGACTATTTTGTGGTGGGTTTAGTCAATGGAACTCCAATCCTAGGTTCACTACCCTTATAATGATTAGGGATAGTTCACTACCTCCATAAGGTTACTCTATTTCTCCTATATTTTTCTCACCACTTTAAGAAAAGAAAACACCTTTGCATACAAGATAATATAAAAAATATCACTATTTTTATTGATTCAATGAGAATATATAAGTTATCTTTGATCTCTATCTGCTGATCTTTCATAGTTTTGATATAAACATCACTATAACATTAGCATCACATTCTTTGAGTCATCATGGAAGCTCCACCTTCTTTCTTTGTAAGGATCATCCAAGAGTGATAATTCATTCTTTATCTTCTTTCTAGAATTACTCACTCATATTATCAAATATATTAATTATTCTCTATACGTTTCCCCAAGTTTTCACATAAAAATCTCTATTATTTATGAAGATATATATCTCTATAACTTCAAAATTCCATATTTTCATATTATTTATTCCTAGAGAAATCATCCACCTGGACCTCCTCAAAAAATCTTCAACTATTCATAAGTATGTTGGAAAAATCTATCCAATAGTATCTTTATTATTTTTAATAAATATATATCAAACATTTTTTCTTATATAACTATAATTATTAGTTGTGTGTAAAGTCTTCTAATTGGGTTGAGTTAACTCCCTGAAATTCAAAATCTTTTTTTATTTTAATCACTTAATAATCATGTGAGATATTTTTCATATTTGAATATGGAAAATACATAGAATCAGTTGCATGAATTCTTCCTTCACATTATGATTCTCAGTCAAAAAAATGATCCATGAAATCCATAAAATATATTATATTTAAATCCCCAAAGATCATGGCATGATCCTAATTTAATCATGAAATGATCTTCTCCATCATAGTATGAAAGCATCTAAAAATAATTTGTATTATTAATCGTATGATATGATATGATGTATATAATAAAGCATGACATACCTCATTTTCAATTGTATTTTATGATTGATAATGACCCTTATGTATCATATTTTCCTTCCAATTACTCTTATGTATATCCCATGTGAGAACCTATCCAAATTTATCCTTCAAAAAAACCTTTAAATATTGGATCGATTACTTTTATGTATCATAGTGAAGTCTAAAAATTTATCATTTTCCCATTGGGATTTATTTTATGTATCGGTGTGGGTTACCTTTACATATCACAATGAGTGTTAATGAATTTTCTAAATTCTTAATAATCTACTAAAAATGATCATATATATGGTGGGAGTTACATTTATGTATCAAATGGAAAGTTCCATACTTTTTTGTTTTTATAGAATACTACAAATGTTACTTTTATATATCACCCCTGATGACCTTTACATATCATCTTGATGACATTTATGCATTAGTAGTTTTATAAATTATTGACTATACAACCCTTACATATTGTAACTGGAAACCTTTACATATTGGTATTGGTTACCTTTACATATCACTTTGAGGTACTCCAGTACTTTTATGTATTTATTTGAATCTTACAGAATACATTACATATTAACTTGGATTATCCTTATGTATACAGAGAACATTTTTCATTTACCAATTCTACCTCTTCCCATAAAATACAATGTATTCATGGATATTTGTAACTCTAGAATTCTTCTCAAAATTAAAAAATAACTTATGGAATTGTAATTATAGAACATCCACTTCCAAAAAAACATTATTTATATAAAAACATAATTCTTCTTTTTGAAGATCAATAGTTCATCTTCCATATTATTTTCCTAATCTTATTCAGCTCCTATTCCAAAGTGACTTCTAGAATAAATTTTAAAATATCTACAATTCCACTTACAATCCACTTCCTCTTCAATAAAAATAGAATTTACCTTTACAAAAACAATTTCTAGATCATCCCTAGATCTTCTTCTAGAATAATAGAACCTGAAGAACAATATACTTGTTTTTTTTGAAAATAAATCCAACACTAACAATAAACCTATGAGAAAAACAAATGCAACACAAACACCAATATTGAATTTTTTTCTAACATGATGTAACTTATTTTAAATTAATTTGATTTAAAAAATACATGGAAAGAATCACTAATGGGTGAACGATATTTGAGGTTCTACAACTTGGAAATACAATTAAGTTAGTTGGTAAGAGACATGATTATTATGAATAAGGGTATGTTTCCAAGTACAATTGAAATGAATAATTGGGAATATTCCATGGCTATCATAATAATAAGTGGTTTGAAAACAAAAGAAAATGTTAATGAATAACCTAAGGAAGTTAATATAGAAGTATTTAGTGAATTTAAAAATGAAAAATTTGAAAACAATAAACATGGAAATTTGGACAATAAGGGCCAAATTAAACATAAAGATGATTTTAGATAGAAAAATCCTAATAAAAAAGGAATTGAATGAGCATTCATAAATGAAAGAAAAAGAGTTGAGTCTAAGAAAAAATAGAGGAACCAAAATATTTCAAAATACCTTTCACTACCAATTCCATATCCTTAAAGGGTTAAGAAAATATATGATGAACCATACAATATTAAGTTTCTTGAGATGTTAAATAATTTCAACATGATCATTCCATTTTTTGAGGCCATGAATAAAATTATATCATATAAGAAATTTCTTAAAATATTATTGGATAATAAGAGGATCTTGGAGGATTTATCCACCATTAAATTGAATGAGAAATATAGTGATGTTATATAAAGTAAGTTGCATAAAAAACCATAAGAACATGATATTTTTTTCATATCATGTAATATTAGAGAGAGTGAAATGTAAAATTGTTTATGTGAACTAGAAGATAGTGTGAAACTCCTGAATTAATCATTATTTCAATAGTAGGGTCTTTGGGAATTTAATTGTACTTTAGTTTCACTTCACTTGGATGATAAGTCTATTACTCTATCCATTGGGAGATTGGATGGCCTATTTGTTAATGTGTGGAAGATCAACTTACCCACTGATTTTATGGTTTTTGAAATGTAGTATAATAAGAAGGTACTAATCATCTTGGATAGATCTTTCCTTGTAATAAGTGGAGTTATGATTGGTGTTGCAAGGTAAAAACTAATTTTTTAGGTTAGTGATAAATATAATGAGTTCAATGTTTTTATGAAATACACACTTGAGGGAAGTTATATGTTGATAGATGTGACTGAATAGATTTTTAAAACTGTGATTAGGAAGAATTATCATTACCATTATGGGGAAGTAATTAAATATTTGGTTTATAATAATTTTAGAGTCAAATTTGTTGAATATTAATCCACTAAAGAACTTATAATGTTATTAAGGATTGAGGGAAAAATAAGGTGAGTTATTAATAAGAATAATGAATTTATTCAACATGAACAAAGATACAATTATTGAAGTGTCTATTAGGATATTGTTCAACACAAAGAACCTATTATTTGTGATAAATTATTTTCTATTAAATAAAATTTGGATTTATAGATTCAAATATTCCATCAGTAGTTCTATTAGTAAGATAGGTTTATCACATAAAACTAAGGGTTTCTATGTCTAAAAATATGAGGAAATATCATAGGATAATATTGATCATTTGGGAGTCACAAGAAAGTTTTCTCCACCTTTATGAAATGTCACAAGTTGAAATCTTGATAGAATATATGAAGTGGGAATATGTTTTTTTCTCTATGAAAAGCTATTTAAAAGTATATTTTTCAATAATTGAGCTTAAGGAATTCTTGAGAGAGACCAAATATGTGTCTTCATTTTTTAACAAGGGAGAAAACAATTACAGATACTCTTTTATTATTGATAATTTGAAGTCATTCTCTAGATAATGTGAGTGGTCTATAATAGTTTTTGTACATATTTCTAAAAGTTTGGAAGCCACTAGGCTTTAGTGAAACTGTGATGATGTTTATACACATATAGGTTATTTTTCTGGTATGATTTCACATATTTTTGTGGTTTTTGTTATGTATTTTAAAAAAGAAATAATTGGATAATATAATTAATTTTATGGCAATGAATTATTTTTGGAAGTCTTTACAGGATACTGATGTTTTAAAATAATTTAATTAATTATGATGATGTTTCCTTACAAAATAATAAAATAACACTAAACTATAAATATAAGGACCCTACCTCAAACATTACATAAACTTGAGTTTTAATTCAAAAATTCATTATATTATATTTTAGGATCTTTAAAATTTAGAGTTTTACAGGAGTAATCCATCACCCTTATATAAATAAATCTTACACCATAAAGTGGAAACTTCTACTTAGTATCAATTTTTATCACAAAAAAACTTTTAAGTTAAAACAAGTTTTCTTTTCATGACACATCCTCAAAATTTTCATCTTGACCCCATACATGTCCCTAAACATCCTTAAAACCTTGTGATAAAATTTAAAAACATGGGATGAGCAACCAAATCTCATTAAGGGAAATAAAAAAACATATAAATAAACTTGATAGTCCATGAATACTTATAATTTTTTTTGAAAAATAATGTTTTGGAGAAAAATAAATAATATATTTCCCAATAAAAAACTTCTTTACCCAAATATATTTATAAAACATTTCATTATAAATATTAAAGAAAAAATAAAACTCATAAATTTTTATTTAAAATCATGATAATATCAGGAATTATTTTTCAAAAAGTTATAATTTTCACCCTTAAGAAGTATCAAATAGATTTCTTTAAACATAATATCATGAACATACTTTGGGAAATCCAGTGGTTTCTATAAAAACCATAGAAATAATAAATAAATAATGTAGCTAACTTGAGAAATAATTTTCCATATCACTCTTAAAAATAGAAAAAACAATATAGCGAACTTCCATTATAATCACTACTATAAAACCAGGTAATAGCCATGGACCTATGGCCATAGTTTTATATAAAACCATGGTTATGGGGTATATTTTCAAAGGATACAGCCATGGTTCAATGAAACCATGGCTGAAAAATGTAATTATAGCCACAGTTTCTCTAAAATTGTGGCTATAAAGTGTTTTTTCGATAGCTATAACCACAGTTTCTGTAAAACTGTGTCTATAGAGTCTTTTTTTGAGGGCCATAGACATGGTTTGTGTAAAACTATGGCTATATATTATTTTTTAGGTGGATATCACAACGTTTTATGATAAACCAAGGCTATAGAGTATTTTTTTTATAGTTTATAGCCATAGTTTCTCCAAAACATGGCTATAGAGTATTTTTTGTGATGCTATAACCACTATTTCTATAAACCATGGCTACTTGTTTCCGACATAAACAATGGAATTTTTCTTCATTTGTGAATATAGTGGGAAGAACTATTTCCATGGTTTATTGGCTACATACATGGTTTATAAAGATATATATGGTCAAATATACATATTAACGTCATTAATTCTCAATAGGGTAGTGGTAATGTAGCTAGTCCAATATAGTGGAGGTATGGAGATCAAATCCCATGGGTATCTATTTATTTTAACCTTATATCACTGGTTTTCAGGGGATATAGCCATGGTTGTCCACCATGGTAATAGAGACTGTAGTCATAGTTTAAACCAAGGCTATAGTCTTATTTCCATGGTATATAACTACGATGGATATAGCCATAGTTTTCAAAATCATGGATATAGGGTATGTTTCCATGGTGGAAACCATGGAAATAGCCCACTAAAACCATGGATATAGATTTTGGTGATATCCACGCCAATATGAGACAAAACTAACTAGAACCACGAGTATAGCTTATAGCCATGATTCTGGACCATGGTTATAGCCAAAGTTTCTACTTATGAATTCTCTAGAGGAAAGATTCATTACTCAATGCATTAAAGGGATATAATGGACCCCCCATCATTGTTTTATAATGTAAAAACTCATCCTTGGTTTATAATATAACCACCATCCTTGGTTTGTAATGGAAATACATATCCTTGGTTTATCATATAACCACCCATCATTATAAAAAATTACCAATAACCATAACCTAATCATAACATATAAAATCTTGTAATTTTCAATATTATAATCCTAAAAATATTCTTTTCACCTATAAAGAAACATTTCTAGGTTTTTAAATATCTAGAAAAAAGAGAAAGAGGGTTATTATTTGGAGAAAACATGAAAGATTTCAAAGGAATCATACAAAAAAACAATGGTTATAATGGTATAAAAAAACCTTTGATTATATATATATATATATATTTAAATATAACATTATTTCTATCTTTTGTAAAGAAATTCAAAACATTCCGTGCAGAATATGTAAAAAGATTATTTTTGAAAAAAGTTAAAAGAATGTAAAAAAGAGGGTTAAAATGTTATTGATAATTCATTTATGTTTATATAAATAAATCCATAAAATAAATTTAATAATATATACATTGAAGAAATTTTTTTTGAAAATAAATCTTTATAACATTTAAAATGAGTTTTTAAGGTAAGGTGCCCCTTACATCAAGTCTAAATCATCACATATGTTATTTATATTCCTAAATAATAAAATTATGTTAATTATTTACTTTCATAATAACCTTTTTCAATTTTATAATTTATTTTATTTTATTTTATGCCAATTTATATTCAATTACTTAATTAATTAATTTCACATCCTACATTTTGATGATATTTGGTTCATATGTCAAAATGACATCGGTAGGATAAATATGGTCAATGAGTTAATTATTACATCATATATGGAATAATAATCATTAAATAATTATCATTTATATACATAAATTACACCATTAAAACCTACCATATTGTTATGAAAAATGAGTTGCTTTACAATCATTGAGATGATAGGTCATACGTACGCATGAGTAACGTTTCCATTTTCAACGATCATGATGAAAAAATATTAAGTGTTATTTTATCTTTAAAAAATAAATATTATTTTATAAATATCATATCATTTATTTAAATACACTTATATATATAATCCATGGGGCGTGGTTAGGAAAAATGAATCACATCATTTTGTGGAGGTTGTAATCCACACGTACGCACTAACGATGTTATTTTTCAATGGATGAAAGGATAAAAAATTAGATAATATATTATATTTATATAATTACAATTATTTCATTAATAAAATATATATACATTAAATCCATCATTATAAAATTCCATGAGAGGTGGTGACGGAAAATTAATTACATCAGTTCATGAGGCAGTAATTCATCATAAACATGAATGATAATTTCATTTCTTATTTGATGGTAAATGAGATAGATATATGTTATTCCATTGAAAAAACAACACATAAATATATTTAAGATAATTTAGTTATTTTTTCATCATTTTTTAAGAATAATTTAAGGAGTTAAAAGAATAAATAATACTAAAATAGTTGGTAAAAATCTATACCACTTCTTTGGACAACCTCTTATACTTAACACCTAAATCCTTATAAGGTTGGAATTATGTGCAAACTAAAACCTATTGAATGTGGGAAAGGATATTAGTAAGGGATTTTAGTAGATTATTTTAGTAGTTATTGGCATAAAAAATAGTTCTTGAAGTGTCTAGATAAGAGGATATGGGGTTCCCTTTTATAATGAGGGGATGTACATTCTTAGAATTTCTTAAAGTATTAAATTAATATAAATTATTTTTCATGTTAAAATGGATCCAAATTAATATATTTATAAGATAATATAAGTATTATTAAAAATAATCTCATACAATAAAATTTTTACAACTTTAGGTGATTCTTTTAGCCTTATATGTTTTTTAACCCTTTGTCAACCCTTTTGACGATTACCAGGATAACTACATTTTTTATAGTTTAGGGGTCAAGATAGTTACTATAAAAGGAAAATTGACCTATAAATGGGCCATGTTTGATATTGTAAACCATATAATAATAAATTATCTCAAGATATGTTTTTTTTTAATTTTAAATCATTTATTAAAACATATTTTATTATAGAATATCATTTATTTTATTTTAGGAAATACATGAAATATGATAATATAATATGCGTCTAACTCATGTAAAATGGTTCCAAAATGACATGGGTTAGAATATAAGGAATATATGGTATTAATATAATCATAAAATAAAAATTTTACATGTTTTGATATCATTCTAACCCTTTTCTTTTTGATTAACCCCTTGGTTAATCAAATTTAGTCTTAACCGCAATAATGATTTTTTTAATATTAAAGAGTTATAATATTACTTATAAGGAGAAAATTATCCCATAAATGTACAATTATGGAAATTTTAGACCCTTTATAATTATAATTATCCTTTTTAAATATTTTTATGAATTTTAAATAAATTAATAAAATATTATTTAACATAAAATATCATTAATGTTATTTTTGACACTATTCATTTAATTTGACATTGAAAACAACATGACAGGAAATGAATTTGAATATAATTCTTTAAAACACCATTAACATGTTATATTTATCTAAAAAAATCATATAACACAACAATTCATTCAAATTATATTTCTTTTAATTTTTGTTTAAATCATTTATTTTATTTTTCTATTAATTGAATAAATATGATGTTGGCATTGTGTAAAAATTTAAGAAAATTATTTCTCCACTAAAAATTAGAAATAAACAACCATGATAAAAAATATTTATATTTTAAATACCCTTTTATAACTGAACATTTCCTCGATTTATCACTGTTTAAAAAATTTAAATATAATAAAATAAAGAGAATGGCATTTTTGACATTTCTTTACATAAAATAATATTAAGTTAAAAATCAAAGAAATATGGGACAAAATTACAATAATTTTAAAACATGGATAAAATGGATGAAATAAACACACCAAATAGGATAAAGGAATGTTATAGGGTAGCTTTTAGTCCTTATCATATTATTTTTTCCTTAATTATCTGATTTACCCTTACAATGGTGACAATTATTTACAATGGTTACTATTAATACTGACAAAAAATAAAGGGGAACTATTTAAAAAAATTTGGACCTCCTGATTCCAAATATGAAATAGATTTTTTATGATTAAATTTCTTGAAGTTCTATAAATTAATTCAATATTAAAACACAAAATATAGTGAAAACAATTTCTCAAAAAAATGCCTTTTAAGTACAAAAAAGTTATTATACCAAATTAATGTACAAATTTATTCAAAATATTATAATTGAATTATGATTAATTAATATAAACTATTTAAATTTTAAAAGTAATTAAATATATTATTTTAATTTTCAAATACTTTAAAATATAATTCAATTTTCAATAAAAATTAGTTTTTTTCATTATTCATTGAAAAATAATACTTTTCATAAAAATATCAAAATTTCACCACAAGAAAATTTATATATAATGATTTAAAAAATTATATCATTTTTACTAAATAAAAATTTTACAAAAAAAATATTTTCACACAAAAATAAATAAAAACATTTTTGAAGAAAAGTAATATTTGAAGAATAAAATCACTTTACTAAAAAATTGAGTGATTATTTACTAAAAAGTTTTCAATAAACACACACACACAACTATATATATATATTTAGTAGGGCCTTTTTAGATATTTCATAAATAAATAAATCATATTTATACCCACCAATTTAATGTCTAGGTTATAATTGTCGTATTTAAATAATAATATTTCATGGTTTGTTTGGACTTGATGTTGCATGTCGTATACAATATTGAACATAGTTTTATTTTTTAAATCTTGGGTGTTAAATTATCCCCCAATTTAATATATTTTATCCACACAATTTAAAATTTATCTCAGTAATCAATGTTTTGACATCTAAAAATACCTTTTTTGAAACACATATAATAAAAAGGGTTATAACAATTCCTCTCGAAAAGAGGGATAAAAAATATGAAGGTCATTTAAAATAACAGATAACTAGGTTTACAAATAGGATAACATCAGTGAGAAGTGAAAATATGGACATGGAGGAGAAACATAATGTCTATATGATGATGGATATTGGCAGAGTTCATTAATTAAAAGAAAATTAACGACCAAGAGAAAGTTAATGACTGCAAATAAATGAGGTGTGAAAAAGACCATCGATTCATCAGAAATGAAGGTAATAGGATAATATTTCTATTTCAAGATCATTTTATAGATATTAAGAATTCATTTACCATCTAGAATAATAACATAAAGAAATATACTTACTTTACAAGTATAATTTCATCATTTTTTCAATTTTCACCATAAACTCATATTTTTCTTCAAACGATGAGTATTGAAGATGAAATTGTTAGGCCTAAAGCACTAAAACCTACTTCAAATGGCTCACATAATCCCCAAAATGATAAAAATATATTCCTCTTATATTTATAAATTAACCAAAACTAAAATGGTTAGAATAAGATAAGACAATTCCCTAAAATAATAAAACTTCATACAAATAAATACAACATTAATCTGTAATGATTAAACAATAAAAGCCAAAGTTTAACAAAGTTAATTTGATAAATAACTAACCACAAAATACTTCAAAAATATACCTCACAATGTTTAAAACCCAAAAAATATAATTATTTGATAACGTATTCTTCTAATATTAATTTAACATTTATCACCAATAAATATTATCACTAATAAAGTCATATACAAAAAAATGAATATTCACTAATAATATAATATCTTAAAATATGCTAATAATTCAATAAATAATAAGTATCACCATAAATACACATTAAAATCAAATATTATTCTAAAATATAATTCAAGATTTATTTATAAAATAAAATCCCAGAATAAATTGTTTATTTTAATCATATAAGGTTACAAAAATAGTGAAATTCTTCCACAATATCATTAATCACTTAATCACCAAATCAATTTTCAATCCCATGAATATATATATGATAAAACTAATGTTACTAAAATAAAATTAATCATTATTGTTCAAATATTTTAAATAAAAAACAATATCATACTAACCAAATCACCATGTGGTCCAGTGTTAGGTGTTTCATCTTTATCTCCATTCGGTAATGGGTTCAATCCCCACGACCTTACGAAATGCAACAGGTTATCACCTGACCTTCATGTTTTACATTTTACTAAAAAAACATTAATATAATTCCTATAAAATTAAAAACAAATGTGATTAAAATTCTTAAAAATGTAATGTAGTTCTTATGAAATAATCCTTCACATTAACCCTAAGGGTTACATATAGCTCAACCTCATAAAATTTCCCCAAAAAAATCATCAGTCACCTTAAAATATCATCACTTAAAACCACAAAATGGGTATCTAAGACTTTTAACTTATGATAGAACATAAAATTATAGACCCATGATTATATCCATAAATATAAATTTAATCTCACATAAAAAATCCTAATCTTTAAAATTATCTAAAAATTTCTTTTGCTTCCAAATATAATGACCTAGCCATAAACATAACATAATATCCAGTTTTAAGTCAAGAATTCATTCTATTATATTTGAGGATATATATGGTTTAGAGTTTTATAGGATTAGTAAACCACCCTTACATTAAAAAATATTACAATAAAAAGTGGACACTTCTACTTAGTATCCATTTTTCCTACAAAACAAAACTTTTAAAGTATTACATGTTTTCTTTTTATGATATATCTTAAAAATTTTCATCTTGAACTCATATATATCCACAATCATCCTTAAAACCATATGAAAAACATTTTAAAACATGGGATGAGTAAAAAATATTAGTAAGGGATATATAAAAATAAATAAAGAAACTCGTTAGTCCATGAATACTTATAAAAATTTTCACTTTTCAAAATAAAGTTCAGGATAACAATAAATATATTCTTATTAAGGAATTCAAATTCTCTACTCAAAGATTTTCATAAAAAATTTCATTATAAATCTTAAAGGAAAAAATAAAACTCAAAATGGTTTCTTTAAATCATGATTTGTTTTAAAAAAGTTATAATTTTCACCCGTAAGAAGTATAAAATACTTTTATTTAAATATAAGATCATGAACTTACCTTATATAAACATGAGGGTTATGTAAAAACCATAGAAAGAATAAATAAATCATTTAGGAAACTTGGAATAATTTTCCAAATCACTATTAAAAATGGAATAAACCATATAGTTAACTTCCATAATAATTCTCCAAAGAACATAATCGTTACCCAATGCATTGGAGGGCTATAACAAAACTACCCGCCCATGGTTTATAACACAACCACTTATCCTTGGTTTATAATGGAACCACCATCCATGGTTTATAACAAGAACAACTATACATGATTTACAATGTAACCCAAGATCATAAAAAAGAATGAAAAAGAACTATAACATAATCATAACACCTAAAATATTTCAATTTTCAACAACACACTCATAAAAATATTATTTTCACCCCTTAGAAAACATTTGAGAATTTTAAAATATCTATTCCATTTAATTTTTTTAAAATATCAATAAAAAATTTAATGAGAGTTATTTTTTGAAGAAAACATGAAATATTTTAAAGTAATTAAAACATAAAATAATGTTTATAGTGTTAGGAAAAACAATTGACACCATATATATTAAAATAAAAAATACTTTTTTTGTAAAGAAAGTCAAAACGTTTTGTATAAAATACGTAAAAATAATCCTTTTGAAAAACTTAAATAACATTAAAAGAGACATAAAATATACTTTATAATCCATTTATAATCATATAAATACATCTATAAAATTATTTCAAGAATATGTACATGGAATAAAAATATTTAGAAAATAAATCTTTAAAACACTTAAAACTATTTTAAGGTAAATTGTCCCTTATCCCGAGTCTGACTCATCATGTATGTTATTTATATTATTAAATAATAAACTTATGTTAATTGATTTATTTTAATAAGAACCTTTTTCAAGTTTTCTATTTATTTTATTTTATTTAATACCGTGTAATATTTAATTACTTATTCAATAAATTTCACATCAGACGTTTTGATGATATTCAACTCATATGTAAAAAGGAAACTGGTATGGTGAATATGATTAATGATTCCATTAATAAATAATTTATAGAGTAATAATAATTAAATAATTATCATTTTTATACATAAATTTTATTTTTAAAACCAACCATAAACTTTTTTATGAAAAATGAACTACGTTACAATCATGGAGGCGGTAGGTTGTACATATGCATGAGTAACGTTTCAATTTTTTCAAATGATCATTATAGAAAGAAGTTAAGTGATATTTTATCATTCCATAATTATGATAAAGTCATAAATATTATATAATTTCTTAAATTAAATTATATATAGCATCTATTTGACATGGTTTTGAAAAAAATAATCACATCGCTTTTTAGAGGTGGTAATCCACACGCATGCATGAAGGGTGTTATTTTTCAATGAATAGAAAGGTAAGAAATGAGTTAATATATTATATTTATAGAATTATAATTATTTCATTAATAATATATGTATATATATTTTAAATTTATCATTATAACGATTTGTGAGAGGTGGTGATGGAAAATGAATTACATCGGTTTGCAAGTTCGTAGTCCTCCACACACATGAATGATGGTTTCATTTATCATTTGATGGAAGAGGATATGGAGATAGTTTATTAAATTATCATAAAAAATCTTGGTATATGGAATACAGTTTTATTATTATTTAATTCTGTTTGAATAATATTTCATATAGGTAGACGAAGAAATAATACTAAAATCATCGTTAAAAAGTTATACCTATTCTTTAGACAACCTCCTTTGATTGACACCTTAAGTACTCTAATGTTAGAATTATGCCCAAAATAAGAACTATATAGAATGGAAATGGATTTTATGAATGAAATTTTTTAGTTATTATCCTAACCAAGGTTATTTAATTATGTAGAGAGGAGCGGGGGGGGGGGGGGGGGTCATTTTTATAATGAGGGAAGGGTCATTCTTAGAATTTCTTAAAGTATTAAATTAATATTAATTATTTTTAATTTTAAAATGAATAAAAATGAATATAATTAAAATTTAATATGATTATGATTCTAAATAATCTCATTTAATGAAATCACGAAAAGTTTAGGTGATGTTTTTACCCTTATATTTTTGTTTTAACCCTCTATTAGCCCTTTTGATGATTACCGTAATAATAATGTTTTTTACTCTTTAAGGGCCACTATAGTTACTATAAAATTAAAATCATCCCATAAATGGATCATGGTTACTTTTTAAAATCATATCCTAATCAATTTGATAAATATAAAATTTCTAGGAATTTTAAATCATTTAATAAAATACAATTTACTATAAAATACCATTTATGTAATTTTTTGAAATACATGAAATATTATAATATAATATGTGTCTAAATCATGAAAAATAGTTCCAAAATTACATTTATTATATGTTAATGGATATATTGTAATAATATAATCATAAAATAATTTTTTTACACGTTTTTATATCATTTTAAACATTATATTTTGGATTAAACCCTTGGATAACCAATTTTAACCTTAATTATGGTAATGACTTTTTCAATATTAAAGGGTTATAGTTTTAATTATAAGGTGATAATTGGATCATAAATTGATAAATGATGAAATTTTAATAAATTTATAATCATAACTATACATTTTCAATATTTTTACAACTTTTAAATAATTTAATAAAATATTATTTAACATAAAATATCATTAATGTAATTTTTGACACTATTCATTTAATTTGACTATGAAAACAACATAACAGTAAATGAATTTTAATATAATACTTAAATAAATCAATAAAATTTTATATTTATCTAAAAAATTTATATAACATAATAATTTATTCAAATTATATTACTTTATTTTTTTAAAAATCATTTATTTTATTTTTCTATCAATTGAATAAGTATGATGTCAATGTTGTGTAATAATTTCAGGTAACTATTTATTTAATAAAAATTGGAAATAAACTACCATTAAAAAATAATTTATCATTAAAATAAAACTTTTTTAAATGAAAATTGTCTATATTTGTCCCTATATCAAAAATATATAGATAATAAAATAAAGAGAATGAATTTTTTTTTACTTTTCTTTACATAAAATAATATAAAAGTAAAAATCATAGAAATATGGCACCAACCTACCATATTTTTGAAACACGAATGTAAATGGACGAACTAAACTCATAAAACAAGATAAAGGTAAGTGTTATGGTTATTTTTTAGTTCTTATCATTTTATTTTTAAGCCAAACTACCCGATTTGCCCTTACCATGTTGACAATTATTTACAATGGTTACTATTCATAATGACAAAAAATAAAAGGGAAATATTTAGTAAAATTTTATATAATAATTATAAATATAAAATCTATTTTTAAAAATTCAATTTATAAAACCATCATAAATACATTTAATATTAAAACATAAGATGCAATGAAAAATAGTTTCTCAGATAAATTCCTTTTTAATTATAAAAAAGTTTTTTCACAAATTATAGTATAATATTCATTCCAAATAATATAATTGGATTATGTTTAATTAACATGGCAATGTTTTAGGATTTAATGTTCTTGTAAGCTCAACTTGTGAGAAAGTAGGTTATTGCTTATGTAATAATATTCATCTCAAGAAAGTAGTAGATTCAAATTAAAAGTATTGTAATGTATCCTTTTATGGTGGGGAGACCTTAGGTTTCTAGCTTTGGTTTCTCGATGATTCCCTATGTATTTGAAGGTAGATGATTGTAATGGTTGAACCAATATAGATGTTTATGGATCATAAATTTTGATATAATTATTCCATACACTTCGAGGTTAACTAGACGTGTCATGATTTGAGACATCAATGGTAATGGATAGAGTGAGTTGATCAATTGTAGACTCTACATCATAATTAACTTCCTATTAGAAAACTAGAGAGAAACACCACAGATATACTAGTTTGGAATATCCCTATCCATTCTATTTTTAAAGTTGGATAAATAATCCATAAAAATTGGACCACTATATAACCTTTGTGGGAAAGAAGATAAAATTTGGGAAATCAAAAATTATCACGAAATTGGTTCATGACTTTCATTCCAAGGAGATAATTAAGGTATAAAATATTGAACATTATGTTTGAGGGGTTGTGAAGTTATTTGTTGTGATTGTTTTTGTTTGATTTTTTATTTTGTAACTTCCTTGATTGATGATTAAGATAATGTAAACAAATTTTAATATGAGTGACCTTGTGAATCTTCTTAATTTGGGGAAAAGGTAGGTGAATTGTCACTAGTAGGACTGATTATTATTTAGAAATGATGGGTACAGTGTGGTTATCTCAATAAAGGTTGGATTCTTTTTAAATCCACCTAATATGTTATGTAAACTACCATCATTATCTGTTGGGGTATGAGGTGAATAATCAGGTCCCTCTCACTAAATCTCTTATCATTTGGGATAACATCTTTGAGTGAGTGGGATAAGTTGGTATCAGGGTAATTTTTTCCATTTTGAGATCATGGAACCTCTTAGAAAGGTGGCTAATTAGTTGGACATGTCTTCTCACTTGACATCAGTTCATGCCATGTTTCATGTTCACCCACAAAGGAGGTATCATAAAGAATCTATCCTTATGTTTATATGGGTGGATGCTTATCATAAAATTGAAACATAAGTGGTTTTATATCTAATTTAGTTTATGAATTTCCAAGATAATGCACTACATGGTAAAAAAAATTCTATAGTCTGTGTACTATGGTAGTGCGGATGGGATAACCACATTATACGGGAATAAAAATCATTACTTATATGGTAGTGTCATTCTATCTATGAGAATTTATAATCTTAACTAATTTTTTGAGGTAGAAATCACTTATGGTAGGGAGAATTGTAACACCATATTTTTTATAATAATATAATTTTAATCATAATTAAAACCCCCTTTGGGTTTTAATATTTAAGTATTTTAAGTGGAAATTAAATAATTTTAACTCAATTTTTGACCTTATGCTTGACATATGACCCATATAATGGTAAGTCCCTTCTACCCTTACATAGGGTGATTTTTGGGAGTTATATAAGGGTAACTCCTCTTTTATATAAGTTATATAAAGGAAGGGTGGGGCTTCAACGGGCTATATAAGGTTAAGACCTTATTTCCTAAGGGTATGTAAAGTTAAAACCTTGTTTAATGGGCTGTATCAAGGTAATTTATGAGTTTCTTGAAGGTATGGGGGAAGTTTCTTTATTCTATGTAAAGGCAATCACCACACGTAAGGGTAACCCTAACACATTGCGTAAAGGTAACCTATATTTTCTAAAGGTTACATAAGGGTTAACCCTCATAGGTTAAGGGTAATATTGAGTTTATAAATGTTTCATAAAGGTAACTCGTACACTATTTAAGGGTACTAGGGTCCCTAAATAAGGGTATCTAGCTTGTACATAAGGGTAAATATGTTTTTCTAAAGGATATATAAGGGTAAAGATGAGTTGTGTAAGGATAATATAGCTTTGAGTTAGGGTAACCTATTACATTCAACAGTTATGTAAGGGTATCTCAGTATCTTTACATGACACATAGAATCTTTGTAAGGGTAAAGCCATTTTAACCTTACACAATTTTTTTGGGAGAAAATAAAATAAATATATGGTTATTCATTTCTTCTTCTTCTTCAGAACACTCCTCTAATGCCTAATTTCTATTTTAAAAGCTGGAAAATATTGGGAAACTATTTTTTTTTAATTTTTTAATGTTTTAGCTCCATTATGAGTGTTTTTTAAGCACTATACATTCAAGAGTCGATTAAAATTATAAATTAAATAGTTTTTTTATTTTTAGGTTTTATAGATACGAACTAGAGTACATGGTGTTATTATTTATTAAAAATATCTGAACTCACAATACTCTTAATTTATTGGTATTATCTTAAGTTATATTTGAAATTTTTTTCTTTCTTCTCTACTAGGAAATCAACAAGATGGTTTGGAGGTTGTTTTTCGTTGGATGTTGTGAATGGACTTCCACCTGCTACTGTAGGTTTCTCTTCCTCTTCAGTGGTTCTTTCTGGGTGGGTGTTGTTAACCTTTGAGGAAAATAAAATTTTCATACCTTTTATGCTGTAATTAAATGATTTAAATCCCATCGTAGTGATATTTTATAGGAAATTGTCATATTTTTCTATTTTAAGAAGTATTTTGAGCTTAATTACAAAAATGGCCTAATTTTTGATTTTGACTCTTTTAATTTGATTCTGTATTCCATACATAACTTTTTAAAAAATGATAAAAACTGTGAAATTCATTTTTTAGGCTTACTTAAATCTTGAGATTCATTTCATTCTTATGGAACCAAATATCAATCCATCATTTGAAGGCCCAAAACCAACTCACAAATTAGGTCTTGAAAACTGTGCATAGATCTGGACACTTTTAATAATGTGAAATTATCTCCCTAACTAAAATTCATAAGGATATGTAATTAAACATGGAGATATACAAGTAATTACTATTATAACTGAGGCCATGCAATAATCTTCCATTTTCAAGGTCATAATGGCATGAGAATTTTGAGTTTCAGAATATAATGATTCTTCTTGACTAGATTAAAATTTCACAGAAAAATAGCCATAACTCATTCATCAGGAGAAAAATCATGCTTAAATTTTTAGGGTTCATGAGGGAGACATAATGGAATAATATTTCAGAAGAAAACTCTCCTAAATTATTATATTTAATGGGTAATACCTACAAAAATTTCCAAAGGTCACAATTTGATATGTATTTTCACCCCTCTCCCTATAAAATTGCATATCTTCATTACATTAAGAGGTTGGAAACTTAGGGGTAACCTTTGTTGGATATTTTCAATATATTTTTTGTATTTTAATTTATTTAATATTATTATACCTGTAATATATTATATCTCTTCTTCATACCCCCTTTCTTTAATTTCTTTTATTTTGTGCATTCTCCCACCGTTTTCACATCTAAACTCCACAAAAAAATGGAGAACTAAACTCATAATTTGTTATAGGGAGAGAATGGTGTATCAGTTTATTTTCTTGTAATTTAATTAATTTTATTTATTCAACTTTTGGAAGTTAGGTGGTGGTTAAATAAATTACAGTTAGTGGTCTCCCCATTTTATCTATCATTAGATTCTTCTTCTTGTTTATTATTTTTCTTCCCTACACTATTTGTGTCATGCATACGGTGGAGCATAAAATGGGTGGTGATGGTCATGGAAGAGGAATTCTAGATGAATTAAGGAAGATCATTAACCTGTATGTATTTTTCTCAGTATGGGGTCATCACATTTCAAATGAGAGGGTGTAGTATGACTGGTCTTGATCAATGCATTGAATTGAATATTGAGAACTATTTTAAACATTGATTTCAATCACCATAACGTCCTATGAACATTTTACTTAGTTATTTAATCTAATAACATTCTATATTGCATTTATTTTATATATTTATATAGAATATTATATTATATTTATTTTTTCAAACCCCTCATTTTAGTTTTTTAGTTTTATATTAGTTAGATTATAAGTAGTGATAATAGGAAGATAATGCGTGTGAGTGGCCTCCTCGAGAGATCAAACCTAGGTTGTTCCACTATAGTAAATTATTAGGTAAATAAGAATTTAATTTACTGTTTATCTATTAAAAAATCCCCGCATATCAATTTGGTTCTATTACTAGGGTGGCCAAGATCTCGTACACACTGTTTTTCAAAAAGAATCCCAAAAAAGTCAAATATTTCAAATACCAAAAAAATATTTTGTTTTATATATTTCATTTCTTAGGTTGAGAGGGATTTTTATGGTTATTAATTTAATTATTTCCATCTTTAAAACTTTTATGGTGAGACTATAAGGGAAGATAGATTTAATTCCCAAATGGAATAAAATGAATCGATAATTAAAAATAATTTCGAAATTCTTGAAAAAGAAAGAAAGCTAATTGTATCATTGGCTGCTGAAGTTGGAATTTTTAAAGTCATATGGATGGAATGGAAACAAAAAAAATATGGATAATGAGATTCCTATTCCACCTAAATTTTAAGAAGAAATTTGTGAGTTTGAAGCAATACTTGAAGATCCACTTCCCTCTCCAACAAATGAATTTCGGGCTGCCCTGTAAAAGGAAAAAGAGTCCTAAGTTGAAATTTTTGAGGAAGATTTAATTTATAATAATTATTTTCATTCAAAATTTATTAATTATGTATTTAAAAATAATATCACTTATTCTGATTTTGTAGATTCGGTACCATTACTTATGGACCTAGTTGAAGAAGAAGAATAAGTCTAATGTGTTGAGGAGAAAATGGGGGAGCTAGTTGATCTGTACCCTAGTGCATATAAGTATGATCGAACACAAGAAGAAATAATTGAGGTATTATTTTTTAAATAAAAAATTGCACAAAATATAATTCTAATTATATTAACTTCACCACTAATAGAAACTACTCCACTAGATGAACAAAACAGGGAGAACCCCTATATTCCTTTCCCCACTCTACATATCAAATTATCTCTTTTATCTTTTCTAGGGGTTGTGGCTATTTTTCTTTTCTTTGGGGGTTCTAAGTATTGGAATATTATCATGTATTTTTTTAGAAATCATATGTAGTAGTTCATGTGTAAGAAACCCCATCCACATTTTTATTAGGGTTAAACTTCTATAACTTCTTGAATAAGGGCGGTAAAAACCTATCACCCACATTGGGGTCCAAACCATATTCTATCATTTTTTCCGTTTCCATTTATTTATATTTATTTATATTATGATTTGTTTTTTTCACACTTTATAGGTATAAATTTGAAGTAACTATGAGCTTAACTCAAGTATTACACATAAAAATAATGTGAGGCTTCATCTTTACTTATCTTTAGTTTTTTACCTTATTTTTATTTTTTGTTGAGCTAAAATCAAGGGTGGTGAATTTAAGTTTAGGGGAGAATGAACCTACTTAGTTGTTTTGTGTATTATTTTATGTTTTTTTTTTCATTTTAAGGACCTTGATATTCAATTAATATCCATATAATTTTTAAAACTTCAGTTGATTATGAGATGGAAGAAATGATTTTTGAAAGGGTGGATTTTAAATGATTGTTGATATGAATTATTTTTCCTTGAATTGGGTTTTCAATATTTTTTATCAATTTAACAAATTTTTGAAATCTATGCCCAGGAAACACTGAATAAATTTTTTTTCCAGTCCTATGAGGTATTCTAAATTTTTTTTACATATTATTTCTAATGCCCTCACTTTCTTGAGAGAAACACGGATTTTTTGTGAGAACTGTAACTTTTTATTTTTCTATGTCAAAGATTTATACTTTATGGAATGTTTTTGAATTGATGGAGGAAATTACATTTCTATCCATATTTTAACTTGAGACCTCCTTTGTATATATCCTTATTCAGCCCTTAGATTCCATGAATTTACTTATAGGTTTAAGCTAAACCACAAGATTATTTTTCCTTAACTACTTGCACAATTGGTATTTTTTTCATGGATATTTTAAGTTTGAGTGTGGGGGAAGAAACTTTTGTGTGCACTTTTTGGGATGTGTTTAATTTGTGGGTGGTGTGTGGTGTGTGTAAACATTTTAGGAAATGGATAATGAGATAATTGATCTTGAGTCATTATTCTATTTTGTTTTATTTTTTTTCATTCATTTCTCCTTAACAAATAAAAAAATAAAAGAAAAAAAAAGAAAAAGAAAAAAATAGAGATGAGTTTGAATTTATCATTATACTTAATTTTGTGAGTCATTTACCTATTTAAAATCAAGGTCATGAATTTTTATTCATTTATCTTATTTAATTTTTAGCTCATACTCTTTGAAAAAAATTTAAATAATAATAGAAAAACAAAATATAATTCTTCACCATTATAAAGATTAAAAAAATTGGAGAAATAGGATGATATCATTCATTTTAATCACTGATTGACTCATGTACAATGTTATAAAAACGTGGTGTTATTGTGTTTTATATTTTCAATGGTAATTGAGTGAGGAATTTGTTATGTTTTAAATTTAATATTCATGAATTGTACTTAAGAGTCCAACCTCCTCTTTTCGACCTTAATATTTTTAATTTTTTTACCCACCAAACCTAAGACACAAAATTCACTTGATAAAATACCTCAGAATTGAAAATATTTTCATGATTAATGATATGGAGGAAAGAGAGTTATCACAAGCCTATGGTGATGCATGAATTTTCTAAGTATAAGAATAACTCAAGATTCAATCTCTCTTGAGTGAAGAGTGAAAAAAATCAATGTGAGGTATACTGCGTTTGAGCCATAGTTGTATTTTTCAGGTTGAAAAAATTTAAATGTGAGGATTTAAAATGATAGGGTATCATTTTTTTATAGATTATACATGAAGGAATTATTTTTTGGATAAAATCATGTTTTTTATCAATTTTTTATTATTATGTGGATTATGATTTGAATGTTTGTTGATTTCCCGAGAGTGAAATGGTTAAGTGTGGGGGAGTGATGAATATAAAATTTTTGTAAATTTTATACTGTAATTAAATGTTTTAAATCTCCCCATAGTGTTATTTTATTGGAAAATTTTCACATTTTTATTTTTTAGAAGTATTTTGAGCTTAATTGAAAAAATGGCCTAATTTTGGATTTAACTATTTTAATCTTCTAATGTGTTCTGGCCATAAAGTTTTTTACACTGATTAAAATTGGGAAATTATTTTTTTTAGGATTTTATACAAAATTATATTCATTTTATTTTTCTAGAACAAAATCTTAATCCATCCCTTAAAGACCCAAAACCATCTCAGAAATTTGGCCTAAAAAACTATGAATAGATCTGGACACTTTTAATGATGGGACCACATATACTGAAATAAAATCCCAAAATATTTGAAATTCAGCATTTTTCTATATAATGAATAAATGAACAAATTTTATAACTTAGGACATGTGATAATATATAGTTTTCAAGGTCATAATGGAATGGTAATTTGGAGTATTGGAATATGAAGAGTTTACCCGACCTGATCAAATTTTTAGAGTAAAATAGACATAAATACTTTATTTAGAGGAACATCATGATGAACTTTTGAGGGTGCACAAAGGAGACATAAGAAAATAACATTTTTTAAGACAAAATTCCCCAATTATACCATTTAATTGGTCATATGCATGAAAAATTAAAGAGGAAAGAATTTGATCTAATTTTTTACCCCCTCTCCATAAAAACACATCTCCTCTTCACGTCAAGAGGTTGGAAACTTTGGAGTAACCTTTTTTGGAAATTTATAGTATATTTATAGTATTTTAATTTCTTTAATATTATTATACTTTTAATATATTATCTCTCTTCTTCATATCTTATTTCTTATATTTATAGTATTTAATGATGCCTAGTATAGAAAATTTTTTGTATAATGAATATGGAAACCAGAAGGACTGTGAGGATCATAGGTTCAAGTAGTGCATCACATACACATACCATACCTGATGAAACACATATAATAAAATGAAACATTTGGAAAAACCAATACTGAGAGGTTCAGAATGAGATTTTTGGACAGAGAGTGCTACAATGAGATGTTTGAACAATAATAACATGTGATGATACCATTGGAAGGAAAACCACATTATAATAGAATCTAAATTTATGAGAAGTATAAAATTCCCAGAATAAGTTGTCTGAAAAGATATGTACAAAAAAAAATATTTTAATTTATATGTTTATATGAAGCTACTATGAGAGACAATGATCAGAAGAACAATGTCTAGAAGAAGGAATTTTTATGTTTTTAAAATATATCGGATAGGGAAAAATAAAAAATCCATGCATGCATATGTTTTTATGTTAAAATGATAAAAAGTATTGGGGTATTCATGTTGAGTTTATATAATTCAAGGATTATTATTTTGAGTGATATATGGGAAGAATCTATGTCTAATTCAACATAAAAAATAAAGTTTATGATATATTTTTTCGGTAATTCAAAACTTAACACACCTAAAAATGTTGAGGCACTTTTTATTTTTGTGAATTCAAAGTAATTATAATGATGTTGATCTTGGAAATAAATGTTAAATTTTCATGAAATGAAGTTTTTTATTCTTTCCAAGATCATAGAGAGATTAAAAGGAGGTTTAATACATTTTTCTTGAAAGGTTTGATGTAGTTATTGACTCTGATAAAGCAAAAAGGGTTTGAAGGATTTCAATAAAATTTATGAATGTGTGAAATTTGAGGAGTTAAAATTACATTTATCTTTTATTTATTTTATAAATGGAAGAGTATATATATAATAAAATTCCATAAATACTTATTACTATGTTTTTTGAGAATTCTGAGAGAATAATTCTGGAAGTGTGGTTTACCAACATTGTTCAGAAAATCAGAAGCGTCAAAGAAGTTTTGTTGTTCTATATGCCTTTATGATGAAAATAAATTTTCAAATTTTGAATGATTATATATTTTAGGGTATGGGAGTATAGATTTCAGTTAAATAAATTATGTATAATTTATTGTAGATAGATTTCATAGTGATTAGAATTCAAAGTTTCAATATTGTTCTAACTCAAAAGAAGAATAAAGTATTATAACTAGTGAGAACTAGTAATATTTATTTTTGGGAGATAGGATGAGATTTATGGGAGTTAGATCATTTGTATTCACTTGTATTATTTAGTAGATATCTATGGTTATATGAGAGTATACATGATAAGTACTAGGTACCCACATTAGGAGTAAACCAAGAAAAAATTTGTGTTCCTTGTATTTATTTTCATTATCATTGCATGCAAGAGAGATTGAGTTATAAATTTGAGAGGATTAAAACTTTAACAAGTCACAGGTGTTAATTTTAGGAGGATTAAAATTATAAAATATCACCACTGATTCAACCCCCCTTATCAGTAGTCTATATATTCCAAGGAACTTTAATACAGATGATGAAATATAGTTATGGTAGGTTCTATACTTATGTATTTTTATCAAAAATCATACTTCTATCATAAAACAAAAAATACATTAGATTTATAATAAAATTTATTTGGGATCATTAAAATAAATAACTTCATGACTAATCAAAAAAATTATTTCTTGAAAGAATAGATCTTCTATTTAATGAAAAATATTTCTCTCAATTCATTCCCACAACTGGTGTAACTTCCTTGTTTTTCATATAAATTTGATTTCATTTTTTCCAAGAGGGATGAAATTAGTAAATCATAATTGGTTCTTGGTGAACCCTTTTTTAACTCCATTATTTTACTCTAAATTGGTAAATATATTCTTCATCATAATATATTTTATCTCAGTGAGAAATTTCTTCCCATTTTTCATTGAACCCTAGAAATTCCTTACGACCCATTTAGTTCCACTCTTACAAAAATTTCTATCCATATGGCCATGGTTTGAACAAATGAAACATCAACCATTAAAAAAATTACTCATATGGTGAGGAATTTATTTAGAAGTCGTTATATTATCTCTATTTCAACCATTAATCCTTTTATCTTTTAGAAAAATACTCATTGTGTTCCCCTTGATTCCACAATAGTAATACTTTATAACTAACTTCCTTTGAGAGTCTCTTATTCCAGATTTATCTGGAATTATCTATTTACCTATAAATTCCATAATTGAACATTCATTCCTTATATTTGTTAAGGATTCCATGGGAGGGATTTTATTATTTTAATTAGAGGTTATCAAACTCTCTTTGTGCACCTTATTCTTCTCATTGTTCTACACCAATTGGGCAACCATATCCTTAAACCTTGATCTAGATTATTTCTCAAATTTTATCCTTTATTCAAGTTATGTCATGAGAGGGAAATTATTTATTTTATATATTTCTCTGTGGCCATTTTTTCGACTTAGTGTGTAATTTATTCAAGTAGATCACTTTGACCCTTATTTTTACACCAATTTTAATAATGACATTATTTAAAGACAAATACTCTACCATTATCCTTTTATTCCCCTCTATAGATTCTTCCATGTGTGAATTTGTTTTAACATTATCTGAAATCAAGTTTAAAAATTTTCATAAGTTAAGAACCTTCTCCTTAGAACTAGATTTAATCTTATGCACCTTTGAGGAAATCTCTTCTAATTCACCAGCCTACACACCATTATTTTTTTTCAAATTAATGGAAACTTCAATAGGTCTTTTGTTTAGTTTTCTAAAATTTTAAACCTCTATATTTATTACTCTATCATGTATATCTTGAGATTCATTTTCCTTTTAAAAATTCATTTTTTCTTTTTACAACCTTTAATATTTCCCTATCAATATGTGGAAAGGTTTAACCTGTGGATTTATTGATATCTCATCATTATCAGTAGATTAAACTTCACTTGTTATATCAAGATCATTAGTTAATCTTGTAAAATCATTAAATGAATAAATATATTCACAATCGAAATTATTTACACCTTTATTTAGAAATATTATTAATATTCCATATGAATCACACTTTTCCCAAAAAGAATTCTATTTTATGGAATTACCATATAGTTATTCTTCTTCTTTTTATTCTTTTTATTCTTCTTTATATTCATATTCATTCTCTTTTCAATGTCACTAAAAGAATGTAAGGGAATAATAATACCTAAATCAAATATTCAATTAGATTAATTCATAAGAAAACCCAACAAAGGGAACCCATTTCCTAATAATACTTGTTATGCTTACAAGGGTATTTAGTGAGAGATACCATGAGGGTGGGGATGGGGGATCAGGTTATGAAACTAATTCCAAATTAATTTAACTTTGATACCATACTAAGCGAGGTCACTCCTAAATTCTTCTTTCAATGATTATATGATGGTTATTTCAGTTATCTTCAGCTTAAACAAATTTGATCAATGATTGAGTAAACCAAAACCACCAATTTATTTTTTACAAAATATAAATAAATAATGCATAAAAGAGAGAAATATTTTACTTGGTTCACCTATACTGAGATAATATAAGAAGCATACACTGATAATGTTCTAATATACTAAAATCCGGTAAATTCAGTATTTTGTGGTGGGTTTAGTCAATGGAACTCCAATCCTAGGGTCAATACCCTTATAATGATTAGGGATAGTTCACTACCTCCACAAGGTCACTCTATTTATCATATCTTTTTCTCACCACTTTAAGAAAAGAAAACACCTTCGTATACAAGATAATATAAAAAATATCACTATTTTTATTGATTCAATGATAATATATATGTTATCTTTGATCTCTATCTACTGATCCTTCATAGTTTGAATATAAACATCACTACAACATTAACATCACATTCTACGAGTCATCATGGAAGCTCCACCTTCTTTCTTTGTAAGGATCACCCAAGAGTGATAATTCATTCTTTATCTTCTTTCTAGAATTACTCACTCATAGTATCAAATGTATTAATTATTCTATATACGTTTCCCTAAGTTTTCACATAAAAAACTCTATTACTTATGAAGATATATATCTCTATTACTTCAAAATTCCATATTTTAGATTTATTTATTCCTAGAGAAATCATCCACCTTGCCCTCCTCAAAAAATCTTCAACTGTTTATAAGTATGTTGGAAAAATCTATCCAATAGTATCTTTATTATTTTTAATAAATATATATCTAACATTTTTTCTTATATAATTATCATTATTAGTTGTGTGTAAAGTCTTCTAATAGGGTTGAGTTAACTCCCTGAAATTCAAACTCTTTTTTTATTTTAATCACTTAATAATCAAGTGAGATATTTTTCATATTTGAATATGGAAAATCCATAGAATCAGTTGCATGAATTCTTCCTTCACATCATGATTCTAAGTCAAAAAAATAATCCATGAAATCCATAAAATATATTATATTTAAATCCCCAAAGATCATGGCCTGATCCTCATTTAATCATGAAATGATCTTCTCCATCATAGTATGAAAGCATCTAAAAATAATTTGTATTATTAATCATATGATATGATATGATGTATATAATAAACCATGACATACCTCATTTTCAATTGTATTTTATGATTGATAATGACCCTTATGTATCATATTTTCCTTCCAATTACTCTTATGTATATCCCATGTGAGAACCTATCCAAATTTATCCTTCAAAACAACCTTTAAATATTGGATCGATTACTTTTATATATCACAGTGAAGTCTAAAAATTTATCGTTTTCCCATTGGGATTTATTTTATGTATCGGTGTGGGTTACCTTTAAATATCACAATGAGTGTTAATGAATTTTCTAAATTCTTACTAATCTACTAAAAATGATCATATATATGGTGGGGGTTACCTTTATGTATCAAATGGAAAGTTCCATACTTTTTTGTTTTTATAGAATACTACAAATGTTACTTTTATATATCACCCCTGATGACCTTTAAATATCATCTTGATGACATTTATGCATTAGTAGTTTTATAAATTATTGACTATACAACCCTTACATATTGTAACTGGAAACCTTTACATATTGGTATTGGTTACCTTTACATATCACTTTGAGGTACTCCAGTACTTTTATGTATTTATTTGAATCTTACAGAATACATTAAATATTAACTTGGATTACCCTTATGTATACAGAGAACATTTTTCATTTACGAATTCTACCTCTTCCCATAAAATACTATGTATTCATGGATATTTGTAACTCTAGAATTAATCTCAAAATTAAAAAACAACTTATGGAATTGTAATTATAGAACATCCACTTCCAAAAAAACATTATTTATATAAAAACATAATTCTTCTTTTTGAAGATAAATAGTTCATCTTCCATACTATTTTCCTAATCTTATTCAGCTCCTATTCCAAAGTGAATTCTAGAATAAATTTTAAAACATCTACAATTCCACTTACAATCCACTTCCTCTTCAATAAAAATAGAATTTACCTTTACAAAAACAATTTCTAGATCATCCCTAGATCTTCTTCTAGAATAATAGAACCTGAAGAACAATATACTTGTTTTTTTGAAAAAAAATCCAACACTAACAATAAACCTATGAGAAAAACAAATGCAACACAAACACCAATATTGAATTTATTTCTAACATGATGTAACTTATTTTAAATTTATTTGATTTAAAAAATACATGGAAAGAATCACTAATGGGTGAAAGATATTTGAGGTTCTACAACTTGGAAATACAATTAAGTTAGTTGGTAAGAGACATGATTATTATGAATAAGGGTATGTTTCCAAGTACAATTGAAATGAATCATAGGGAATATTCCATGTCTATCATAATAATAAGTGGTTTGCAAACAAAAGAAAATGTTAATGAATAACCTAAGGAAGTTAATACAGAAGTATTTAGTGAATTTAAAAATGAAAAATTTGAAAACAATAAACATGGAAATTTGGACAATAAGGGCCAAATTAAACATAAAGATGATTTTAGATAGAAAAATCCTAATAAAAAAGGAATGGAATGAGCATTCATAAATGAAAGAAAAAGAGTTGAGTCTAAGAAAAAATAGAGGAACCAAACTATTTCAAAATACCTTTCACTACCAATTCCATATCCTTAAAGGGTTAAGAAAATATATGATGAACCATACAATATTAAGTTTCTTGAGATGTTAAATAATTTCAACATGATCATTCCATTTTTTGAGGCCATGAATAAAATTATATCATATAGGAAATTTCTTAAAATATTATTGGATAATAAGAGGATCTTGGAGGATTTATCCACCATTAAATTGAATGAGAAATATAGTGATGTTATATAAATTAAGTTGACTAAAAAACCATAAGAACATGATATTTTTATCATATCATGTAATATTAGAGATAGTGAAATGTAAAATTGTTTATGTGAACTAGAAGATAGTGTCAAACTCCTGAATTAATCATTATTTCAGTAGTAGGGTCTTTGGGAATTTAAATCTACTTTAGTTTCACTTCACTTGGATGATAAGTCTATTACTCTATCCATTGGTAGATTGGATGGACTATTTGTTAATGTATGGAAGATCAACTTACCCACTAATTTTATGGTTTTTGAAATGTAGTATAATAATAAGGTACTAATCATCTTGGGTAGATCTTTCCTTGTAATAAGTGGAGTTATGATTGGTGTTGCAAGGTAAAAACTATTTTTTTAGGTTAGTGATAAATATAATGAGTTCAATGTTTTTATGAAATACACACTTGAGGGAAGTTATATGTCGATAGATGTGACTGAATAGGTTTTTAAAACTGTGATTAGGAAGGATTATCATTACCATTATGGGGAAGTAATTAAATATTTGGTTTATAATAATTTTAGAGTCAAATTTGTTGAATATTAATCCACTAAAGAACTTATAATGTTATTAAGGATTGAGGGAAAAATAAGGTGAGTTATTAATAAGAATAATGAATTTATTCAACATGAACAAAGATACAATTATGGAAGTGTCTATTAGGATATTTTTCAACACAAACAACCTATTATTTGTGATAAATTATTTTCTGTTAAATAAAATTTGGATTTATAGATTCAAATATTCTATCAGTAGTTCTATTAGTAAGATAGGTTTATCACATAAAACTAAGGGTTTCTATGTCTAAAAATATGAGGAAATATCATAGGATAATATTGATCATTTGGGAGTCACAAGAAAGTTTTCTCCACCTTTATGAAATGTCACAAGTTAAAATCCTGATAGAATATATGAAGTGGGAATATGTTTTTTTTCACTATTAAAAGCTATTTAAAAGTATATTTTTCAATAATTGAGCTTAATGAATTCTTGAGAGAGACCAAATATGTGTCTTCATTTTTTAACAAGGGAGAAAATAATTACAGATACTCTTTTATTATTGATAATTTGAAGTCATTCTCTAGATAATGTGAGTGGTCTACAATAGTTTTTGTACATATTTCTAAGAGTTTGGAAGCCACTAGGCTTTAGTGAAACTGTGATGATGTTTATACACATATAGGTTATTTTTCTGGTATGATTTCACATATTTTTGTGGTTTTTGTTATGTATTGTAAAAAGAAATAATTGGATAATATAATTAATTTTATGGCAATGAATTATTTTTGGAAGTCTTTACAGGATACTGATGTTTTAAAAAACTTTAATTAATTATGATGATGTTTCCTTACAAAATAATAAAATAACACTAAACTATAAATATAAGGACCCTACCTCAAACATTAAATAAACTTGAGTTTTAAGTCAAAAATTCATTATGTTATATTTTAGGATCTTTAAAATGTAGAGTTTTACAGGAGTAATCCATCACCCTTATATAAATAAATCTTACACCATAAAGTGGAAAATTCTACTTAGTATCAATTTTTATCACAAAAAAACTTTTAAGTTAAAACAAGTTTTCTTTTCATGACACATCCTCAAAATTTTCATCTTAACCCCAGACATGTCCCTACACATCCTTAAAACCTTGTGATAAAATTTTAAAACATGGTATGAGCACCCAAATCTCATTAAGGGAAATAAAAAAACATATAAATAAACTTGATAGTCCATGAATACTTATAATTTTTTTTGAAAAATAATGTTTTGGAGAAAAATAAATAATATATTTCCCAATAAAAATCTTCTTTACCCAAATATCTTTATAAAACATTTCATTATAAATATTAAAGAAAAAATAAAACTCATAAATATTTATTTAAAATCATGATAATATCAGGAATTATTTTTCAAAAAGTTATAATTTTCACCCTCAAGAAGTATCAAATAGTTTTCTTTAAACATAATATCATGAACATACTTTGGGAAATCAAGAGGTTTCTATAAAAACCATAGAAATAATAAATAAATAATGTAGCTAACTTAAGAAATAATTTTCCATATCACTCTTAAAAATAGAAAAAACAATATAGCGAACTTCCATTATAATCACTACTATAAAACCAGGTAATAACCATGGACCTATGGCCATAGTTTTATATAAAACCATGGTTATGGGGTATATTTTCAAAGGATACAGCCATGGTTCAATGAAACCATGGCTGAAAAATGTAATTATAGCCACAGTTTCTCAAAAATTGTGGCTATAAAGTGTTTTTTCGATAGCTATAACCACAGTTTGTGTAAAACTGTGTCTATAGAGTCTTTTTTTGAGGGCCATAGACATGGTTTGTGTAAAACTATGGCCATATATTATTTTTTAGGTGGATATCACAACTTTTTATGAAAAACCAAGGCTATAGAGTATTGTTTTATAGTTTATAGCCACAGTTTCTCCAAAACATGGCTATAGAGTATTTTTTGTGATGCTATAACCACTATTTCTATAAACCATGGCTACTTGTTTCCGACATAAACAATGGAATTTTTCTTCATTTGTGAATATAGTGGGAAGAACTATTTCCATGGTTTATTGGCTATATACATGGTTTATAAAGATATATATGGTCAAATATACATATTAACGTCATTAATTCTCAATAGGGTAGTGGTAATGTAGCTAGTCCAATATAGTAGAGGTATGGAGATCAAATCCCATGGGTATCTATTTATTTTAACCTCATATCCATGGTTTTCTGGGGATGTAGCCATGGTTGTCCACCATGGTAATAGAGACTGTAGTCATAGTTTAAACCAAGGCTATAGTCTTATTTCCATGGTATATAACTACGATGGATATAGCCATAGTTTTCAAAATCATGGATATAGGGTATGTTTCCATGGTGGAAACCGTGGAAATAGCCCACTAAAACCATGGATATAGATTTTGGCGATATCCACGCCAATATGAGACATAACTAACTAGAACCATGAGTATAGCTTATAGCCATGATTCTGGACCATGGTTATAGCCAAATTTTCTACTTATGAATTCTCTAGAGGAAAGATTCATTACTCAATGCATTAAAGGGATATAATAGACCCCCCATCCTTATTTTATAATGTAAAAACTCATCCTTAGTTTATAATATAACCACCATCCTTAGTTTGTAATGGAAATACATATCCTTGGTTTATCATATAACCACCCATCATTATAAAAAATTACCAATAACCATAACCTAATCATAACATATAAAATCTCGTAATTTTCAATATTATAATCCTAAAAATATTCTTTTCACCTATAAAAAAAAATTTCTAGGTTTTTAAATATCTAGAAAAAAGAGAAAGAGGGTTATTATTTTGAGAAAACATGAAAGATTTCAAAGGAATCAGACAAAAAAGTAATGGTTATAATGGTATAAAAAACCTTTGATTATATATATATATATTTAAATATAACATTATTTCTATCTTTTGTAAAGAAATTCAAAACATTCCGTGCAGAATATGTAAAAAGATTATTTTTGAAAAACTTTAAAAGAATGTAAAAAAGAGGCTTAAAATGTTTTTGATAATTCATTTATGTTTATATAAATAAATCCATAAAATAAATTTAATAATATATACATTGAAGAAAAATATTTAGAAAATAAATCTTTATAACATTTAAAATGAGTTTTTAAGGTAAGGTGCCCCTTACATCAAGTCTAAATCATCACATATGTTATTTATATTCCTAAATAATAAAATTATGTTAATTATTTACTTTCATAATAACCTTTTTCAATTTTATAATTTATTTTATTTTATTTTATGCCAATTTATATTCAATTACTTAATTAATTAATTTCACATCATACATTTTGATGATATTTGGTTCATATGTCAAAATGACATCGGTAGGCTAAATATGGTCAATGAGTTAATTATTACATCATATATGGAATAATAATCATGAAATAATTATCATTTATATACATAAATTACACCATTAAAACCTACCATATTGTTATGAAAAATGAGTTGCTTTACAATCATGGAGATGATAGGTCGTACGTGCGCATGAGTAACGTTTCCATTTTCAACGATCATGATGAAAAAATGTTAAGTGTTATTTTATCTTTAAAAAATAAATATTATTTTATAAATATCATATCATTTATTTAAATACACTTATATATATAATCCATGGGGCGTGGTTAGGAAAAATGAATCACATCATTTTGTGGAGGTTATAATCCACACGTACGCACTAATGACGTTATTTTTCAATGGATGAAAGGATAAAGAATTAGATAATATATTATATTTATATAATTAAAATTATTTCATTAATAAAATATATATACATTAAATCCATCATTATAAAATTACATGATAGGTGGTGACGGAAAATTAATTACATCGGTTCATGAGGCAGTAATTCATCATAAACATGAATGATAATTTCATTTCTTATTTGATGGTAAATGAGATAGATATATGTTATTCCATTTAAATAACAACACATACATATATTTAAGATAATTTAGTTATTATTTCATCATTTTTTATGAATAATTTAAGGAGTTACAAGAATAAATAATACTAAAATAGTTGGTAAAAATCTATACCACTTCTTTGGACAACCTCTTATACTTAACACCTAAATCCTTATAAGGTTGGAATTATGTGCAAACTAAAACCTATTGAATGTGGGAAAGGATATTAGTAAGGGATTTTAGTAAATTATTTTAGTAGTTATTGGCATAAAAAATAGTTCTTGAAGTGTCTAGATAAGAGGATATGGGGTTCCCTTTTATAATGAGGGGATGTACATTCTTAGAATTTCTTAAAGTATTAAATTAATATAAATTATTTTTCATGTTAAAATGGATCCAAATTAATATATTTAAAAGATAATATAAGTATTATTAAAAATAATCTCATCCAATAAAATTTTTACAACTTTAGGTGATTCTTTTAGCCTTATATGTTTTTTTAACCCTTTGTCAACCCTTTTGACGATTACCAGAATAACTACATTTTTATAATTTAGGGGTCAAGATAGTTACTATAAAAGGAAAATTGACCTATAAATGGGCCATGTTTGATATTTTAAACCATATAATAATAAATTATCTCAAGATATGTTTTTTTAATTTTAAATCATTTATTAAAACATTGTTTATTATAGAATATCATTTATTTCATTTTAGGAAATACATGAAATATGATAATATAATATGCGTCTAACTCATGTAAAATGGTTCCAAAATGACATGGGTTAGAATATAAGGAATATATGGTATTAATATACTCATAAAATAAATTTTTTACATGTTTTGATATCATTCTAAACCTTTTCTTTTTGATTAACCCCTTGGTTAATCAAATTTAATCTTAACCGCAATAATGATTTTTTCAATATTAAAGAGTTATAATATTACTTATAAGGAGAAAATTATCCCATAAATGTAAAATTATGGAAATTTTAGACCCTCTATAATTATAATTATCCTTTTTAAATATTATTATGAATTTTAAATAAATTAATAAAATATTATTTAACATAAAATATCATTAATGTTATTTTTGACACTATTCATTTAATTTGACATTGAAAACAACATGACAGGAAATGAATTTGAATATAATTCTTTAAAACACCATTAACATGTTATATTTATCTAAAAAAATCATATAACACAACAATTCATTCAAATTATATTTCTTTTAATTTTTTTTAAATCATTTATTTTATTTTTCTATTAATTGAATAAATATGATGTTGGCATTGTGTAAAAATTTAAGAAAATTATTTATCCACTAAAAATTAGAAATAAACAACCATGATAAAAAATATTTATATTTTAAATACCCTTTTATAACTGAACATTTCCTCGATTTATCACTATTTAAAAAATTTAAATATAATAAAATAAAGAGAATGGCATTTTTGACATTTCTTTACATAAAATAATATTAAGTTCAAAATAAAAGAAATATGGGAAAAAATTACAATAATTTTAAAACATGGATAAAATGGATGAAATAAACACCCCAAATAGGATAAAGGAATGTTATAGGGTAGCTTCTAATAGGGTTGAGTTAACTCCCTGAAATTCAAACTCTTTTTTTTTATTTTAATCACTTAATAATAGAGTGAGATATTTTTCATATTTGAATATGGAAAATCCATAGAATCAGTTGCATGGATTCTTCCTTCACATTATGATTCTCACTCAAAAAAATGATCCATGAAATCCATAAAATATATTATATTTAAATCCCCAAAGATCATGGCATGATCCTTATTTAGTCGTGACATGATCTTCTCCATCACAGTATGAAAGCATCTAAAAATAATTTTTATTATTAATCATATGATATGATATGATGTATATAATAAACCATGACATACCTCATTTTCAATTATATTTTATGATTTATAATGACCCTTCTATATCAAATTTTTCTTCCAATTACTCTTATGTATATGCCATGTGAGAACCTATCCAAATTTATCCTTCAAAACAACCTTTAAATATTGGATCGATTACTTTTATGTATCACAGTGAAGTCTAAAAATTTATCATTTTCCCATTGGGATTTATTTTATGTATCGGTGTGGGTTACCTTTACATATCACTATGAGTGTTAATGAATTTTCTAAATTCTTAAAAATCTACTAAAAATGATCATATATATGGTGGGGGTTACCTTTATGTATCAAATGGAAAGTTCCACACTTTTTTGTTTTTATAGAATACTACAAATGTTACTTTTATATATCACCCCTGATGACCTTTACATATCATCTTGATGACATTTGTGCATTAGTAGTTTTATAAATTATTGACTACACAACCCTTACATATTGTAACTGGAAACCTTTACATATTGGTATTGGTTACCTTTACATATCACTTTGAGGTACTCCAGTACTTTTATGTATTTATTTTAATCTTACAGAATACATTACATATTAACTTGGATTACCCTTATGTATACAGAGAACGTTTTTCATTTACCAATTCTACCTCTTCCCATAAAATACTATGTATTAATGGATATTTTTAATTCTAGAATTCATCTCAAAATTAAAAAATAACTTATGGAATTGTAAATATAGAACATCCACTTCCAAAAAAACATTATTTATAGAAAAACATAATTCTTCTTTTTGAAGATCAATAGTTCATCTTCCATATTATTTTCCTAATCTTATTCAGATCCTATTCCAAAGTCACTTCTAGACTAAATTTTAAAACATCTACAATTCCACCTACATTACACTTCCTCTTCAATAAAAATAGAATTTACCTTTACAAAAAAAATTTCTAGATCATCCCTAGATCCTCTTTTAGAAAAATAGAACCTGAAGAACAATATACTTGTTTTTTTTGAAAAAAAATACAACACTGACAATAAGCCTATGAGAAAAATAAATGCAACACAAACACTAATATTGAATTTTTTTCTAACATGATGTAACTTATTTTAAATTAATTTTATTTAAAAAATACATGGAAAGAATCACTAATGGGTGAAAGATATTTGAGGTTCCACAACTTGGAAATACAATTAAGTTAGTTGGTAAGAGACATGATTATTAGGAATAAGGGTATGTTTCCAAGTACAATTGAAAGAAATCCTAGGGAATATTCCATAGCTATCATAATAATAAGTGGTTTGAAAACAAAAGAAAATGTTAATGAATAACCTAAGTATGTTAATATAGAAGTATTTAGTGAATTTAAAAATGAAAAATTTGAAAACAATAAACATGGAAATTTGGACAATAAGGCCCAAATTAAACATAAAGATGATTTTAGATAGAAAAATACTAATAAAAAAAGGAATGGAATGAGCATTCATAAATGAAAGAAAAAGAGTTGAGTCGAAGAAAAAATAGAGGAACCAAACTATTTTAAAATACCTTTCACTACCAATTCCATATCCTTAAAGGGTTAAGAAAAAAAATGATGAACCATACAATATTAAGTTTATTGAGATGTTAAATAATTTCAACATGATCATTACATTTTTTGAGGCCATGAATAAAATTATATCATATAGGAAATTTCTCAAAATATTATTGGATAATAAGAGGATCTTGGAGGATTTATCCACCATTAAATTGAATGAGAAATATAGTGATGTTATACAAAGTAAGTTGCCTCAAAAACCATAAGAAAACGATATTTTTATCATATCATGTAATATTAGAGAGAGTGAAATGTAAAATTGTTTATGTGAACTAGAAGATAGTGTCAAACACCTGAATTAATCCTTCTTTTAGTAGTAGGGTCTTTGGGAATTTAAATCTACTTTAGTTTCACTTCACTTGGATGATAAGTCTATTACTCTATCCATTGGGAGATTGGATGGCCTATTTGTTAATGCGTGGAAGCTCAATTTACCCACTGATTTTATGGTTTTTGAAATGTAGTATAATAAGAAGGTACTAATCATCTTGGATAGATCTTTCCTTGTAATAAATGGAGTTATGATTGGTGTTGCAAGGTAAAAACTAATTTTTTAGGTTAGTGATAAATATAAGGAGTTCAATGTTTTTATGAAATACACACTTTAGGGAATTTATATGTTGATAGATGTGACTGAATAGTTTTTTAAATCTGTGATTAGGAAGGATTATAAATACCATTATGGGGAAGTAATTAAAGATTTGGTTTATGATAATTCTAGAGTCAAATTTGTTGAATATTAATCCACAAAGAACATATGATGTTATTGAGGATTGAGGGAATCATTTGGTGAGTTATTAATAAAAATCATTAATTTATTCAACATGAACAAAGATACAATTATGGAAGTGTCTATTAGGATATTTTTCAATACAAACAACCTATTATTTGTGATAAATTATTTTCCCTTAAATAAAATTTGATTTATAGATTCAAATATTCCATCAGTAGTTCTATTAGTAAGATAGGTTTATCACATAAAACTAAGGGTTTCGATGTCTAAAAAGATGAGGAAATATCATAGGATAATATTGATCATTTGGGAGTCACAAGAAAGTTTTCTCCACCTTAATAAAATGTGACAAGTTAGAATCTTGATAGAATATATGAAGTGGGAATAAGTTTTTTTTTCACTATGAAAAGCTATTTAAAAGTATATTTTTCAATAATTGAGCTTAGGGAATTTTTGAGAGAGACCAAATATGTGTCTTCATTTTTTAACAAGGGAGATAAAAATTATAGATACTCTTTTATTATTGATAATTTGATGTCATTCTCTAGATAATGTGAGTGGTCTAAAATAGTTTTTGTACATATTTCTAAGAGTTTGGAAGCCACTAGGCTTTAGTGAAACTGTGATGATGTTTATACACATATAGGTTATTTTTCTGGTATGATTTTACATATTTTGGTGGTATTTGTTATGTATTGTAAAAAAGAAATAATTGGATAATATAATTAATTTTATGGAAATGAATTATTTTTGGAAGTCTTTACAGGATACTGATGTTTTAAAAAAATTTAATTAATTTTAATGATGTTTCCTTACAAAATAATAAAATAACACTAAACTATAAATATAAGGACCCTACCTCAAACATTACATAAACTTGAGTTTTAAGTCAAAAATTCATTATCTTATATTTTAGGATCTTTAAAATTTAGAGTTTTAGAGGAGTAATCCATCACCCTTATATAAATAAATCTTACACCATAAAGTGGAAACTTCTACTTAGTATCAATTTTTATCACAAAAAAACTTTTAAGTTAAAACAAGTTTTTTTTCATGACACAACCTCAAAATTTTCATCCTGACCCCATACATGTACCTACACATCCTTAAAACCTTGTGATAAAATTTTAAAACATTGGATGAGCACCCAAATCTCATTAAGGGAAATATAAAAACATATAAATAAACTTGATAGTCCATGAATACTTATAATTTTTTTTTGAAAAATAATGTTTTGGAGAAAAATAAATAATATATTTCTTAATAAAAAACTTCTTTACCCAAATATCTTTATAAAACATTTCATTATAAATATTAAAGAAAAAATAAAACTCATAAATTTTTCTTTAAAATCATGATAATATCAGGAATTATTTTTCAAAAAGTTGTAATTTTCACCCTCAAGAAGTATCAAATATTTTTCTTTAAACATAATATCATTAACATAATTTGGAAAATCAAGAGGTTTATATAAAAAACATAGAAATAATAAATAAATAATGTAGCTAACTTGAGAAATCATTTTCCATATCACTCTTAAAAATAGAAAAAACAATATAGTGAACTTCCATTATAATCACTACTATAAAACCAGGTAATATCCATGGACCTATGGCCATAGTTTTATATAAAACCATGGTTATGGGGTATATTTTCAAAGGCTATAGCCATGGTTCAATGAAGCCGTGGCTGAAAAATGTAATTATAGCCAAAATGTCTCTAAAATTGTGGCTATCAAGTGTTTTTTCGATAGCTATAACCACAGTTTGTGTAAAACTGTGTCTATAGAGTCTTTTTTTGAGGGACATAGACATGTTTTGTGTAAAACTATGGCTATATATTATTTTTTAGTTGGATATCACAATGTTTTATGAAAAACCAAGGCTATAGAGTATTTTTTTTATAGTTTATAGCCATAGTTTCTCCAAAACGTGGCTATAGAGTATTTTTTCTGATGCTATAACCACTATTTCTATAAACCATGGCTACTTGTTTCCGACATAAACAATGGAATTTTTTTTCATTTGTGAATATAGTGGAAATAACTATTTCCATGGTTTATTGGCTACATACATGGTTTATAAAGATATATATCGTCAAATATACATATTAATGTCATTAATTCTCAATAGGGTAGTGGTAATGTAGCTAGTCCAATATAGTGGAGGTATGGAGATCAAATCCCATGGGTATCTATTTATTTTAACCTTATATCCCTGGTTTTCAGGGGATTTAGCCATGGTTTTCCACCATGGTAATAGATACTATAGTCATAGTTTAAACCAATGATATAGTCTTATTTCCATGGTATATAACTACGAGGGATATAGCCATAGTTTTCAAAATCATGGCTATAGGGTATGTTGCCATGGTGGAAACCATGGAAATAGCCCAGTAAAACCATGGATATAGATTTTGGCTATATCCACACCAATATGAGACATAACTAGCTAGAACCATGAGTATATCTTATAGCCGTGATTTTGGACCATGGTTATAGCGAAAGTTTCTACTTATGAATTCTCTAGAGGAAAGATTCATTACTCAATGCATTAAAGGGATATAATGGACCCCACATCCTTGTTTTATAATGTAAACACTGATCCTTGGTTTATAATATAACCACCATCCTTGGTTTGTAATGGAAATACATATCCTTGGTTTATCATAGAACCACCCATCATCATAAAAAAGTACCAATAACCATAACCTAATCATAACATATAAAATCTTGTAATTTTAAATATTATAATCCTAAAATATTCTTTTCACCTATAAGAAAACATTTCTAGGTTTTGAAATATCTAGAAAAAAGAGAAAGAGGGTTATTATTTGGAGAAAACATGAAAGATTTCAAAGGAATCAGAAAAAATATAATGGTTATAATGGTATAAAAAAACCTTTGATTATATATATATATTTAAATATAACATTATTTCTATCTTTTGTAAAGAAATTCAAAACGTTCCGTGCAGAATATGTAAAAAGATTATTTTTGAAAAACTTTGAAAGAATGTGAAAAATAGGCTTAAAATGTTATTGATAATTCATTTATGTTTATATAAATAAATCCATAAAATAAATTTAATAATATATACATTGAAGAAAAATATTTAGAAAATAAATCTTTATAACATTTAAAATGAGTTTTTAAGGTAAGGTGCCCCTTACATCAAGCCTAAATCATCAAATACGTTATTTATATTCCTAAATAATAAAATTATGTTAATTATTTACTTTCATAATAACCTTTTTCAATTTTATAATTTCTTTTATTTTATTTTATGCCAATTTATTTTCCATTACTTAATTAATTAATTTCACATCATACAGTTTGATGATATTTGGTTCATATGTCAAAATGACATCGGTAGGATAAATATGGTCAATGAGTTAATTATTAAATCATATATGGAATAATAATAATGAAATAATTATCATTTATATACATAAATTACACCATTAAAACCTACCATATTGTTATGAAAAATGAGTTGCTTTATAATCATGGAGATGATAGGTCGTACGTACGCATGAGTAACGTTTCCATTTTCAACGATCATGATGAAAAAATGTTAAGTGTTATTTTATCTGTAAAAAATAAATATTATTTTATAAATATCATATCATTTATTTAAATACACTTATATATATAATCCATGGGGAGTGGTTAGGAAAAATGAATCACATCATTTTGTGGAGGTTGTAATCCACACGTACTCACTAACGGCGTTATTTTTCAATGGATGAAAGGATAAAAAATTAGATAATATAATATATTTATATAATTACAATTATTTCATTAATAAAATATATATACATTAAATCAATCATTATAAAATTCCATGAGAGGTGGTGACGGAAAATTAATTACATCGGTTCATGAGGCAGTAATTCATCATAAACATGAATGATAATTTCATTTCTTATTTAATGGGAAATGAGATAGATATATGTTATTCCATTGAAATAACAACAGATACATATATTTAAGATAATTTAGTTATTATTTCATCATTTTTTAAGAATAATTTAAGGAGTTACAAGAATAAATAATACTAAAATAGTTGGTAAAAATCTATACCACTTCTTTAGACAACCTCTTATACTTAACACCTAAATCCTTATAAGGTTGGAATTATGTGAAAACTAAAACCTATTGAATGTGGGAAAGGATATTAATAAAGTATTTTGGTAAATTATTTTAGTAGTTATTGGCATAAAAAACAGTTCTTGAAGTGTCTAGAGAAGAGGATATGGGGTCCCCTTTTATAATGAGGGGATGTACATTCTTAAAATTTCTTAAAGTATTAAATTAATATAAATTATTTTTCATGTTAAAATGGATCCAAATTAATATATTTAAAATATTATATAAGTATTATTAAAAATAATCTCATACAATAAAATTTTTACAACTTTAGGTGATGCTTTAAGCCTTATATTTTTGTTTTAACCCTCTATCAACCCTTTTGACGATTACCAGGATAACTACATTTTTTATAGTTTAGGGGTCAAGATAGTTACTATAAAAGAAAAATTGACCTATAAATGGGCCATTTTTGATATTTTAAACCATATAATAATAAATTACCTCAAGATATGTTTTTTTTAATTTTAAATCATTTATTAAAACATTGTTTATTATAGAATATCATTTATTTCATTTCAGGAAATACATGAAATATTATAATATAATATGCGTCTAACTCATGTAAAATGGTTCCAAAATGACATGGGTTAGAATATAAGGAATATATGGTATTAATATAATCATAAAATAAAAATTTTACATGTTTTGATATCATTCTAAACCTTTTCTTTTTTGATTAACCCCTTGGTTAATCAAATTTAATCTTAACCACAATAATGACTTTTTCAATATTAAAGAGTTATAATATTACTTATAAGGAGAAAATTAGCCCATAAATGTACAATTATAGAAATTTTAGACCATTTATAATTCTAATTATCCTTTTTAAATATTATTATGAATTTTAAATAAATTAATAAAATATTATTTAACATAAAATATCATTAATGTTATTTTTGACACTATTCATTTAATTTGACTTTGAAAACAACATGACAGGAAATGAATTTGAATATAATTATTTAAAACACCATTAACATGTTATATTTATCTAAAAAAAATCATATAACACAATAATTCATTCAAATTATATTTCTTTTAATTTTTTTAAATCATTTATTTTATTTTTCTATTAATTGAATAAATATGATGTCGGCATTGTGTAAAAATTTATGAAAATTATTTCTCTTCTAAAAATTAGAAATAAACAACCATGATAAAAAATATTTATATTTCAAACACTCTTTTATAACTGAACATTTCCTCGATTTATCACTATTTAAAAAATTTAGATATAATAAAATAAAGAGAATGACATTTTTGACATTTCATTACATAAAATAATATTAAGTTAAAAATAAAATAAATATGGGACAAAATTACAATAATTTTAAAACATGGATAGAAATGGATGAAATAAACACACCAAATAGGATAAAGAAATGTTATAGGGTAGTTTTTAGTCCTTATCATATTATTTTTTCCTTAATTATCTGATTTACCCTTACAATGCTGACAATTATTTACAGTGGTTACTATTAATACTGAACAAAAATAAAGGGGAACTATTTAAAAAATTTGGACCTCCTGATTCCAAATATGAAATAAATTTTTTATGATTAAATTTCTTGAAGTTTTATAAATTAAGTCAATATTAAAACACAAAACATAGTGAAAACATTTTTTTCAAAAAAATGCCTTTTAAGTACAAAAATGATATTATACAAAATTAATGTATAAATTTATTAAAAATATTATAATTGAATTATGATTAATTAATATAAACTAGTTAAATTTTAAAATTAATTAAAAAAATTATTTTAATTTTTAAATACTTTAAAATATAATTCAATTTTCAATAAAAATTAGTTTTTTTCATTATTCATTGAAAAATAATACTTTTCATAAAAATATAAAAATTTCACCACAAGAAAATTTATATATAATGATTTAAAAAATTATATCAATTTTACTAAATAAATATTTTACATAAAAAAATATTTTCACACAAAAATAAATAAAAACATTTTTGAAGAATAATATTACTTTACTAAAAAAATGAGTGATTATTTACTAAGAAGTTTTCAATAAACACACACACACACATATATATATATTTAGTAGGGCCTTTTTAGATATTTTATAAATAAATAAATCATATTTATACCCACCAATTTAATGTCTAGGTTATAATTATCGTATTTAAATAATAATATTTCATGGTTTGTTTGGGCTTGATGTTGCATGTCGTATACAATATTGAACATAGTTTTATTTTTTAAATCTTGGGTGTTAAATTATCCCCCAATTTAATATATTTTATCCTCACAATTTAAAATTTATCTTAGTAATCAATGTTTTGACATCTAAAAATACCTTTTTTGAAACGCATATAATAAAAAGGGTTAAAACAATTACTCTCGAAAAGAGGGATAAAAAATATGAAGGTCATTTAAAATAACAGATAACTAGTTTTACAAATAAGATAACATCAGTGAGAAGTGAAAATATGGACATGGATGAGAAACATAATGTCTATATGATGATGGATATTGACAGAGATCATTAATTACAAGAAAATTAACGACCAAGAGAAAGTTAATGACTGCAAATAAATGAGGTGTGAAAAAGACCATCAATTCATCAGAAATGAAGGTAATAGGATAATATTTCAATTTCAAGATCATTTTTATAGATATTAAGAATTCATTTACCATCTAGAATAATAACATAAATAAATATACTTACTTTACAAGTAGAATTTCATCATTTTCTCAATTTTCACCATAAACTCATCTTTTTCTTCAAACAATGAGTATTAAAGACAAAATTGTTAGGTCTAAAGCACTAAAATTGACTTCAAATGGCTCACATAATCTCCAAAATGATAAAAATATATTCCTCTTATATTTAGAAATTAACCAAAACCAAAATGGTTAGAATAAGATAAGACAATTCCCTAAAATAATAAACCTTCATACAAATAAATACAACATTAATCTATAAGGATTAAACAATAAAAGCCAAAGTTTAACATAGTTCATTTGATAAATAACTAACCACAAAATAATTCAAAAATATACCTCACTGTGTTTAAAACCCAAAAAATATAATTATTTGATCACGTATTCTTCTAATATTAATTTAACATTTATCACGAATCAATATTATCACTAATAAAGTCATATACACAAAAATTAATATTCCCTAATAATATAATATCCAAAAATATGCTAATAATTCAATAAATAAAAAGTATCACCATAAATACACATTAAAATCAAATATTATTCTAAAATATAATTCAAGCTTTATTTATAAAATAAAATCCCAGAATAAATTGTTTATTTTATTCATATAAGGTTACAAAAATAGTGAAATTCTTCCACAATATCATTAATCACTTAATCACCAAACCAATTTTCAATCCCATGATTATATATATGATAAAACTATTGTTACTAAAATCAAATTAATCATTATTTTTCAAATATTTTAAATAAAAAACAATATCATACTAACCAAATCACCATGTGGTACAATGTTAGGTGTTTCATATTTATCTCCATTCGGTAATGGGTTCAATCCCCACGACCTTAGGAAATGCAACAGGTTATCACCTGACCTTCATGTTTCACTTTTTACTAAAAAAACATTAATATAATTCCTATAAAATTAAAAACAAATGTGATTAAAATTATCAAAAAAAATTTCTAGTTCTTATGAAATAATCCTTCACATTAACCCTAAGGGTTACATATAGCTTAACCTAATAAAATTTCTCCAAAAATATCATGAGTCACCTTAAAATATCATCACTTAAAACCACAAAATGGGTGTCTAATAATTTTAACTTATGATAGATCTTAAACTTATAGACCCATCATTATATCCATAAATATAAATTTAATCTCACATAAAAAAATCCTAATCTCTAAAATTATCTAAAAATTTCTTTTGATTCCAAATATAATGACCTAGCCATAAACATAACATAATATCGAGTTTTAATTCAAGAACTCATTCTATTATATTTGAGGATATATATGGTTTAGAGTTTTATAGGATTAGTAAACCACCCTTACATAAATAAATATTACAACAAAAAGTGGACACTTCTACTTAGTATCCATTTTTCCTACAAAACAAAACTTTTAAAGTATTACACGTTTGCTTTTTATGATACATCTTAAAAATTTTCATCTTGAACTCATACTTATCCATAATCATCCTTAAAACCATATGAAAAACATTTTAAAACATGGGATGAGTAAAAAATATTTGTAAGGTATATATAAAAATAAATAAAGAAACCCGTTAGTCCATGAATGCTTATAAAAATTTTCTCTTTTCAAAATAAAGTTCAGGATAAAAATAAACATATTCTTATTAAATAATTCAACTTCTCTACTCAAAGATTTTCATAAAAAATTTCATTATAAATCTTAAAGGAAAAAATAAAACTCAAAAAGGTTTCTTTAAATCATGAATTTTTTTTCAAAAAGTTATAATTTTCACCCGCAAGAAGTATAAAATACTTTTATTTAAATATAAGCTCATGAACTTACCTTATAAAAAAATGAGGTTTATGTAAAAACCATAGAAAGAATAAATAAATCATTTAGGAAACTTGGAATAATTTTCTAAATCACTATTAAAAATGGAATAAACCATATAGTTAACTTCCATAATAATTCTCCAAAGAACATAATCGTTACCCAATGCATTGAAGGGCTATAACAAAACTACCCGCCCATGGTTTATAACACAACCACTTATCATTGGTTTATAATGGAACCACAATCCATGGTTTATAACAAGAACAACTATACATGATTTACAATGTAACCCAAGATCATAAAAAAGAATGAACAAGAACTATAACATAATCATAACACATAAAATATTTCAATTTTCAACAACACTCTCATAAAAATATTATTTTCACCCATTGGAAAACATTTCAGAATTTTGAAATATCTATTCCATTTAATTGTTTTTAAAATATCAAGAAAAAAGTTAATGAGAGTTATTTTTTGAAGAAAACATGAAATATTTTAAAGTAATTAAAACATAAAATAATGTTTATAGTGGCAGGAAAAACAATTGACACTATATATATTAAAATAAAAAATTCTTTTTTTGTAAAGAAAGTCGAAACATTTTGTATAAAATACATAAAAATAATCCTTTTGAAAAACTTAAATAAAATTAAAATAGACATAAAATATAATTTATAATCCATTTATAATCACTTAAATACATCCATAAAATTATTTCAAGAATATGTACATGGAATGAAAATATTTAGAAAATAAATCTTTAAAACACTTAAAACTATTTTAAGGTAAAGTGTCCCGTATCCCGAGTCTGACTCATCATTTATGTTATTTATATTATTAAATAATAAACTTATGTTAATTGATTTATTTTAATAAGAATCCTTTTCAAGTTTTCTATTTATTTTATTTTATTTAATACCATGTAATATTTAATTACTTATTCAATAAATTTCACATCAGACGTTTTGATGATATTCAACTCATATGTAAAATGGAAACTGGTATGGTGAATATGGTTAATGATGCCATTAATACATAATTTATAGAGTAATAATAATTAAATAATTATCATTTTTATACATAATTTTATTTTTAAAACCAACCATAAACATGTTTATGAAAAATGAACTATGTTACAATCATGGAGGCGGTAGGTTGTACATACGCATGAGTAACGTTTCAATTTTTTCAAATGATCATTATAGAAAGAAGGTAAGTGATATTTTATCATTCCATAATTATGATAAAGTCAAAAATATTATATAATTTCTTAAATTAACTTATATATAGCATCTATTTGACATGGTTTTGAAAAAATAATCACATCGCTTTTTTGAGGTGGTAATCCACACACATGCATGAAGGGTGTTATTTTTCAATGAATAGAAAGGTAAGAAATGAGTTGATATATTATATTTATAGAATTATAATTATGTCATTAATAATATATATATATATATATATTAAATGTATCATTATAACCATTTGTGAGAGGTGGTTATGGAAAATGAATTACATTGGTTTGCAAGTTCGTAGTCCTCCATACACATGAATGATGGTTTCATTTATCATTTTATGGAAGAGGATATGAAGATAGTTTATTAAATTATCATAAAAAATCTTGGTATATGGAATACACTTTTATTATTATTTAATTGTGTTTGAATAATATTTCATATAGGTAGACGAAGAAATAATACTAAAATCAACGTTAAAAAGTTATACCTCTTCTTTAGACAACCTCCTTTGATTGACACCTTAAGTACTCTAATGTTAGAATTATGCCCAAAATAAGAACTATATAGAATGGGAATGGATTTTATGAAGGGAATTTTGTGGTTATTATCCTAACCAAGGTTATTTAATTATGTAGAGAGGAGCGGGGGGGGGGGGGGGGGGGTCATTTTTATAATGAGGGAAGGGTCATTCTTAGAATTTCTTAAAGTATTAGATTAATAGTAATTATTTTAAATTTTAAAATGAATAAAAAAGAATATAATTAAAATTTAATATTAGTATGAGTCTAAATAATCTCATTTAATGAAATCAAAAAAAGGTTAGGTGATGTTTTTACCCTTATATTTTTGTTTTAACCCTCTATTAGCCCTTTTGATGATTACCGCAATAATAGTGTTTTTTACTCTTTAAGGGCCACGATAGTTCCTATAAAATTAAAATCATCCCATAAATAGATCATGGTTACTTTTTTAAATCATATCCTAATCAATTTGATAAATATAAAATTTATAGGAATTTTAAATCATTTAATAAAATACGATTTATTATAAAATACCATTTATGTAATTTTTTGAAATACATGAAATATTATAATATAATATGTGTCTAACTCATGAAAAATAGTTCCAAAATTACATTTATTATATGTTAATGAATATATTGTAATAATATAATCATAAAATAATTTTTTTACATGTTTTTATATCATTTTAAACATTATATTTTGGATTAAACCCTTGGATAACCAATTTTAACCTTAATTCTGTTAATGACTTTTTCAATATTAAAGGGTTATAGTTTTAATTATAAGATAAATAGTTCATCTTCCATACTATTTTCCTAATCTTATTCAGCTCCTATTCCAAAGTGAATTCTAGAATAAATTTTAAAACATCTACAATTCCACTTACAATCCACTTCCTCTTCAATAAAAATAGAATTTACCTTTACAAAAACAATTTCTAGATCATCCCTAGATCTTCTTCTAGAATAATAGAACCTGAAGAACAATATACTTGTTTTTTTGAAAAAAAATCCAACACTAACAATAAACCTATGAGAAAAACAAATGCAACACAAACACCAATATTGAATTTATTTCTAACATGATGTAACTTATTTTAAATTTATTTGATTTAAAAAATACATGGAAAGAATCACTAATGGGTGAAAGATATTTGAGGTTCTACAACTTGGAAATACAATTAAGTTAGTTGGTAAGAGACATGATTATTATGAATAAGGGTATGTTTCCAAGTACAATTGAAATGAATCATAGGGAATATTCCATGTCTATCATAATAATAAGTGGTTTGCAAACAAAAGAAAATGTTAATGAATAACCTAAGGAAGTTAATACAGAAGTATTTAGTGAATTTAAAAATGAAAAATTTGAAAACAATAAACATGGAAATTTGGACAATAAGGGCCAAATTAAACATAAAGATGATTTTAGATAGAAAAATCCTAATAAAAAAGGAATGGAATGAGCATTCATAAATGAAAGAAAAAGAGTTGAGTCTAAGAAAAAATAGAGGAACCAAACTATTTCAAAATACCTTTCACTACCAATTCCATATCCTTAAAGGGTTAAGAAAATATATGATGAACCATACAATATTAAGTTTCTTGAGATGTTAAATAATTTCAACATGATCATTCCATTTTTTGAGGCCATGAATAAAATTATATCATATAGGAAATTTCTTAAAATATTATTGGATAATAAGAGGATCTTGGAGGATTTATCCACCATTAAATTGAATGAGAAATATAGTGATGTTATATAAATTAAGTTGACTAAAAAACCATAAGAACATGATATTTTTATCATATCATGTAATATTAGAGATAGTGAAATGTAAAATTGTTTATGTGAACTAGAAGATAGTGTCAAACTCCTGAATTAATCATTATTTCAGTAGTAGGGTCTTTGGGAATTTAAATCTACTTTAGTTTCACTTCACTTGGATGATAAGTCTATTACTCTATCCATTGGTAGATTGGATGGACTATTTGTTAATGTATGGAAGATCAACTTACCCACTAATTTTATGGTTTTTGAAATGTAGTATAATAATAAGGTACTAATCATCTTGGGTAGATCTTTCCTTGTAATAAGTGGAGTTATGATTGGTGTTGCAAGGTAAAAACTATTTTTTTAGGTTAGTGATAAATATAATGAGTTCAATGTTTTTATGAAATACACACTTGAGGGAAGTTATATGTCGATAGATGTGACTGAATAGGTTTTTAAAACTGTGATTAGGAAGGATTATCATTACCATTATGGGGAAGTAATTAAATATTTGGTTTATAATAATTTTAGAGTCAAATTTGTTGAATATTAATCCACTAAAGAACTTATAATGTTATTAAGGATTGAGGGAAAAATAAGGTGAGTTATTAATAAGAATAATGAATTTATTCAACATGAAAAAAGATACAATTATGGAAGTGTCTATTAGGATATTTTTCAACACAAACAACCTATTATTTGTGATAAATTATTTTCTGTTAAATAAAATTTGGATTTATAGATTCAAATATTCTATCAGTAGTTCTATTAGTAAGATAGGTTTATCACATAAAACTAAGGGTTTCTATGTCTAAAAATATGAGGAAATATCATAGGATAATATTGATCATTTGGGAGTCACAAGAAAGTTTTCTCCACCTTTATGAAATGTCACAAGTTAAAATCCTGATAGAATATATGAAGTGGGAATATGTTTTTTTTTCACTATTAAAAGCTATTTAAAAGTATATTTTTCAATAATTGAGCTTAATGAATTCTTGAGAGAGACCAAATATGTGTCTTCATTTTTTAACAAGGGAGAAAATAATTACAGATACTCTTTTATTATTGATAATTTGAAGTCATTCTCTAGATAATGTGAGTGGTCTACAATAGTTTTTGTACATATTTCTAAGAGTTTGGAAGCCACTAGGCTTTAGTGAAACTGTGATGATGTTTATACACATATAGGTTATTTTTCTGGTATGATTTCACATATTTTTGTGGTTTTTGTTATGTATTGTAAAAAGAAATAATTGGATAATATAATTAATTTTATGGCAATGAATTATTTTTGGAAGTCTTTACAGGATACTGATGTTTTAAAAAACTTTAATTAATTATGATGATGTTTCCTTACAAAATAATAAAATAACACTAAACTATAAATATAAGGACCCTACCTCAAACATTAAATAAACTTGAGTTTTAAGTCAAAAATTCATTATGTTATATTTTAGGATCTTTAAAATGTAGAGTTTTACAGGAGTAATCCATCACCCTTATATAAATAAATCTTACACCATAAAGTGGAAAATTCTACTTAGTATCAATTTTTATCACAAAAAAACTTTTAAGTTAAAACAAGTTTTCTTTTCATGACACATCCTCAAAATTTTCATCTTAACCCCAGACATGTCCCTACACATCCTTAAAACCTTGTGATAAAATTTTAAAACATGGTATGAGCACCCAAATCTCATTAAGGGAAATAAAAAAACATATAAATAAACTTGATAGTCCATGAATACTTATAATTTTTTTTGAAAAATAATGTTTTGGAGAAAAATAAATAATATATTTCCCAATAAAAATCTTCTTTACCCAAATATCTTTATAAAACATTTCATTATAAATATTAAAGAAAAAATAAAACTCATAAATATTTATTTAAAATCATGATAATATCAGGAATTATTTTTCAAAAAGTTATAATTTTCACCCTCAAGAAGTATCAAATAGTTTTCTTTAAACATAATATCATGAACATACTTTGGGAAATCAAGAGGTTTCTATAAAAACCATAGAAATAATAAATAAATAATGTAGCTAACTTAAGAAATAATTTTCCATATCACTCTTAAAAATAGAAAAAACAATATAGCGAACTTCCATTATAATCACTACTATAAAACCAGGTAATAACCATGGACCTATGGCCATAGTTTTATATAAAACCATGGTTATGGGGTATATTTTCAAAGGATACAGCCATGGTTCAATGAAACCATGGCTGAAAAATGTAATTATAGCCACAGTTTCTCAAAAATTGTGGCTATAAAGTGTTTTTTCGATAGCTATAACCACAGTTTGTGTAAAACTGTGTCTATAGAGTCTTTTTTTGAGGGCCATAGACATGGTTTGTGTAAAACTATGGCCATATATTATTTTTTAGGTGGATATCACAACTTTTTATGAAAAACCAAGGCTATAGAGTATTGTTTTATAGTTTATAGCCACAGTTTCTCCAAAACATGGCTATAGAGTATTTTTTGTGATGCTATAACCACTATTTCTATAAACCATGGCTACTTGTTTCCGACATAAACAATGGAATTTTTCTTCATTTGTGAATATAGTGGGAAGAACTATTTCCATGGTTTATTGGCTATATACATGGTTTATAAAGATATATATGGTCAAATATACATATTAACGTCATTAATTCTCAATAGGGTAGTGGTAATGTAGCTAGTCCAATATAGTAGAGGTATGGAGATCAAATCCCATGGGTATCTATTTATTTTAACCTCATATCCATGGTTTTCTGGGGATGTAGCCATGGTTGTCCACCATGGTAATAGAGACTGTAGTCATAGTTTAAACCAAGGCTATAGTCTTATTTCCATGGTATATAACTACGATGGATATAGCCATAGTTTTCAAAATCATGGATATAGGGTATGTTTCCATGGTGGAAACCGTGGAAATAGCCCACTAAAACCATGGATATAGATTTTGGCGATATCCACGCCAATATGAGACATAACTAACTAGAACCATGAGTATAGCTTATAGCCATGATTCTGGACCATGGTTATAGCCAAATTTTCTACTTATGAATTCTCTAGAGGAAAGATTCATTACTCAATGCATTAAAGGGATATAATAGACCCCCCATCCTTATTTTATAATGTAAAAACTCATCCTTAGTTTATAATATAACCACCATCCTTAGTTTGTAATGGAAATACATATCCTTGGTTTATCATATAACCACCCATCATTATAAAAAATTACCAATAACCATAACCTAATCATAACATATAAAATCTCGTAATTTTCAATATTATAATCCTAAAAATATTCTTTTCACCTATAAAAAAAAATTTCTAGGTTTTTAAATATCTAGAAAAAAGAGAAAGAGGGTTATTATTTTGAGAAAACATGAAAGATTTCAAAGGAATCAGACAAAAAAGTAATGGTTATAATGGTATAAAAAACCTTTGATTATATATATATATATTTAAATATAACATTATTTCTATCTTTTGTAAAGAAATTCAAAACATTCCGTGCAGAATATGTAAAAAGATTATTTTTGAAAAACTTTAAAAGAATGTAAAAAAGAGGCTTAAAATGTTTTTGATAATTCATTTATGTTTATATAAATAAATCCATAAAATAAATTTAATAATATATACATTGAAGAAAAATATTTAGAAAATAAATCTTTATAACATTTAAAATGAGTTTTTAAGGTAAGGTGCCCCTTACATCAAGTCTAAATCATCACATATGTTATTTATATTCCTAAATAATAAAATTATGTTAATTATTTACTTTCATAATAACCTTTTTCAATTTTATAATTTATTTTATTTTATTTTATGCCAATTTATATTCAATTACTTAATTAATTAATTTCACATCATACATTTTGATGATATTTGGTTCATATGTCAAAATGACATCGGTAGGCTAAATATGGTCAATGAGTTAATTATTACATCATATATGGAATAATAATCATGAAATAATTATCATTTATATACATAAATTACACCATTAAAACCTACCATATTGTTATGAAAAATGAGTTGCTTTACAATCATGGAGATGATAGGTCGTACGTGCGCATGAGTAACGTTTCCATTTTCAACGATCATGATGAAAAAATGTTAAGTGTTATTTTATCTTTAAAAAATAAATATTATTTTATAAATATCATATCATTTATTTAAATACACTTATATATATAATCCATGGGGCGTGGTTAGGAAAAATGAATCACATCATTTTGTGGAGGTTATAATCCACACGTACGCACTAATGACGTTATTTTTCAATGGATGAAAGGATAAAGAATTAGATAATATATTATATTTATATAATTAAAATTATTTCATTAATAAAATATATATACATTAAATCCATCATTATAAAATTACATGATAGGTGGTGACGGAAAATTAATTACATCGGTTCATGAGGCAGTAATTCATCATAAACATGAATGATAATTTCATTTCTTATTTGATGGTAAATGAGATAGATATATGTTATTCCATTTAAATAACAACACATACATATATTTAAGATAATTTAGTTATTATTTCATCATTTTTTATGAATAATTTAAGGAGTTACAAGAATAAATAATACTAAAATAGTTGGTAAAAATCTATACCACTTCTTTGGACAACCTCTTATACTTAACACCTAAATCCTTATAAGGTTGGAATTATGTGCAAACTAAAACCTATTGAATGTGGGAAAGGATATTAGTAAGGGATTTTAGTAAATTATTTTAGTAGTTATTGGCATAAAAAATAGTTCTTGAAGTGTCTAGATAAGAGGATATGGGGTTCCCTTTTATAATGAGGGGATGTACATTCTTAGAATTTCTTAAAGTATTAAATTAATATAAATTATTTTTCATGTTAAAATGGATCCAAATTAATATATTTAAAAGATAATATAAGTATTATTAAAAATAATCTCATCCAATAAAATTTTTACAACTTTAGGTGATTCTTTTAGCCTTATATGTTTTTTTAACCCTTTGTCAACCCTTTTGACGATTACCAGAATAACTACATTTTTATAATTTAGGGGTCAAGATAGTTACTATAAAAGGAAAATTGACCTATAAATGGGCCATGTTTGATATTTTAAACCATATAATAATAAATTATCTCAAGATATGTTTTTTTAATTTTAAATCATTTATTAAAACATTGTTTATTATAGAATATCATTTATTTCATTTTAGGAAATACATGAAATATGATAATATAATATGCGTCTAACTCATGTAAAATGGTTCCAAAATGACATGGGTTAGAATATAAGGAATATATGGTATTAATATACTCATAAAATAAATTTTTTACATGTTTTGATATCATTCTAAACCTTTTCTTTTTGATTAACCCCTTGGTTAATCAAATTTAATCTTAACCGCAATAATGATTTTTTCAATATTAAAGAGTTATAATATTACTTATAAGGAGAAAATTATCCCATAAATGTACAATTATGGAAATTTTAGACCCTCTATAATTATAATTATCCTTTTTAAATATTATTATGAATTTTAAATAAATTAATAAAATATTATTTAACATAAAATATCATTAATGTTATTTTTGACACTATTCATTTAATTTGACATTGAAAACAACATGACAGGAAATGAATTTGAATATAATTCTTTAAAACACCATTAACATGTTATATTTATCTAAAAAAATCATATAACACAACAATTCATTCAAATTATATTTCTTTTAATTTTTTTTAAATCATTTATTTTATTTTTCTATTAATTGAATAAATATGATGTTGGCATTGTGTAAAAATTTAAGAAAATTATTTATCCACTAAAAATTAGAAATAAACAACCATGATAAAAAATATTTATATTTTAAATACCCTTTTATAACTGAACATTTCCTCGATTTATCACTATTTAAAAAATTTAAATATAATAAAATAAAGAGAATGGCATTTTTGACATTTCTTTACATAAAATAATATTAAGTTCAAAATAAAAGAAATATGGGAAAAAATTACAATAATTTTAAAACATGGATAAAATGGATGAAATAAACACCCCAAATAGGATAAAGGAATGTTATAGGGTAGCTTCTAATAGGGTTGAGTTAACTCCCTGAAATTCAAACTCTTTTTTTTTATTTTAATCACTTAATAATAGAGTGAGATATTTTTCATATTTGAATATGGAAAATCCATAGAATCAGTTGCATGGATTCTTCCTTCACATTATGATTCTCACTCAAAAAAATGATCCATGAAATCCATAAAATATATTATATTTAAATCCCCAAAGATCATGGCATGATCCTTATTTAGTCGTGACATGATCTTCTCCATCACAGTATGAAAGCATCTAAAAATAATTTTTATTATTAATCATATGATATGATATGATGTATATAATAAACCATGACATACCTCATTTTCAATTATATTTTATGATTTATAATGACCCTTCTATATCAAATTTTTCTTCCAATTACTCTTATGTATATGCCATGTGAGAACCTATCCAAATTTATCCTTCAAAACAACCTTTAAATATTGGATCGATTACTTTTATGTATCACAGTGAAGTCTAAAAATTTATCATTTTCCCATTGGGATTTATTTTATGTATCGGTGTGGGTTACCTTTACATATCACTATGAGTGTTAATGAATTTTCTAAATTCTTAAAAATCTACTAAAAATGATCATATATATGGTGGGGGTTACCTTTATGTATCAAATGGAAAGTTCCACACTTTTTTGTTTTTATAGAATACTACAAATGTTACTTTTATATATCACCCCTGATGACCTTTACATATCATCTTGATGACATTTGTGCATTAGTAGTTTTATAAATTATTGACTACACAACCCTTACATATTGTAACTGGAAACCTTTACATATTGGTATTGGTTACCTTTACATATCACTTTGAGGTACTCCAGTACTTTTATGTATTTATTTTAATCTTACAGAATACATTACATATTAACTTGGATTACCCTTATGTATACAGAGAACGTTTTTCATTTACCAATTCTACCTCTTCCCATAAAATACTATGTATTAATGGATATTTTTAATTCTAGAATTCATCTCAAAATTAAAAAATAACTTATGGAATTGTAAATATAGAACATCCACTTCCAAAAAAACATTATTTATAGAAAAACATAATTCTTCTTTTTGAAGATCAATAGTTCATCTTCCATATTATTTTCCTAATCTTATTCAGATCCTATTCCAAAGTCACTTCTAGACTAAATTTTAAAACATCTACAATTCCACCTACATTACACTTCCTCTTCAATAAAAATAGAATTTACCTTTACAAAAAAAATTTCTAGATCATCCCTAGATCCTCTTTTAGAAAAATAGAACCTGAAGAACAATATACTTGTTTTTTTTGAAAAAAAATACAACACTGACAATAAGCCTATGAGAAAAATAAATGCAACACAAACACTAATATTGAATTTTTTTCTAACATGATGTAACTTATTTTAAATTAATTTTATTTAAAAAATACATGGAAAGAATCACTAATGGGTGAAAGATATTTGAGGTTCCACAACTTGGAAATACAATTAAGTTAGTTGGTAAGAGACATGATTATTAGGAATAAGGGTATGTTTCCAAGTACAATTGAAAGAAATCCTAGGGAATATTCCATAGCTATCATAATAATAAGTGGTTTGAAAACAAAAGAAAATGTTAATGAATAACCTAAGTATGTTAATATAGAAGTATTTAGTGAATTTAAAAATGAAAAATTTGAAAACAATAAACATGGAAATTTGGACAATAAGGCCCAAATTAAACATAAAGATGATTTTAGATAGAAAAATACTAATAAAAAAAGGAATGGAATGAGCATTCATAAATGAAAGAAAAAGAGTTGAGTCGAAGAAAAAATAGAGGAACCAAACTATTTTAAAATACCTTTCACTACCAATTCCATATCCTTAAAGGGTTAAGAAAAAAAATGATGAACCATACAATATTAAGTTTATTGAGATGTTAAATAATTTCAACATGATCATTACATTTTTTGAGGCCATGAATAAAATTATATCATATAGGAAATTTCTCAAAATATTATTGGATAATAAGAGGATCTTGGAGGATTTATCCACCATTAAATTGAATGAGAAATATAGTGATGTTATACAAAGTAAGTTGCCTCAAAAACCATAAGAAAACGATATTTTTATCATATCATGTAATATTAGAGAGAGTGAAATGTAAAATTGTTTATGTGAACTAGAAGATAGTGTCAAACACCTGAATTAATCCTTCTTTTAGTAGTAGGGTCTTTGGGAATTTAAATCTACTTTAGTTTCACTTCACTTGGATGATAAGTCTATTACTCTATCCATTGGGAGATTGGATGGCCTATTTGTTAATGCGTGGAAGCTCAATTTACCCACTGATTTTATGGTTTTTGAAATGTAGTATAATAAGAAGGTACTAATCATCTTGGATAGATCTTTCCTTGTAATAAATGGAGTTATGATTGGTGTTGCAAGGTAAAAACTAATTTTTTAGGTTAGTGATAAATATAAGGAGTTCAATGTTTTTATGAAATACACACTTTAGGGAATTTATATGTTGATAGATGTGACTGAATAGTTTTTTAAATCTGTGATTAGGAAGGATTATAAATACCATTATGGGGAAGTAATTAAAGATTTGGTTTATGATAATTCTAGAGTCAAATTTGTTGAATATTAATCCACAAAGAACATATGATGTTATTGAGGATTGAGGGAATCATTTGGTGAGTTATTAATAAAAATCATTAATTTATTCAACATGAACAAAGATACAATTATGGAAGTGTCTATTAGGATATTTTTCAATACAAACAACCTATTATTTGTGATAAATTATTTTCCCTTAAATAAAATTTGATTTATAGATTCAAATATTCCATCAGTAGTTCTATTAGTAAGATAGGTTTATCACATAAAACTAAGGGTTTCGATGTCTAAAAAGATGAGGAAATATCATAGGATAATATTGATCATTTGGGAGTCACAAGAAAGTTTTCTCCACCTTAATAAAATGTGACAAGTTAGAATCTTGATAGAATATATGAAGTGGGAATAAGTTTTTTTTTCACTATGAAAAGCTATTTAAAAGTATATTTTTCAATAATTGAGCTTAGGGAATTTTTGAGAGAGACCAAATATGTGTCTTCATTTTTTAACAAGGGAGATAAAAATTATAGATACTCTTTTATTATTGATAATTTGATGTCATTCTCTAGATAATGTGAGTGGTCTAAAATAGTTTTTGTACATATTTCTAAGAGTTTGGAAGCCACTAGGCTTTAGTGAAACTGTGATGATGTTTATACACATATAGGTTATTTTTCTGGTATGATTTTACATATTTTGGTGGTATTTGTTATGTATTGTAAAAAAGAAATAATTGGATAATATAATTAATTTTATGGAAATGAATTATTTTTGGAAGTCTTTACAGGATACTGATGTTTTAAAAAAATTTAATTAATTTTAATGATGTTTCCTTACAAAATAATAAAATAACACTAAACTATAAATATAAGGACCCTACCTCAAACATTACATAAACTTGAGTTTTAAGTCAAAAATTCATTATCTTATATTTTAGGATCTTTAAAATTTAGAGTTTTATAGGAGTAATCCATCACCCTTATATAAATAAATCTTACACCATAAAGTGGAAACTTCTACTTAGTATCAATTTTTATCACAAAAAAACTTTTAAGTTAAAACAAGTTTTTTTTCATGACACAACCTCAAAATTTTCATCCTGACCCCATACATGTACCTACACATCCTTAAAACCTTGTGATAAAATTTTAAAACATTGGATGAGCACCCAAATCTCATTAAGGGAAATATAAAAACATATAAATAAACTTGATAGTCCATGAATACTTATAATTTTTTTTTGAAAAATAATGTTTTGGAGAAAAATAAATAATATATTTCTTAATAAAAAACTTCTTTACCCAAATATCTTTATAAAACATTTCATTATAAATATTAAAGAAAAAATAAAACTCATAAATTTTTCTTTAAAATCATGATAATATCAGGAATTATTTTTCAAAAAGTTGTAATTTTCACCCTCAAGAAGTATCAAATATTTTTCTTTAAACATAATATCATTAACATAATTTCGAAAATCAAGAGGTTTATATAAAAAACATAGAAATAATAAATAAATAATGTAGCTAACTTGAGAAATCATTTTCCATATCACTCTTAAAAATAGAAAAAACAATATAGTGAACTTCCATTATAATCACTACTATAAAACCAGGTAATATCCATGGACCTATGGCCATAGTTTTATATAAAACCATGGTTATGGGGTATATTTTCAAAGGCTATAGCCATGGTTCAATGAAGCCGTGGCTGAAAAATGTAATTATAGCCAAAATGTCTCTAAAATTGTGGCTATCAAGTGTTTTTTCGATAGCTATAACCACAGTTTGTGTAAAACTGTGTCTATAGAGTCTTTTTTTGAGGGACATAGACATGTTTTGTGTAAAACTATGGCTATATATTATTTTTTAGTTGGATATCACAATGTTTTATGAAAAACCAAGGCTATAGAGTATTTTTTTTATAGTTTATAGCCATAGTTTCTCCAAAACGTGGCTATAGAGTATTTTTTCTGATGCTATAACCACTATTTCTATAAACCATGGCTACTTGTTTCCGACATAAACAATGGAATTTTTTTTCATTTGTGAATATAGTGGAAATAACTATTTCCATGGTTTATTGGCTACATACATGGTTTATAAAGATATATATCGTCAAATATACATATTAATGTCATTAATTCTCAATAGGGTAGTGGTAATGTAGCTAGTCCAATATAGTGGAGGTATGGAGATCAAATCCCATGGGTATCTATTTATTTTAACCTTATATCCCTGGTTTTCAGGGGATTTAGCCATGGTTTTCCACCATGGTAATAGATACTATAGTCATAGTTTAAACCAATGATATAGTCTTATTTCCATGGTATATAACTACGAGGGATATAGCCATAGTTTTCAAAATCATGGCTATAGGGTATGTTGCCATGGTGGAAACCATGGAAATAGCCCAGTAAAACCATGGATATAGATTTTGGCTATATCCACACCAATATGAGACATAACTAGCTAGAACCATGAGTATATCTTATAGCCGTGATTTTGGACCATGGTTATAGCGAAAGTTTCTACTTATGAATTCTCTAGAGGAAAGATTCATTACTCAATGCATTAAAGGGATATAATGGACCCCACATCCTTGTTTTATAATGTAAACACTGATCCTTGGTTTATAATATAACCACCATCCTTGGTTTGTAATGGAAATACATATCCTTGGTTTATCATAGAACCACCCATCATCATAAAAAAGTACCAATAACCATAACCTAATCATAACATATAAAATCTTGTAATTTTAAATATTATAATCCTAAAATATTCTTTTCACCTATAAGAAAACATTTCTAGGTTTTGAAATATCTAGAAAAAAGAGAAAGAGGGTTATTATTTGGAGAAAACATGAAAGATTTCAAAGGAATCAGAAAAAATATAATGGTTATAATGGTATAAAAAAACCTTTGATTATATATATATATTTAAATATAACATTATTTCTATCTTTTGTAAAGAAATTCAAAACGTTCCGTGCAGAATATGTAAAAAGATTATTTTTGAAAAACTTTGAAAGAATGTGAAAAATAGGCTTAAAATGTTATTGATAATTCATTTATGTTTATATAAATAAATCCATAAAATAAATTTAATAATATATACATTGAAGAAAAATATTTAGAAAATAAATCTTTATAACATTTAAAATGAGTTTTTAAGGTAAGGTGCCCCTTACATCAAGCCTAAATCATCAAATACGTTATTTATATTCCTAAATAATAAAATTATGTTAATTATTTACTTTCATAATAACCTTTTTCAATTTTATAATTTCTTTTATTTTATTTTATGCCAATTTATTTTCCATTACTTAATTAATTAATTTCACATCATACAGTTTGATGATATTTGGTTCATATGTCAAAATGACATCGGTAGGATAAATATGGTCAATGAGTTAATTATTAAATCATATATGGAATAATAATAATGAAATAATTATCATTTATATACATAAATTACACCATTAAAACCTACCATATTGTTATGAAAAATGAGTTGCTTTATAATCATGGAGATGATAGGTCGTACGTACGCATGAGTAACGTTTCCATTTTCAACGATCATGATGAAAAAATGTTAAGTGTTATTTTATCTGTAAAAAATAAATATTATTTTATAAATATCATATCATTTATTTAAATACACTTATATATATAATCCATGGGGAGTGGTTAGGAAAAATGAATCACATCATTTTGTGGAGGTTGTAATCCACACGTACTCACTAACGGCGTTATTTTTCAATGGATGAAAGGATAAAAAATTAGATAATATAATATATTTATATAATTACAATTATTTCATTAATAAAATATATATACATTAAATCAATCATTATAAAATTCCATGAGAGGTGGTGACGGAAAATTAATTACATCGGTTCATGAGGCAGTAATTCATCATAAACATGAATGATAATTTCATTTCTTATTTAATGGGAAATGAGATAGATATATGTTATTCCATTGAAATAACAACAGATACATATATTTAAGATAATTTAGTTATTATTTCATCATTTTTTAAGAATAATTTAAGGAGTTACAAGAATAAATAATACTAAAATAGTTGGTAAAAATCTATACCACTTCTTTAGACAACCTCTTATACTTAACACCTAAATCCTTATAAGGTTGGAATTATGTGAAAACTAAAACCTATTGAATGTGGGAAAGGATATTAATAAAGTATTTTGGTAAATTATTTTAGTAGTTATTGGCATAAAAAACAGTTCTTGAAGTGTCTAGAGAAGAGGATATGGGGTCCCCTTTTATAATGAGGGGATGTACATTCTTAAAATTTCTTAAAGTATTAAATTAATATAAATTATTTTTCATGTTAAAATGGATCCAAATTAATATATTTAAAATATTATATAAGTATTATTAAAAATAATCTCATACAATAAAATTTTTACAACTTTAGGTGATGCTTTAAGCCTTATATTTTTGTTTTAACCCTCTATCAACCCTTTTGACGATTACCAGGATAACTACATTTTTTATAGTTTAGGGGTCAAGATAGTTACTATAAAAGAAAAATTGACCTATAAATGGGCCATTTTTGATATTTTAAACCATATAATAATAAATTACCTCAAGATATGTTTTTTTTAATTTTAAATCATTTATTAAAACATTGTTTATTATAGAATATCATTTATTTCATTTCAGGAAATACATGAAATATTATAATATAATATGCGTCTAACTCATGTAAAATGGTTCCAAAATGACATGGGTTAGAATATAAGGAATATATGGTATTAATATAATCATAAAATAAAAATTTTACATGTTTTGATATCATTCTAAACCTTTTCTTTTTTGATTAACCCCTTGGTTAATCAAATTTAATCTTAACCACAATAATGACTTTTTCAATATTAAAGAGTTATAATATTACTTATAAGGAGAAAATTAGTCCATAAATGTACAATTATAGAAATTTTAGACCATTTATAATTCTAATTATCTTTTTTAAATATTATTATGAATTTTAAATAAATTAATAAAATATTATTTAACATAAAATATCATTAATGTTATTTTTGACACTATTCATTTAATTTGACTTTGAAAACAACATGACAGGAAATGAATTTGAATATAATTATTTAAAACACCATTAACATGTTATATTTATCTAAAAAAAATCATATAACACAATAATTCATTCAAATTATATTTCTTTTAATTTTTTTAAATCATTTATTTTATTTTTCTATTAATTGAATAAATATGATGTCGGCATTGTGTAAAAATTTATGAAAATTATTTCTCTTCTAAAAATTAGAAATAAACAACCATGATAAAAAATATTTATATTTCAAACACTCTTTTATAACTGAACATTTCCTCGATTTATCACTATTTAAAAAATTTAGATATAATAAAATAAAGAGAATGACATTTTTGACATTTCATTACATAAAATAATATTAAGTTAAAAATAAAATAAATATGGGACAAAATTACAATAATTTTAAAACATGGATAGAAATGGATGAAATAAACACACCAAATAGGATAAAGAAATGTTATAGGGTAGTTTTTAGTCCTTATCATATTATTTTTTCCTTAATTATCTGATTTACCCTTACAATGCTGACAATTATTTACAGTGGTTACTATTAATACTGAACAAAAATAAAGGGGAACTATTTAAAAAATTTGGACCTCCTGATTCCAAATATGAAATAAATTTTTTATGATTAAATTTCTTGAAGTTTTATAAATTAAGTCAATATTAAAACACAAAACATAGTGAAAACATTTTTTTCAAAAAAATGCCTTTTAAGTACAAAAATGATATTATACAAAATTAATGTATAAATTTATTAAAAATATTATAATTGAATTATGATTAATTAATATAAACTAGTTAAATTTTAAAATTAATTAAAAAAATTATTTTAATTTTTAAATACTTTAAAATATAATTCAATTTTCAATAAAAATTAGTTTTTTTCATTATTCATTGAAAAATAATACTTTTCATAAAAATATAAAAATTTCACCACAAGAAAATTTATATATAATGATTTAAAAAATTATATCAATTTTACTAAATAAATATTTTACATAAAAAAATATTTTCACACAAAAATAAATAAAAACATTTTTGAAGAATAAAATTACTTTACTAAAAAAATGAGTGATTATTTACTAAGAAGTTTTCAATAAACACACACACACACATATATATATATTTAGTAGGGCCTTTTTAGATATTTTATAAATAAATAAATCATATTTATACCCACCAATTTAATGTCTAGGTTATAATTATCGTATTTAAATAATAATATTTCATGGTTTGTTTGGGCTTGATGTTGCATGTCGTATACAATATTGAACATAGTTTTATTTTTTAAATCTTGGGTGTTAAATTATCCCCCAATTTAATATATTTTATCCTCACAATTTAAAATTTATCTTAGTAATCAATGTTTTGACATCTAAAAATACCTTTTTTGAAACGCATATAATAAAAAGGGTTAAAACAATTACTCTCGAAAAGAGGGATAAAAAATATGAAGGTCATTTAAAATAACAGATAACTAGTTTTACAAATAAGATAACATCAGTGAGAAGTGAAAATATGGACATGGATGAGAAACATAATGTCTATATGATGATGGATATTGACAGAGATCATTAATTACAAGAAAATTAACGACCAAGAGAAAGTTAATGACTGCAAATAAATGAGGTGTGAAAAAGACCATCAATTCATCAGAAATGAAGGTAATAGGATAATATTTCAATTTCAAGATCATTTTTATAGATATTAAGAATTCATTTACCATCTAGAATAATAACATAAATAAATATACTTACTTTACAAGTAGAATTTCATCATTTTCTCAATTTTCACCATAAACTCATCTTTTTCTTCAAACAATGAGTATTAAAGACAAAATTGTTAGGTCTAAAGCACTAAAATTGACTTCAAATGGCTCACATAATCTCCAAAATGATAAAAATATATTCCTCTTATATTTAGAAATTAACCAAAACCAAAATGGTTAGAATAAGATAAGACAATTCCCTAAAATAATAAACCTTCATACAAATAAATACAACATTAATCTATAAGGATTAAACAATAAAAGCCAAAGTTTAACATAGTTCATTTGATAAATAACTAACCACAAAATAATTCAAAAATATACCTCACTGTGTTTAAAACCCAAAAAATATAATTATTTGATCACGTATTCTTCTAATATTAATTTAACATTTATCACGAATCAATATTATCACTAATAAAGTCATATACACAAAAATGAATATTCCCTAATAATATAATATCCAAAAATATGCTAATAATTCAATAAATAAAAAGTATCACCATAAATACACATTAAAATCAAATATTATTCTAAAATATAATTCAAGCTTTATTTATAAAATAAAATCCCAGAATAAATTGTTTATTTTATTCATATAAGGTTACAAAAATAGTGAAATTCTTCCACAATATCATTAATCACTTAATCACCAAACCAATTTTCAATCCCATGATTATATATATGATAAAACTATTGTTACTAAAATCAAATTAATCATTATTTTTCAAATATTTTAAATAAAAAACAATATCATACTAACCAAATCACCATGTGGTACAATGTTAGGTGTTTCATATTTATCTCCATTCGGTAATGGGTTCAATCCCCACGACCTTAGGAAATGCAACAGGTTATCACCTGACCTTCATGTTTCACTTTTTACTAAAAAAACATTAATATAATTCCTATAAAATTAAAAACAAATGTGATTAAAATTATCAAAAAAAATTTCTAGTTCTTATGAAATAATCCTTCACATTAACCCTAAGGGTTACATATAGCTTAACCTAATAAAATTTCTCCAAAAATATCATGAGTCACCTTAAAATATCATCACTTAAAACCACAAAATGGGTGTCTAATAATTTTAACTTATGATAGATCTTAAACTTATAGACCCATCATTATATCCATAAATATAAATTTAATCTCACATAAAAAAATCCTAATCTCTAAAATTATCTAAAAATTTCTTTTGATTCCAAATATAATGACCTAGCCATAAACATAACATAATATCGAGTTTTAATTCAAGAACTCATTCTATTATATTTGAGGATATATATGGTTTAGAGTTTTATAGGATTAGTAAACCACCCTTACATAAATAAATATTACAACAAAAAGTGGACACTTCTACTTAGTATCCATTTTTCCTACAAAACAAAACTTTTAAAGTATTACACGTTTTCTTTTTATGATACATCTTAAAAATTTTCATCTTGAACTCATACTTATCCATAATCATCCTTAAAACCATATGAAAAACATTTTAAAACATGGGATGAGTAAAAAATATTTGTAAGGTATATATAAAAATAAATAAAGAAACCCGTTAGTCCATGAATGCTTATAAAAATTTTCTCTTTTCAAAATAAAGTTCAGGATAAAAATAAACATATTCTTATTAAATAATTCAACTTCTCTACTCAAAGATTTTCATAAAAAATTTCATTATAAATCTTAAAGGAAAAAATAAAACTCAAAAAGGTTTCTTTAAATCATGAATTTTTTTTCAAAAAGTTATAATTTTCACCCGCAAGAAGTATAAAATACTTTTATTTAAATATAAGCTCATGAACTTACCTTATAAAAAAATGAGGTTTATGTAAAAACCATAGAAAGAATAAATAAATCATTTAGGAAACTTGGAATAATTTTCTAAATCACTATTAAAAATGGAATAAACCATATAGTTAACTTCCATAATAATTCTCCAAAGAACATAATCGTTACCCAATGCATTGAAGGGCTATAACAAAACTACCCGCCCATGGTTTATAACACAACCACTTATCATTGGTTTATAATGGAACCACAATCCATGGTTTATAACAAGAACAACTATACATGATTTACAATGTAACCCAAGATCATAAAAAAGAATGAACAAGAACTATAACATAATCATAACACATAAAATATTTCAATTTTCAACAACACTCTCATAAAAATATTATTTTCACCCATTGGAAAACATTTCAGAATTTTGAAATATCTATTCCATTTAATTGTTTTTAAAATATCAAGAAAAAAGTTAATGAGAGTTATTTTTTGAAGAAAACATGAAATATTTTAAAGTAATTAAAACATAAAATAATGTTTATAGTGGCAGGAAAAACAATTGACACTATATATATTAAAATAAAAAATTCTTTTTTTGTAAAGAAAGTCGAAACATTTTGTATAAAATACATAAAAATAATCCTTTTGAAAAACTTAAATAAAATTAAAATAGACATAAAATATAATTTATAATCCATTTATAATCACTTAAATACATCCATAAAATTATTTCAAGAATATGTACATGGAATGAAAATATTTAGAAAATAAATCTTTAAAACACTTAAAACTATTTTAAGGTAAAGTGTCCCGTATCCCGAGTCTGACTCATCATTTATGTTATTTATATTATTAAATAATAAACTTATGTTAATTGATTTATTTTAATAAGAATCCTTTTCAAGTTTTCTATTTATTTTATTTTATTTAATACCATGTAATATTTAATTACTTATTCAATAAATTTCACATCAGACGTTTTGATGATATTCAACTCATATGTAAAATGGAAACTGGTATGGTGAATATGGTTAATGATGCCATTAATACATAATTTATAGAGTAATAATAATTAAATAATTATCATTTTTATACATAATTTTATTTTTAAAACCAACCATAAACGTGTTTATGAAAAATGAACTATGTTACAATCATGGAGGCGGTAGGTTGTACATACGCATGAGTAACGTTTCAATTTTTTCAAATGATCATTATAGAAAGAAGGTAAGTGATATTTTATCATTCCATAATTATGATAAAGTCAAAAATATTATATAATTTCTTAAATTAACTTATATATAGCATCTATTTGACATGGTTTTGAAAAAATAATCACATCGCTTTTTTGAGGTGGTAATCCACACACATGCATGAAGGGTGTTATTTTTCAATGAATAGAAAGGTAAGAAATGAGTTGATATATTATATTTATAGAATTATAATTATGTCATTAATAATATATATATATATATATATTAAATGTATCATTATAACCATTTGTGAGAGGTGGTTATGGAAAATGAATTACATTGGTTTGCAAGTTCGTAGTCCTCCATACACATGAATGATGGTTTCATTTATCATTTTATGGAAGAGGATATGAAGATAGTTTATTAAATTATCATAAAAAATCTTGGTATATGGAATACACTTTTATTATTATTTAATTGTGTTTGAATAATATTTCATATAGGTAGACGAAGAAATAATACTAAAATCAACGTTAAAAAGTTATACCTCTTCTTTAGACAACCTCCTTTGATTGACACCTTAAGTACTCTAATGTTAGAATTATGCCCAAAATAAGAACTATATAGAATGGGAATGGATTTTATGAAGGGAATTTTGTGGTTATTATCCTAACCAAGGTTATTTAATTATGTAGAGAGGAGCGGGGGGGGGGGGGGGGGGGGTCATTTTTATAATGAGGGAAGGGTCATTCTTAGAATTTCTTAAAGTATTAGATTAATAGTAATTATTTTAAATTTTAAAATGAATAAAAAAGAATATAATTAAAATTTAATATTAGTATGAGTCTAAATAATCTCATTTAATGAAATCAAAAAAAGGTTAGGTGATGTTTTTACCCTTATATTTTTGTTTTAACCCTCTATTAGCCCTTTTGATGATTACCGCAATAATAGTGTTTTTTACTCTTTAAGGGCCACGATAGTTCCTATAAAATTAAAATCATCCCATAAATAGATCATGGTTACTTTTTTAAATCATATCCTAATCAATTTGATAAATATAAAATTTATAGGAATTTTAAATCATTTAATAAAATACGATTTATTATAAAATACCATTTATGTAATTTTTTGAAATACATGAAATATTATAATATAATATGTGTCTAACTCATGAAAAATAGTTCCAAAATTACATTTATTATATGTTAATGAATATATTGTAATAATATAATCATAAAATAATTTTTTTACATGTTTTTATATCATTTTAAACATTATATTTTGGATTAAACCCTTGGATAACCAATTTTAACCTTAATTCTGTTAATGACTTTTTCAATATTAAAGGGTTATAGTTTTAATTATAAGGTAATAATTGGATAATAAATGGATAAATGATGAAATTTTAAAAAATTTATAATCATAACTATACATTTTCAATATTTTTACAACTTTTAAATAATTTAATAAAATATTATTTAACATAAAATATCATTAATGTCATTTTTGACACTATTCATTTAATTTGAATTTGAAAACAACATGACAGTAAATGAGTTTTAATATAATACTTTCATAAATCAATAAAATTTTATATTTATCTAAAAATTTCATATAACATAATAATTTATTCAAATTATATTACTTTATTTTTTTAAAAATCATTTATTTTATTTTTCTATCAATTGAATAAGTATGATGTAAATGTTGTGTAATACTTTCAGGTAACAATTTATTTAATAAAAATTAGAAATAAATTACCATTAATAAATAATTTATCATTAAAATAAAACTTTTTTAAATGAAAATTGTCTATATTTGTCCCTCTATCAAAAATTTATAGATAATAAAATAAAGAGAATGAAATGTTTTTTTACTTTTCTTTACATAAAATAATATAAAAGTAAAAATCATAGAAATATGGCACCAACCTACCATATTTTTGAAACACGGATGTAAATGGATAAACTAAACTCATAAAAAAAGATAAAGGTAAGTGTTATGGTTATTTTTTAGTTCTTATCATTTTATTTTTCACCCAAACTACCCGATTTGCCCTTACCATGTTGACAATTATTTACAATGATTACTATTCATAATGATAAAAAATAAAAGGGAAATATTTAGTAAAATTTTGTATTATAATTATAAATATGGAATCTATTTTTAAAAATTAAATTTATAAAACCAGCATAAATACATATAATATTAAAACATAAGCAGTAATGAAAAATAGTTTCTCAGATAAATGCCTTTTTAATTATAAAAATGTTTTTTCACAAATTATAGTATAATATTCATTCCAAATCATATAATTGGATTATGTTTAATTAAAAAGAAATAATTAAATTTTAAATATAATCTAAAATAGAAATTAGCTTTGTAAATACTTTGGGAGAAAATACAGTTTTAAATAAAAGTAAGTATTTTTCATTATTCATTGAAAAATCAAATTTTTTAGAAAAATATCAAAATTTCAACATAAGATAATTTTTATATGATGATTCCAAAAATGATATATTTTTTATCAAATAAAAATTTTATGAAATTAATTATAATACTTTTTTCGTAAAAAATAATAAAAACTATTTTTAAAGAATAAAATGACTCTACATAAAAAATTGAGTAATTATTTACTAAGCAGTCATCAATAAATTTATATTTGTTATTAAATTTATATATATTTCATAAATTTGTTAATACTATTCATACCTTCTAATTTAATGGCTATGTTATAATAGTCATATTTAAATAATAATCTTTCATGGTTTATTTAGGTTTGGTGTTCTGTATCATATACAATATCAAACATAGTTTTCTTTTTAAAATATCAAGATGTTAAAATAAAAAATACTTTAAAGTGATCATGTATAGAATTATAGGTAGCCGAGATAGGGGAATTTGATTCGGGAATAATATGATGGGAACCCATTTTTTAATTAATCAATTCTTGTTTTCTTTTCTTTTCAATAAAAATCCCTAACCCTTTTGACTTATGAAACCTCATATACTGGATGAAGAAGTATTACCTCTAACTTAAATATTATCTAATTCAAATTGGAAAATAGTTGGCCCACTAGATCACTTTTACACCTATGTCATCAATGGTTTAGAGCTTCAATCCCATATCCTCTCACTTTTAACATTGTTTCATTTTATTGATTATGAATGTTTGGATTTGATAATTATTTTATTATTATATATTATTTAATGAGAGAAAATACCTAGTTCTTAAAGTTTTATAAAGGAGATTTGTTAATTATATTTTCACCAATGGAACATCAATTATTAGGGGAGTTATCTTTTTCATTATATTTTGAAATTAAATTACTGAATTTTTTGCATGCTTACCCTAAAATTTTGTTGGTTTTCAGTTGAAAAGTTAGTTTAAGAATGGTTTAAATCTATTTAATGTTGAAATAAGTGTCTTACATGCCTATTTTGGTCTTATAATAAATATTGACATGAACTTCCACTATGGATATTCATGCAATCTCTAAAAAAAAATTTGATTTAATGATGGAGTTATGAAAATCACGTCTCTAAAATTTTATGGTAACCCTTTTTACATTTCATGGATTCGAAATTACAAATCCTCTCTAACTTAAAATTTTAATTAATTTTTCCAACTTATAGTTAAAAATCAAGGACAATGTTAGATTTTAATTGTGTGAGAAGAGTTTTCCTATATTCTAAACTATGTTTAATGGAGTCTATATCAAAATTCATTGATTTTTCTTTTCAAAATTGACTATTTTGAGCATAAATTTTCTTATATAGAGAGTGTAAGTTTGTCTAAATTTTTAAGATTATTTTGAAACCTTTAGTGGTTAATCATTTTTATTTCTCCATAGATTTAATTCGGAAAAATTTACACTATTAGTCTCTTGAAAATAGTTTCTTAGTGAAATTATTTGATGATGTTTTAAAATTTTGATGGAATTTGAATTTATTTATTAGATTTAAATTGATAAACTATGTATTAGAATGGGATGAGATGAGCTCATAATCTAGGTTGAGTTGTATGGGTTGAAACTAATGGTTTATTTTGATTATATTGAGTATTTATTTATTATTTATACTCACTCATCCATCAAATTATGTGTTTAATTATACAGATTTTCTAAGTTATGTGTTAAATTTTGTATTTCTTATGTGTGTTCACCATGGAGGAAAAGATAAGTTTAGAATATAATTTTAATGAAAAATGTGGTTATTTTTTTTTTAAATTTTACTCAAATTTGATGATCATTTTAAAAACTAGAAACCCTAATTTTAAAAATATTTTCATTTTTAGAGGACAATAATCCATTTTTCTCTAGAAATATTCCATGGGGGAAAATTCATTTTTAAAATCACTTCATTATTGTAATTTTAATCTTTTTTTGGATGAATTGCCACTTTTCTAGAAATGATGAATTGATTGATTAAGGATAATCAATGTCTTTAGTATAGAAGAATCTTATATGGATATATTTCATATATATTTTACATAACATTGTTATGAATAATATGGGCGTATTTTTGCTTAATATGTGATTTTATTATCAATTTAGTTACTCTTGAACATTCTTGGATAAAAATAAAATTTGATAAATATTGATGTGAAAATGTGAATTTTTGGGCTAAATTGATGAATGTTCCATTCTTAAATTTCAATATATATTTTGAAAAAGTATTATGGTTGTTTCTAGTGAAAATTTAGTTCAAATATTATTTTGGAAGTGGTCTTGATTTCTATGGTTTTGGAATTAATATTTTCAATGTGCTATGTTTTTCGCTCAATTATATTTTATTAGAACAATTTCTATTTTTATTTATTAAAGTATGCAATTTCATGGTTGAATATGGTTGGAAGTTTTATTATATATTAAATTTATTTTATTATGTACTAATAAATTATTACATGTATTGAATTTTTTTTGTCGATGTTGATATGTAAGGTTTTTTGAGTTACCAAGAGGACACATAATATTCTATAATTTGGTAAATTAGAGAATTAAAAAATGGAGCTGCATAAATAAGGAATATTTAGAAAAAGATAATCATACGTAGCATTTTTTCCTTTGTGAAATTATAAGAAGCTAATTATAGAAGATACTTGAGGTTTTTTGAAAAGTTAAGGATTTGAGTGACTCTTAAAAACCTGGATGAGGGATACGTAATATGCTCTCACCTAGATTTCTTGATTTATAATGTTTTAGAATTTTACAAATTCAAAGAAATTTATAAATCTAACAATATGTTATTTTTTACTGTTGATATATAATAAATATTAGTTTTATGAATTTATATAAGTTGATATTGATTTTAAAAGAAGGATTAATCACTCAAGGAACCCTATTTCTTAAAACTTGGAATAAAATAAAATAAGATCCCATTTCAATGATGTTGAGTACTTGTGAATATCTTAAATATTTTTATAGAATATTGGAATATTTAATCAAGATAGGGTCACAACTAGGTGATTCTGACTTGTATCTGATGTATAATAAAATGGGGACCATTTTCTGTTTAGAGAGTTAAGTTAATTCACTTTGAAGAAGATGGTGAATAGTGATGGCCTCCATATGGAGCTTTGGTGTGTGAAATGATGATTCGATGGATGTGAGGATAGTGTTTGGGAACCCTCTAATTTTATTTTGACTTCATTTAAAGAGGAATCAAATAGACTAGAGGGAAAATAGTTTAGAGCATGATTTGAGAGGGAGATGCAGAAATGGGGGGAGGAGATATCTTTCAAAAGAGATAATTTATTTTTTCTTTTATTATTATTTCTTCTTTGTTCCCATTATGGTTTCATTGTTTGATTGTGATGTAATTATTATCATGATTTCCAAACTTCTATAGGAAAATCAGATTGAAATTAATAGATAATATTTATTACTCTTTCTCATAATTCTTTTGATTGTATATCGCTCTTCTTAGATTTTCTCTAACTATTCATATTTATTTATTTTCTTATGGTAAAACAACAAGTAAAATTATAGAATAAATATTTCTTTCAGTGATATACTAACTCATTTAACATCAATATATCAAAATATTTTGGTGGTAAATAACTAGAATAATGATAGTTTGAAATATTTTTATTCTATAATTAATTTTTAATCCAACGAGTATGTACCTGAATGGTAGAGGCTCAAACTTGGTATCCAATGGAACCAGGATAAAATCTAAGTGGGGTTTAATTTTTAGGTTACTATAGTAGTTATTATAGAAGGTACTATTTGGTACTATAGAATCAAGAACTATGCATACAATTTGGGCTTTCAGGCCACCATTTTGGGCCTACGGGTCTTAGGTCCTTTGTGCCACTAAAGGCCTTTGGGCCATAGGACCTTCGATATGTAAGGGCCTTCTGCCCACAGTGTTTTTAGGACATAGAAAAAAGACTAAGAAGACACTCAGGTAGACCACATAGGAGCATGCCCAGACGAGGATTTAGAGAAAAAAATAACAACCACCAGAGCAGAGATAATCATATTGGAAGAATGAGAGGGTATGGCAATTTCAATCTGAACTAGGCACAATGAATCTCTACACAGGGAAATTCTAGCCAATCAGCCATGCAAGGTGGGGAGCTAGGTGCCTTCAAGATGAATATGTTGGGGATGGGATGTTTCAAGTGTCACAGGTCTTGGACCTTTAAGGTCATGTATCAAGTCATGTATGGGCCTTGTACCCAGGGCCCACGGGTCATGTAAGGGTTCCACTCTAACTCTTAAAAGGAGTATTATCCAAAAATAAATAAAAAAGGCCTTAAGTCCTTTTAGGGTAATTTTTAATTCTTCGTGAGTATCTATTTTCTCTGCCCTAAGTATCTATGAGTTATAGGAAATGGATCCTTTATATTTGAAGAGTTAGTTATAATAATTAAATTGAAAAATGATGATGCTTTATCTTCTCCACAAATTAATAATCTTTTCACACAAAGTTGATAGTTGAAAAATAGTGAGGTGAATCAACTTATTATCTTCATTTATTTTTTAAATGTTATGATTTACATTGATGGAAGAACATAAATATTTTTCATCAAATCAGATAACTTTGATCTTCCCTAGTTCATCAATTTTTCATTTATTACCTTATCATGTTCTTTTCTCATGCACTTCCCTATATTTTTCATCCATTTCATCACCATTTTTCTTTATTTAACTTTCACATCACCATTTCAAAATTTCTTATTGTGTGTTTTTTTCTTGTTTAAATTTTATATTTTTTAGAATCATACTGTATTTATTTTACTTTGGATGTGGAACTTCACAACTATAAGAGGTAGGTGGAGTGTAGTTTAGAAATTTTATTTTTATTAGCCTTTGATGATGGAGTCTAGTTCAAGTAAAAAAAACATAAGAATTATTCTTATATAGAAATGAAAATTATATGTGTTAAATAAACCCCTTCTTGAGTAACCAAATCTTAAATTTGTTCATAAAAAAGATCTATATATTTATATGAATCATAGATAAAACCACATTAGGTTTCAAAGGTTTTGATTAAATGCATTATAACTTAAGAAACTTTTATCTTCACTTATGTAATCAATATGATTAGGTATTTTAATTACCTTAAGGGATTGAAGGATTACTTTAAGGATTGATATGGTTATGGAATTATTACATTTTTATTTCTATAAAGGTTATGATAATATGAATTAATTCAACATAAAGTTTACCTAACTTCCTTAAAGTTTTGAGGATAGCCAAACTAGGAATGAGATGTCTAGGTTCTTATACTGTATTGGTAGTACAAATGGATAAAAGTTAAAAATTGGAGAAGAAAAGTATATTTGAAAGTACCAAAAATGTTTCTTTGAGTTTGTAATAAAATTTATTGTAATATATATTAGGTTTTAGGAAGGAGGATAATTTTTTCCATATGATGTAATATTCTATGATACCTGAAGGGGTTTGAGAAACTCCATGGAGAGTTCATGTCACATATCAATGTTATTGAATAAATTCTTCAATTTTAAAGTGTATATGATACCAAATATATATTTTATGAATTTTATAAATATAATTGGGTTCAAAAACATGGTAATAATTGATGGAGCTTGTAGTTTTCGTTAAGATATAGTTGAAAATGTGTCTATTATAAATATTTGGAGTGCAATGGAATATTTAAATCATATATGGATCAAAATAAATGATGTTTATAGTTTTCCCATTTTTTATATGAGATAAGAGAAGTTATTTATTAATAAATATTTTTTATGGATAAAATAAGATGTTACACATGGTTTATTAAACTATTTAACTTATTTGAAAATGATATGAGGATACTTCTTTTTATCCAAAATATTTTTTAAAATACGAGGGAATGAGTTCCACAACCCATTATTTACATATTTCTAATAACAAAGCATTATTTTTATAAATTTATTCCAAACACATAGAATAGAATATAAGATATATTATTTCTTAAATATTTCCATTAATAGAAATAAGTGTAGTTTCTTGAACACAAATGTGTTTTTGTATCTTAACATGATATTTTGGAGAGAATATAGTTTCTAAGAAGCTAGTAGAATTGTGTTTGGACTTTGGTAAGTTCAAAAGTTAAAAAATAAAGTATTATAACAGTCAAGATTCAAAGTGAATGGCACTTTATATCTTAAAAAAATTAGGTATTGTGGTAAATAAATAATGTAAATAATTTCATTTAGTTTTCAAAACCTATATTAAAGGAAACTTTTGAATGGAAATACTCTAAAATATGATTATTATGAACTTATAAAGAGTTCTAATTTGTTATCATACGTTATTAACATCATAACATTTGATGTTGTGAAGTAAAGGATCTTGAATACTATGTTCATTGAGTTAAAAACTAAGAATATGATTCTTAACCTCGTAATTATTAAACATGACTTTCTTCATAGATTTTTTCTTTAATGGGAGAGGTTTATTATATGATCACATAGATATGTGGAAAGAATTAGATCAATAAGTAATGAGTTTAATAAAACCCTAAAAGAATAGTAAACATAAGTCCTCTCCAGTGGTCTATTATATGGAATATGATTAGAAAGATTCTTATGTATGGTTGTTTAGTATTCTTAAAGAAGTTTAAGAATATAAAATGTATCATTCTACACAATAGGTAGTCTCGACATTATAATTCTTCTAGATTGGATTCATATGTTTCATAGATTGAAATTATAATTAATGTATCAAAGTATGACTTTGAGTTATCCTTAACTGATATTCATTATAGAGTATTATATGTTGTGAGGAAATGTTAAGGATGGTGTGAGTAAGATTTTGTATCAATATAGAAAATATAATAATGTGATACAAAATGAATAATATTATATATTGTGGTTAAATATACTCATTAATTTATTACTATTTTGCTTACTTTTATTTATGAATTGAAATTATGACTTCTTAATAAGTGATGATTTTTACTTGATGTTATTAATTATGTGATGAAACTTATTTTCATTAAAATGATTTGGAAAAGTGTTTTTAAAAAGATGTTTCAAGTAAATAATTAGTTTTAAATGATTATGTGAGATTTCAAAGAAATGTTTCAAAGTTATTTTTTAAATTATTATTTGAAATAAATTTTATTTAAAAGTTAAGATAAGATTTACAAAAGAGGAAAATGTAATTTTATTTTTTGATGATGATTATCCATAAAATTTACTTTCTATATGTAATTAAAACTAACATAAATGAAATTTCGTTTGTGAGTAATTGAAAGAACTCCTTGTTGAGATCCCACTAGATTCATTTTCTTACATCCTGAAAAATCCAATGGGTATATACAACTCTTATTTTTTCATTCATGTGACTGATCATGGTCTTTATTGGCTGATTCTCAAGTTGTTCTAGCACCGACCAATATGGTATTTATAAAATGATTTAGGTGTCATGCAGAGATGGTTTATAGTGTCTTGGTTTATTTATGGTATCTTTTAAGAATATTTATATATATTCTTCATCAACATGGTTTCCCCTTGGGTAGTTTTACTTATTCATGTAGTGCTATTTATTATTTTATTATTTATATTAGTTTTGTTTTTCTATTTAGTTGTTTTCTTATTTTTGATGCATTATACTCTAATCATATATTCCTTATTGTTTGACCTATTGATTTGTTGCATAGATGTCCGACATGGGGATAGGTCCTACTGAATTTATGGGTGGAAGACTCTAGATCCTCTATTGATTCTTTGGAAAATCCATTCCAAAGTGTTTTCTCTTGATTCCCAAGAATATTTTCTGGCCTATGGGGATCGAGAACACCCTTCAGGACTTTTTGTGAGCAGGTCATGTGATGAATCATTTAAACCTGGAAAATTCAGGAAAACATGGTATCGAATCCTATGTTCTTATAAAGGTATAGGTTGTTGAATAACCACATTTTTATTTGGAGTGTTTCTTAGTAGGAATAAGATTACTACTATCTATGGGACTCAAGAGGTGGGTCAAGAATGAGATCTTGATTATCACTCTTCATGGTGAAACTTGATTCGCCATGAGAAGTTAGGGCTTGAAACATAAATTTTATTTTTTATGGATTGTGATGTGATATGGTGATATCTTGATCCCCATTGAATATTTAGATGATTTTTTGGGTCTTCTTTAGTTTATATGGGGTAAATAGATAGAAAAACTTAATATTCATGGCTATATTGAATGATCGATAAAAATATGAGGAGACCAAACAGTAGGGGACTACTAACTACATAAATCTTATTGTACAATTATCACACAATTCAACATCCCATGTGGGGAAACCGTGCAAAGCTTTATTTCTCTCCCAGATGATTTTTTTAAATTTTCTCTAAAAATTGACTCCAATGGTGTTTACCATTGATTTGAGAGAAATTTAGGGATTTTTATTATAAAATTGATGTTATTGGATTTAGTTTTTATTTATATATGTTATTTTTTTGGGTTTACTTTTTAAGGACAATTTTATGTTTGGAAACTAATTTTGGAATTATAAATGCGATGTTTTCAATTTTTTGTAGGGAATTTTCATAGAGAATGATTTTAAAAATAAATTTGGAGGGAATTTTCCCAATGAAAAGTGATTTTTAATATAATCAGAATGATTTTAATTTGTAGGGGATTGAGAAACTGGATTCAATGATTTTAAAAATAAGGAAGATATATTTTAAAGTAAAGAAAATATTATGAGTTGATCATGATTTAAATCAAATGGTTTTTATTTTTATCAAAATTTCATGGTTTAAAAGTTCTTTAATTTGGATTTTAGTTTTCATGGAGTTGTTTGATGTGATTTATAGAGTGTGATATGATTAATTTTCATTTTATGACAGTTAGAGTATGCCTCTAATATAGTATTCAAAAAATATTCAGAAGTATTTTCATTGAGATAATCTTTATATTGAACCTTATTATCATTTATGGTTGGATTCTCCACTTACTAATTGTACCTATACTCAATACCAAGTGGTATATCTAGAATATCCCTAGTTCTTAGACCTCTTACAAGGCATTTTTAATCCCCAAATGCCTTCCGTACACAATGATCAAGGTCCTCTTGAAAAATTGATGTATCCAAAGGATGTTTATAATATCTTTAATTCTCTTTAAACCTCTAAAACATAAAGGTTAAAGGTTGATTTTACTTTATTTAAAGGACACAAATAACTGTGGTGGGAGATGTAGGTTTATTCTTAACTATATGAGATCATGTCTTGGGAAATTTTCAATAAGACATTTATTAAATGGAACTATCCTAAGGGAGTGAAGATGGAAAATGATATATTAGTAGAATCTAAACATGTAGGTAAACATATGGTGAGTAATTAAATTGTTTTGTTTGACTCAAGTGAATAAGTTTCATATGATGGGAAGCATAGGTTGGTTAAGCCTAAGTCAGAATGGTTTATTGAATGAGATTAGTATTTATAATGATGAAAATGGTATCTTGTTTACATTCAATGTGGGGTACCATTTCAATATTATATATCTTATTCAAAATCTCCTAGGTTGTATCTTTAATGTGTCCACATGGGCCATCTTTAGAGGGTTTTATGTTGATATATCAACATAATAAGTTCTAGGTGCAACTCTAGGTTTTTGGGTAACTGTTTTTTTGAGAATTATATACAGTGGATGTATAAATGGTTGGGATATTTAGGTTTTGAGATTTTGATTTATGGTTGATGAAGAATCTTGGTTTTGGGTGTGCGTTTTTTCTCTTTGGATATTTCTCCTTAGGTTTTTTGTGTGCTTATTAGATTACTATTTTGAGTTTGGATTCTTTATGGATGGAATATGGGTGACCCTTAGGTCCATGCCTGGGTAACTAAGACAGATTTTATTCTAGATGGATTGTGAACTCAAGGGTGATAGGTTTATTTTGATGGAGTTTCTATGGGATGGTGATTTTATTAGAGTTCCTGGTTTACCTTTTGGGGATGTCATGACTTGGTTTGGGAACCCATGTTGTTTTTATGATGTATTCAAGTGTATGATATTCTACATAGTTTTGTTAGGTGTGTTTGATGGAATTTTGGATCATTTTCTTTTAGGACTTCATAGATGTTTTAGATGGAATTTTTTTCATAGAAGACAGGTACCATCTCTTCTTGTATTTTAAGGAGGTATCCTCTTTAGAAGTGTGTTTCCTTTGTATCTCAAAATTTTAGATAAAATTTTAATAGCGGTGATACCAATGTTATATCTCTCATTCCTTTTAGGAATAATTCCAATAGTTATTATCATTCCATGTTTAGATATTTTTTAGTGTTATCCATGGATCTATCCAGTTGGTTTTGTGAGAGGTTTTTTCTTTTTTGGTGGATCTTTCCTTATGAACAATTTAGTGATACTCTCCTCCTCATGTGTTGAAAAATCATAACTCTTAACCTATTACCATCTCTTTGACTAAATAATTTTTGGAGGTAAAATGTGCCATCGTGGGGAGATTATAATGCCTCATGTTACTATAATGATGTTAGGATTATTTTATTTTGGTCTATGTTTAAATACTTGAAAAATTTAAGGGGTTTTATTTTTTTTAATAATTTTTAATGTTTTTGAGGTGTTTCATAGCTATCATATAGTTAGTAGAAACTGTATGGTGACTGACCAACCCATTTTACAAACTTGATAGTGAATTTAATCATGTTTGGTGCACAATTTTCCAAATCATGTGGGGTTCTATAGGTAAATGTGCAAATAATTTTGTTATTTGTGGTTAATTTCATGGATTACACACATTTTGGAGTAATCATGCTTCCAAACTATTCAAATGATAAAAGATTTTTCAGTTTAATCCATATAGTTATTGAAATATTTACAAAATTGTGCAACCTAACAATGTGATCTACCCAGTTTTACTAAATTTTGGATTTCTAAAATTTCCCTTCTCAAATTAAAAAGGGTTAAACCCCCATTTACCACTCTTCTCTATTAAATATGGTTGGGACATGCACAAGGGATATTATACCCCCACCTCTTTATCATTTCAATCATATATTTTGAATATTTCAAGCAGAATTCTTGAGGTAAACCCCTTAGTTACTCTTATAATCCCTTACTACTTCCTATTTCGTATGTTTTATCATAGTATAACTTCCTCCCCAAAGACCTAGGGCCTTTTGAGCATATATTAGAGTTTGGTGAATCTTTAATTGTTAAGATTTTTGGATCAATATTAATGAAAATCAAACTAGGGTGATATTTATAGACCCTACTTTTATAATGCTTGGAGGCACAACCATGAATTTTTATAAGAGTCACAATCTAGTCTTACCTTGAATTTTCTTTAAGAGTCACAACCTAAGAAATTATTTTGGGTTGTAAAATAACAAATAATTACCTTATTTTTATTGGGAAAAGTATAAAGTGACTATAATGATTACAAATAGAAGAAAGAAAAAATAAAACAATGAAAACCAGAAATAATGAAACCAGTAGGGATTGAAAAATATTGAAGATGATGTAGCTCGATGATCTTTGACCACTTTAGTAGTAATTCATTGAATGTTTACGTTCTTTCATGATTAAAACAATACAATAGTGGTTTTGGAATAACTTCATCAAGTATCAAGAAACCAGTTCTTGTCATCGTGTAAAAAAATAATCCAATATTTAAAAAGGCATCAATAGTTTTTCATAATAAATCCCTTATTCTCTATTTATTTAATAATCATCAAAATTAATCTTCTAAATATTCATGAAGGGGTTTTTTAAACTTATAACCACCATACAATGGTTAGATATATTTAAAATATTTAAACACATCATTACCTATTAATAACTCACACCTACTTAATAATAATATTGAATTTATTTAATTCCTTTATTAAAATTAATAAAACAAATTCTAATATGAATCTTATAATAAATGATATTAATTAAAATAAATAAAAAATTAATATTTCTCCCATAAACTTGAAGAAATTTTACAATTCAAAATTATAAAAAACAGAGCATAAAATGATTAATATAAAAATTATTAATTTCTTAAGAATTTCCAAGATATTTAATATAAAATAGTTTATAAAAAATGTCATTATAATATATAATTATTTTAAAAACCAATATAACATTTAAAACAAATTATATAAACATGAAATCAATAAATTTATAGAAATATCATTAAATAAATTATTTTGGAAAAATATTTTTTGTAAGATAAAAAATTAAAGTATTGACCATGCAAGGTAGAAGAATAAGGTAACTCTATTAATTGTGCCATCACATATAGAGAATATACTAACCATGTGTCCAATATTTTTCATGTGGTAACTTTAAATAAACACTTGAGGTCAGTTAAAAAAAATATGCCATGCAGTTAAAAAAACTCATGATAGGTAGTATACCTCATGGTAGGCACTCACGGTAGGTTCACATGGTAGGTATTCATGGTTACATTAAAAACTCATGATCACTTAATTTTTTCCACTATGGTAACCATAAAACATCACCTACACTAGGTTGAATATGATACTTCATGGTAGGTATCAGTCCACTGCATTGAAGTTCCCAAAGAACTCAAGCTAGGTATACTAATTGATTCATGGTAGACCTTCATTCATAGTTGGTACTCTGAATGCTTCATGTTAGGTACTCAAAAATTTAAATTATGGTTAATTATACAAAATTTTCATTTTAGCTTCACATATGGTAGGTATGGCTTCATAGGGGGTGTTGTAATGGTTGCTTAAAATGAGTTGCAGCCACGTACTGGTAAGTGAAGTCAACACATGTTGTTGTCAATCTGCTATGAAATTACTTCCATGAAGTCGATGGTGTGCTAAGATGACGGTGGGATATCCAGGAATTAATGAAGGTGGAATGAAAAGGTGGATATCTTGGATAAAGGAGATCACCCTAGATGCTTGAATAAGGCACACAAATATGGATCATGCCGATGATGAAGAACACTAGAAACATAAAGTTTTCATACATAAATATCACATTATTTTAGAATAATATTATTCACCTAACATGATGATCCATGCCTAAATATTATAGTTCTACCACCTTTGGAAACTTGTATACACAAACAATTGGTTCATAAGTGAACTAAATCATCTCCCAATTAGTTCTTCATAACCATTGTCCTTCTTATACATATCATATATAATATCATTATTCATAACTTGTGAAAAACAAACATAAGAAATGGTGATATATAATGATTAGTAAGGGTAAAAAAGGGAGATATATTTGATCCCATAAGCATAAAATGAGTATAAGGATATGAGAACATGATTTTAACATTTGAAATCCATGCCTTTCATATCATATATCATAATATATAGTTATAGAATAAACCTTAGCAGTTCATAAGACATGAATCATAAAGGAATCAAAGAATATAATCCATGAGAGCATAATATTATAATAATACATGGAATTATTAAATACACATAACCATATAAAACCTTACATCAAGGATACCCACCAAGACATTCATAATATTTTAGGATTTGTCTAACTACCCATGTACCTACTTCGGGCTTGGGATAACCTCCCGTGTACCCTCTTTTGGGATGGAGATAACCTCACATATATCCTTTAAGTTCATTAATCATTATCCAATTAATTAGAGGGAGATATAGGTCCCTACCATCACATAATAATAATTATTCATTCCAAAAGATCAAAAAAATATTCATATTAGAACCCATGAAAATAAATGGGTTTCATAAACATTTCATCCTACTATAACCTGTGAAAAAAAGGTTTTTAGAAAAATTTCATCATTTCATCACAATGTAACCCATGGAAAAAAAGAAAAGATTTCTTAAAAATCATAAATAAAAATTATACAGAGAAATAATGAGGAAGGTATGATTGGATATTCACCCTGTTAAGGCTTAAGTAATATCAACAGATGTCTTCTTAGATGGAAAATGATTTTGTAAGATCACTTGGAACATTTCTTGAGGAAAATAACCTTTCTATTTTGAAATAAATTATTAAAATCAAAACATTTCAAAAATATTATAGGAAAAGATTTATTTTAAAATATATATGAATTTTTTTAAAAGAATCTTTAAATCATTGACAATTCATGATGGTGGTAAATTCCATTCATGCTATATAAGTTAAAAGAAAACATTCTTTTTATACTTTTGTAAAAAAATAATAATGCACCTCATTTAGAAAATGAAAAGAAGATTCATTTTTAACTATTTTTAAAAATGTAAAAAATGTGTAAAAATGAATTTATAAAATCATAGGATAACATTAAAACCCTTCTTGAAAACATTTTTAGAAAACATTGATATTGAGGAAAAAGATTTTTTGATCGAAGCGAGGAATCAAGTCGATTTTACTTAAAAATATATTTTTGGGGTCTTGAGCACTTAAGGTTAGGAAAATGAATGGAAAACCTATATTTTAATAAATAACTATAGAAGAATAAAATTCATGAGTTTATTAATAGGTATATTATAAGATTACCTAATCATAAATAATCTGGATAAATAATGTGATTGCAACATAAAACCTTTACCACTTTGGTAGCTTTTGAATCATAAGTACCATGAAACAAATAAACTTATATGGATATGTATATCCCATAATCTTTATGATAATAATAACAAAATAATTTTTTGGAATGTATATACATTAAAAAAAATAAACAAGTGGTGGATAAGGTATGTGTCCCCAAAAAATAAAAGTGGGACAAAAATCCCTTACATTGAGTTCAACTTGCTTCAAATGTGTTCTAACTACCTATATAATAAATTTAAATTTATTGTAATTCTATAAAATGATCACATAAATTATTATTATATCATATATATTAATTAAATACATATATTTATAGTTTTCCATAATTGTAGAGATAGAAAATGAATTACACTATTCATAGAGAGGGTAGGTCGTATGTACACATGAACACTATTTTCATTTTTTAAAGGATGGATAGAAAGAAATTTAATTAATAATTAAAAATTATAGAAAAATTATTATATCATATAAATCATATATATTCATCATATCCATCATCATTATCATCAAATTAAAATATAATTGAAAAATGAATCACATTGCTTTGTGGAGGTGGTAGTCCACATGTACACATGAACGATATTATCATTTTCCATTGGTTTGGAAGTCAAGAAGGTAGAGATTAAATTATCATTAAATAAGTATAATTATTTCCTAAATATAATATATAAACTTTAAACCCATTACAATAACCTTCCATAAAATATGGTTATGGAAAATAAATTGTACCGCTACATGGAGATGATAAGCCATATAAACATACGAGCGAAACTTTCACTTCACATTTGATGGAAAGAAGGTGGATAATGGTAGTTTAATAATTATAATATGATTTAATAATATTTAGGACACTGAATTTATTATTTTATGACAAATACCATATATTTAGAGTAATTATAAGAATAAATAAATTTAAAGAGGCTGGGCAAGACAACTACCTCTCTTTTGGGAGACCTCCTTTAGATCCTTTCTTAAGGAACTTAGGATTTGTATTTTTGAGAATATAATCACTTAAAAACATGTATAATGTTTTTTAGAAGAAAATTTTTCTAGGAATATTCGATCTAGATGGCTCAATGTGGTCTGAAGAATCGTAATAAGGGGTGTCTTTTTATAAGGGATGGTGAGGACACACTTAGAATTGTTTAAAATATTAAATTATAATAAAGTCATTCTCAATACAAAAGGTTCCAAATAGACTATAAATGGACAGGGGATAAAATTTTAGACCATATATTATTTCATTTGTTTTATTTTAATATTTCTATTATTTTTTAGTAAATTAATAAAATATCAGTTTGATAAAATATCATTAATTCCAATTTTTACACTATTAATTTAATTTGACATAAAAGATATAAATAGAATGTTTTAAACATAATATAATTATTTAAAAAAAACACTAATATGTAATATTAATCTAAAAAAATCTTGTAAAACATTAATTCACACAATTTATATTAATTTTAATCATTTTTAAATCATTTATTATATTTTTATTAATTGGAGAAATATTGTGTCAGTGTTGCATAAGAATTTAAGGTCGTTATATAATTAATAAAAATTAGAAACAAATTTATATCATAAAAATAATTTCATTAGGCACAAAAATTAATAAAAATATTTTTTAATAACCAAATTTTGTCCCTATGTGAATACATAAAATATATTTAAAACTAAGAGAGTGAAACTTTCTAATTTTATTTGTTTTAAATATTATAAATATAATTTTCATGTAAAAGTTTCCATAAAAAAATAAATTTAAATCCTAACGTGATAGTGGTATAATTAAATTTATCCATTAAGTATTAAGATGAAAAATTATGTCCTTACCACTTAATTTTAACCTAGATTAACCCGATTTACCCTTTACCGAGGTGACAAATTTTACCACGGTTACTATTCATATTGACCAAAATGAAAAGGGACCTATTTACCAAATTTGAACCTCCTAATTATAATTATGTAATTAATTTTATTAAATTAAATTCCTCTTAGTGGTATAAATTAATTTTAATGTAAGTGTGTAAAACATGACAAAGATGCTTTTAAAAAATACAGTTTTTAAGCATAAAACCAGATTTATTTTAATCTCATGCGAAGAAAAATATTTGATAAATATTTAAAAATTTTGATTGAACATATTATATATAAATATTATTAAAATAATTCACAAATATTTATAAATTTAATTTATTAGTATAAAAATATATTATGTGAATAAAAATGTTTTTTCATAAAAACAACCCTTTTATTTTAAAATAATTTTTATTTTCATTTCTAATTAATTGATAAACAATGAATTAATTTTATAATTGTGTAATAAATTTTCATAATTTATATATTCCTATTCATACCAACCAATAAAATATCTAGGTGATAACATATAATAACAACATTCTAATATTATATCACAGTTCATTAAGACTTGCTGTTGCATGTTACACAAACTATCAAATAAATAAATTTATACAAACAAATTATAAAATCCCATGGTGTTACATTATACTCCCATTAAAATGAATTTCTACCTCAAAATTCATAACTATGATACAATAAAATGATAATATTTCAATTTCATTATATCATTGGCTTCCTATATAGCTTCCTAAAATTGGTGGGCTCACCACAAAACTTTAACCAGGTGAGTGGTATTATTTCATAGAAATATATCTCTCTATGATAAAAAATATCTACCAACATTACTCATATGATATATCTTAATCTAGTCGTATTAACTTTTTTTAAGTATATGTGAACGATCTGGTATGTACTTCCTCAAGAGAGATATATGGAACACATGAAAAACTGTAGAGAGATTCAGTGGAAGCACCAATCGACAAGCTACTATAATAACGTGATCAAGAATTTCATAGGGACTGATTACCTATGTATCAGCTTCCCCTTATTTCTAAATATCTCCACCATTTTCTAGGTAGATATTTATAAGAACACATTTTCACTAACTTTAAACTCAAAATATTTCTGATGATTTTTATCATAACTCTTTTTCTAACTCTAAGATGCCCTTATATGCTCCTGAATGGGTTTGACCTTATTTTCCATTTCATCAGGTAGGATGAGTCCTAATAAATTTCTTTCTCTAACTTTATTCCATAACACTAGAGTTTTATACTTTCTACCATAGAGGGATTCATAAGGACCCATCTGAATTCTAGACTGAAAGATATTATTATACAAGAATTCCACTGAAGTAATGTATTGATCTCAATTAACATTGAATTCCTCATCAAAAGCTCTAAACATGTATTACAGTGCTTAAATAGTTCTATCATAGTAAACATATTTCTAAGTATGATAAACCATACTGAAAATAAATCCTTTATCTAGATCCTACTGAAGGCTTCACTAGAAGATTAAGGTAAATCTTAGATCCTGGTCAGGTAAAATAGAATGTGGTACTCTATGAAACCTTACCAATTCCTTAATATATATCTTGGAAATATTATCTAGAGATAAATCATATATAATAGAAATAAAGTGTGTTGAATTTGTAGGGAGGTTGACTACAACCCATATGGCATTGTGTCATTTAGTCATTTTGGGGAGTCCAATGACAAAATCCATCATGATATTTTCTCCATTTCCTATCTGGTATGGGTAATGAATGTAACATCCCCTTAGATTTTTATCTCTCACCCATAACTTGTATACTTACCAAACACTAAGATACAAACTATGTAATATCTCTCTTTATTCCATCCCACCATAAATACACTTTCAAATATATATATATATCTTTGTACTTCTAGGATAAATAAAGAGTAAAAAAGATGAGCTTCATTCATTAAATCATTCTTAAAAACTAGTATATAGGGGAGACAAACATAGTTACTAATTCTAATCACTCCATCATAATTAGGGTTAAACTCAGGAACATTTATCACCTTCTTATATAGATCTACATATTCTTTATATGCCTATTTAATCATTACATGGATAGATGGTTTGTAACACCCTGACCCCAGTTTCCTAGATTTGGTGCATTATTTTATTAAATTGGTATGATCATAAGAAATCAAATCTTGAAGGACTGACCAATTTAATATCCTTGAAAACACTAGATACAAAAATAAGTTTTATATTACATATTGAAATGAAAAACAACATACTATATCATTTGAAAACACTCATATCCGTTAGATTATCACTGAAGGTCAGTTATAATGTACTTCTTCGAATCTAAGGAAATAATTAAACATAAGAAAAGGGTTATCTCAGATGCTCAGTAAGGATAAACAATATAGTGGGAGCTATCATAAACTTTTAAGGCTAGGTATAAAAATGAAACATAATCCTTTTAAAAAAACTCTTTAGCATAATATGGAAAGAATAAATAAAATAATTCCATTTAAACATTCACATGGATATTCTACTAGTCGAACAATCACATAAAATATCAATAACAAATCTAATAATGAAGAAATGTATAAGGTCTGACATCATAACCATACCATAAAGGCCTCATGCCAAGACCATACATAACCATACCTTCAAAGCCTCATGCCAAGACTCTAGTTTCTCTCATGACACTTACCAATGCATTTAGGGGATATAGCGGGCCTTGTCCATCACTTACTAAGTCCAATACACTCCTCATATGAAAAAAATGAAACATAACATAAACATTTGTATTAAAACTAGCATATGAAATGTTAATACTTTAACCATAGACCATGAATGGTATAAAAATAGAACATCCATACTCAAACATATCATAAAACATTAAATACAATATGGAAGATTGTGTCATAATAAATTAACCTCAATCAAGAATAAAAATATAATAAAGGATGTTGATATAGATGAAAATAATTTAATAAATTCATTAAAACTCTTTGAGAGAATTCTCCTTTTTTTACATTGAAATTATTTAAAATTTAAACAATTATAAAAAAACTCCTTTTTAAAATAAACTTGTAACATTGTAAGGGAATATTCAAAATATTAAGGTATCAAAATAGGGGAAAATATCTGGTCGCTTCATATAAGTTAAAAAAACATTCTTTCCTTAATTTTTCGAAAAGTTCATAAAGTACCTCATTTGAAAAATAAAAGAAATATTCCTTTCAAAGAATTTTATAAAAAGTAAAATATGGGTAAAAATGTTTTTAAATAATTTTTTATAATATTTTGAAATAAATTTTAAGAAACATGTACATGGAAGATAAATATTTCCAAGTAGATATGTACATATAAACAACCTCAGTTAATAATGAGATTGTGAAATTAACCCTTAACTTATACTTTTCTTTAATCAATGGTGTGTTAAATTCTTTTATAATGGTTAAAACATGTTATTAAATTATAAAATAACCATATACATATTTATGATATCACATATGATTATATTATATCATTTTGTTAATAATATTTCAGTATTACTATTCTAAATAAAGTAGTGAAGAATGAATCTCACTACGTCGTGTAGATGGTAGACCATATGTACGCACGAGCGAAGATATAATTATCTTTATAGTTAAATGGTATTAAATTGGATGGTATATTAATTTTAAATAATAATAATAATTTTATAGTTATTATATATATCCATTATACTCATCATTATACCGATCCAAATAAAGTAGTGTTGAATAACAAATTACACCACAACGTGGAGATGATAAGCTGTATGTACGCACACATGGTGATATTGTTATTTGTAGGATAAATAAAAGGAGTAATATGGTTAGAAAATAATCATAATAAAATATTAGAATGTATATGATTCTGTATTTATTAATTTATTATGTAAACAACATAGGATGATGAAGTAGAAGAAGAAAAGAAATTGAATGGAATTGGTAAAACAATTACATCTTCATTGAGCGTCTCCTTCTAATTTGCACAAAATGACTCCTTAGGATAGATTTATGCCCAAAGTATGGCCTCTAGGATGTATTGAAGGAATATGGGAGGATAATTTCGTAGTTTTGGGTTGATCCAAAGGGCTTTATAGGTGTGAATAAAAGAGAAGTATGGGTGATATTTTATAAGAGAGGAGAGGGGTACTTTTGGAAACTCCAAAACTATTAAATTATTATAAATTTATTTTTTTATTTAAAATAGATCCAACATTAGTTAATTATAGTATAAGATGAGTATGGGTATAAATAATCACATATAATTATTTTTAGACAATTTTAGGTTACAAAATTAACATTATCTTTTAGATTTAACCATTAGTTAAACAATTTAACTCTAGCCATGTTTACTTGTCCTTTTATAATATAGGGTTAATATAGTTTCTATAAAATTAAAAAAGAACCCTAATTGGATCATTTATTACATACTTACCATTATTAGAGTTAGTTTACTAAACCTCATATTTTTTTATAACTTTTATAACATTTAATTACTTATTATTTATTTTAAGGTATCATTTATGTCAATTTTAATACTATTCATTATTTGGATTTTTAAAAATATCAAACCAATATAATAACTTCGAACAAATAATTCCAATATGTCACTATCATATCTATGTTATCTATAAAATTCTTGGATATCATTAATTAATTCAAATTATATTTATTTTAATATTTTTAATATCATTTAATTCATTCTTCTTTTAATATTTTAATTACTACATCATTATTATGTAAGAATTTAATTTAATTTTTTATTTCCTAAAATAATAAATAAATTAAAATTATGTAGATAAATATTTAATATTTATAAATACTATTTATAATCGACCATATCACTTATATAACCTCATATTAAAAATAATAATGTTATTAAAATTTGAATATGACATTTTTAACTCTTATTTAAATAAAATATAATAAATGTCTTAATCTAACAAAAGTGACATAAAACAGATAATTTATTATAAATAAGGTTTATTTTTTTCTAAAAAAACTTATCCAATGAAATTATGACAAGTGTTAGGGTAATATTATATTATTATGATATTATTTTTACCTTTAATTACCCTATTTACATTTAACTATGGTAAATAAAATCTAAAAGTTACTATTCACCAAAAATTATTTAGATCCTATTAGACCACATTTTTCATAATTATTACAACCATATACATCTATTTTTCTAAATTTAATTCACATAAGTGGTAAAATTACGTTTAATGCTAATCCACAGATGTGGTTAGAAGGTGGGTAAAAGTGACGTTCAAGAGTTCAGTGAATTTTTATATCTAATTATATTATAAAAAATATTAAAATAACATATATTTTTTAATAAATGAATTATTGATATATTTTAAATTAATTATTTAATTAAAAAATGTTGGTTTTTAACAACAGTTTAGTATTTTTCACTATTCATCAAAAATTGAAACTTTTCATAAAATACAAAAAATTCACCATAAACTAAATTTGATACTCCAAATTCAAAAATGATGTCTATTTTTTAAAATAAAATTTATAAATTTCATAATTTGGTTAATACTATTCATAACCGCTTTTTAAATGGCTAGTTTCATATGTCATGGTGCACTCGAACTCAACGTTGATTACAGGAAAAGCTATAGAATTATTTAAAAAGAAGCGCACTGTGGAAGTTGGAGTGTTACATTATTCCATCATTAAAATAATTTTATCCTCAAAATTTCTGGAATATCACTTCATAAAAATATTCAGGTGGTTATTCATTATATGCTACTTAGGTTCCCACCTCACCCCTTCCATTTTATGGTTTCTCCAAAGAAATTTTACTAGACGAGTCATCCAATTTCTCAACACATGTTCTATAGTGTCAAGAATCTTTATAGGCACTTTAGAGTAAGAAAAATTAGGTTACAGTTCTATTTCTTCATAGGTGAGTACATGTGTTGGGTCCGACATGTATTTCCTTAACAATGATACATGGAACACATCATGAACTTTTGAGAGACTTGACAACATTGAAAAATGGTAATCTACACCTCCAATTCATTCCAAAATTTCAAGACGTCTGATGTACCTGGGAGTTAATTTACCCTTCGTACCAAATCATATAACTCCATTCCATGGAGACACCTTCAAGAAAACATGATCTCTAACTTAAAATTTCAAATCCTTCCTTCAGTTATCAACATAGATTCTTTTCCTACTTTGAGCTGTTTTGATATGAGTCTGAATAGTATTTACTGTTTCCATCATTTCCTGAACAAGTTCTGGGGCTACAGGTTTTCTTTCACTAACATCATCCCAACAACTCGGTGTACAACATCTATTTCCATATAACACTTCATATGGTACCATCTAAACACTTGAATGGAATCTATTGTTATTGAAAAATTCTACTATAGTTAAATACTAACCGCACATAACTTGAAAGTAAAGTGATCATGATCTCATAATGTATTATATGGTTTAAATAGTCCATTTTGATTGTCCTCTAGTTTGAGGGTGATAGGTAGTGCTCAAAAAAATATTAGTATCTAGGGACTTCTGAACACTTTTTTTATAATTGTGATGTAAAATGGGGATCAAGATAAAACAATCGATAGGGTTACATCGTGATGTCTTACAACTTCATTAATATACTGTCTTTCCAAACGTTCAGGTGGTAAATTTTCTCTGATAGCATGAAAATGTTCTGATTTGGTATGACAATCGAAAATAAACCATATCGTATTATTTTTTCTATTAGTGTTTGGTATCCCCATGAAAAATTTCATCATAATATCATCCCATTTCCACAAAGGTGTAGGAAGAGGTTGCATGACTATTCTAAGATGTTGTCTTTAAACCTTAACCTATAGAAAAACCAAACATCTTGACACATAATATGAAATCTCCCTCTTCATGTTTTACCACCAAATTGTTTTCTTCAAATCTCTATAAATCTTAGTAAAATTAGGGTGTATAGAGGAATTTGATCTATGAGCATCATCTAATAATTCCCTTTTTAGATCAAGTGTAGTGGGAACACAAATCTTGTTCCTAAATTTCAAAATTCCATCTTCATAAACAAATTTGACCAATATCCCATCAATGACAACATTAATTTTTTTTGAAAATCCTCATTATCATACTGGGAATTTTTTATCCTTTATAATAATGATAGTTTGGAATCCATTTGAAAAAGTAGTGATGTTTCACTTTCTATGATAATTTCTATATCCATATTTACTAGATCCATGACCATAGGATCCTTTCAAACACTTATTTTGTTTATATCTCTATGGTTCTTTCTGCTGAGACATCCCACCACCTTATTTTCCTTCCTTGGGTGGTAGTGTAATGTGGAGTCATAATATTTGAGTAGCTCAAACCATCTCCTTTCTCTCATGTTGAGTTGTTTCTATGAGAAAATATATATTTCAAACTCTTGAGATCCATATATATCTCACATAATTCCCCATAAAGATAGTTTCTACACATCTTCAGAGAAAATATTACCACTATTAACTCAAGATCATGAGTTGGAAAGTTTTGTTCATGAATTTTTAATTTCCTTGATGCATAAGAAATGACCCTACCATTCTGCATAAGGACACAACCAAGTCCTTTCCTTGATGTATCACTATTAATTAAAAACCCATCATTTCCAGATGGTAACATCAAGATAGGATCATTGAATAATATTCTCTTTAATTATTCAAAACATTATACACAATCTTTTGTCCAAACAAATTTAACCCCTTTACGTGTGAGCTTGTTTAACGATTTATCCAACTAGGTAAAATTCTAGACAAACACCAATAGTAACCTTCTAAACCAATAAAACTTCTTACCTCAGTTATAATCTTTAGTTCTAGCCATTCTTGGATTGCCTTTTTATTTTTCAGATCAATAGATATTCCAACCTTTGAGATAATATGGCCATGAAAAGAAAATTTCATGAATCCATAATTCACATTAGCTAAACTTCCCATATAGTTCATTTCTTCTAAGAGTCTTCAAAATAATACAAAAGTGGTTCTCATATTCTTAGTAGATTTTTGATTATACCAATATATCATCAATAAATTCTATTAAAAAATCATCAAGATATTACTTGAACACTCTATTCATTAGATCCATGAAAACAGAGGGTGCATTAGTCAATTTTAACAGCATTACTGTAAACTTGTAATGACCATAACTGGTTCAGAATGCTATCTTTGGAATATCTTCTTTCTTTACACACTATTTATGATATCCAGAATGAAGGTTAATATTTGAAAAATATTAATCTCGATGAAGTTGATGAAACAAATCATCAATGAGAGGTAGGGGATACTTGTTATTTATTGTAATTACATTAATTTATCTATAGTCAATTAATAGCCTCATCGATCCATCTTTATTCTCTACAAAAAGAAATGGGGTCCCCATAGAGAAACACAGGGGGAAAAATACCTTATTACTCAACTCCTCTAGTTGTTTCTTCAGATCTACTAATTACATAGTGGCCATTCTACAAAGAGTCTTTGATATTGGTATTGCATTAGGGATTAAATCATTAGAATACTCAACTTTAAACTCTGGGGGTGTCTGAGTAAATCTTAACGAAAAACATCAATATATTCTCATACAATAGGTAAATAAAAAGTTTGAATATTTCTTTATTCATCCCTATATCTTATTTCCTCTTCCACCTTAGGAATATCATTTAGTAAATCTATTGGGGGTGGGTTTTGATAGTAATCAGGTGATGAAGTTTCTACTCTAAATATAATTGATTCTACATTTTCATCACAAATCACAACTTCCTTCTTCTTGAAATAAAATTTCACATCATATTTTGATAGATAGTTCATAGTGAGGATTATATCCAACTCTAACATAGATATGATGATAAATTTAGTAGATAAAGCGCATCTATATACCATAATGGGAACTACCTGGCACATCTTTGTTGGAATGAGACTTCCCTTAGGGGTTTTGACTAAAAACATCCTTATTAACGTGAATTGGAAATAAATAATTTTTAAAGAAAACTGGAAAGATATAAAGGAATGTGATGATCTAGAATCAAATAAATATTTGGATAAATTTTAGGAAACAATTAAAGTACCTACCACCACATCATTAGAACCATCAACCTCAAAAATTGTGATCACAAAATCTTGGTCTTTCTCCCTTATCCTTTTATGGGGAAAGTTTCCTTGATGATTAAAAAAATCATTTGAATAATTTTCCAAATACTTAAAATTGAAGCATTGAACATTGGTAGATTCTTTCTTTCCATTGAAATCACAAGCTTGATGAACTTTTTCTTTAGGAAAGTACTGAGGTGTTTCTTACCACAATTACTATAGGGTGAAATGTAAGATTTTCCCTTCTTCCCCGTATTTCCTTTTCCAGAGTGTTTAATGGCCCTCTTCTTCTCTTTATTTAATTTAAAGTCATAATACTTAGAAAATTTCATTTACATATTGATAGCACATGAAACTATATCTTTGTATAATGAGAAAGATTGTGAGAACAAAGCCCATCAGAGGAATGGTTTTAACCCATAAAATAATTGATCAATCTTACTTTATGGTTTATGTATGTAGTTTACAACATGCTTTTCAAACCTTGTGAAGTTAGCTTCATAATTTTCAACATTCACTTCCTCCTTCTATCTTAGACTTAGAAATTGCCTATCTATATCCTCTCATAGATCACGAGGAACGTATTTTTCTAGGAAGAGTTCATTAAATTCCCTCCATTACATATTGTTTACCTCTTCATCCTCCTTTATTTTTTTAATTAATGACCACTATTGATCCACATCTCCTAATAGATGACAGAATACCATTAAAATTGATTCCCTTTCGTTACTCCCCAAATCAAGAAATATTTTCTCTAAGAAACTTATCCACTACTCAAATAAAAAAGGATTTTTAGTTGCATAGAATTTTGGGGGATATTCACTCATGAAGAGGTCTAATATTGATACTCCGAATTGTGGATCAGGGTACTCCATATGGGTAAGGTTATTATTCATAACCTGATCCACTTGTCCCAGTATGGTTATAAGTTGTTCAGTTCCAGTTGTATCACCATCTCCACTATCATTATCTTGCATAAGAGGGAAATCCCTATATGGATTACAAGTGTTGATACAGTTTCCAATACTTCTACTAGGTGCCACTTCTAAATGATGACATACACTAGATTAGGTTATGAATCATAATACATAATTCCAAACTAGTAAAATACTTAACATAAATTGAAAAATTTATGCATATCTAATCCATAATCATAAACATGGTTTCTTTGGGGCAATATTTACATTTAAATCCTTCATAATGGTTCAAAAATAAAATATGAATTATCCTAAGCATATCCCCCGAGGGTGAAAAACTAGGTGTGTTGTAAGGCCCATTGTTGTGTACTAGGTAACCCAGGGTCAAGCCTATAATACCTTGTCTGAGTTGTTGATCCTAGATACATCTAGCCCAAAACCATTTCCACTTTTAATATCCAGAATGGGATTTATTTTCTAGGAATACCCACAAAATATCTATTTTACTAAAATTCTAGGATGTTATTCTATACTTATCCTCAAATTCCATCTTAGGGTAATGTTTCCTAATCAAGTATTTTCAAAATCTAGTTTCCATGATTTGTACTAAACATCCTTCAAAACCAAATGTAACACCCCGAACCTAGTTTTAGAGAGTTGGTGCATTATTTTATTACATTAGAATAATAAAAAGAAATAAAATTCTAAAGGACTGATCAGTTTAGTAGCCTTTGGAAAAACTAGATACAAACATAAATTTTACATTACATCTTGAAATGAAAAAAATGTAGTGTCTCCTTTAAAAACACTAATATACCTTATATTATCCATACAGGTCAGTCATAATATAATTCTTCGCATCTTGAGGAAAAATGAAACAAAAGAAATGTGTGAGATCAGATGATTTGTATGGATAAACAATATAGATAAATCTATCATAAAATTTTAAGGTGAAATATAAAACTAAAATTCAAGACTTTTAAACATAATATTCAACATAATATGGAAATAACAAATCAAATAATTCATTTTAAACATCCAAATGGATATTCTACTATTCTAATAATTACATGAAATATTAATAACTAATCTCATAATGAGAATATACATAATGACATACATCATTGCCATACTGTCAAGGCCTCGTATAAAGACCATACATAACAATTCTGTTAATGCCTCATACCAAGAAACTAGTTTGTCTCATGAAACCTACCGATGCATTGAGGGTCTATATCGGGCCCTGATCGTCAATTACTAAGTCCAATGCATTCCTTATATGAAAAGGGTGAAACATAACATAAACATTTATATTAAAACTAGTAGACAAAATGTTAATACTTTAACCATAAACCATGAATGGTATAAAAATATAATATCTATAGTCAAACATAACATAAATACTTCAATATAGTTTGTAATATTTTATCATAATAAATTGAACTCAATCGAGTATAAAATCCAAAAAAATATGTTGACATAGATGAAAATAATCTTATCAATTCATTAAAAACCTTTGAGAGAGTTGTCCATTTTTTACTTTGAAATTATTTAAAAACCGCCCAATTATAAAAGAAAAATTTCTTTTGAAAATATCATTATAATATTGTAAGGGAATCTTCAAGATGTTAAGACATTATAATGGTGGAAAATAACCACTCACTCCATATAAGATAAAAAAATATTCTTTCCTTAATTTGTCAAAAAGGTCATAAAGTACCACTTTTGGAAAATGACAAAAATATTCCTTTCAAATAATTTTATAAAAATTAAAATATGGGTAAAAATGAATTTAAAAAATTGTTGATAATTTTTTGAAATACATTTTAAGAAACATGGACATGGATGATAAAGGTGTCCCAGTAGATACATACATATAAACAACCTCAGGTAATAATGAGATTGTGGAATTAACCATTACCTTATACTTTCCTTTAGTCGATGGTGAGTTAACCTCCATATCATAGTTAAAAGATATTATTAAATTATACCAGAACCAGAACCATATTTATGATACATATATGATCCTCTTATATCATTTTTTTAATAATATTTAAGTATTACCATTGTTTCGGGTGTTAACTTCTTCATTTTCCTATGAATTTTTTATGGTGTAAGTTATGTTTGTTATAAATAGGATGTATTTTATCCATATAAAGAATGATATAAAGTTTATAATAATTATTTAAACTCATCATATAAATTTTATAATCATTATTTAATGGTTAATGTGGATAATGAATCTCACCGCATTGTGAAGACTCTAGGCCGTACGTATGCATGAGCGATGACATGATTACATTAATGGTAAAATGATATATAATTTGATGGTATATTAATTATAAAGTATCATTATCATGTTATATTCATTATTTATATCCATTATAATCATTATTATACCCATAAAAATAAATTAGTATGGGATAAAAATTACACCACGACGTGGAGATGGTAAGTCGTACATACACACAAATGGTGATATTGTTATTCATATGATAGATAAAAGGAGGAATATGGTTATCCCATAATAAGAATAAAATCTAAGCATATAGATGATACTAGATTTATTACTTTAGTATGGAAACAACATAGTAGGAGGAATTAGAAGATGAAAAGAAATTGAATGGAAAAGGTAAAATAATTACCTCTTCTTTGAGCGTCTCCTTTCAATTTTCACAAAAGTACTCCATAGGATGGATTTCTATAATGACCCAAAATTTAGAATAATATCTTGTTTCATGAATCCATGTGTTATTTTATTTTTTACTCAAAAAAAATATATACTTTTATTAATGAAGGGAGTATAATTGAAATGAGACCTTTAGGTTTCGACTGTTATATAATCATTGGTTAATTATGATCATTGGTCCATATGACCGTTGGAAACTAAACTCTTAAAGTTATGATTATTGATTATAAATATAATTGATCATGGTTAATTAATATAGAAATAGGAGATGATGGCCTCATTTAGTAGACTCAGGCTATACAAATCCCATCTATCGGAGCTTGGGAAGGGGTAGCGTCACTAGGTTTTTCTGTAGACCAAGCCCAAGCTGAGCTTCAACATGTGAAGCTTGAACGAAATGACCTATGGGAAGCATTAAAGCTGATATAAATTAAATATCCTTTATTTAAAAAATTATTTTTCTAAAATGGAGTTAATTTTTGAATTCATAACATTAATATTAGGTTAGGGTGAATTTATGATATTTTTATAAAATGTTTTGTTTTTCGGTGAATAGTAAAAAATACAGTTTTGTGATTCAATGTGTTTAATGACATCATTAATGATTTAGTCATGATTTAATAATTTTGGTATACTATTGAGGAATAAAATATGTTATGAGGTGTACCAAATTTTCAATACCATGGGAAACCTCATGTTTTTTCGAATACCACTAATGAGGTGTCCCTCAGAAATTAATAAAATATTTCCTCACTTTTTCTATAAATACCAACCTATTCATTAATTCCATTCATTCAAAATTCATCTAAAATTAAGATCTAGTATTTTTACCTACCAAGGATTCCTACCAAGGTGCATAAAATCCTTATAACATCCCAAACTTTGAGTTTTTGAATTTACTCTTTAAGGTAAAGGAACATTTCACCCTCCTCTTTTAATCAAGACTTATTTTATGTTATGTATTTTAATTTACATTTTATTATTTTGGGGTATGTTATTATATATCCTTATTGATTTATATTTTATGTTAAAATTATGAGATACCATTTCCTTACTCATCAAATGATATTTTGAATTTAAAGCGACACCGTTAGGCAGTCAAATTTTCGTAAGGGAATTCTCAACTTCTCTTTTTTCCATTCAAGTTCTCTTTTATGTGGTATAACTTTCAAGTTTCCATAACATGTTATTATTTCAATTTTATTCTATCCCTATACTATATTACTATTCTATTATGAATGTATGACCCAATTTCCCCTTTTTTAATGTTTTCTAAAACCATGTTGCATAAACGTTATACTGTAGAAATTTCTTTTAAAATATATCTTTTTTTTTCTCATGAAATTCTATTATTTTATTTATGTGAATACACAAACCTATTTTATTCCTAGTGGTATTAATAAATACATAAATGGATATATTTTATTATATAATTAACATACATAAAACCATCATTCCCTTTCCATGGGTTATAAATGATATAATGATCATGTATTTAAACACTTTTTAAAATGTCACGATTTTAATATGAAACCCTTTTCTTTTATTATATTTGGGTTTGTTTTGAAATTATTGATTATGATCTATGTGGATCAAATTAAAATAAATAAATATTAATGGTGTGCCTTTATATCACTCCAATTCATTGGGAAAAGATATTAATCTCTAGAAATAACAAGTTTTATGATACCTTAGTGAATAACCTTAGTAATTTTTATGACACCTTGGGGATGGACCTTGGTGATATACTTATAAATGTATAAATTAAATGTTTTAGACACATTTTCATGTTATGTTTCGAGTTATTATTATTATGATATTCCTCTTTATGACACCTTCATGATATTCCTCATGTTCTTATTGATATCGATCAAGTTCACATGTAAACTATTTCACTTGTTTTTATTACTGGACCTTATCCTCACCTTTTACTTTGATATATGTATCCAAGTTATCAGATGAAGTAATAATTATTAGGATGAACTTTTCAATAGTACTTTCAAGAGGATTAAAAGATTTTTATATGTTTCCATGTATTATGTACCTTATTTCCAAGACACTATAGTTTAAAGATCCTCTCTTTGTAAAATGAAATGAAAATTTATGTAATTAAAAGGCAGGATGCAACAGTTGGTATCAAAGGATTGTTTAGTTATTTGTGGAAATTAGGATATGAAAACTTTAATAAGAACCCTTTAAAAAAGTATAAATATAGTAAAACTTCCTTTTATTTTGTTGAAATATTAAGTAAGTGGTTTCTAAAAAAATAGATCCCTATCTGGATACGAACAAGTGGATGTGGCTCTGGAACAAATGTATTTAGGGGTGAAAACTGAAAACACCAATTTGAGATAGACTCAAATGGGAACTGGTGCATGACAAAGGGACTTAATGTACTCTTATTTTGACACTCTTGGGGGATATGTTTGGTTAATCACAAGAATTTTATGAATCATTAGGAAGGATTTTCAGAGAAATGTAATTGAAATTAAATAATAATATATTAAAGCAAGAAGTTTTAAGGAATAAAAAACATTTAAATTAAATTATTCATAAATGAAATAAGATTATCACTAAAGTTTTATTCTTTTAAAAAATGGTGGGAAATAGGAGGAACCGTGCAAACGGTGACCGCAATGGACCATGCGCTGACAACAATTCAATGGAAGCCGGAATGGAAACTTTAATGAGAATGATAAACCAACTGATTTAAGTTATGGGAAATAACTTGAATCAGACTGAGAGACCAATTTCATAGTGAAGGGAACAAATTTCTATTGAATCCTTTATGCATCAACGACCACCAAAATTCAGTGGATCTACTGACCCATTTATTTCTGAATAGTGGATCAGCTCTATTGAGAAGATCTTTTCTGTGCTCCATTGTTCAGAACAAGAAAAGGACACCCTGAATATTTACTGCTTAGAGGGAGAAGCTGATTAGTGGAAGGAACTAATTAAAGACATTAGTCCAAGAGTGGAGGTTGAATATATGGAGTGGGAAGAGTTCAGAGGAACCTTATTCAATAATTATTTCCCTCGTTCGATGATAATAAAAACAGAGAAGGAGAGTGAATATATTGGAAGCTATGAGATGAGATTCACAAGACTTTCCCATTACCCATGAATATTTTTCATGGATTCTAACGGGAAGGTTGATAGACTTTTTGGTGGTCTAAGACCTCATATGCGGAAGAATCTAGAAAATTGAGACTATGATAGCTGTGAGGAGATTATAGGGAGTGCTATGAAAGTTGAACTAGTGTTTGGTGAGATGCAGTGGTCTCATAAATTCAATGACAAGAAGAGATCAATGGATCTAATCTTGGGGAGAAGATTTGATCAGGGAAGACGAGTAAATCAAGTGAAACTTTCCATATATAAAAAATATGGGAATAATCATTTAGGGAACTTCCTGTTCAAGAGTGGAAAGTGATAAATGTGTGAAAGAGATGTCCATATTGCACAGAATTGTCGTAGTGAGGTAAAGACTCAAATTATAAACACTAACAACAAGTGGAAGATAATGTAGGCACTACCTGTTATCCAATTCTTCAAGTGTGGATAGCTTGGGCACTTTTCTAATCAGTTTCCAAATCTGAGGGTAGTAGAGGGGAATCACAATCAACCTCAGCAAAGGCCAAGGGAGAAAGGTCATTCTTTTTATATCACGAAATCTAATGTTGAAGCTCCAAATTAAGTGGTGGTAGGTAATATTTTTGTTCTCTCAAATGTATAAAGTAATTTTCTTGATTCTGGTTCTATGCATTCCTTTATTTCCTCCAAGTTTGTAAGGAATTTAGTATCAGCACCTAAATTGATAAAAGTAGAGTTATCATTAAAGAATCCTAGTGGGGTTATCCAAGCATCAAAAGTATTTAGAAACTCTAGTATTTAACTTAGTGAGCACAATATTATCACAAATATAGTAGTCATTCCCATGATGGAATTTGACATTATGCTAGGGATGGACTAACACTCAAAGTATAATATTAAGATCAAATCTAGAAGCAAGGAAATATCTGTATCCTTGAATGGAAAACCAAAAATAATCTTCCAAGGAGAGATATCTCAACCCAATATTTTTCTAGAAGAACCTCATATATTATTCTTTATAGATTTTATTGGTAAAAAAGAAGATGGAAATGAGAGTATAAGGATAGAAAATGTCCCCATAATCTAATAATACAATGACATATTTCCCGAGGAGTTACCCAGAACTTCCCTAGAAATAGCGGTAAATTTTTCCATTGAACTTGTACCTGGATCTCATGTGATATCAAATACCCTGTATTGGATGGAAAATGTGAAGCTGGAGGAATTCAATAAACAACTCGAAGATATTTTTGAGAAGGGGTTTATCCAACTGAGTGTGTCTTCTTGGGGATAACCTATTCTATTTATGAAGAAGAAGGCTGGATCAATGCGGCTATGCATTTATTATAGAGAACTGAACGGGATCACAATGAAGAAAAAATACCCTCTTCCAAGAATTGATGACTTACTTGACCAATTTCATGGTTCTCAATCCTTCACCAAGATTGATCTTTGATCTGGTTATCATCAATTCAGGGGGAAGAAAGAAGATATTCCAAAAACTACCTTCTAATCAAGATATGGGCATTATGAGTTTGTTTTTATTAAATTTGGATTAACTAATGCTCTTTAAATTTTTATGGATTTGATGAATAAAGTCTTTAAATACTACCTTAATAACTTGGTGGTAGTTTTTATTGATGATATTCTGATATATTTAAAAATTTACGAGGAGCATGAGGATCATCTAAGGGTTATTTTGAAAACTCTATATAAGTAGAGGATTTTTGGAATGTTCAAAAAGTGTGAATTTTGGTTACAACAAGTTACTTTCTTATGGAATATTGTAACCAAGGAATGAATCACAATTGACCCTACAAAGACAAAGGTTTTAGAGGAGTGGCCTCATGTTACAATAATAAATAAGATGCGTAGTTTCCTGGGATTAGTTGGATATTGTAGGAGGTTTTTGAAAAACTCTTCATGAATTTTTAATCCATTAACCAAGTTAACTCGAAAAGGGGTCAAGTTCATCTGAACAAAGGAGTGTGTGGAAAGCTTACAAGAGCGGAAGAAGAGATTGGTTACTACAATCATGTTAACTCTTCCCTCAAGTAGAGAAGGATTCATTCTTTTTAGTGATGCATCTCTGAAAGGGATTGAGTGTTTCCTCATTCAAAATGACAAGGTGATTTCTTATGCATCTCGATAGTTGAAGACTCATGAGAAAAACTATCCAACACACGATCTAGATATGGTTGTGGTCATTTTAACTCTAAAGATATGGATGCACTATATTTATGGTGAGAAATGTGATATATAAAAAAACCATCAAAGTTTGAAGTATATTTTCACACAAAAGTAATTGAACATGAGACAAAGATATGGTTTGAAATTCTTAATGACTATGATTGTTTGTTAGGTCTACAAGGCTGAATACCCTGAGAGGGGGGGGGGGGGTGAATCAGGGTATGAATAATTTAAAATTAAAGCCCGTTCTGATATTATTTCACTGTTAAGAAAAATAATCTTCTCTCACTTTACCATTGCACAATATAAACATAAAGTAAAGCATTGGTTCACCCTCACTGGGCTATGTCCAAGGAGCATACACTAGAAATGTGCTGATGTACCAAATCCACTATAAGAACACTACTGTTTATAGGGTTCAGGATAGATCACTTCTATTCCTAGGCTCACTGCCTTTACAAAGTTTAAGGTCAACTCACTATTTTTCCAAGGGTCACTCCCTATTTCTCTCTCTCCGGCTCACTGCCTATGGATAGGATCACCTTCTTCCTCTTCATTTGCTCACTGCTCTAGAAAGGATCCACTCACAATTTCTAGATCTGTAGGTCTCTTCATTTCACTAATGAATGCATCCTCTGTTGTATGTAGATGGTCTGTTGAAGTCCAACTTTCACCCATAGATGAATCTCTCTTTGCACCAAGGGTCTCGGTCAATCTTACAACTTCCACACAGCCCTGAACTACAGTTGTGAAACAAACTTACTTGGAACCCTTCTCTAAGACGGCGCCCAAGTCTCGGTACACAAGTCAAAACTGGTGCGCAAGTCCTCCTCAACCACTTGCACGACACAAGCTTATGTAACACCAAACTTGCACGACACACAACCATTTACACCTAAACAAATATTGGCATGCAACCAACAAATTTCGTGCTTCTTCAAAATCTTGCGCACATGTGTCCCCAAACCACTTGCATGATGCCTTCTTCTACAAATCAAAACTTACATGACTCACTTCTATTCTCACCCAAACCACTATAGGCATGAAACTATCACCTGGTGCACAACTTATACTTGCGAGACCACCACACCTGTGTGACAAGAGCTCTGATTTTTCAAAATGTAGAACTCTAAACCGAATGAGGAGGGGTATACCTATATTTATAGGCATTTGGACACCCTGTGTGATGACGTTCAAGTCTCCCCTCGACGCGCAAGTTTCGGCGCACAATTCTCTGCCGTGCAAATCACTTGTGCGACCAACTCTAAATATTGGGCGCCCTTTATCCCTTTTCAATATTTTGATGTTATAATCTTGAAAAACATTAGGCTCTCAATTTTACTCTCCTTCAAGTACAAAACATGCAATTCCCTTTTCCAGAAACCAATTTTCTTCATTTGTCGATTTTCAGGTCCAAATATTTGGCAAACACTCGAAAACGACACCACCTTGTATATACCCTTTTTGTACTACCTCCAGATCATCCATTCCATTTTTGATGTTCTTGAATCAAACATAGATCATTAACCACATCTCTTGAACTAGACATTCCACCATGAAATCCCCTTTGTCAACAAAATTTGTATGTCATGGTTTTCTTTGTCAACAATCACAACACAGATGTCCACTTTTTCAACAAACACAATCACCTCAAAATGCTTCAATGATACCTTGAGGGATTTTTTCCCAACATTGTTCAATTCATTACTATCCTAGAAGAGAAAACAAAGTCACTGATACATTAAGTTGGAAAGACATTGTTATTATATCCATGATTAGGATTCATTGATATCCCTTGATCAATAAACTATTACAGCTAGACATGGGAATTATAATGGAATGGAAATCATCAACCGTATCCCAAATTATTTATCAACCATCATTACTAGAGAAGATCAAGAATGCTCGGAAAGAAGATCCTTTGTTACAAAATAAGTTTGAGGATGTGAAGGATGGGAAGTTTCTTGAGCTCAATATTGATCAAGAAGGTGTACTGAAAATTTGTACAGGATGATGTGTTCCATATGTTCTGAAAATAAAGAAGGAGTTGATGGGTGAAGCTCATAGCTATAAGTTCTCTATACATCCTGGAAGCATGAAACTGTATAGGGAACGTTGTGATAATTTTATGTTGCATAATATGAAAAGGGATATTGCTGAATACACTACAAGGTGCCTGGAATGTCAGCAAGTGAAGGCAGAGTGACAAATTGCTATAGGGGTATTACAACCACTACCCATACAAGCATGAAAGTGGGACAATATCACTATGGAATTTGTCACTGGTCGGATGAGAACTTTGAAAGGAAACAACGTGATATGGGTTATAGTAGAACATATCACAAAGACTACCCATTTTATCTCTATTAGATAAGATTTATCTCTTGACCTAATTGCTAGGATTTACATGAAGAATGTGGTAAGGTTTCATGGAGTTCCACTTTCAATCGTATCTGATCGTCATCCAAGGTCCACATCAAAATTTTGGGGAAGTCTTCAACATGATATGTGTACCAAATTGAATTTTAGTATGACCTATCACCTCCAAACTAATGGCCAGTCTGAAAGGACAATTCAAACACTTGAGGAAATGCTGAGAACATGCTTAATGAAATTTAAGGGTGGATGGGACCAACATCTCCTATTAGATGAGTTCTCTTACAACAATAGTTTCCACTCGAGAATTAAAATGGTAGCTTATGAAGATCTATATGGGAAGTGATGTATAAATCTTACTTATTGGGATGAAGCCTGTGATAGAAAGCTTCTTGGGCCTGATCTTGTGCAAGAGATAACAGAAAAGGTTCATGCCATCCAACAAAACATTAAGGCTACCCAGGGTCGGAAAAAGAGCTATGCCAACAATCATCAAAGGGACCTGGAGTTTGATGTTGGTGAAAAATTATTTCTTCAAATTTCACCTTAGAAGAGATTCATGAGGTTTGGAATGAAAGGGAAGTGCAACCCTAGGTACATTGGCCCCTATGAAATCCTTGATCACGTTGGAGCAGTGGTCTATCGGCTTGCAATTTCTCCAAAATCTAGTATAATTTCATGATTTTTTCCATGTATCTACCTTAGGGAAGTACATACCTGACCCTTCATATGTACTAAATCTAGAGGTGGCACAACTAGAACATGACCTCTCTTATGAGGAGCAGTCAGTGGTGATCTTGGATCATAGAGACAAGGTTCTCCGCAACAAGACTACCCACCTTGTTAAAGTGTTGTGGAGGAACCATATATGTGAATATTCCATGTTGAAACCAGAGGAGTCTATGAGGAAGAAGTACCCACACCTTTTCTCTTCTCAGGGTATGAGTTGAAATTTTGGGGAGGAAATTTCTTAAGGGAAAAGAATGTAACGACCCAAACTTTTGAATAATATGTTTTTCTTGAATTTGTGTGTTATTTTATTTAGTACTCAACAAAACTATATCCGTTTAGTAGTGAAGTGGGTATAATTTAAATGAGACCTTTGGGTTCTGACTATTATATAACCATTTTTTTATCACGACCATTGGTCTATATTACTATTGGAAACTAAAATCTTAATGTTATGATTATTTTTTATAAATACAAGTGATCATGTTTAATTAATACAAAAAGAGGAGTAAATGGCCTCATCCAGTAGACTCAGTCCATTCAAAGACCATATATCAGATCTTGGAAATGAGGTAGTGTTATTAGGCTTTGCTTTGGACCAAGCCCAAGATGAGCTTCAACATATAAACCTTGAATAGAATCACCTACGAGAGAAGTTCAAGCTGATAGAAATCACCACTCGATCAATGTTGTCTGAGCCACCTCATGATTACATCACCATTGCACACTTTACATATAGGTCGTATGAAGGTGTTATAAGGGTCTATGTAGTGAGGCTTTACTTAGTTTGTGTAGTCCTATTGTATAAATAATTTTTTTTTATTTCTATTTATGGAAAAATTTTGAAATTAAAATGTCTAAATAAATATAGGATGAATTTTTAGAAGTTTTATATTATTGATGAATATTAGAGAAAAAAAGTATTTAAAAATATTTTTATACTTTAAATAATGAATAATTTGAAATTATTTTTAAAAAATAGACATATAGAAATGTGATCAGTAAGAAATTTAGAGTCTGATAAGATCTACTTGTTTTTTAGTGAATAATAATTTATGAATAGTAATATTACCCTTATAAATAGTAATGTGACCAATGGAAAAGTAACCTCACTTAATTAATTATAAATATAATTTGGTCATCTTTAATGGTAATGTGATATAATAGCATAAGTAAATAACTATTTCAGAAATTATTTGTTAAGTATTAGTATTTTTTAGGTAAATAGTGATTTTACTTAAAAATTAAAAATCTCTTATTTTTTTTCATAAAATGGTGTTTATTTTTAAATTCATAACATAGATATTAGGTTAGGTTAAATTTATGAGATTTTTATAAAATGTTTTATTTTTTTGTGAATAGTAAAAATATAGTTTTGAGTTTCAATGGGTTTAATGACATCATTAATGATGTAATTTTTTTGATAAACTCTTGAGGAATAAAATAAGTTATGAGGTGTCCCAAGTGTCCAATACCATTTGAAAATACCATGGGCAAGCCCATGGTTTTCAAATACCACTAATGAGGTGTCCCTTGGAAATTAATAAAATATTCCCTCAATTTGCTATAAATACCAACCCATTCCTTCATTCCTTTCATTCCAAATTACTCCTCAATGAAGATATAGTATTTTTACCACCCAATAAGTCCTCCCAAGGTTCCCAAAACCCCCCAAGGTTCCAACCTTAGTGTTTTTAAAGTTACTCTTCAAGGTAAATGAACCTTTCACCCTCCTCTTTTAATCGAGACTTCTTTTATGTTATGTATTTAAATTTACATTTTATTATATCGAGGTACGTTATTATATAACCTTATTAATTTCCATTTTATTTCCAAATAATGAGATACCCTTTCCTCTCTAATCAACTAATTTTATGAATTTTAAGTGACGTTGTTGGGCTACCGAATTTTCGTAAGGGAATTCTCAACTTCTCTTTTTTCCATTAAAGCTTTCTTTTATGTGGTATAACTTTAAAGTTTCCATACCATATTATTATTTACATTTTATTATATCCCTATAATATATTATTATTCTATTATAAATGGGTTACCCCTATCCTCTTTTTTTAATGTTTTCTAAAACCATGTTGCATAGCCATTATGTTGCAGAATGTTTGTCTCAATTCTCCCCTTTTTTCTCCAGAAATTGTCTTATTTTATTTATGTTAATAACCAAACCTATTTAATTTCATAGGGTATTCATAAATAAATAAAAAATTATTTATTTTATTCTAGAATTGACATACATAAAACCCTCATTCCATTTCCATGGGTTATAAATGATATATTGGTAATGTTTTTAAGAACCTTTTAAAACTTCATAAAACCCATTTCTTTTATTCTATTTGTGTTAATTATGAAATTTCTGAGTATTATATATTTGAATCAAATGAAAATAAATACATATTAAGGGTGTTCCTTGATAGAGCTATAATTCCTTGAGTAAAGAAATTAATCTCTAGAGATGACAAGTTTTATGATACCTTCGTGAATAACCTTGGTAATTTTTATGACACATTGGGGATGAACCTTGGTGATATGATTATGAATGTATAAATTAAATTTTGTAGTCAAATTTTCAAGTTATGTTTCAATTTATTATTATTATGATATTCCTATTTATCCTAAATTTATGATATTCCCCATGTTCTTATTGATATCACTCAAGTTCACATGTCAACTGTTTGACTAGTTTTCCTTATTGGGCCTTCTGCTCACCCTTTCCTTTAATGTATGTATCCAGGTTATGAGATGCAATAATTTTTTATAGGATGAAATTTTCAAGAACTATTTCAAGAGTATTAAAATATTGTTTTATTTTTTCATGTATTATGTACCTTATTTCCAAGACACTATACTTTAAAGATCCTCTGTATGTAAAATGAAATGAATGGTTATGTAATAAAAAGGCATGATTCCATACTTTCTGTCCAAAGTATGACCTCTAGGATGAAGTGAGGGAAGTTATGAGGATATGTAGGCATGCTTTGGCCAAGACAAAGGAATTTAGAGGTGTGAATAAAATATAATGAGAGGTTCTTTTTTATAACAGAGGAGAGGGGCACTTTTGGAAACTCCAAAACAATTAAATTATTATAAATTTATTTTCGGTTTCAAGTAGATCCAAAGTAAGTTATTTAGAGTATAATATGAGGATGGGTTGAAATCCTCTTAGAAAATTATATTTATACATGTTTAGGTTACAAAATTAATATTATCTTTTAGAGTTAACAATTAGTTAAACAATTTAACTCTTACCATGTTTACTTTCCTTTTATAATATATGGTTAATATAGTTACTATAAAATTTAAAAGAACCCCAATTAGATAATTTATGAAATATTTAACCTTATCCTTGTAATGACCCAAACTTTTATTAATGAAAATTCCTCTTGATCTAATTGAATGCCTTATTATGTAAAATGGTTATATAAAACATATGCACTTCCTTGGTTTTATGTTTTTGGATTTTAAAATACCATTAATAATTCTTACCATTTATAATATATCTGTCGAATAGTGAACCCATGATTAGTATAAATATAAGGCTTTAACCAATCCAATTTACTCAAACAAAGTAATTGATGGCCTCATCCAGTAGAATTGCCACATACAAAGCCCATTTTCTAGAGCTCAGAAAGGATTTAGTGTCACTGGGATTCACTCTTAACCAACCACAATCCTAGATTCAACACTATAAGATTAAATGTAACCAACTATGGGAGAATTGGAAGTTAATAGAGATTACCACTTGAGAAATTTTATCCGAGCTACCCCAAGAGTCTGTCACCATCGCACACCTTACCCTTAGGTATTATGCAGGTGTTATAAGGAGTTATGAAACAAGACCCTAGCACTATAATTATGTTCATTATTTTTTTATATAATAAATAATATAAATTCATTTTATTATTGTTACTTTGTAAGTGATTTTTAAAGCACAAATAGTATTTTCAGTTAATATTTAAATTAAATTAAGAAATCTGTTTGGATGAATTAATATATTTTTGAATTAAATAATATTTTAATAAAATATTATTTCTAAATTATTTTTGTTAAATATAAATGATATTATAATTTTTTTATGAATACAATTATAATTTTTTATGGTTTAAATGCTGTTTTTTGTCAAAATCCATGAATTTTATATAAATGTCAGTTTTTATTTAAAAAGTAAAAATTCACATTTTTAGAAAAATATTTATATAAAATTAATATTATTTTTGGGATCAGGATATTGAAATTATCCAATGGTGATTTTTTCATAATTTTCTAAGATAGTTTATTTTTTGGGTAAAAAATAATTACCGTTTAAATATATAATGTGTTTTATGACATCATAATGACCGAATAGTGATGTAATAAAATAATATAAAAGGTCTGTTTTGCCAATATATTTTTTAACTTTAAAATAATTTTATTTTAGATTTGTTTGATTTATTTTTCAAAGCCTTAGTGGACCCTCCAAGACTAATAAAACATTTTAATATTTTAAAATTATTTTCTTGAGAGTGTGACTCACCTCCACATAAGAAAGCCTAATATTTTAATAAGTTTGGCCACTAGCATTATAAAATAACATTTACACTCCCCTTTTAAAAAAACCATGGGAAAAACTATGGTATGGTTTGTGGTTTTGATTAGTTTAATGTGGAGTGTCGAAAACCTATATAATAAAGAATTCCTTCTCCTTTCCTATATAAACCAACTCAATCTACCATTCCTCTTTAATAAAACCATTAGGATATCAACCAAAAACTTAACTCTTATATATATAATTCTTCAAAGGATCCCTAATATCCCAAGAATCCTCTCTCAGGCCTCTCCCAAGACTTTGGGACCACACTTCCAAGTAAGGGATTTCTTCCGTTCTCATTTTTGTCCAAATTTCTTTATATTTTTATACCCTTCTATTTTGAACTAATAATGTTGGGGTATGATTTCGAACCACTCCATACACACCTCCTTATGTTTTAATGATGATATACCTCTTTCTATCTCATTAATTCCACCTATGTACACCCGTTACCATGCTGAAATTCTGTAAGGAATTTCTCTCTTCTCATTTACATTCAAGAAATTATTTTATATTATACATATAAATTCCATCACATATGTTGGGATATTATGTTAAATGACCCCATTAATGTCCATTTCATGTATAAATTATGATATACCCCTTTATCTCTCATCAACCCACTTTAAGATTTCTATTTGATGTCGTTATGTTGTTGAAGTTACACCAAAATTTCCATGCCAAAAATCATCATGTAAGTGAATACCATAACCATTTCTCTATCAAGGGTATTCACATTTATTTACATGTAATTTATGATTGAGGACTTAAATTAATTTATTTTACATCCCTTATTCATGGAAGAAATTATGATATTTAACGAATCCATGTTGTACGATCTATGTGGCATACTTAGTCATGTAATGAAATGATTAAGAGGGCTGCATCCTGATAGCACTCCAATGCATTGGGTAAAGATTAGTATCATGATACATCAAGTGAAATAAGGGTTTACTAATTCTCCATGTGAAATGATTATTGGATCATGCTAATATCATGTTAAATTTTGTTTCTACACTTCTATATTATGATAATCATGCTATATCATGACTTTATGTTCATGTTTCTCTTATGCTCTGTTGATATTATTATTTTGTAACATTTATTATATTCATCTTTTTATGCCTTTTTTACTCCCTTATTGGGATTTATATCTCACCCTTTTCACATGTATGTCCTTAGGTTATCCCATGAAATTCTAGGTATGAGGGAATGTTGTGGTCATGTAACAAAAGTTTTCAATAAAGATGTTGTATTTTTATGTCTTAAGTTGTCATGTAATGTCTCTAATTTCCCAATACACTAGACCTATCGATACTTAGAGTTTTCTTAAGTGCAATTTTATGTAATAAATCATGTTCAAGTGTATAATAAAGACCAGGGTTGTTATTTGTGGTATTAGATGATAGTTTTAGTTATTTTTGGGATTAAGATTAGAAAACCATAGTGAAAGCCTTAGGGATAAGAATAAGTATAATAAAAAGAACCCTAAATTTTGTTGAGTTTAGAGTAAGTGTTTTAGCAAGAAAATACATCCCTGTCTGGATTTGAACAAGTAGAGGGGACTCTCGAATAGATGTTTCTAGGGGTAAAACCTAAAAACACCACTATAAGCTTGACTCTAACAAGAAATAGTCCATGACAATGGTCCTTACTACAATCTTGGTTATGAAACTCCTAGGGGATATGATTTGGTGAATTCAGAAGATTAGTACGAACCGTTATTAGGGGAAAAAATGACAATAAGATTATATGTTGGGAAGTAGATCATAGATAACATAGATTAAAGCCTATAAATTCATAAGTTAAATAAATAAATGTAATTTATAAGTTATCCCTTTTTGTATTTTGATTAAACTTTATGTGTTAACCCTAAATTTCCTTTTATTCTATCTAATGGCTCGTAATATGAGGCCTCGTGCTAACAACCAATGCGAAGATCAATGTGATGGTTTTTCTAATGAGATGCCCAATCTAATGGGAGTGGGAATCACAAACTTTGTGAAGATACTCTCCCAGTTAACTCAAGTTCTGAATAGAAACATGGGTTAATAGAAATGTTCAACCCCCCATAAGAAAGAACAAGCAGCAATTGAGAGCTTCATGAGACAAAGGCCTCCTACTTTTAATGGATCATATGATCCCTTAATCACCGAACAATGGATCAAATCCATTGAAAATATCTTCTCTATCCTTCAATGTTCTGAAAAAGAGAAGGTTATTATTACTACTTATCATATGTAGGGTCAAGCTGATCAATGGTGTACATAGATAAAATATATGAATCCTGAGGAAGACAGAAAGTCATTGTAATAGAAGGATTTTTGGAAAATATTTTTTGATAAATATTTTCCTCGAACCCTCTGACTTAAGAAGGAATGGGACTTCCTTGACCCCAAAAAAAGATGAAAAATCCATCAACGAATATGCGCAAAACATCACAAGTCTTGCACAATATGCCTCCATATTTTTTGTTACCCCCAAATTCAAGGTTGATCTCTTCTTTGGTGGGCTAAAACCTAGCCTACAGAAAGATGCGATCTGTGACTTTGATAGCTATGAGGAAATTTTCTAATGTGCCCTAAAAGCCAAAATGGATATCGGTGAACCTCTGGGGTATCATAGGGATAAGAAGTGGAAAGTGGACATTAATTATTGTGGTTTGATGGATAAATCCAATGGTGGTAAGAAATTACATCACCCCACTATCCAAATGTGCAGAAATAAGCACCCTGAAATTTTCATGAAGGGGATGTGGAAATGCTTTAGGTGTGGAAGATCAGGGAACCTAGCCATTAATTGCTGAAAAGAAAAACCTGATACTGCGAAAGAGGAGAGGAATGCTCCATTCAACCCTCAACGCATTGTTCATTGCTTCAACTACAAAGAACTAGTGATCTTTGCAAACTAGTGCCCTAATACAATGTTTTTTTGAGGAAACCAATAACCTCCAAGGTAGTAAGGGCGAGATTTTGTCATCACCAATGCAGAAGTGAACCCTAAAAATGAAGTGGTGATAGGTATTCTAGTTATTCATTCAATAATATAAAACATACTTATTGATTCTAGTTCTATGAATTCTTTTATATCCCAAAAGTTTAGTAGAACAATCCCAACACCACCACAAATCATGGAAGTAGATATGTTAGTGGGAATAGAAAATGGGGAAATCATTGCATACCATGAATATAACTCCTCCCATATCAAAATATGAATATTGAACTTCCTAGTGAAACTTTTCATACTAACTTTTGTGGAATTTGATGCAATTATTATCATGGATTTGATTTCCCTATATAGAGCTAACATAAATTACTATGATAATGAAATCACTCCCCATATGGAGAATCGACCCCTGATTCTGTACAAGTGAAAGGATGATGATGAATATTCTTTAGCACCATTATCTCAATAATGGATATTACTGCCCTATGAGCATGTGTATCTTTCTCAGATGATTGAGTATAAGGAAGAAATGATATTTGAAGACATTTCTATTGTGACGGAATTTACTGAAGTGTTTCTTAATGAATTTCCTGGTTTTCCTCCTAGAAGATATGTTGAATTCTCAATTGATATTATACTTGGGGTGTTTCAAATATCCAAGACTAAATATAGAAGGCTATTGTGGATATTGAGGATCTAAATAAGTAACTATATGAGAATTTGAATAAAGGTTTTATATGCCCAAGTGCTTCACCATGGGGTGCCCCAACCCTCTTCGTCAAGAAGAAGGATGGGTCAATTCACCTTTTCATTGATTATCACGAGCTCAAAAAAATAACAATAAAGAAAAAGAATCATCTGTCATGAATTTATGACTTGTTCAATCAGATATGTGGAGAAAAATAATTATCCAAGGTAGATCTTCAGTCTATATATTTCCAAGTAAAGGTGAAGAAGGAGGATATCCCCAAGACTGATTTTCGTAAAAAGATACCGGCACTATGAATTCATAGTAATGACTTTTGGACTCACTAATGCTCTATAAATCTTCATGGACATGATGAATAGAGTGTTTAGAGATTACCTTGACAATGTTTTGGTAGTATTTATAGACGATATTCTAATATACTCCAAAATCAAGGAGGAGCGTGAGGAGCATCTAAGCACTATACTAGAGACCTTTTGAAAGGATAAGCTCTATGAAAAGTATAACAAGTGTGAGTTCTAATTGAAGGAGGTATCATTATTAGGTCATATAATCACTAGAAATGGGACATATATAGATCCCTCCAAGAAAGTTGCAATTTAGGGATGGATAAGGCCAACACCAGTGACAGATACCCATAGCTTCCTGGGGTTAGTTGGATATTATCACCGATATGTGAGAAATTTATCATGATTTTAAAACCCTCTTACAAAGATAACTAAGAAGGGAGTTAAGTTTTCTGGGGGTGATGAATGTGAAGATAGCTTCAAGGAGTTAAAAAGGAGGTTTATCACTATGCTCATGCTCACACTACACAGAAGTGGATAACTTTTTGTGGTATTCAATGATGCTTTGAAGAAGGTCCTGGGATGTGTGTTGATGAAAAATGACAAAGTCATTGCCTATGATTCAAAGAAATTGAAAGCTCATGAGAAAAACTATCCAATAAAGGGTATGGAGTTGGTTGCAGTAATCTTTAATTTAAAAATTTGGCGACATTATCTCTTTGGATAGAAGTGTAAAATATATACAGATTAAAAAATCATCATGTATATATTCACATAGAAAGAGTTGAACATGAACTGACAAATATGGTTATAACTGATCAAATAATATGACTACTTAATCCATTACCACCCTGTTAAAGTGAACAAGGTTGAAGATTCCATAAGTATAAAGGACCAAGAAATTCTATCATTTATGAGAATTTAAAATGATCCAATATTATTAGATTCGATGAATATGTATATGGGGATCATAAATAATGGAAAATCATCAATCCTTTCACAAATAATTGCTCAATTGTATCTTTTGAAAAGGTTAAATGATTCTTAAAAGGATGATATGGTAATTCAGAAGAAATTGGAAACTATCATAAAAGGGAAATCCTCATATTTCAATGTTAATGAATAAGGAACTGTGAGATTTTGGACAAGGATATGTGTTCCATCCAATCCGAAGTTAAAGAATGAACATTTGTATAATGCACATAGTTTGAATTTTTCCATTCACCCAAGAAACACAAAGATGTATCCAGATCTCTGAGAGCATTATTGGTGGGATAACATGAAGAAGGAGATCAATGACTATACATAAAAGTGCCTGGTATGTCATAAAGTGAAGACAAAGAGGTAGAACTCTAATGGGATGATGAAACCATTACCCATACCAATATGGAAATGGGATAACATCACCATGGACTTTGTCATCTGACCTCCAAAGACATCCAAAATAAACAATGCTATATGGGTTGTTGTGGATCATCTTACAAAGACTGCATACTTCATTGAAATTAGGAATGATTTCTCATTGGATCAACTAGAACATATATATATCAGAGAGGTGGAAAGGATGAATGGAGAACCACTATCAATGGTATCCTATTGAGATCCAAGATCCACCTCTATGTTCTGGAAGAGTCTCCAACACGCTCTGAATAATGAGCTGAACTTCAATACGACTTATCATCCTCAAACTGATGGAAAATATGAGCCGACTATCCAAACACTTGAGGATATGTTGAGAGCATGCTCAATGGACATAAAAGGAGGATGGGATCAACAACTTCTCCTGGTTGAGTTCCCTTACAATAACAGTTTCAAATCAAGCATCCAAATGGATTCTTATGAAGCCCTTCATGGGAAGAGGTACAGAACACCAATAGGTTGAGATAAAGTTGGGTAGTGGAAACTCCTGGGTCCAGAAATTTTCGAAGAAATGGTGGATAAGGTTAAGACCATTCAGTAGCACATTAAATCTTCTTATAGTTGAAAAAAGATCTATGCTGATAATCATTGATGATACCTAGAGTTTGAAGTTGGAGAAATGGTATTCCTACATATATTACCATGTAAGAGAGTAATGAGATTTGGGAAGAAGGGAAATATTATTCCAAGGTACATCGGCCCTTTTAAGATCCTTGATTGCAATGGAGTAGTGGCCTATCAACTATCACTCCCACCGAACCATTCTCAAGTACATGATATATTCCATGTACCACTCTTGAGGATGTAAATACTTAACCCATCACATGTACTCAATCCCAAGGTGGTTCCATTAGATAATGACCTCTCCTTTTAAGAGAAGTCGGTGAAGATCTTAGATCATATGGAAAAAATTCTACGAAATAAGACAATGCCCCTTGTCAAGGTGTTGTGGAGAAACCACAAGTTTGAAGAAGCAACATGGGAGTTAAGAGGAAGTAATGAAGTAGAGTTAACCTCCTCTGTTTTAGTGTGGAAAAAGGAAATTTCATGGGTGAAACTTTTAGAGGGGGGAATATTGTAACGACCCAAACTTTTATTAATGAAAATTACTCTTTATATAATTAAATGTATTATTATGTAAAATGGTTGTATAAAACATATGGACTTACTTGGTTTTATTTTTTTGTATTTTAAAATATCGTTAAGAATTGTTACCATTAATAATATAGCCATTGAATAGTGAACACATGATTAGTAATAATATAAGGCTTTAACAAATATAATTTACTCAGACAAAGGAAGTGATGACCTCATCTAGTAGAATTACTCTATAAGAAGCCCATTTTTTGAAGCTTGAAAAGAAGGTATCATCACTGGGCTTTTCTCTTGAACTATACCAAGCCGAGTTTTAACACCAAAAGCTTGAACGGAACCACCTATGGTATAAGTGTAAGTCAATAGAGATTAACACCCGAACGATGTTATTCAAGCCACCCCAAGAGTCTGTCACCATCACACACCTTACCGTTAGGTATTATGAGGGTGTTATAAGGGGTTATGTAACAAGACCCTAGAACTATAAGTATGTTCAATAATTTTTTTGTATCGAATAAATAATATACATTCATTTTATTATTGTTACTTTGTAAGTAATTTTTAAAACACAAATAGTATTTTTAATTAATATTTAAATTCAATTAAGAAATATATTTTGATGAATTAATGGATTTTTTTAATTAAATAATATTTTAATAAAATATTATTAATAAATTAATTTTTATTAAATATAAATGACCAAATAAGTTTTTTACGAATATGATTGTAATTTATTTATGCTTTGAAAGCTATTTTGTCAAAACCCATGAATTTTCAATAAATGTCAGTTTTTATTTTAAAAGTGAAAATTAACATATTTAGAAAATTATTTAGATAAAATGAATATTATTTTTTTAATCAGGATGTTGAAATAATCCAATGGTAAATTTTTCATAATTTTATGAGACAATCAAATTTTGGGTTAAAAATTAATTATCGTTTAATATATAATGTTTTTAATGATATCATAATGACCCAATAGTGATGTAATAAAATACTATAAAATATTTTTTCAGAAAATATATGTTTTACCTTTAAAATAATGTGATTTTATATATTTTTTATTTATGTTACAAAGCCTTAGTAGACCCTCCAAGACTTATAAAACATTTTAACATTTTAAAATGATTTCCTTGAGAGTGTGACTCACCTCCAGATAAGAAAGCCTAATATTTTAATAATTTCAGCCATTGGAATTATAAAATAATGTTTTCCACTCCACTTTGGAAAAAACATGCTATGTTTTGTTGTTTTGATTAGTTTAATGTGTAGTGTCCAAAACCTAAATAATAAAGAATTCTCTCTCTTTTCCTATATAAAGACACTCAATCTCCCATTCCTCTTAACTCAAACCATTTACAGCTTGACTAAACCCAAAAATTATATCTCTATAATCCTCCCAAGGCTCCCCAATATCCCAATAATCCTCTCTTAAGACTCTCCCAAGCCTTTGGGATCACACTTACAAGTAAGGGATTTCTTCCTTTCTCATTTTTTCTAAATTTATTTATGTTGTTATTCCCTTTTATTTTCAATTAAAAATGTTGAGATATAATTTTTCACCTCCCCCATACTACCATACTTATGTTTTAGTAATGATATACCTCTTTATATCACATTACATCCCCCCATGTACACCCATTACTATTCTGAAATTCTAGAAGGATTTTCTCTCTTCTCATTTACATTCAAGCAATTATTTTTTATTATGCATCTAAATTCCATTACATTTGGTGGGATATTCTATTCGATGACCCTCATACTGTCAATTTCATTTATAAATGATGATAGACCTCTTTATCTTTCATCAACCAATTTTTTCAATTTCTATTTTACATCGTTATGCTGCCGAAGTTACACAAAAAATTCCCTGCCAAAATCATCATCTAAGTGAATACCACACACATTTCTCTATCATGGTTATTCAAATTTATGCACATGTAATTGTTGATTGAGGACATAAATTTATGTATTACACATATATTATTCAAGGAATAAATTATGATGTTTAGTGAATCCATTTTTTAGGATCTATGTGGCACACTTATGCATGAAATGAAATGATTAAGAAGGGTGCACCCTAATAGCGCACCAATGCATTGGGTAAAAATTAGCATCATGATACATCAAGTGAAATGAGGGTTTACTCATGATAATTCATGTACAATGAGGGTTTACTAATTCTCCATGTGAAATGATTCTAAGATCATGCTACTATCATGTTAAATTTTGTTTCCACCTTTCAAAATTATGATAATCATGCTATATCACGCCTTTATGTTCATGTTTCTCTTATGCTCCATTGATATGCCTATTGCCTAACATGTATTTTATTCTTAATGTTATTCCTTTTTTACACCCTTAATGGTCTTTATACCTTCCCATTTTCACATTACTGTCCTCAGGTTATCCCATGCAATTCTAGGTACGAGGGAATGTTGTGTTCAGGTAAAGAAAGTTTTCAATAAATATGTTGTATTTTTATGTCTTAAGTTGTCATGTAATGTCCCTAATTTTCCAAGACAGTAGACCTATTGACCATCAGAGTTTTCTTAAGTGAAGTTTTATTTAATAAACCAAGTTTAAGTGTGTATTAAAGATCAATGTTGTTATAATCCTATTTAGTTGGCCAACATGATATTTTTATGACTTTTATAACATTTAATTAAATATTATTTATTTTATGGTATCATTTATGTTAATTTTGATACTATTCATTATTTTCATTTTTAAAAATATCAAAACAACATGATAAATTCGAAACAATACTTCCAATATGTCACTAACATGTCTATGTTATCTATAAATTTTGTGGATGTCCTTAATTAAGTCAAATTATGTTGATTTTAATATTTTTAATATCATTTAATCGATTATTACTTTAATAATTCAATTACTCCATCATTATTGTTTCACCATTTCATTTAATTATTAACTTCATAAAATTATAAATAAATTACCATTATATAGATAATCATTTTATGTTTATAAATACTATTTATAGTCAACCATATCACTTATATAATATCATATTAAAAATAATATAGTTATTAAAATGTGAATATGACATTTTTAACTATTCTTTAAATAAAATATAATATATGTATTAATCTAACACAAGTGTATTAAAGAGGATTATTTTTTTACCGAAGGTTTATTTTTGTCTAAAAACACTTATCCAATGAAATTAAGACAAATTTTTGGGTAATATTATATTATTATAATATTATTTTCACCTTTAATTACCATATTTACCTTTAACCATGATAAATAAAATCCTAAAGTTACTATTCAAAAAAATATTTTAATCTTATTAGACCAAACTTTTCATACTTATTACAACCATGTATGTATATTTTTCTAAATTCAATTCACAAAAGTGGTAAAATTATTTTTAATGCTAATTTGTAGATGTGGTTAGAAGGCGGGTAAAAGTGACGTTCAAGAGTTGAATAAATTTTTATATCTAATTATATTGTAAAAAACATTTCAATGAACTGTATTGGTTTAATAAATTTATTATTTATCTATTGTAAAATAATTATTTAAAGGAAAATTTCAGTTTTTAACAACAATGCAGTATTTTTCACTATATATCAAAAATTGAAAAATTTCAGAAAAATAGAAAATATTAACCATATGCTAATTTTGAAATTAAGAATTCAAAAATGATTTCTATATTTAAAAATAAAATATCTAAATTTCATAATTTGGTTAATACTATTCACAACCACTTTTTAAATGGCTAATTTGATAGATCATGGGCCTCACAAACTTGATGTTGCGTGAAGCGCACGATATTGAATTATTTAAAATGAAACGTACCATGGAAGCTTGGGGTGTTACATGGTTTAACACTCATTTGAGCTAGAAAATATTTTTCCCCTTCTTTTAATATATCTAGATATATCCTTTTAAAATATAAGAATAATGTATCTTTTAATCCTCATCATATATAATCTAGCATGATCCTTTCGACTTAAGCATCAACCACCTTATTTTTTTCCTATAGTGGTAATTTATTGAGTAGTAATAATCTTTAATTAGCTCTAACCATATTTTATGGTGCATATTCATCTCTTTTTTAGTGAATATATATTTTAAACATTTCCTATTAGTATAAACATCACACCTTTTTCTGTAAAGATAATTCCTTTATATATTTAATGAAAAATTTACCATAGATAACTCCAAATTATGAGTTGGGTAATTTTGTTCATGAATCTTCAACAGTCATTATGCATATTCTATAACTATATCATTTTGGATTAAGAAACATCCCAATCCCATTTTTTATGCATTACTGTTTATTAAAAAACCTTCTCCACAATAGGTTAATGTATGAAAAAGTGTAATAACTAGATTTATCTTATGTTCCTTGAAACATTCCTCACATTAATTTGTCTAAAATAACATGGATCTCATTCAAGTTAACTAAGTGAGTGGATTGGGAAGCTGTAAAAAAATCTCCACAAACTGTCAATACTGTTAATCCAAACCAAGGAAACTACAGATCTCAATAATCATGGTTTATATAGTCTAATATTCAATAGATTCCATATTTTATGGATCTATAGATATAACCTTTATTAAGATCATATATCCCAAAATAAAACGTTATGTAGCCAAAATTCACACTTTTTGAATTTCACATACAACTTCTCCTTCCTTAGATTCTTCAGTATAATCCTATAGTGATCTTCATTCTCTTACTTACTCTTTTATTATATAAGAATATAATCTATAAATTCTACTATAAAATGATCAAGGTAATCTCTAAAGACTCTATTAATTAAATCCATGAAGATAGTTTGGTCAGTAATAAAACCAAAAGGCATAACTATATATTCATAGTGTCCATACCTTGTTCGAAATTCCATCTTGGTTATATCCTCCTTCTTGACCCTTAATTTATGATATCCAGAATGAAGGTCAATCTTGGAAAAGCATTGAGCTCTGTGCAGTTGATCAAACAATTCATCAATATGGGGTATAAGATAACTTGTCTTGATAGTGATCTTGTAAAGTTACCAATAATCAATTCAAAAATGCATTGATCCATATTTCGACTAAAAAAAGGATAGGTGCACCCTAAGGTGACATACTTGGCCAAACAAATCACTTTTCAAGATTATATAGGTGTTTCTTTTTCCATTCCTGAAAATTAATCATGACTATTCTATACGGATTCTTTGAAATACGAGTAGAACCTGACATGAGTTGTATTGAAATATCAACTTCACGATTTGGTATAATACCAAGAAACTCATCCAAAAATACATTTAAAAACTTCTGCATAATAGGAATATCTTCTATGTTGAGTTTCTCCACAACCATATGAGATAAAAACCCCATTTGAATAGGAATCAAGACCCATATAATGGATGTGATTTCTTTCATAAGTTCATATTTATCGACACACTAATAAAATATCATATGTTGGTTTATAATATCAAAAATGAGTTCCCTTACTTAGAAATTAATGTGGGATTTCTATAAATAAAGCCAATCCATACCCAAAATAACATCTAACCCAACCAGAGGGAGGATTACAGGATTTTCAGGAAGCACATTCCCACTAACTTCAACTAGATAAGAATCGTAGAATTGGTATGTGATCATGTTACCAATAGAGGTTTTCATTTCTAATTCAACATATAATCATTGAGGTGGTATCATAATTTCCTTAGAAAATTACTAAAAAATAAAAGAGTGGGTAGATACAGAATTAAATAAGATATTAATAGTTTTAGAGTGGATGATAGGTATACCTTTCACTACATCTTCATTACACCCTTCATCATAAATAGAGATCACATGATATTTCCCTTAGCCTCTATAATTAAGAGGTTACTGATGATGATCATCATCATTAAACTTTAGATTTTGGAAATGGTTAGCATAATTCTGATACTCCTAGCATTCGAAACACTAGAGTGTAGGTGGTGCATTCTATGGATATTTCTCTTTATTCACATAATTACACAACTTATCCCATCACTTCAGAATTCAGTTTCTTGATAACCTTCCTTTACACACTTAAAAAATTTATTAGTCCCATTAAGATAGTTTTATCCATCTTTACTTCCATACTTTGTGCATAAAGTAAGTCTTGTCTTATTCACTCTATGGATTTTAGAATTTCCTTTGAATTCAGTATTTCTTTTCTTATCAAAATACGATATTTATGGGTAACCACAATATCCATTTACACCTTGGTATCACAAAAAATGATTTATTCTTAGCTACTAAAGTCTCTTATGGATAACACAATTTAGAGACTTGGTTTTTAGACACCTAAGAATTGATCAATAATACTTTTAGGTTAGATGAGAATACCAAAAGTGTACCTTAAAAGTCTTATAAAATTTTCTTCATAGGTACTAATACATTTATCATCCTTCTACTTTAACTCAAGAAATTTTTCTCCATTTTTTAGAAGGATTAAAGTAAATTAATTTTTGATAAATATGATATTAAATCCATCCCATTCTAGGGAGTTAACATTATATTGAACCCTGATTTTCCTGATAAGATTCCACTATTGATTTGTTTCACCTTTGAAATGATAAACAACCAAAATAAAATTTTAATGATCCAAACATCAGAGAATACAAAATATATTTTCAATGGTACTAATCCATTGATAAAAAAATATTGGATTAGTGGGCCTACTAAAAGAATATGGGCATTGACTCATGAATAACTCAATAGAACATTGTTCCCTCCCTTGATCATTTGGAAACTCAGCCTAATTCATAGCTTGAGAAAGTATTGTGACCATATAAATTAGATTTCGCATTCCAAATCCTATAACTATTGGTTTATAAGGAGGGCAATAATTTTATTTTAAATTTTAATTAGTGTTAACATGATTCCTTTAGGTTCTATCCATCGACTAAAACCAAAAATCATAGTGTGAGAAACTTTAATCATATAGGGAAGCCACATAATAATGACAAATCATTTAAAGGATGTATAAATCATGGAACCATATTTTCAATCTATGAAACCTTTTGTTTAACCTAGGCCATTCATGTTTGTTATAAAAAATTTTATATTTTATCGTATACTTAGAATTATCCTCAAAGTTCTCACAAAAGTTTTTTCATCCTAGTTTCCAATGTTTAAATAAAAATCACTCTAATACCAACTATAATAACCCATCCTTTTAATGCATAAATATAACATCTTATTACATGAATATTGTTTATATAAAATGTCTATTTATGCTATAATCGTACAAGTAAAGTGCCTTTGGAAACTTAGATACATAAACAAATGGTTTATAAGTGAGCTACAACATCATCCACTTAGTTATTCATAACTAGAAACCTTATTAGACATATCATACAAAATACCATTATTTATAACCTTGGAAAAGGAAACATAACAAAGGTTGATCACTAATGCATAGTAAGGGTAAGAAAAGGAGGTATTTATGATCATATAAGCATATCATGGGAATAAGGGTCTGTGAATATGAGTTCAACATTTTAAATCTATTCCATAAATATCATAGATCATAATTCTTGAGTCATGGAATAAATCCTAACAATTCATAAGACATTAATCATAAAGGAATACAATAACTTGAGATGTGATAGTATAACATTGGAATAATACATGGACTTTTGGAATACACATAAGCATAGAAACAATTATGTCAAGAATACCCACCAAAAAATTCATAACATTGTTAGGATTGGGTTAGCCACCTGTATAACATCTTTAGGACAGGGATAACCTCTCATTTACCCACTATTGGGCTTATGATAACCTCTAGTGTACCCTTTGAGATCATTAATCATTACCTAATGCATTAAAGGGAAATGTAGATCCCATGTGTCAAAATGATGAAAATCATACTTATGCATTCCATAATATCATAAAAAATTCTTTATATTAGACAACATAAATAAAATGGGGTTCATAAACATATCATCTTATCATAACCCATATAAAACAAATTAGTTTCATAAACATTTCACCATTTCATCACAATATAACCCATGAAAAAAGTAATGAGTTTATTAAACACATTTCCATCATAAACATAAAACATATAGTGAAATAATATGGATGGTATCATTAGATTATTAACCTATTAAGGCTTATGTAACATCAAATTACATCATCATAAATGGATAATGATTTTGAAAAATTACTTGCAATATTTTTTGAGGAAAATAACCTTCTCATTTTGAAATAAATTAGATAAAATCTAAAAATTTATTCAATATTATGGAAATTTTTTTATTTAAAATAAATATGGAAAATATTAATAGAGTACTTAAATAATTTAGTGTTCATGACCATATGAAATTTCATTCATGTCGTATAATTTAAAATAAAACATTATTTTTATAATTTTGTAAAAAAACATAAAGTACCTCATTCAAAAAAGAATAAGATTTCTTTTGAACCATTTTTTATAAAATATTGAATTGGTAAACATTAATGTAAATAGTCATAATATAATAGTATAAAACTTATTTAAAACATTTTTAGAAAACATGGATATGAAAGATAATGGGTTTTTGACTGAAGAGAGAAATACATTCGATTTTCCTTAAAAATATATTTTTCGGTATCTTAAGAGATTAAGGTGAGAAAAATAAAAGGAAAACATGACTTTTTAAGAAATAAATACAGTAGTGGAACATTTAAGAGTTTATTAAGGGTTATATCATAAGTTTTAATCATCATAAATTTAATTATAAACAATCCTTATATGCAATGAGATTACAACATAATACCTTTACCACTTTAGAAACTTTTGTATCATAAGCCCCGTGAAATAAATAACCTTGTATAGATATGTATATCCAATAATTTTCCTAATAAAAATAATAAAATATATTAATGGGAAGTATATACACCACACAAAAGAAACAAATGGTGTATAAGTCATGTATCTCAAAGAAATAAAAGTGAGATGAAAATCCTTTAACTTGAGTTCCACTTTCTTTCAAATCATTATAACCTCCTATATAATAAATTTAAATTTATTATTATTATATACCATAATCACATACATGTTTCTTATAATATATATTTATTATATATATATATTTATATTTATCTATAATGGTAGATATATAAACTTAATTACACCGTTCATAAAGATGATATGTCGTACATACACATGAACACTATTTTTCATTTTTAGACAGATGAAAAAAAATAAGTAAATAACATTTCACCTTTAAAGAGTCATTATTATATAATATACATAATATATATTCATCATGTCCATATTAATTATCTTTTTAGTAAAATATAAATGAAAAATGGATCAAATTGCTTTGTGAAGGTGGTAGTCCACACGTACGAATGAGCAACATTATCATTTTCTATCTATTTGGAAGGTAAGAAGGTAGATATGATATTAAAATTAAATAATAATTATTATTTCATAAATATCATATATAAACTTTAAACCCACCATAATAAATATCCATGAAACATGGTGATGGAAAATGAATTGTACCACTATGTGGAGATGGTATGTCGTACGTACACACGAGCAATACTTTAACTTCCATTTTTATAGAAAAAGGGTGGATAATGGTAGTTTTATAATCATAATAAAATTTAAGAATATTTAATATACTTAATTTATTATTTAATGATAAATACCACATATTTATAGGAATTATAATATGAAATAAATTTAAAGAGGGTGGGTAAGACAACTATCTCTCCTTTGAGAGACCACATTTAGATCATTTATTAAGGAACTCAGAGTTGGTATTTTGTGGATACTGATACCTAAAAAACTTATATAAGGACTTTTTGATGAATAATTTATAGTGTATGGTCAGATTTATGTCTCTATGTGTTGTAAATAAGATAAATAATTGGTGTGCTTTTATAAGGGAGGGAGAGTACACACTTGTAATTTCTTAAAATATTAAATTATAATAAAGTCATTATCAATTAAAATGGTTCCAAATGGTCTATAAATGGATAGGTTATGACATTATAGACTATATATTATTCCCTTTGTATTATTTTAAGTTTTTTTTATTTTTATGTAATTTAATAAAATATTATTTTTGATAAAATATCATCAATGTCAATTTTGATACTATTAATTTAATTTGACTTCAAATATTTAAAGAAAAAGTTTAAACTAAAATATAATTATTTAACATATAATTAATATTTCATATCCATCTAGAAAATTCATGTAACACATTATCCATCAAAATATATTATTTTCATTATTTTTAAAATCATTTATTAATTTTTTTATTAATTTGAGAAACACTACATCAGTTTTGCATAAGAATTTAAGGTCATTAAATAATTAAGAAAAATTAGAAATAAATTTCATTCATGAATATAATTATATTAATCTAAAAATAAATATCAATATTCTTTCAGAACTAGTTTTTTTGGTTTGTAAATATATAAAAAAATATTTAAAACCAAGAGAGTGACAATTTATAACTTTCATTATTTAAAATAATATAAATGTAATTTTCATGGAAAAAATCACATTAAACAATTAAGATATGATCCTAAGAAGAAAAGGGTCAAATTATAGTGACCCAATAAGTCTTAAGATGAAACATTGCTGCTTTATAACTTATTTTTAACCTAGATTAACCGAGTTTACCCTTTATGAGGTGATAAATTTTACCCCAGTTACTATCCATATTGACAAAAATAAAAGGGGATTATTTACCAAATTTGAGAATATTGATTCTAATATTGAATTAATTTTATAAAACTCATTACTTATAAGTGTCATAAATTAATTTTAATGTTAGTGTGAAAAAACGCGACAAAAACCACTTTTTAGAAAAATACAGTTTTTATGCATAAAACCTGATTTATTTTTATCTCATGCCAAGAAAATATTAGATGAATGTTTTAAAAATGAGATTGAATATATTATATAAAAATTTAATTATAATAATTCAAATATTGTGATAAATTTAATTTATTAGGATAAAAATACATTCTGTGCGTAAAAATTGTTTTTCAGAAAAACATCTCCTTTATTTTAAAATGTTTTTTTATTTTCATTTTTAATTAATTTATAACCAATGAATTAATTTTGAAAATTTTTAAGCCATAAATTTTCATAATTTAGTTATTAATATTCATACCCTCCAATCCAACATCTAGGTTATAACATATAATAATAATATTTTAATAATATATCACCGTTCCTTTCGACTTGTTGTTGTGTGTATCACAAGAAATCAAAGAAATAACTTTTCTAAAAAAAATATTTATTAAGATCTCGGGGTGTTACATGAGTTCTTATATGAAAAAAAAACTAATATATATATCGATATATATATATATATATGAGTGAATGCTAAATTTTCTGATGCTATGGACGAGTAGAGGAAGTGTATGTCATTTCTCGCACGTATGAGTTGTTGTATTATGATATTGAATCAAAATATAAAGAAGGTGAATACACTTAGAGGAATTAATATCATGGTGAAAAATAATGAATACATTGTTGGAATAGATGAATAATTTGAACTGAAGAATCCTATGAGGGATTGAACCATGTCAAAGGAGAAATTCCCTAGGTTGTGTGAATACAATAGGTGTGGTCAAACTTCTTAAAGAACAAGAACCTAGCGTGGGTGTCTGGAGCATGAGTTGTAGAGCTTATAACTTGGAGGTATCCATTAAGGTGGATATTTTATGTGCATTCATGATAAATATTAGGAATTTCTACTTGTATGGAACCAAAATAGGGAGCAGGGATGCTACTGTCGCACTAAAGCAGGAACACACCAATGAAGGTGCGCGGCGAGGATGTTGTGGAGCTGCATGATGGACTAGAGTAGATAATGAATGCTGTAATATATATATACTATATAAAATATATATGATACTATATATATATTTAATTAAGATAAAAAAAATATTTGAAAATTAAGAAATTGAGAACGGGTTAAAAAAACTGAAAAGAATAAGAAATACAATATTTCAAAAATAGACACATGATATAATACTTTAATAGAAAATAGAAAATATAAAAGAAACACATTAATATAAAAACAATATTGTATCATATGTTAAAAAAATTTAAATCATTAACATATTATCACTAGTAGGAAAATATATTTTCACGTTAATTTTTTTTTACTTTTTAACATCAGCGTTTAACCAATGTTTATGCATGCGACATTATAAATAGTAGTTTCAACATCTGTTTTAATAAAACTGATGTCTAAAATGTAAGTAAAAAAGTATATTTGAGGGGGTTTTCAACACTGTTTTATAAAAACTAGATGTTGAAAATACTTTTCCACATTAGTATAACTTTAAAACTGACGTGGAAAAGATAATATGGAAATTTTAGTATCAGTTTTTAGTAAAACCGACATTGAAATTAATATTATTTCAATATGAAAAAATCTCTAAAAACCTTCAAAATTAGTTATTACATAAAACTAATATTTAAATTTCACATTAAAAAATATCATATGACATTCAATGTTGGTTTTATGTAATAACTAATGTTCAAAATCACTTTTGAACTTAGTTATTACAAAAAACCCACATTAAAAGTCCACATACCTTGAAAGTCAAGTGATCATGATCTCATCATGTATTATATGGATTGAATAGTCCTTTTTGATTGTCCTCCAGTTTGAGGGTGATAGGTACTGCTAAAAAAATATTAGTATCTAGGGACTATCGAACACTTTTTTAGAATTGTGATGTAAAATGGGGATCATGATAAAAAAATCAATAGGGGTACATCGTGATGTCTTACAACTTCATTAATATACTGTCTTTCCAAAACTTCAGGTGGTAAATTTTCTCTTATAGCATGAAAATGTTCTGATTTGGTACGACAATCGACAATAACCCATACTGTATTATTTATTCTATTAGTGTTTGGTATCCCCATGAAACATTTCATCATAATATGATCACATTTCCAAAAAGGTGTAGGAAGAGGTTTCATGAGTCTTCTAAGATGTTGTCTTTCAACCATAACCTATAGAAAAACCAAACATCTCAACACATAATCTGCAATCTCCCTCTTCATGTTTTCCCACCAAATTTTTTTCTTCAAATCTCTATAAATCTTAGTAACATTAGGGTGTATAGAGGAATTTGATCTATGAGCATCATCTAATAATTCCATTTTTAGATCAAGTATAGTGGGAACACAAATCTTGTTCCTAAATTTCAAAATTCCATCTTTATAAACAAATTTGACCAATCTCCCATCAATGAAAACATTAATTTTTTTTTGAAAATCCTCATTATCATACTGGGAATTATTTATCCTTTATAATAATGATAGTTTGGAAACCATTTGAAAAAGTAGTGATGTTTCACTTTCTATGATAATTTCTATATCCATATTTACTAGATCCATGACCATAGGATCCTTTCCAACACTTATTCTATTTAGATATCTATGGTTATTTCTGCTCAAACATCCCACCACCTTATTTTCCTTCCTTGGGTGGTAGTGTATTGTGCAATCATAATATTTGAGTAGCTCAAACCATCTCCTTTCTATCATGTTGAGTTGTTTCTATGAGAAAATATATATTTCAAACTCTTGAGATCTATATATATCTCACATAATTCCCCATAAAGATAGTTTCTTCACATCTTTAGAGAAAATATTACCACTATTAACTCAATATCATGAGTTGGAAAGTTTTGTTCATGAATTTTTAATTGCCTTGATGCATAAGCAATGGGCCTACCATTCTGCATAAGGACACAACCAAGTCCTTTCCTTGATGTATCACTATTAATTAAAAACCCATAATTTCCAGATGCTAACATCAAGATAGGATAATTGAATAATCTTCTCTTCAATTATTCAAAACATTATACACAATCTTTTGTCCAAACAAATTTGACCCCTTTACATGTGAGCTTGTTTAACGATTTATCCAACTGGGTAAAATTCTAGACAAAATTCCAATAGTAACCTTCTAAACCAATAAAACTACTTACCTCAATTATAATCTTTGGTGCTGGCCATTCTTGGATTGAATTTGTATTTTTCGGATCAATAGATATTCCAACCTTTGAGATAATATGGCCAAGAAAAGAAAATTTCCTGAATCCAGAATTCACATTTGCTAAACTTCCCATATAGTTCATTTCTTCTAAGAGTCTTCAAAATAATCCAAAAGTGGTTTTCATAGTCTTAGTAGATTTTGGATCTTACCAATATATCATCAATAAATTCTATTAAAAAATCATCAAGATATTACTTGAACACTCTATTCATTAGATCCATGAAAATAGAGGGTGCATTAGACAATTTGAACAGCATTACTGTAAACTTGTAATGACCATAACTGGTTCAGAATGCTATCTTTGGAATATCCTCCTTCTTTACACACTATTGATGATATCCAGAACAATGGTTAATCTTTGAAAAATATTTATCTCCATGAAGTTGATGAAACAAATAATCAATGATAGGTAGGGGATACTTGTTATTTATTGTAATAACATTGATTTATCTATATTCAATTAACAGCCTCATTGATCCATCTTTATTCTTTACAAAAATAAATGGGGCCCCCCATAGAGAAACACTAGGGGAAAAAAATCCTTATTACTCAACTCCTCTAGTTGTTTTTTCAGATCTACTAATTCCATAGTGGCCATTATATAAAGATTCTTTGATATTGGTCTTTCATCAGGGATTAAATCATTAGAAAACTCAACTTTACACTCTGGGGGTGTCCGGGTAAATCTTAAGGAAAAACATCAATATATTCTCATACAATAGGTACATAAAAAGTTTGAATATTTCTTTATTCATCCCTATATCTTATTTCCTCTTCCACCCTAGGAATATCATTTAGTAAATCTACTAGGGGTGGGTTTTCATACTAATCAGGTGATGAAGTTTCTACTCTAAATATAATTGATTCTACATTTTCATCACAAATCACAACTTCCTTCTTCTTGCAATAAAATTTCACATCATATTTTGATAGATAGTTCATACTGAGGATTATATCCAACTCGAACATAGATATGATGATAAATTTAGTAGATAAAGAACATTTATATACCATAATGGGAACTACCTGGCACATCTTTGTTGCAATGAGACTTCCCTTAGGGGTTTTGACTGAAAACTTCCTTATTAACATGAATTGGAAATATATAATTTTTAAAGAAAACTGGAAAGATATAAATGAATATGATGATCTAGAATCAAATAAATATTTGGATAAATTTGAGCAAACAATTAAAGTACCTACCACCACATCATTAGAAACATCAACCACAAAAATTGTGATCACAAAATCTTAGTCTTTCTCCCTTATCCTTTTATGGGGGAAGTTTCTTTAATGATTAAAAAAATCATTTGAATAATGTTCCAAATATTTAAAATTGAATCATTGAACATTGGTAGATTCTTTCTTTCCATTGAAATCATGAGCTTGATGAACTTTTTCTTTAGGAAATTACTGGGGTGTTTCTTACCACAATTACTACAGGGTGAAATGTAAGCTTTTCCCTTCTTCCCCTTATTTCCTTTTCTAGAGTGTTTAATGGACCTCTTCTTCTCTTGATTTAATTTAAAGTCATAATACATAGAAAATTCCTTTTACATATTGATAGCACATGAAACTATATCTTTGTATAATGAGAAAGATTGTGAGAACAAAGCCCGTTAGAGGAATGGTTTTAACGCATCAAATAATTGATCAATATTACTTTATGGTTTATGTATGTAGTATACAACATGATTTTCAAACCTTGTAAAGTTAGCTCCATACTTTTCAACATTCACTTCCTCCTTCTGTCTTAGACTTAGAAATTGCCTATCTATATCCTCTCATAGATCACGATGATCGTATTTTTCTAGGAAGAGTTCATTAAATTCCCTCCATTACATATTTTTTACCTCTTCATCCTCCTTTATTTTTTTAATTAATGACCACCATTGATCCACATATCCTAATAGATGACAGAATACCATTACAATTGTTTCCCTTTCATTACTCCCCAAATCAAGAAATATTTTCTCTAAGAAACTTATCCACTACTCAACTACAAAAGGATTTTTAGTCCCATAGAATTTTGGGGGATATTCACTCATGAAGAGGTCTAATATTGATACTCCGCATTGTGGATTAGGGTACTCTATATGGGTAAGGTTATTATTCATAACCTGATTCACTTGTCCCAGTATGGTTATAAGTTGTTCAGTGCCAGTTGTATCACCATCTCCACTATCATTATCTTGCATAAGAGGGAAATCCCTATATGGATTACATGTGTTGATACAGTTTCCAATACTTCTACTAGGTGACATTTCTAAATGATGAAATACACTAGATTAGGTTATGAATCATAATACATAATTCCAAACTAGTAAAATACTTAGCATAAATTGAAAATTTTATGTATATCTAATCCATAATCATAAACATGGTTTCTTTGGGGACATATTTACATTTAAATCCTTCATAATGGTTCACAAATAAAATATAAATTATCCTAAGCATATCCCCAGAGGGTGACAAACTAGGTGTGTTGTAAGGCCCATTGTTGTGTACTAGGTAACCCAGAGTCAAGCCTGTAATACCTTGTCTGAGCTGTTGATCCTAGATACATCTAGCCCAAAACCATGTCCACTTTTAATATCCAGAATGAGATTTATTTTATAGGAATACCCATAAAATATCTATTTTACTCAAATTCTAGGATGTTATTCTATACTTATCCTCAAATTCCATATTAGGGTAATGTTTCCTAATCAAGGAATTTCAAAATCTAGTTTCCATGATTTGTACTAAACATCCTCTAAAACCAAATGTAACACCTCGAACCTAGTTTTATAGAGTTGGTGCATTATTTTATTACATTATAATAATAAAAAGAAATAAAATGCTGAAGGACCAATCAGTTTAGTAGCCTTTGGAAAAACTAGATACAAACATAAATTTTACATTACATCTTGAAATGAAAAAAAACGTAGTGTCTCCTTTGAAAACACTAATATCCCTTATATTATCCATACAGGTCAATCATAATATAATTCTTCACATCTTGAGGAAAAATGAAACATAATAAATGTGTGAGATCAGATGATTTGTATGGATAAACAATATAGATAAATCTATCATAAAATTTTAAGGTGAAATATAATACTAAAACTCAAGACTTTTAAACATAATATTCAACATAATATAGAAATAACATATCAAATAATTCATTTTAAAAATCCAAATGGATATTCTACTTTTCTAATAATTACATGAAATATTAATAACTAATCTCATAATGAGAATATACATAATGACATACATCATTACCATACTGTCAAGGCCTCGTATAAAGACCATACATAACAATACCGTTAATGCCTCATACCAAGAAACTAGTTTGTCTCATGAGACCTACCGATGCATTGAGGGTCTATAGTGGGCCCTGATCGTCAATTACTAAGTCCAATGCATTCCTTATATGAAAAGGGTGAAACATAACATAAACATTTGTATTAAAACTAGTAGAAAAAATATTAATACTTTAACCATAACCCATGAATGGTATAAAAATATAACATCCATAGTCAAACATAACATAAAAACTTCAATATAGTTTGGAATATTTTATCATAATAAATTGAACTCAATCAAGTATAAAATCCAAAAAAATACGTTGACATAGATGAAAATAATCTTATAAATTCATTAAAAAACTTTGAGAGAGTTGTCCGTTTTTTACTTCGAAATTATTTAAAAGCCGCCCAATTATAAAAGAAAAATTTCTTTTGAAAATAACAGTGTAATATTCTAAGGTAATATTCAAGATGTTAAGGAATTATAATGGTGGAAAATAACCACTCACACCGTATAAGATAAAAAAATATTCTTTCCTTAATTTTTCAAAAAGGTCATAAAGTACCACTTTTGGAAAATGACAAAAAGATTCCTTTCAAATAATTTTATAAAAGTTAAAATATGGGTAAAAATAAATTTAAACAATTGTTGATAATTTTTTGAAATACATTTTAAGAAACATGGACATGGATGATAAAGGTGTCCCAGTAGATACATACATATAAACAACCTCAGGTAATAATGAGATTGTGGAATTAACCATTACCTTATACTTTCCTTTAGTCGATGGTGAGTTAACCTCCAGTATCATAGTTAAAAGATATAATTAAATTATACCAGAACCAGAACCATATTTATGATACATATATGATCCTCTTATATCATTTTGTTAATAATATTTCAGTATTACCATTGTTTCGGGTGTTAACTTCTTCGTTTTCCTATGCATGTTTTGTGGTGTAAGTTATGTTTGTTATGCATAGGATGTATTTTATCCATATAAATAATGATATAAAGTTTATAATAATTATTTTTAATCATTATATAAATTTTATAATCATTATTTAATGGTTAATGTGGATAATGAATCTCACCTTATTGTAAAGACTCTAGGCCGTACGTATGCATGAGCGATGATATCATTCCATTAATGGTTAAATGATATAGAATTTGATGGTATATTAATTATAAAGAATAATTATCATGTTATATTCATTATTTATATCCATTATACTCATTATTATACCCATCCAAATAAATTAGTATGGGATAAAAATTACACCACGATGTGGAGATGGTAAGCCATACATACGCACAAATGGTGATATTGTTATTCATATGATAGATAAAAGGAGGAATATGGTTATCACATAATAAGAATGAAATCTCAGCATATAGATGATACCAGATTTATTAATTTAGTATGTAAACAACATAGGAGGAGGAAGTAGAAGATGAAAAGAAATTGAATGGAAAAGGTAAAATAATTACCTCTTCTTTGAGCGTCTCCTTTCGATTTTCACAAAAGTACTCCATAGGATGGATTTCTATAACGACCCAAAATTTAGAATAATATCTTGTTTCCTGAATCCATGTGTTATTTTATTTTTTACTCAACAAAAATATATACTTTTATTAATGAAGGGAGTATAATTGAAATGAGACCTTTAGGTTTTGACTGTTATATAATCATTGGTTAATTATGATCATTGGTACATATGAAAGTTGGAAACTAAACTCTTAAAGTTATGATTATTGATTATAAATATAATTGATCATGGTTAATTAATATAGAAAGAGGAGATTATGGCCTCATTTAGTAGACTCAGGCTGTACAAATACCATCTATCGGAGCTTGGGAAAGGGTAGCGTCACTAGGTTTTTCTCTAGACCAAGCTCAAGCTGAGCTTCAACATGTGAAGCTTGAACGAAATAACCTATGGGAAGCATTAAAGCTGATATAAATTAAATATCTCTTATTTAGAAAATTATTTTTCTAAAATGGAGTTAAATTTTGAATTCAGAACATTAATATTAGGTTAGGGTGAATTTAGGATATTTTTATAAAATGTTTTGTTTTTCAGTGAATAGTAAAAAATACAGTTTTGTGATTTGATGTGTTTAATGACATCATTAGTGATTTAGTAATGATTTAATAATTTTGGTATACTCTTGAGGAATAAAATATGTTATGAGGTGTCCCAATTTTCCAATACCATGGGAAACCTCATGGTTTTTCAAATACCACTAATGAGGTGTCCCTCAGAAATTAATAAAATATTTCCTCACTTTTTCTATAAATACCAACCTATTCATTAATTCCATTCATTCCAAATTACTCCAAAATTATGATCTAGAATTTTTATCTACCAAGGATTCCTACCAAGGTGCATAAAATCCCTATAACGTCCCATCCTTTGAGTTTTTGAATTTACTCTTTAAGGTAAACGAACATTTCACCATCCTCTTTTAATCAAGACTTATTTTATGTTATGTATTTTAATTTACATTTTATTATGTTGGGGTATGTTATTATATATCCTTATTGATTTAAATTTTATGTAAAAATTATGAGATATCATTTCCTTACTCATAAAATGATATTTTGAATTTAAAGCGACACCGTCAGGCAGTCAAATTTTCGTAAGGGAATTCTAAACTTCTCTTTTTTCCATTCAAGTTCTCTTTTATGTGGTATAACATTCAAGTTTCCATAACATGTTATTATTTCAATTTTATTCTATCCCTATACTATATTATGATTCTATTATGAATGTATGACCCATTTTCCATTTTTTAATGTTTTCTAAAACCATGTTGCATAGCCGTTATGCTGTAGAAATTTCTTTCAAAATCTCTCTTTTTTTCTCATGAAATTCTATTATTTTATTTATGTGAATGAAAAAACCTATTTTATTCCCAGTGGTATTCATAAATAAATAAAAGGATATATTTTATTCTATAATTAACATACATAAAACCATCATTCCCTTTCCATGGGTTATAAATGATATAATGATCATGTTTTTGAACACTTTTTAAAAGGTCACGATTTTAATATGAAACCCTTTTCTTTTATTATATTTGGGTTTGTTTTGAAATTATTGATTATTACCTATGTGGATCACATTAAAATAAATAAACATTAATGGTGTTCCTTTATATCACTCCAATGCATTGGGAAAAGATATTAATCTCTAGAAATAACAAGTTTTATGATACCTTAGTGAATAACCTTAGTAATTTTTATGACACCTTGGGGATGGACCTTGGTGATATGCTTATAAATGTATAAATTAAATGTTGTAGACACATTTTCATATTATGTTTCGAGTTATTATTATTATGATATTCCACTTTATGACACCTTTATGATATTCCTCATGTTCTTATTGATATCGATCAAGTTCACATGTAAACTATTTCACTTGTTTTTCTTACCAAACCTTATCCTCACCTTTTCCTTTGATATATGTATCCAAGTTATCAGATGAAGTAATAATTATTAGGATGAAATTTTCAATAGTACTTTCAAGAGGATTAAAAGCTTTTTATATGTTTCCATGTATTATGTACCTTATTTCCAAGACACTATAGTTTAAAGATCCTCTCTTTGTAAAGTGAAATGAAAATTTATATAATTAAAAGGCAGGATGAAACAGTTGGTATCAAAGGATTGTTTAGTTATTTGTGGAAATTAGGATATGAAAACTTTACGAAGAGCCCTTTAAAAAAGTTTAAATATAGTAAAACTTCCTTTTATTTTGTTGAAATATTAAGTAAGTGGTTTCTAAACAAATAGATCCCTATCTGGATACGAACAAGTGGATGTGGCTCTGGAACAAATGTATTTGGGGGTGAAAACTGAAAACACCAATTTGAGATAGACTCAAATGGGAACTGGTGCATGAAAAAGGGACTTACTGTACTCTTATTTTGACACTCCTGGGGGATATGTTTGGTTAATCACAAGCTTTTAATGAATTATTAGGAAGGATTTTCAGAGAAATGTAATTGAAATTAAATAATAATATATTAAAGCAAGAAGTTTTAAGGAATAAAAATCCTTTAAATTAAGTTATTCATAAATGAAATAAGATTATCACTAAAGTTTTATTCTTTTAGAAAATGGTGGGAAATAGGAGGAACCGTGCAAATGGTGACCGCAATGGACCATGCACTGACTAAAATTCAATGGAAGCCGGAATGGAAACTTTAATGAGAATAATAAACCAACTGATTTAAGTTATGGGAAATAACTTGAATCAGACTGAGAGACCAATTTCAAAGTGAAGGGAAAAAATTTCTATTTAATTTTTTATGCATCAATGACCACCAAAATTTAGTGGATCTACTGACCCATTTATTTCTCAATAGTGGATCAGCTCTATTAAGAAGATCTTTTCTGTGCTCCATTGTTCAGAACAAGAAAAGGTCACCCTGAATATTTACCGCTTAGAGGGAGAAGCTGATTAGTGGAAGGAACTAATTAATGACATTATTCCAAGAGTGGAGGTTGAATATATAGAGTGGGAAGAGTTCAGAGGAACCTTATTCAATAATTATTTCCCTCGTTAGATGATAATAAAAACAAAGAAGGAGAGTGAATATATTAGAAGCTATGAGATGAGATTCACAAGACTTTCGCATTACACATGAAGATTTTTCATGGATCCTAATGGGAAGGTTGATAGATTCTTTGGTGGTCTAAGACCTCATCTGCGGAAGAATCTAGACAATTGAGACTATGATAGCTATGAGGAGATTATAGGGAGTGCTATGAAAGTTGAAATAGTGTTTGGTGAGATGCAGTGGTCTCATAAATTCAATAACAAGAAGAGATCAATGGATCCAATCTTGGGGAGGATATTTGATCAGGGAAGAGTAGCAAATCAAGTGCAACTTTCCATGTATAAAAAATGTGGGAATAATCATTTAGGGAACTGCCTGTTCAGGAGTGGGAAGTGATAAATGTGTGGAAGAGATGTCCATATTGCACAGAATTGTCGTAGTGAGGTGAAGACTCAAATTAAAAACACAAAAAACAAGTGGAAGATAATGTAGGCACTACCTGTTATCCAATGCCTCAAATGTGGATAGCTTGGGCACTTTGCTAATCAATGTCCAAATCTGAGGGTAGTAGAGGGGAATCACAATCAGCCTCAGCAAAGGCCAAGGAAGAAAGGTCATTCTTTTTATAACATGAAATCTAATGTTGAAGCTCCAAATTAAGTGGCGGTAGGTAATATTTTTGTTCTATCAAATGTAAAAAGTAATTTTCTTGATTCTGGTTCTATGCATTCCTTTATTTTCTCCAAGTTTGTAACTAATTTAGTATCAGCACCTAAATTTCTAAAAGTAGAGTTATCAGTAAAGATTACTGGTGGGGTTATCCAGGCATCAAAAGTATTTAGAAACTCTAGTATTTAATTTAGTGAGAACAATATTATCACAAATATAGTAGTCATTCCCATGATGAAATTTGACATTATACTAGGGATGGACTAGCACTCAAAGTATAATATTAAGATCAAATCTAGAAGCAAGGAAATATATGTATCCTTGAATGGAAAACCGACAATAATCTTCCAAGGAGATATATCTCAACCCAATATTTGTCTAGAAGAACCTCATATATTATTCTTTATAGATTTTATTGGTGAAAAAGAAGATGGAAATGAGAGTATATGGATAGAATATGTCCCCATCATCTAATAATACAATGACATATTTCCTGAGGAGTTACCCAGACCTTCCCCAGAAATAAAGGTAAATTTCGCCATTGAACTTGTACCTGGATCTCATGTGATATCAAATACGCTGTATAGGATGGAAAATGTGAAGATGGAGGAATTCAATAAAAAACTCCAAGATCTTTTGGAGAAGGGGTTTATCCAACTGCGTGCGTCTTCTTGGGGAGAACCTATTCTCTTTATGAAGAAGAAGGCTAGATCATTGCGGCTATGCATTTATTATAGAGAACTGAATGAGATCACAATGAAGAAAAAATATCCTCTTCAAAGAATTGATGACTTATTTGACCAATGTCATGGTGATCAATTCTTCACCAAGATTGATCTTTGATCTGGTTATCATCAATTCAGGGTGAAGAAAGAAGATATTCCAAAAACTGCCTTCTAATCAAGATATGGGCATTATGAATTTGTTGTTATTACATTTGGAATAACTAATGCTCTTTCAATTTTTATGGATTTGATGAATAAAGTATTTAAAGACTACCTTAATAACTTTGTGGTAATTTTTATTGATGATATTCTGATATATTTAAAAATTTGTGAGGAGCATGAGGATCATCTAAGGGTTATTTTGAAAACTCTAAATAAGTAGAGGATTTTTGGAATGTTCAAAAAGTGTGAATTTTGGTTAAAACAACTTACTTTCTTATAGCATATTGTAACCAATGAATGAATCATAGTTGACCCTGCAAAGACAAAGGTTTAAGAGGAGTGGCCTCATGCTACAATAATAACTAAGATGCGTAGTTTCCTGGGATTAGTAGGATATTGTAGGAAGTTTTTGAAAAACTCTTCATGAATTTATGATCCATTGACCAAGATAACTCAAAAAGGGGTCAAGTTCATCTGAACAAAGGAGTGTGTGGAAAGATTACAAGAGCGTAATAAGAGATTGGTTACTACACTCATGTTAACTCTTACCTCAAGTTGATAAGGATTCATTATTTTTAGTGATGCATCTCTGAAAGGGATTGAGTATTTCCTCATTCAAAATGATAAGGTGATTTCTTATGCATCCCAATAGTTGAAGAATCATGAGCAAAACTATCCAATACACAATCTAGAGATGGTTGTGGTCATTTTAACTCTAAAGATATGGATGCACTATATTTATGGGGAGAAATGTGATATATAAAAAAACCATAAAAGTTTGAAGTATATTTTCACACAAAAGTAATTGAACATGAGAGAAAGGAGATGGTTTGAACTTCTTAAAGACTATGATTTTTTTTAGGTCCACAAGGTTGAATACCCTGAGAGGGGGGGGGGGGTGAATCAGGGTATGAATAATTTAAAATTAAAGCCCATTCTCATCTTGTTTCACTGTTAAGAAAAATAATCTTCTCTCCCTTTACCATTGCACAATATAAACATAAAGTAAAGCATGCACAGGACACAACAATTTTTACTTGGTTCACCCTCACTGGGCTACGTCCAAGGAGCATACACCAGAAATGTGACGATGTACCAAATCGACTATAAGAACACTGCTGTTTACAGGGTTCGGGATAGATCACTTCTATTCCCAGGGTCACTGCCTTTACAAAGTTTAAGGTCAGCTCACTATTTTTTCAAGGGTCACTCCCTGTTTCTCTCTCTCTGGCTCACTGCATATGGAGAGGATCACCTTCTTCCTCTTCCTTTTCTCACTGCTCTAGAAAGGATCCAATCACAATTTATAGACCTGTAGGTCTCTTCATTTCACTAATGAATGCATCCTCTGTTGTATGTAGATGCTCTGTTGAAGTCCAACTTTCACCCATAGATGAATCTCTCTTTGCACCGAGGGTATCGATCAATCTTCCAACTTCCACACAGCCCTGAAATACAGTCGTGAAACAACCTTACTTGCCACCCTTATCTAAGATGGTGCCCAAGTCTCGGTACACAAGTCAAAACTGGCGTGGAAGTCCTCCTCAACCACTTGCGCGACACAAGCTTCTGTAACTCCAAACTTGCACGACACACAACCATTTACAACTAAACCAATATTGGCACGCAACCAACAACTTTTGCGCTTCTTCAAAATCTGGCGCACAAGTGTCCCCAAACCACTTACATGATGCCTTCTTCTACAACTCAAAACATGCATGAATCACTTCCATTCTCACCCAAACCACTATAGGCATGCAACTATCACCTGGTGCACAACTTATACTTGCGCGACCACCACACCTGCGTGACGAGAGCTCTGATTTTTCAAAATGTAGAAATATAAACCGAATGAGGAGGGGTATACCTGTGTTTATAGGCATTTGGACACCCTGCGTGATAACGTGCAAGTCTCCCCTCAGCGCACAAGTTTCGGCGCACAATTCTCTGCCGCGCAAATCACTTGCGCGACCAACTCTAAATATTGGGCGCCCTTTATCCCTTTGACATATTTTGATGGTATGATCTTGAAAAACATTAGGTGCTCAATTTTCCTCTCCTTCAAGTTCAAAGCATGCAAGTCCCTTTTCCAGAAACCAATTTTCTTCATTTTTCGATTTTCAGGCACAAATATTTGGCAAACACTGGAAAACGACACCACCTTGTATCTTCCCTTTTTGTACCGCCTCCAGATCATCCATTCCATTGTTGATGTTCTTGAATCAAGCATAGATCATTAACCACAACTCTTGAACTTGACATGCCACCATGAAATCCCCTTTGTCAACAAAATCTGTATGTCATGGTTTGCTTTGTCAATAATCACAACACAGATGTCCACTTTTTCAACAAACACAATCTCCTCAAAATGCTTCAATGATACCTTGAGGGATTTTTTCCAAACATTGTTCAATTCATTACTATCCTAGAAGAGAAAACAAAGTCACTGATACATTATGTTGGAAAGAAATTGTTATTATATCCATGATGAGGATTCATTGATATCCCTTGATCAATAAACTATTATATCTAGACATGGGAATTATAAGGGAATGGAAATCATCAACCCTATCTGTAACGCCCCGACCCCAGCTACCCAGAGTCGGTGCATTACTTCATAACATTGGCATGATCAAAAGAGAGATCAAATCTCGAAAGACCGATTAGTTTAGTAGCCTTGGAAACACTAGATACATTCATAAACATTACATTACATCATAAAAAAAATGAAAACTACAATAACATGGTCTCCCTAGTCCACACTCATATCCTCACTGAAAATTCTTGCAAGTCAGTCATAATACACTTCTTCACATCCTGGGAAAAATAAAACATTGAAATGGGTGAGCTCAAATGCTCTGTAAGGATAACAATATAGCGGAAACTTTCATAAGAAAACATAAGCATTTAAGGCAATGTATAACTAAAACAAAAGCCTTATTGAACTTGAACTTCAGCATAATATGGAAAAAGTAAAATAAAATAATACCATTACTTACTCACATGGATATTCTACTAGACGAATAATCACATGAAATATCAATAACCACTTTCATAATGAGGGAATGTATAATTCCAGACATTCTGAAACATTTTGTCAAGGCCTCGGCCAAGACGTCTAAAATGATTAAGGCCTCGGCCAAAACCATAAATCAAATTGGGAAAGGGCCTCGGCCAATTCCACGTCTAGTTGTCTCATGAGACCTACCGATGTATCGAGGAGCTATAGCGGGCTCCACCCGTCACTTATTAAGTCCAATACATTCCTCATATGAATAGGTTTAAACATATCATAAACCATAACATAATCGTATCACATAAAACATGCATAAAGGAAACATAACATTTCCACATTTCAATCACAAGATATCAATAAAACACATTGATATAATAAAAATGCTTTCAAAACCATTTTCAATACCAAAATAAAAGAAAGTTAAAACTTTGTATTTATTTTTCATTAAAAAAATGATGGCTTGTAGAGGAAGCCGAAACTCAAATAATGGTCACGGCGGCGGAGAAGTCGTTGTCGCTGCATATGTACGGAAAGAAAAACATTCCCTTTTGTTGTTTAGCAAAACCCTTTGTATAAAAAAGATTTCTTTTTGGATAAACGTAAAAGTCAAAGGGGTTTATATACCGTATAAAAGAAAGTTGTGTATAAAACCAAATATGCCTCAATGAAAGGGGATTGAGACGAAGTCCTTAAAAAGATCATTTTTTAAATAAAGTACATCTATAATGTGTATTCACTATAAGTACACATAAATAATGTAAAAATACAAGATAGGACATAATAATATCATGACATAATTTGAAAGTAGGAGATTAACCCAAAGAATAGAAATTGGGTTAAGAAGTTCCCTTACCTTGCGTCTTGTCCTGACTCGACCGTTCTTTAACTTCCTAAATAATAAACTAGAGTTAACTTCTATTTAATTAAGAACCTTTTTCATGTTCATTATTCCATTTATATCACTTATTACCATGTAATGAACATTATTTAATTATTTAAGTTAATAACGGTCATTTTGTCGATCTTTGGTACTTGAGTCAACAATAAACTTCTTATAATTACAAGTTGTTTATGTGGTAGAATATCCATTATCTCCAGAATTATATTCATGATTTAGATGTCATATATATCTTATATATCCAGTATATACATTCATTTATAATATTACGTAACATTTAGAGGTATGAAATGAAATGCCCGTTCATGGAGACGGCAAGCCGTACGTACGCATGAACGCTACTTTCATTTCAATTTCATATTTAATGGAACGAAATCATAATTATATAAATGTATAATATAATTCCAGTATAATATATTGTATAATACCATTTAATCCATCCTTTATACATCCCACATATGGAATTAACGATTCAAATCACTTTGAGGGGGCGGTAGTCCGCACTTCCTAAAATGAAATTATCGCGTTTTACCCATAATGGAAATCATAAAGTATGCCATAAATAAGAAATAAATAAGCATAAGTAAAACATAAACATATTATATATCATATATAAAAATAGTGACATCTTAATGGCCACCTTTTAAGGTGTTATATGAGTGTTGAACAATCATCGTTTCGTGAGGCAGAAATTCACCATCCACAGAAACCGTATGTTCTTTAACCAATAGATATAGGTGTGTGTAAGTGTAGCTCGAATACTTCTTATAAAAACCTCCTAGTATATTGAGGATACTGTTTTTGTTACAAAAGAAATTAATAAAAATATTTTAGGGGGTTGTAGAAGAAAAATAAAACAAAACAACATTAGAGAAAACATTACCTCAAAATCGGGTAACTCTTTTTGATTTGAGCCAAAGGCTTCCTTGGGAAGAGTTCTGCCCAAAGTGAGGCTTCTAGGAGTAAGAGGGGGAAGTTGGGGGAGTATTTGGGCAGAGGTTGGCCGAGAAAAATGGCTTGAAAGTGTAAATGAGGTGGGAGAGGTGGGGGCCTTTTATAAGTGGAGAGGAGGGTCACTCTTGGAAAGTAAAGAAAAGTCACTTTATTATAAAATGAGTTTCGGATTTTAGAGGTCCCAAACTTATATAATTCGAGGATAAGATGATAAGGGTTCGAAATCTACTCAACCAATAGGTTTTTGACAAGTGTACGCTTTGGATTTTACATTATCTTTCCATTTTATTTAAATTGTTAAATAATGAGTTCATCGCTGCATCATCATAATGTCATAATTAATTTAATTTATTTAATGTCTAAAAATTATAAAAAATATACTATGATGTAGGAAATCTTTTTATCTTTCTAATGAATATTTATAATCAAAATTTGGACTTGTGTAACCCCACTTAAAAACTGTTTTAGTAAAACAACTCATGTTTGTGTCAATTTAATTTTAACATTAAATATATATATATATTAATGTCATTTTCCAACCAAAGTGGCTCCATGGGGTCCCCAAGTTGACCCATGGGTTGTCTTGGTCGGCCATGACTCATCCAATAGGAGTAGCACAAGTGTCAAGCTCATCTCATATTATTAAAACATTATTTTTACCTTAAACTACACTAATTACCTCTAATCACGATTAAGAACTTAAAAGTTACTATTCACCAAAAAATTATTTTAATCTCATTGAACCACATTTTACTTCTTAATGACAACCATGTATGTTGGATTTTTGAAAATCAAATCACAGAAGTTGTAATATTTCATTTTAACGAAAAATCAGTTATTTAACTACCACTTAGTGGTTTCACTATTCATCAAAAATTGAAGTTTTTCAGAATAAGGCCAAAATTTCACCCTAAGCTATAATTGATATTCCGGATTCAAAAATGATGTCTATTTTACAAAATTCCAAACATATAAGTTGAATTAATTAATTTTATAATTAATTCCCGTTGTTACAACAAATAGCGTGTTTTTAAGAAACAATTTATATCAAAAGATTGGCAACTGTTTATGTCCAATTTCAATGTTAAATTAATTATAATGACCACCATTGGATAAAATGGTAAAAATATATTCTAATTAAACTTTAAAACCACTAAATAATATAATTTATCACTATAAATTATTTTGATTAAAAAAGTTGTTTTTAAGTATTTTTCACTATTCATAAAAAATAGAAGTTCTCAGAAAAATACCAAAAATTCAACATAGGCTAATTTCGATATTCCGAATCCAAAAATGAAGTCCATTTTGATAAATAAAATTTATAAAATTTCAAAAATTAGGTATTACTATTCACAACGGCTAGTTTAATTCGTTGTGGTGTGTGTTAGAGCTCGAGGTTGCGTACAACACACGCTATTGCATTATTCGAAGTGAAACGTACCGTGGAAGCTTGAGGTGTTACATTCTCCCCTCCTTCAATAAATTGAATCCTCGAAATTTGAAAATTTTCTTTGAAAATAAAAGGTTGAAAATAGAAAATACCTTTGTGGAAAACCCACATCGGAAATAAGGTTAATAAATATATATCATTAAAAGAAAGCAAAATAAGTACAAAGGTCACCCGATATAGCCCATTCTAGGATTCTATGAAAATATGGATATGGAGGAGAAACAAACCATCAAGGTCTGATGGAGAGTCATAGAAAACAGGATTAGGAGAAAGTTTAACTATAAGAAAATCACAAACTTGTGATTGGTTAAACGGTCATTGAATCCCCAGTTGGAAAAGTTAACCGACAACATTTTTGTTTTAAGTTACCTTTTATAATGTTGAGGAATTTATTTAGGAGATTTACTAAGAACGTAAGGGAATATACATACTTGTTATGTATACTTTCATTCGTTAATAAATTTTTACCACAAACCCAACTTTTACTCCAAATGGTAACGGAACTCAAAAATATTCAATTTATCCTAATTGTATAAGGTTGCAATTGTTAACACATACCATTTAGATTAGTAAAATTATTTTGTAATAACCAGGAACTTCCTGTAGGCTAGTGGTAGGAAATAAAGGCCTGTTGCACTTTGATTGTGGGTTCGATTCCTGTAGCTTTGTCCGACGCGACGGGTTATGCCCCACCCTGCAGGTTGTCCTTTTCCTAAAACTATAGTATAATAATATTCCAAAAATAATCTTCATAAATTTTTTAACCATAAACAATACTATCCAAAGATCAACTTAATCCACTCCAACCTTAATAGTTATCCAAAATACCTCCGTCCAGACTTTCTCTAAAAGGTCTCTAAATTCCAAAATCAATTGTAACATCAGATTCCCCAAACAAAGAAAAGTTTCTCTTTTTGTCACATACTAAAAATATGATTACCTTAATAATATTAAAACCTTACTGAAATCAAAAAGTACTACAGTACAATATTTATATATATCACATTATTCTTATAACCAGAATATAATCCTTGAGTCTAAAAGCACCAATACATTAATTATTCCGCTTCAACTGTAGTCACAGCATAAGATTGGCCTTGATCCCTTGGCCTTTTTTGAGGTAAGTTTCCTTGACGCTTAGGACATTCATTTGCATAATGCCCCATTTCCCTACAATTGTAGCATTCAACTTTGACAGCCTCTTTCTTTCCCTTGCAATCACGAGCCTGGTGACCCTTTTCTCCACATTTATAACAAACTCCCATTCCTTTTAGGCACGTACCGGGGTGATTCTTCCCACAATTATCACATAATGGAAAATCCTTCTTTCCCTTTTTCCCTTTATCTGTCTCTTGTTCCCATGTTCTCTTCTTCTCTTGCTTTACTTTGTTGTCATAAGACTTAGAGAATTCCTTTTCTGTCTTGATAGCACACGAGACAATATCTTCGTATGATGAGAAGGATTGTGATACTAATGCTCAACGGAGAAATGGTTTTAACCCATCAAAGAAACGATCAATCTTACTCCTTGGGTTACGTATATAATCGGCAGCATGCCTCGCTAACCTTGTATAGTTAGCCTCATACTTTGTGACATTCTCATCCTCCTTCTGCCTCAAACTCAGAAATTGCCTTTCCATATCTGCTCGATGGTCACGAGGAAAGTATTTTTCTAAGAAAAGCTCTTTGAACTCTCTCCATTCCATATTCGATACGTCATCATCTTCCTTTGTGTTTTGAATCAGCGACCACCACTGATCGACATCTCCAGTGAGGCGGTAAACTGCCATGACAACCTTCTCCCTTTCACTACTCCCCAAGGCATGGAATATTTTCTCTAAGGAATTTATCCATTGCTCAGCTACTATAGGATTTGTACTCCCATTGAAGGTTGGTGGTTGTTGCCTCATGAAACGGTCTAGCATTGATCATCCACGTTGCGGATCAGGGTGCTCCATACAAGTAAGGTTATTATTCATAACCTGAGTGAGTTGTCCCAGTATGGTAATAAGTTGATCAGCACCAGTTGTATCTCTGGATCCACAATAATTATCTTGAGCAGGAGGGAAATCCCTACACGGAGTGCGTGCATTGATACGATTTCCATTCCTTCCACTAGGCGCCATTTCTAAACAATGGCATAAACTAGATTAGTTTATGAAATAAAATACATAATTCCATATTTGTAAAATACTTTACATAAATTGAACTAATTATGGATATAATCCATAATTATAAAAATGTTTTCTTTGAGGAAGTATATACTCGTAACCCTTCATAGTGGTTTGTAAAGAAAATGGGAATTATCCTAAGCATATCCCCCGGGAGTGTCGTAACCAAGAGTGCAGCAAGGCCCGTTGTCGTGCACCAGTTCCCATTCGAGTCTAGCTCAAAGTGGTGTTTTCGGGTTTTACCCCTAGGTACATCTGTGCCAGTGCCGCCTCTACCTGCTCGTATCCAGACAGGGATGTATTGCTTGGAAAACTCACAAAATCTCTACAATACCAAAATTTTCAGGAAGTTCTTCTATACTAATCCTCAAAGTTCATCTTAGGTCTACGTGCTCTAATCAGAGTTTGTCTAAATCTAGCTTCCAAGGTTAGTACTAAACTGCCTCTGATACCAACTGTAACGCCCCGACCCCAGCTACCCAGAGTCGGTGCATTACTTCATAACATTGGCATGATCACAAGAGAGATCAAATCTCGAAAGACCGATTAGTTTAGTTTCCTTGGAAACACTAGATGCATTCATAAACATTACATTACATCATAAAAAAATGAAAACTACAATAACATGGTCTCCCTAGTCCACACTCATATCCTCACTGACTATTCTTGCAAGTCAGTCATAATACACTTCTTCACATCCTGGGAAAAATAAAACATTGAAAGGGGTGAGCTCAAATACTCCGTAAGGATAACAATATAGCGGAAACTTTCATAAGAAAACATAAGCATTTAAGGAAATGTATAACTAAAACAAAAGCCTTATTGAACTTGAACTTCAGCATAATATGGAAAAAGTAAAATAAAATAATGCCATTACTTACTCACATGGATATTCTACTAGACGAATAATCACATGAAATATCAATAACCTCTTTCATAATGAGGGAATGTATAATTCCAGACATTCTGAAACATTTTGTCAATGCCTCGGCCAAGACGTCTAAAATGATTAAGGCCTCGGCCAAAACCATAAATCAAATTGGGAAAGGGCCTCGGCCAATTCCACGTCTAGTTGTCTCATGAGACCTACCGATGCATCGAGGAGCTATAGCGGGCTCCACCCGTCACTTATTAAGTCCAATACATTCCTCATATGAATAGGTTTTAACATACCATAAACCATAACATAATCGTATCACATAAAACATGCATAAAGGAAACATAACATTTCCACATTTCAATCACAAGATATCAATACAACACATTGATTTAATAAAAACGCTTTCAAAAACATTTTCAATACCAAAATAAAAGAAAGTTAAAACTTTGTATTTATTTTTCATTAAAAAAAATGATGGCTTGTAGAGGAAGCCGAAACTCAAATAATGGTCACAGCGGCGGAGAAGTCGTTGTCGCTGCATATGTACGGAAAGAAAAAAATTCCCTTTTGTTGTTTAGAAAAACGCTTCATATAAAAAAGATTTCTTTTTGAATAAACGTAAAAGTCAAAGGGGTTTATACACCGTATAAAAGAAAGTTGTGTATAAAACCAAATATGCCTCAATGAAAGGGGATTGAGACGAAGTCCTTAAAAAGATCATTTTTTTTAAATAAAGTACATCTATAATGTGTATTCACTATAATTACACATAAATAATGTAAAAATACAAGATAGGACATAATAATATCATGACATAATTTGAAAGTAGGAGATTAACCCAAAGAATAGAAATTGTGTTAAGAAGTTCCCTTACCTTGCGTCCTGTCCTGACTCGACCATTCTTTAACCTCCTGAATAATAAACTAGAGTTAATTTCTATTTACATAAGAACCTTTTTCATGTTCATTATTCCATTTATATCACTTATTACCATGTTATTAACATTATTTAATTATTTAAGTTAATAACGGTCGTTTTGTCGATCTTTGGTACTTGAGTCAACAATAAACTTCTTATAATTACAAGTTGTTTATGTGGTAGAATATCCATTATCTCCAGAATTATATTCATGATTTAGATGTCATATATATCTTATATATCCAGTATATACATTCATTTATAATATTACGTAACATTTAGAGGTAAGAAATGAAATGCACCGTTCATGGAGACGGTAAGCCGTACGTACGCATGAACGCTACTTTCATTTCAATTTCATATTTAATGGAACGAAATAATAATGATATAAATGTATAATATAATTCCAGTATAATATATTGTATAATACCATTTACTCCATCCTTTATACATCCCACATATGGCATTAACGATTCAAATCACTTTGAGGGGGCGGTAGTCCGCACTTCCTAAAATGGAATTATCGCGTTTTACCCATAATGGAAATCATAAAGTATGCCATAAATGAGAAATACAGAAGCATAAGTAAAACATAAACATATTATATATCATATATAAAAATAGTTACATCTTAATGGCCACCTTTGAAGGTGTTATATGAGTGTTGAACAATCATCGTTTCGTGAGGCAGAAATTCGCCATCCACAGAAACCATATGTTCATTAACCAATAGATGTAGGTGTGTGTAAGTTTAGCTCGAATACTTCTTATAACAACATCCTAGTATATTGAGGATACTGTTTATGTTACAAAAGAAATTAATAAAAAGATTTTAGGGGGTTGTAGAAGAAAAATAAAACAAAACAACATTAGAGAAGACATTACCTCAAAATCGGGTAACTCTTTTTGATTTGAGCCAAAGGCTTACGTGGGAAGAGTTATGCCCAAAGTGAGGCTTCTATGAGTAATAGGGGGAAGTTGGGAGAGTATTTGGGCAGAGGTTGGCCGAGAAAAATGGCTTGAATGTGTAAATGAGGTGGGAGAGGTGGGGGATTTTTATAAGTGGAGAGGAGGGGCACTCTTGGAAAGTAAAGAAACGTCACTTTATTATAAAATGAGTTTCGGGTTTTAGAGGTCCCAAACTTATATAATTAGAGGATAAGATGATAAGGGTTCGAAATCTACTCAACCAATAGGTTTTTGACAAGTGTACGCTTTGGATTTTACATTATCTTTCCATTTTATTTAAATCGTTAAATAATGAGGTCATCGCTGCATCATCATGATGTCATAATTAATTTAATTTATTTAATGTATAAAAATTATAAAAAAAATAATATGATGTAGGAAATCTTTTTAGCTTTCTAATGAATATTTATAATCAAAATTTGGACTTGTGTAACCCCACTTAAAAACTATTTTAGTAAAACAACTCATGTTTGTGTCAATTTAATTTTAACATTAAATATATATATATTAATGTCATTTTCCAACCAAAGTGGCTCCATGGGGTCCCCAAGTTGAACCATGGGTTTTCGTGGTCGGCCATGACTCATCCAATTGGTGTAGGACAAGTGTCAGGCTCATCTCATATTATTAAAATATTATTTTTACCTTAAACTACACTAATTACCTCTAATCGCGATTAAGAACTTAAAAGTTACTATTCACCAAAAAATTATTTTAATCTCATTGAACCACATTTTACTTCTTAATGACAACCATGTATGTTGGATTTTTGAAAATCAAATCACAGAAGTGGTAATATTTCATTTTAACGAAAAATCAGTTATTTAACTACCACTTAGTGGTTTCACTATTCATCAAAAAATTGAAGTTTTTCAGAATAAGGCCAAAATTTCACCCTAAGCTATAATTGATATTCCGAATTCAAAAATGATGTCTATTTTACAAAATTCCAAACATATAAGTTGAATTAATTAATTTTATAATTAATTCCCGTTGTTACAACAAATAGCGTATTTTTAAGAAACAATTTATATCAAAAGATTGGCAATTGTTTATGTCCAATTTCAATGTTAAATTAATTATAATGACCACCATTGGATAAAATGGTAAAAATATATTCTAATTAAACTTTAAAACCACTAAATAATATAATTTATCACTATAAATTATTTTGATTAAAAAAGTTGTTTTTAAGTATTTTTCACTATTCATAAAAAATAGAAGTTCTCAGAAAAATACCAAAAATTCAACATAGGCTAATTTCGATATTCCGAATCCAAAAATGAAGTCCATTTTGATAAATAAAATTTATAAAATTTCAAAAATTAGGTATTACTATTCACAACGGCTAGTTTAATTCGTTGTGGTGTGTGTTAGAGCTCGAGGTTGCGTACAACACACGCTATTGCATTATTCGAAGTGAAACGTACCGTGGAAGCTTGAGGTGTTACATTCTCCCCTCCTTCAATAAATTGAATCCTCGAAATTTGAAAATTTTCTTTGAAAATAAAAGGTTGAAAATAGAAAATACCTTTGTGGAAAACCCACATCGGAAATAAGGTTAATAAATATATATCATTAAAAGAAAGCAAAATAAGTACAAAGGTCACCCGATATAGCCCATTCTAGGATTCTATGAAAATATGGATATGGAGGAGAAACAAACCATCAAGGTCTGATGGAGAGTCATAGAAAACAGGATTAGGAGAAAGTTTAACTATAAGAAAATCACAAACTTGTGATTGGTTAAACGGTCATTGAATCCCCAGTTGGAAAAGTTAACCGACAACATTTTTGTTTTAAGTTACCTTTTATAATGTTGAGGAATTTATTTAAGAGATTTACTAAGAACGTAAGGGAATATACATACTTGTTATGTATACTTTCATTCGTTAATAAATTTTTACCACAAACCCAACTTTTACTCCAAATGGTAACGGAACTCAAAAATATTCAATTTATCCTAATTGTATAAGGTTCCAAATGTTAACACATACCATTTAGATTAGTAAAATTATTTTGTAATAACCAGGAACTTCCTATAGGCTAGTGGTAGGAAATAAAGGCCTGTTGCACTTTGATTGTGGGTTCGATTCCTGCAGCTTTGTCCGACGCGACGGGTTATGCCCCACCCTGCAGGTTGTCCTTTTCCTAAAACTATAGTATAATAATATTCCAAAAATAATATTCATAAATTTTTTAACCATAAACAATACTATCCAAAGATCAACTTAATCCACTCCAACCTTAATAGTTATCCAAAATACCTCCGTCCAGACTTTCTCTAAAAGGTCTCTAAATTCCAAAATCAATTGTAACATCAGATTCCCCAAACAAAGAAAAGTTTCTCTTATTGTCACATACTAAAAATATGATTACCTTAATAATATTAAAACCTTACTGAAATCAAAAAGTACTACAGTACAATATTTATATATATCACATTATTCTTATAACCAGAATATAATCCTTGAGTCTAAAAGCACCAATACATTAATTATTCCGCTTCAACTGTAGTCACAGCATAAGATTGGCCTTGATCCCTTGGCCTTTTCTGAGGTAAGTTTCCTTGACGCTTAGGACATTCATTTGCATAATGCCCCATTTCCCTACAATTGTAGCATTCAACTTTGACAGCCTCTTTCTTTCCCATTCAATCACGAGCCTGGTGACCCTTTTCTCCACATTTATAACAAACTCCCATTCCTTTTAGGCACGTACCGGGGTGATTCTTCCCACAATTATCACATAATGGAAAATCCTTCTTTCCCTTTTTCCCTTTATCTGTCTCTTGTTCCCCCGTTCTCTTTTTCTCTTGCTTTACTTTGTTGTCATAAGACTTAGAGAATTCCTTTTCTGTCTTGATAGCACACGAGACAATATCTTCGTATGATGAGAAGGATTGTGATACTAAAGCTCAACGGAGAAATGGTTTTAACCCATCAAAGAAACGATCAATCTTACTCCTTGGGTTACGTATATAATCAGCAGCATGCCTCGCTAACCTTGTAAAGTTAGCCTCATACTTTGCGACATTCTCATCCTCCTTCTGCCTCAAACTCAGAAATTGCCTTTCCATATCTGCTCGATGGTCACGAGGAAAGTAGTTTTCTAAGAAAAGCTCTTTGAACTCTCTCCATTCCATATTCGATACGTCATCATCTTCCTTTGTGTTTTGAATCAGCGACCACCACTGATCGACATCTCCAGTGAGGCGGTAAACTGCCATGACAACCTTCTCCCTTTCACTACTCCCCAAGGCATGGAATATTTTCTCTAAGGAATTTATCCATTGCTCAGCTACTATAGGATTTGTACTCCCATTGAAGGTTGGTGGTTGTTGCCTCATGAAACGGTCTAGCATTGATCCTCCACGTTGCGGATCAGGGTGCTCCATACGAGTAAGGTTATTATTCATAACCTGAGTGAGTTGTCCCAGTATGGTAATAAGTTGATCAGCACCAGTTGTATCTCCGGATCCACAATAATTATCTTGAGCAGGAGGGAAATCCCTACACGGAGTGCGTGCATTGATACGATTTCCATTCCTTCCACTAGGCGCCATTTCTAAACAATGTCATAAACTAGATTAGTTTATGAAATAAAATACATAATTCCATATTTTTAAAATACTTTACATAAATTGAACTAATTATGGATATAATCCATAATTATAAAAATGTTTTCTTTGAGGAAGTATATACTCGTAACCCTTCATAGTGGTTTGTAAAGAAAATGGGAATTATCCTAAGCATATCCCTCGGGAGTGTCGTAACCAAGAGTGCAGCAAGGCCCGTTGTCGTGCACTAGTTCCCGTTCGAGTCTAGCTCAAAGCGGTGTTTTCGGGTTTTACCCCTAGGTACATCTGTGCCAGAGCCGCCTCTACCTGCTCGTATCCAGACAGGGATGTATTGCTTGGAAAACTCACAAAATCTCTACAATACCAAAATTTTCAGGAAGTTCTTCTATACTAATCCTCAAAGTTCATCTTAGGTCTACGTGCTCTAATCAGAGTTTGTCTAAATCTAGCTTCCAAGGTTAGTACTAAACTGCCTCTGATACCAACTGTAACGCCCCGACCCCAGCTACCCAGAGTCGGTGCATTACTTCATAACATTGGCATGATCACAAGAGAGATCAAATCTCGAAAGACCGATTAGTTTAGTTTCCTTGGAAACACTAGATGCATTCATAAACATTACATTACATCATAAAAAAATGAAAACTACAATAACATGGTCTCCCTAGTCCACACTCATATCCTCACTGACTATTCTTGCAAGTCAGTCATAATACACTTCTTCACATCCTGGGAAAAATAAAACATTGAAAGGGGTGAGCTCAAATACTCCGTAAGGATAACAATATAGCGGAAACTTTCATAAGAAAACATAAGCATTTAAGGAAATGTATAACTAAAACAAAAGCCTTATTGAACTTGAACTTCAGCATAATATGGAAAAAGTAAAATAAAATAATGCCATTACTTACTCACATGGATATTCTACTAGACGAATAATCACATGAAATATCAATAACCTCTTTCATAATGAGGGAATGTATAATGCCAGAAATTCTGAAACATTTTGTCAATGCCTCGGCCAAGACGTCTAAAATGATTAAGGCCTCGGCCAAAACCATAAATAAAATTGGGAAAGGGCCTCGGCCAATTCCACGTCTAGTTGTCTCATGAGACCTACCGATGCATCGAGGAGCTATAGCGGGCTCCACCCGTCACTTATTAAGTCCAATACATTCCTCATATGAATAGGTTTTAACATACCATAAACCATAACATAATCGTATCACATAAAACATGCATAAAGGAAACATAACATTTCCACATTTCAATCACAAGATATCAATACAACACATTGATTTAATAAAAACGCTTTCAAAAACATTTTCAATACCAAAATAAAAGAAAGTTAAAACTTTGTATTTATGTTTCATTAAAAAAAATGATGGCTTGTAGAGGAAGCCGAAACTCAAATAATGGTCACGGCGGCGGAGAAGTCGTTGTCGCTGCATATGTACGGAAAGAAAAACATTCCCTTTTGTTGTTTAGAAAAACGCTTCATATAAAAAAGATTTCTTTTTGAATAAACGTAAAAGTCAAAGGGGTTTATACACCGTATAAAAGAAAGTTGTGTATAAAACCAAATATGCCTCAATGAAAGGGGATTGAGACGAAGTCCTTAAAAAGATCATTTTTTTAAATAAAGTACATCTATAATGTGTATTCACTATAATTACACATAAATAATGTAAAAATACAAGATAGGACATAATAATATCATGACATAATTTGAAAGTAGGAGATTAACCCAAAGAATAGAAATTGTGTTAAGAAGTTCCCTTACCTTGCATCCTGTCCTGACTCAACCGTTCTTTAACCTCCTGAATAATAAACTAGAGTTAATTTCTATTTACATAAGAACCTTTTTCATGTTCATTATTCCATTTATATCACTTATTACCATGTTATTAACATTATTTAATTATTTAAGTTAATAACGGTCGTTTTGTCGATCTTTGGTACTTGAGTCAACAATAAACTTCTTATAATTACAAGTTGTTTATGTGGTAGAATATCCATTATCTCCAGAATTATATTCATGATTTAGATGTCATATATATCTTATATATCCAGTATATACATTCATTTATAATATTACGTAACATTTAGAGGTAAGAAATGAAATGCACCGTTCATGGAGACGGTAAGCCGTACGTACGCATGAACGCTACTTTCATTTCAATTTCATATTTAATGGAACGAAATCATAATGATATAAATGTATAATATAATTCCAGTATAATATATTGTATAATACCATTTACTCCATCCTTTATACATCCCACATATGGCATTAACGATTCAAATCACTTTGAGGGGGCGGTAGTCCGCACTTCCTAAAATGGAATTATCGCGTTTTACCCATAATGGAAATCATAAAGTATGCCATAAATGAGAAATACAGAAGCATAAGTAAAACATAAACATATTATATATCATATATAAAAATAGTGACATCTTAATGGCCACCTTTGAAGGTGTTATATGAGTGTTGAACAATCATCGTTTCGTGAGGCAGAAATTCGCCATCCACAGAAACCATATGTTCTTTAACCAATAGATGTAGGTGTGTGTAAGTTTAGCTCGAATCCTTCTTATAACAACATCCTAGTATATTGAGGATACTGTTTATGTTACAAAATAAATTAATAAAAAGATTTTAGGGGGTTGGAGAAGAAAAATAAAACAAAACAACATTAGAGAAGACATTAACTCAAAATCGGGCAACTCTTTTTGATTTGAGCCAAAGGCTTCCTTGGGAAGAGTTATGCCCAAAGTGAGGCTTCTATGAGTAATAGGGGGAAGTTGGGAGAGTATTTGGGTAGAGGTTGGCCGAGAAAAATGGCTTGAAAGTGTAAATGAGGTGGGAGAGGTGGGGGATTTTTATAAGTGGAGAGGAGGGGCACTCTTGGAAAGTAAAGAAACGTCACTTTATTATAAAATGAGTTTCGGGTTTTAGAGGTCCCAAAATTATATAATTAGAGGATAAGATGATAAGGGTTCTAAATCTACTCAACCAATAGGTTTTTGACAAGTGTACGCTTTGGATTTTACATTATCTTTCCATTTTATTTAAATCGTTAAATAATGAGGTCATCGCTGCATCATCATGATGTCATAATTAATTTAATTTATTTAATGTATAAAAATTATAAAAAAACTAATATGATGTAGGAAATCTTTTTATCTTTCTAATGAATATTTATAATCAAAATTTGGACTTGTGTAACCCCACTTAAAAACTATTTTAGTAAAACAACTCATGTTTGTGTCAATTTAATTTTAACATTAAATATATATATATATTAATGTCATTTTCCAACCAAAGTGGCTCCATGGGGTCCCCAAGTTGAACCATGGGTTTTCTTGGTCGGCCATGACTCATCCAATTGGTGTAGGACAAGTGTCAGGCTCATCTCATATTATTAAAATTTTATTTTTACCTTAAACTACACTAATTACCTCTAATCGCGATTAAGAACTTAAAAGTTACTATTCACCAAAAAATTATTTTAATCTCATTGAACCACATTTTACTTCTTAATGACAAACATGTATGTCGGATTTTTGAAAATCAAATCACAGAAGTGGTAATATTTCATTTTAACGAAAAATCAGTTATTTAACTACCACTTAGTGGTTTCACTATTTATCAAAAATTGAAGTTTTTCAGAATAAGGCCAAAATTTCACCCTAAGCTATAATTGATATTCCGAATTCAAAAATGATGTCTATTTTAAAAAATTCCAAACATATAAGTTTCATTAATTAATTTTATAATTAATTCCCGCTGTTACAACAAATAGCGTGTTTTTAAGAAACAATTTATATCAAAAGATTGGCAATTGTTTATCTCCAATTTCAATGTTAAATTAATTATAATGACCACCATTGGATAAAATGGTAAAAATATATTCTAATTAAACTTTAAAACCACTAAATAATATAATTTATCACTATAAATTATTTTGATTAAAAAATTTGTTTTTAAGTATTTTTCACTATTCATAAAAAATAGAAGTTCTCAGAAAAATACCAAAAATTCAACATAGGCTAATTTCGATATTCCGAATCCAAAAATGAAGTCCATTTTGATAAATAAAATTTATAAAATTTCAAAAATTAGGTATTACTATTCACAACGGCTAGTTTAATTCGTTGTGGTGTGTGTTAGAGCTCGAGGTTGCGTACAACACACGCTATTGCATTATTCGAAGTGAAACGTACCTTGGAAGCTTGAGGTGTTACACTATCCCAAATTATTTATCAACCATCATTACTAGAGAAGATCAAGAATGCTCGGAATGAAGATCCTTTGTTACAAAATAAGTTTGATGATGTGAAGGATGAGAAGTTTCTTGAGCTCAATATTGATCAAGAAGGTGTACTGAAATTTTGTACAAGACCATGTGTCCCATATGTTCTGAAAATAAAGAAGGAGTTGATGGGTGAAGCTCATAGCTCTACGTTCTCTATACATCCTGGAAGCATGAAACTATATATGGAACTTCGTGATAATTTTTGGTTGCATAATATGAAAAGGGATATTGCTGACTACACTAAAAGGTGCCTGACATATCATCAAGTGAAGGCAGAGTGACAAATTCCTATAGGGGTATTACAACCACTACCCATACAAGCATGAAAGTGGGACAATATCACTATGGAATTTGTCACTGGTCTCATGAGAACTTCGAAAGGAAACAACATGATATGGGTTATAGTGGAACATATAACAAATACTGCCCATTTTATCTCTATTATATAAGATTTATCTCTTGACCTAATTGCTAGGATTTACGTGAAGAAAGTGGTAAGGTTTCATGGAGTTCCACTTTTTATCATATCTGATCGTCATCCAAGGTCTACATCAAAATTTTGGGGAAGTCTTCAACATGATATGTGTACCAAATTGAATTTTAGTATGACCTATCACCTCCAAACTGATGGCCAGTCTGAAAGGACTATTCAAACACTTGAGGAAATGCTGAGAACATGCTCAATGAAATTTAAGGGTGGATGGGACCAATATCTCCTATTAAATGAGTTCTCTTACAACAATAGTTTCCACTCAAGAATTAAAATGGTACCCTATAATGATCTATATGGGAAGTGATGTATAAATCATACTTATTGGGATGAAGCCTGTGAGAGAAAGCTTTTTGGGCATGATCTTGTTCAAGAGATAACAGAAAAGGTTCATGCCATCCAGCAAAACATTAAGGCTACTCAGGGTCGGAAAAAGAGCTATGCCAACAATCATCAAAGGGACCTAGAGTTTGATGTTGGTGAAAATATTATTTCTTCAAATTCCACCTTAGAAGAGATTAATGAGGTTTGGAATGAAAGGGAAGTGCAACCCTAGGTACATTGGCCCCTATGAAATCCTTGATCACGTTGGAGCAGTGGCCTATCGGCTTGCAATTCCTCCAAAATCTTGTAGAATTTCATGTTGTTTTCCATGTATTTATCTTAGGGAAGTACATACCTGACCCTTCATATGTACTAAATCTAGAGGTGGCACAACTAGAACATGACCTCTCTTATGAGGAGCAGTCGGTGGTGATCTTGGATCATAGAGACAAGGTTCTCCGCAACAAGACTACCCACCTTGTTAAAGTGTTGTGGAGGAACCATATATGTGAATATTCCATGTTGGAACCAGAGGAGTTTATGAGGCAGAAGTATCCACACCATTTCTCTTCTCAGGGTATGAGTTGAAATTTTGGGGAAGAAATTTCTTAAGGGGGAAGAATGTAACGACCCAAACTTTTGAATAATATTTTTTTCATGAATTTGTGTGTTATTTTATTTAGTACTCAACAAAACTATATCCGTTTAGTAGTGAAGTGAGTATAATTTAAATGAGACCTTTGGGTTATGACTATTATATAACCATTTTTTAATCACGACCATTGGTCTATATTACTATTGGAAACTAAAATCTTAATGTTATGATTATTTTTTATAAATACAAGTGATCATGTTTAATTAATACAAAAAGAGGAGTCGATGGCCTCATCCAGTAGACTCAGTCCATTCAAAGACCATCTATCAGATCTTGGAAATGAGGTAGTCTTATTATGATTTTCTCTAGACCAAGCCCAAGATGAGCTTCAACATATAAACCTTGAACAGAATCACCAAAGAGAGAAGTTCAAGCAGATAGAAATCACCACTCGAGCAATGTTGTCTGAGCCACCCCATTATTACATCACCATTGCACACTTTACTTTTAGGTTGTATGAAGGTGTTATAAGGGTCTATGTAATGAGGCCTTACTTAGTTTGTGTAGTCCTATTGTATAAATAAAATTTTTTATTTGTATTTATAGAAAATTTTTGAAATTAAAATGTCTAAATAAATATAGGATGAATTTTTAGAAGTTTTATATTATTGATGAATATTAGAGAAAAAAATTATTAAAAAATATTTTTATACTTTAAATAATGAATAATTTGAAATTATTTTTAAAAAATAGACATATAAAAATGTGATCAGTAAGAAATATAGAGTCTGCTAAGATCTACTTGTTTTTAGTGAATAATAATTTATGAATAGTAATATTACCCTTATAAATAGTAATGTGACCAATGGAATAGTAACCTCACTTAATTAATTATAAATATAATTTGGTCATCTTTAATGGTAATGTGATATAATAGCATAAGTAAATAACTATTTCAGAAATTATTTGTCAAGTATTAGTATTTTTTTAGCTAAATAGTGATTTTACTTAAAAATTAAAAATCTATTATTTTTTTTATAAAAGGAGTTTATTTTTAAATTCATAACAATGATATTAGGTTAGGGTGAATTTATGAGATTTTTATAAAATGTTTTGTTTTTTGGTGAATAGTAAAAATATAGTTTTGAGTTTCAATGTGTTTAATGACATCATTAATGATGTAATTTTTTTGATAAAATCTTGAGGAATAAAATATGTTATTTGGTGTCCCAAGTGTCCAATACCATTTGAAAATACCATGGGCAAGCCCATGGTTCTCAAATACCACTAAAGAGGTGTCCCTTGGAAATTAATAAAATATTCCCTCAATTTGCTATAAATACCAACCCATTCCTTCATTCCTTTCATTCCAAATTACTCCTCAATAGAGATATAGTATTTTTACCTCCCAATAATTCCTCCCATGATTCCCAAAACCCCCCCAAGGTTCCAACCTTAGAGTTTTTAATGTTACTCTTCAAGGTAAATGAACCTTTCACCCTCTTCTTTTAATCGAGACTTATTTTATGTTATGTATTTAAATTTCCATTTTATTATGTAAAGGTATGTTCTTATATAACCTTATTACATTCTATTTTATTTCCAAATAATTAGATACCCTTTCCTCTCTCATCAACTAATTTTATGAATTTTATGTGACGCTGTTGGGCTACTGAATTTTCGTAAGGGAATTCTCAACTTCTCTTTTTTCCATTAAAGTTTTTTTTATGTGGTATAACTTTAAAGTTTCCATACCATATTATTATTTACATTTTATTATATCCCTATACTATATTATTATTCTATTATAAATGGGTTACCCCTGTCCTATTTTTTTAATGTTTTCTAAAACCATGTTGCATAGCCATTATGATACAGAATGTTTGTCTCAAAATCTCTCCTTTTTTCTTAAGAAATTGTCTTATTTTATTTATGTTAATAAACAAACCTATTTAATTTCATAGGTTATTCATAAATAAATAAAAAAGTATTTATTTTATTCTAGAATTTACATACATAAAACCCTTATTCCATTTCCATGGGTTATAAATGATATAATGGTCATGTTTTTAAGAACTTTTTAAAACGTTGTGATTTCGATATAAAACCCATTTCTTTTATTCTATTTGTGTTAATTATGAAATTTATGAGTATTATATATTTTAATAAAATGAAAATAAATACATATTAAGGGTGTGACTTGATAGATCTATAATTCCTTAAGCAAAGAAATTAATCTCTAGAGATGACAAGTTTTATGATACCTTCGTGAATAACCTTAGTAATTTTTATGACACCTTGGGGATGAACCTTGGTGATATGATTATGAATGTATAAATTAAATTTTGTAGTTAAATTTTCAAGTTATGTTTCAATTTATTATTATTATGATATTCCTCTTTATCGTACATTTATCATATTCCCCATGTTCTTATTGATATCACTCAAGTTCACATGTAAACTATTTGACTTGTTTTCCTTATTGGGCCTTCTGCTCACCCTTTCCTTTAATGTATGTATCCAGGTTATGAGATGCAAAAATTTTTTATAGGTTGAAATTTTCAAGAACTATTTCAAGAGTATTAAAATATTGTTTTATTTTTTCATGTATTATGTACCTTATTTCCAAGACACTATACTTTAAAGATCCTCTGTTTGTAAAATAAAATGAAAGGTTATGTAATAAAAAGGCATGATTCCATACTTTCTGTCCAAAGTATGGCCTCTAAAATGAAGTGAGGGAAGTTATGAGGATATGTAGGCATGGTTTGGCCAAGACAAAGGAATTTAGAGGTGTGAATAAAATATAATTAGAGGTTCTCTTTTATAACAGAGGGGAGGGGCACTTTTGGAAACTCCAAAACAATTAAATTATTATAAATTTATTTTTGGTTTCAAGTAGATCCAAAGTGAGTTATTTAGAGTATAATATGAGGATGGGTTTAAATACTCTTATAAAATTATATTTATACATGTTTAGGTTATGAAATTATTATTATATTTTAGATTTAACAATTAGTTAAACAGTTTAACTCTTACCATGTTTACTTTCCTTTTATAATATATGGTTAATATAGTTACTATAAAATTAAAAAAGAACCCCAATTAGATAATTTATGAAATATTTAACCTTATCCTAGTAATGACCCAAAATTTTATTAATGAAAATTCCTCTTGATCTAATTGAATGCCTTATTATGTAAAATGGTTATATAAAACATATGCACTTCCTTGGTTTTATGTTTCTGAATTATAAAATAACATTAATAATTCTTACCATTTATAATATAGTTGTCGAATAGTGAACACATGATTAGTATAAATATAAGGCTTTAACCAATCCAATTTACTCAAACAAAGGAATTGATGGCCTTATCCAGTAGAATTTCAACATACAAAGCCCATTTTCTAGAGCTCAGAAAGGATTTAGTGTCACTGGGATTCACTCTTAACCAACCAAAATCCTAGATTCAACACTTTAAGATTAAATGTAACCAACTATGGGAGAATTGGAAGTTAATAGAGATTACCACTTGAGAAATTTTATCCAAGCTGCCCCAAGAGTCTGTCACCATCGCACACCTTACCCTTAGGTATTATGCAAGTGTTATAAGGAGTTATGAAACAAGACCGTAGCACTATAATTATGTTCATTATAATTTTTTTATATAATAAATAATATAAATTCATTTTATTATTGTTACTTTGTAAGTGATTTTTAAAGCACAAATAGTATTTTTAGTTAATATTTAAATTAAATTAAGAAATCTATTTGGATGAATTAATAGATTTTTGAATTAAATAATATTTTAATAAAATATTATTTCTAAATTATTTTTATTAAATATAAATGATATTATATTTTTTTTATGAATAAAATTATAATTTTTTATGGTTTGAATGCTGTTTTTTGTCAAAATCCATGAATTTTATATAAATGTCAGTTTTTATTTAAAAAGTAAAAATTCACATATTTAGAAAATTATTTTTATAAAATTAATATTATTTTTGGGATCAGGATGTGGAAATTATCCAATGGTGAATTTTTCATAATTTTCTAAGATAGTTGATTTTTTGGGTAAAAAATAATTACCGTTTAAATATATAATGTGTTTTATGACATCATAATGACCGAATAGTGATGTAATAAAATACTATAAAAGGTATGTTCTGCCAATATATATTTTACATTTAAAATAATTTTATTTTAGATTTTTTTGATTTATTTTACAAAGCCTTAGTAGACCCTCTAAGACTAATAAAACATTTTATCATTTTAAAATTATTTTCTTGAGAGTGTGACTCACCTCCACATAAGAAAGCCTAATATTTTAATAAGTTTGTACACTAGAATTATAAAATACCATTTTACACTTCCCTTTGGAAAACACCATGGGAAAAACTATGGTATGGTTTGTGTTTTGGATTAGTTTAATGTGGAGTGTCCAAAACCTAAATAATAAAGTATTCCTTCTCCTTTCCTATATAAACCAACTCAATCTACAATTCCTCTTCAATAAAACCATTTGGATATCAACCAAAAACTTCAATCTTATATCTATAATCCTTCAAAAGATCCCTAATATCCCAATAATCCTCTCTTAGGCCTCTCCCAAGACTTTGGGACCACACTTCCAAGTAAGGGATTTCTTCCGTTCTCATTTTTGTCCAAATTTCTTTATATTTTTATACCCTTTTATTTTTAACTAATAATGTTGGGGTATTATTTATAACCTCTCCATACTCCCTTAATTATGTTTTAATGATGATATACCTCTTTCTATCTCATTAATTCCACCCATGTACACCCATTACCATGCTGAAATTCTGTAAGGAATTTCTCTCTTCTCATTTACATTCAAGAAATTATTTTATATTATACATATAAATTCCATCACATATGTTGGGATATTATGCTAAATTACCCCATTAATGTCCATTTCATGTATAAATGATGAGATACCCCTTTCTCTCTCATCAACCCACTTTAAGATTTCTATTTGATGTCGTTATGTTGTTGAAGTTACACCAAAATTTCCATGCCAAAAATCATCATGTAAGTGAATACCATAACCATTTCTCTATCAAAGATATTCACATTTATTTACATGTACTTTATGATTTAGGACTTAAATTAATTTATTATACATCTCTTATTCATGGAATAAATTATTATATTTAACGAATCCATGTTGTACGATCTATGTGGCACACTTAGTCATGTAATGAAATGATTAAGAGGGGTGCATCCTGATAGCACTCCAATGAATTGGGTAATGATTAGTATCATGATACATCAAGTGAAATAAGGGTTTACTCATTCTCCATGTGCAATGATTCTTGGATAATGCTAATATCATGTTAAATTTTGTTTCTACATTTCTATATTATGATAATCATGCTATATCATGACTTTATGTTCATGTTTCTCTTATGCTCTATTGATATTATTATTTCCTAACATGTATTTTATTCATCTTTTTATGCCTTTTTTACTCCCTTACTGGAATTTATAGCTCACCCTTTTCACATGTATGTCCTCAGGTTATCCCATGTAATGCTAGGTATGAGGGAATGTTGTGGTCATGTAACAAAAGTTTTCAATAAAGATGTTGTATTTTTATGTCTTAAGTTGTCATGTAATGTCTCTAATTTCCCAATACACTAGACCTATCTATCCTTAGAGCTTTCTTAAGTGCAATTTTATGTAATAAATCATGTTCAAATGTATAATAAAGACCAGGGTTGTTATTTTTGGTATTAGATGATAGTTTTAGTTATTTTTGGGATTAAGATTAGAAAACCACAGTGAAAGCCTTGGGGATAAGAATAAGTATAATAAAAAGAACCCTAAATTTTGGTGAGTATAATTAAGTGTTTTATCAAGAAAATACATACTTGTCTGGATTTGAACAAGTAGAGGGGACTCTCGAATACATGTTTCTAGGGGTAAAACCTAAAAACACCACTATAAGCTTGACTCTAACAAGAACTAGTCCATGACAATGGTCCTTACTACACTCTTGATTATGAAACTCCTAGGGGGTATGATTTGGTAAATTCAGAAGCTTAGTATGAACCGTTATTAGGGGAAAAAATGCCCATAAGAATATATGTTGGGAAGTAGATCATAGATAACATAGATTAAAACCTATAAATTCATAATTTAAACAAATAAATGTAATTTATAAGTTATCCCTTTTTGTCTTTTGATTAACCTTTATGTGTTACCCCTAAATTTCCTTTTATTCTATCCAATGGATGGTAATATGAGGCCTCGGGCTAACAACCAATGCGAAGATCAATGTGATGGTTTTTCTAATGAGATGCCCAATCTGATGGGAGTGGGAATCACAAACTTTGTGAAGATACTCTCCAAGTTAAATCAAGTTCTTAATAGAAACACGGGTTAATAGAAATGTTCAACCCCCCATAAGAATGAACAAACAGAAATTGAGAGATTCATGAGACAAAGGCCTCCTACTTTTAATGGATCATTTGATCCCTTAATCACCAAACAATGGATCAAATCCATTGAAAATATATTCTCTATCCTTCAATGTTTTGAACAAGATAAGGTTATTATTACTACTTATCATATGGGGGTCAAGATGATCAATGGTGTACATAGATAAAATATATGAAGCCTGAGGAAGAGATCAAGTCATTGTAATAGAAGGATTTCTGGAAAATATTTTTTGATAAATATTTTCCTTGCACCCTCTGACTTAAGATGGAATGGGACTTCCTTGACCCCAAAAAAGATGAAAAATCCATCAAAGAATATGTGTAAAACTTCACAAGTCTTGCATAATATGCCTCCATATTTTTTTTACCCCCAAATTCAAGGTTGATCACTTCTTTGGTGGGCTAAAACCTAGCCTACGGAAAGATGTGATCTTTGACTTTGATAGCTATGAGTAAATTTTCTAATGTGCCCTCAAAGCCAAAATGGAGATCAGTGAACCTCTGGGGTATCATAGGGACAGGAAGTGGAAATTGGACATTAATTCTTGTGGTTTGATGGATAAATCCAATGGTGGTAAGAAATTACATCACCCCACTTTCCAAATGTGCAGAAAGAATCACCTCAAAATTTTCATGAAGGGGACGTGGAAATGCTTTAGGTGTGGAAGATAAGGGAAACTGGCCATTAATTGCTGAAAAGAAAAACCTGATACTGCGAAAGAGGAGAGGAACGCTCCATTCAACCCTCAACGCATTGTTCATTGCTTCAAATACAAAGAACTAGTGATCTTTGCAAACTAGTGCCCTAATCCAATGTTTTTTTGAGGAAACCAATAACCTCCAAGGCAGTAAGGGTGATATTTTGTCATCACCAATGCTGAAGTGAACCCTAAAAATGAAGTGGTGATAGGTATGCTAGTTATTCATTAAATAATAGAAAACATACTTATTGATTCCAATTGTACGAATTCTTTTATATCCCAATATTATAGTAGAACAATCCCAACACCACCACAAATCATGGAAGTAGATATGTTAGTGGGAATAGAAAATGGGGAAATCATTGCATACCATGAATATAACTCCACCCCTATCAAAATATGAATATTGAACTTCCCAGTGAACCTTTTAATACTAAATTTTGTGGAATTTGATGCAATTATTATCATGGATTTGATTTCCCTATATAGAGCTAACATAAATTATTGTGACAAGGAAATCACTCCCCATATGGAGAATCGACCCCCGATTCTGTACAAGTGAAAGGATGAGGATGAATATTCTTTAGCACCATTATCTCAATAATGGATATTACTGCCCTATGATCATGTGTATCTTTCTCAAATGATTGAGTATAAGGAAGAAATTATATTTGAAGACATTTCTATTGTGAGGGAATTTACTGAAGTGTTTCTTAAGGAATTTTCTGGTTTTCCTCCTAGAAGATATGCTGAATTCTCAATTGATATTATACTTGGGGTGTTTCTAATATCCAAGACTCCATATAGAAGGATATTGTGGAGCTTGAGGATCTAAATAAGAAACTATAGGAGAATTTGAATAAAGGGTTTATATGCCCATGTGCTTCACCATGGGGTGCACCAACCCTCTTCGTCAAGAAGAAGGATGGGTCAATTCACCTTTTCATTGATTATCACGAGCTCAAAAAAATCACAATAAAGAAAAATAATCATCTGTCATGAATCTATGAATTGTTAAATCAAATATGTGGAGAAAAATACTTATCTAAGGTAGATCTTCAGTCTAGATATTGCCAAGTAAAGGCGAAGAAGGAGGATATCCCCAAGACTGATTTTCGTAAAAAGATACCGGCACTATGAATTCATAGTAATGACTTTTGGACTCACTAATGATCCAGAAATCTTCATGGACTTGATTAATAGAGTATTTAGAGATTACCTTGACAATTTTTTGGTACTATTTATAGATGATATTCTAATTTACTCCAAAATTAAGGAGGAGCGTGAGGAGCATCTAAGCACTGTACTAGAGACCTTGTGAAAGGATAAGCTCTATGAAAAGTATAACAAGTGTGAGTTCTAGTTGAAGGAGGTATCATTATTAGGTCATATCATCACCAGAAATGGGACATATATAGATCCGTCCAAGAAAGTTGCAATTTAGGGATGGATAAGGCCAACACCAGTGACAGATACCCATAGCTTCCAAGGGTTAGTTAGATATTATCACTGATATGTGAGAAATGTATCACGATTTTCAAACCCTCTTACAAATATAACTTAAAAGGGAGTCAAGTTTGCTGGGAGTAATGAATGTGAAGATATCTTCAAGGAGTTAAAAAGGAGGTTTATCACTATGCTCATGCTCACACTACCCAGAAGAGGAAAATTTTTTGTGGTATTCAATGATGCTTCAAAGAAAAGCCTGGGATGTGTGTTGATGGAAAATGACAGTCATTGCCTATGATTCAAAGAAATTGAAAGCTCATGAGAAAAACTATCCAATAAAGGATATGGAGTTGGTTGCAGTAATATTTAATTTAAAAATTTGGTGACATTATCTCTTTGGATAGAAGTGTGAAATATATACGGATTAAAAAATCATCATGTATATATTCACATAGAAAGAGTTGAACATGAACTGACAAATATGGTTAGAACTGATCAAATAATATTACTACTTAATCCATTACCACCCTAGTAAAGTGAACAAGGTTGAAGATTCCATAAGTATAATGGACCAAGAAATTATATCATTGATGAGAATTGAAAATGATCCAATATTATTATATTTGATGAATATGGATATGGGAATCATAAATAACGGAAAATCATGAATCCTTTCACAAATTATTTCTCAAAAGTCTCTTTTGAAAAGGTTAAATGATTCTCAAAAGGATGATGTGGTAATTAAGAAGAAATTGTAAATCGTCATAAAAGGGAAATCCTCAGATTTTAATGCTAATGAATAAGGAATTGTGAGATTTGGGACAAAGATATGTGTTCCATCCAATCTGAAGTTAAAGAATGAACATTTGGATAATGCACATAGTTTGAATTATTCCATTCACCCAAGAAACACAAAGATGTATCTAGATCTTTGAGAGCATTATTGGTGGGATAACATGAAGAAGAAGATCAGTGACTATACATCAAAGTGCCTGGTATGTCAGAAAGTGAAGACAAAGAGGTAGAACTCTAATGGGATGATGAAACCATTACCCATACCAATGTAGAAGTGGGAGAACATCACCATGGACATTATCATAAGACCTACAAAGACATCCAAAATAAACAATTCTATATGGGTTGTTGTGGATCATCTTACAAAGACTGCATACTTCATTGAAATTAGGAATGATTTCTCATTGGATAAACTAGCACATATATATATCATAGAGGTGGCAAGGATGAATGGAGCACCCATATCAATGGTATCCTATTGAGATCCAAGATCCACCTCTATGTTCTGGAAGAGTCTCCAACACGCTTTGAATAATGAGCTGAACTTCAATACGACTTATCATCCTTAAAATGATGGAAAATATGAGCCGACTATCCAAACACTTGAGGACATGTTGAGAGCATGCTCAATGGACATAAAAGGAGGATGGGATCAACAACTTCTCCTAGTTGAGTTCCCTTACAATAACAGTTTCAAATCGAGCATCCAAATGGATTCTTATGAAGCCCTTCATGGGAAGAGGTACAGAACACCAATAGGTTGGGATAAAGTTGGGTAGTGGAAACTCCTGGGTCCAGAAATTGTCAAAGAAATGGTGGATATGGTTATGACCATTCAGTAGCACATTAAATCTGCTTATAGTTGACAAAATATCTATGTAGAAAATCATCGATGAGACCTAGAGTTTGAAGTTGGAGAAATGGTATTCCTACATATATTACCATGTAAGAGAGTTATGAGATTTTGGAAGAAAGGGAAATATTATTCCAAGGTACATCGGCCCTTTTGAGATCCTTGATTTGCAATGGAGTAGTGGCCTATCAACTAGCACTCCCACCGAACCATTCTCAAGTACATGATGTATTCCATGTACCACTCTTGAGGATGTACATACCTGACCCATCACATGTAATCAATCCCAAGGTGATACCATTAGATAATGACCTCTTATTTTATGAGAACTCGATGAAGATCTTAGATCATAGGGAAAACATTCTACGAAATAAGACAATGCCCCTTGTCAAGGTGTTGTGGAGAAACCACAAGTTTGAAGAAGAAACATGGGAGTTAGAGGAAGTAATGAAGTAGAGTTAACCTCCTCTATTTTAGTGTGGAAAAAGGAAATTTCATGGGTGAAACTTTTAAAGGGGGGAATATTGTAATGACCCAAACATTTATTAATGAAAATTACTCTTTTTCTAATTAAATTTATTATTATGTAAAATGGTTGTATGAAACATATGCACTTACTTAGTTTTATTTTTTTGTATTTTAAAATACCGTTAAGAATTGTTACCATTAATAATATAGCCATTGAACAGTGAACACATGATTAATAATAATATAAGGCTTTAACAAATCTAATTTACCCAGACAAAGGAAGCAATGACCTCATCTAGTAGAATTAATCTATAAGAAGCCCATTTTGTGAAGCTCGGAAAGGAGGTATCATCACCGGGATTTTCTCTTGACCTATACCAAGCTGAGCTTCAACAGCTTAAGCTTGAACGGAACCACCTATGGTATTAGTATAAGTCAATAGAGATTAACACTCGAACGATGTTATTCGAGCCGCCCCAAGAGTCTGACACCATCACACACCTTACCCTTAGGTATTATGAGGGTGTTATAAGGGGTTATGTAACAAGACCCTAGAACTATAAGTATGTTCAATATTTTTTTGTATAGAATTAATAATATACATTCATTTTATTATTGTTACTTTGTAAGTAATTTTTAAAACACTAATAGTATTTTTAATTAATATTTAAATTCAATTAAGAAATATATTTTGATGAATTAATGGATTTTTAATTAAATAATATTTTAATAAAATATTATTAATAAATTAATTTTTATTAAATATAAATGATCAAATAAGTTTTTTATTAATAAAATTGTAATTTATTTATGCTTTGAAAGCTATTTTGTCCAAACCCATGAATTTTCAATAAATGTCAGTTTTTATTTTAAAAGTGAAAATTAACATATTTAGAAAATTATTTAGATAAAATTAATATTATTTTTTTAATCAGGATGTTGAAATAATCTAATGGTAAATTTTTCATAATTTTATGAGACAGTCAAATTTTGGGTTAAAAATTAATTATCGTTTAATATATAATGTTTTTTATGGTATCATAATGACCCAATAGTGATGTAATAAAATACTATAAAATATTTGTTCAGAAAATATATGTTTTAACTTTAAAATAATGTGATTTTATATATTTTTTATTTATGTTACAAAGCCTTAGTAGACCCACCAAGACTTATAAAACATTTTAACATTTTAAAATGATTTCCTAGAGAGTGTGACTCACCTCCAGATAAGAAAGCCTAATATTTTAATAATTTCAGCCATTGGAATTATAAAATAATGTTTTCCACTCCACTTTGGAAGAAAACATACTATGTTTTATTTTTTTGATTAGTTTAATGTGTAGTGTCCAAAACCTAAATAATAAAGAATTCTCTCTCCTTTCCTATATAAAGCCACTAAATATCCCATTCCTCTTAACTCAAACCATTTACAGCTTGACCAGACCCTAAAATTCTATCTCTATAATCCTCCCAAGGCACCCCAATCTCCCAATAATCCTCTCTTAAGACTCTCCCAAGCCTTTGGGATCACACTTCCAAGTAAGGGATTTCTTCCTTTCTCATTTTTTCTAAATTTATTTATGTTGTTATACCCTTTTATTTTCAATTAAAAATGTTGGGGTATGATTTTTCACCACCCCCATAATACCATACTTATGTTTTAGTAATGATATACCTCTTTATATCACATTAAATCCCCCCATGTACACCCATTACTATGCTGAAATTCTATAAGGATTTTCTCTCTCCTCAATTACATTCAAGCAATTATTTTTTATTATGAATCTAAATTCCATTACATATGGTGGGATATTCTGTTCGATGACCCCCATACTATCAATTTAATTTATAAATGATGATATATCTCTTTATCTTTCATTAACCCATTTTTTCAATTTCTATTTGACGTCGTTATGCTGCCAAAGTTACACAAAAAATTCCCTGCCAAAATCATCATCTAAGTGAATACCACAAACATTTCTCTATCAAGGTTATTCAAATTTATGCACATGTAATTGTTGATTGAGGACATAAATTTATGTATTACACATATATTATTCATGTAATAAATTATGATGTTTAATGAATCCATTTTTTAGGATCTATGTGGCACACTTATGCATGAAATGAAATGATTAAGAAGGGTGCTCCCTAATAGCGCGCCAATGCATTGGGTAAAGATTAGCATCATGATACGTCAAGTGAAATGAGGGTTTACTCATGATAATTCATGTACAATGAGGTTTTACTAATGCTCCATGTGAAATGATCCTAGGATCATGCTAATATCATGTTAAATTTTGTTTCCACATTTCAAAATTATGATAATCATGCTATATCACGCCTTTATGTTCATGTTTCTCTTATGATTCATTGATATGCCTATTGTCTAACATGTATTTTATTCTTAATGTTATTCCTTTTTACTCCATTAATGGGCTTTATAGCTCCCCATTTTCACATTTATGTACCCAGTTTATCCCATACAATACTAGGTACGAGTGAATGTTGTGTTCAGGTAAATAAAGTTTTCCATAAATATGTTGTATTTTTATGTCTTAAGTTTTCATGTAATGTCCCTAATTTTCCAAGACACTAGACCTCCTGACCATAGGAGTTTTCTTAAGTGAAGTTTTATTTAATAAACCAAGTTTAAGTGTGTAATAATGATCAAGGTTTTTATAATCCTTTTTAGTTGGCCAAACATGATATTTTTATGACTTTTATAACATTTAATTAAATATTATTTATTTTATGGTATCATTTATGTCAATTTTGATACTATTCATTATTTTCATTTTTAAAAATGTCAAAACAACATGATAAATTCGAAACAATACTTCTAATATGTCACTAACATGTCTATGTTATCTATAAATTTTGTGGATGTCCTTAATTAAGTCAAATTATATTGATTTTAATATTTTTAATATCATTTAATTGATTCTTACTTTAATAATTCAATTACTCCTTCATTATTGTTTCACCATTTCATTTAATTATTAGCTTCATAAAATTATAAATAAATTACCATTATATAGATAAACATTTTAGGTTTATAAATACTCTTTATAGTTAACCATATCACTTATATAATCTCATATTAAAAATAATATAGTTATTAAAATGTGAATATGACATTTTTAACTATTCTTTAAATAAAATATAATATATGTATTAATCTAACACAAGTGTATTAAAAAGGATTATTTTTTACCGAAGGTTGATTTTGGTCTAAAAACACTTATCCAATGAAATTAAGACAAATTTTTGGGTAATATTATATTATTATAATATTATTTTCACCTTTAATTCCCATATTTACCTTTAACCGTGGTAAATAAAATCCTAAAGTTACTATTCAAAAAAATATTTTAATCTTATTAGACCAAACTTTTCATACTTATTACAACCATGTATGTATATTTTTTTAAATTCAATTCACAAAAGTGGTAAAATTACATTTAATGATAATTTGTAGATGTGGTTATAAGGTGGGTAAAAGTGACGTTCAAGAGTTGAATAAATTTTTATATCTAATAATATTGTAAAAAACATTTCAATGAACTATATTGGTTTAATAAATTTATTATTTATCTATTGTAAAATAATTATTTAAAGGAAAATTTTAGTTTTTAACAACAATGCAGTATTTTTTACTATATATGAAAAATTGAAAAATTTCAAGAAAATAGAAAATATTCACCATACGCTAATTTTGAAATTATGAATTCATAAATGAATTCTATATTTAAAAATAAAATTTCATAATTTCATAATTTGGTTAATACTATTCACAACCACTTTTTAAATGGCTAATTTGATAGATCATGGGGATCACAAACTTGATGTTGCGTGAAGCGCATGATATTGAATTATTTAAAATGAAACGTACCATGGAAGCTTGCGGTGTTACATGGTTTAACACTCATTTGAGCTAGAAAATATTTTTAACCTTCTTTTAATATATCTATATATATCCTTTTAAAATCTAAGAATAATGTAACTTTTAATCCTCATCATATATAATCTAGCATGATCCTTTCGACTTAAAGCATCAACCACCTTGTTTTCTATCCTATAGTGGTAATGTATTGAGTAGTAATAATATTTAATTAGCTCTAACCATATTCTATGGTGCATATTCATCTCAATTTTAGTGAATATATATTTTAAACATTTTCTTTCAGTATAAACATCACACCTTTTTCTGTAAAGATAATTCCTCTATATATTTAATGAAAAATTTACCATAGATAACTCCAAATTATGAGTTGGGTAATTTTGTTCATGAATATTCAATAGTCATTATGCATATTCTATAACTATATCATTTTGGATGAGGAAACATCCCAATCCCATTTTTTATGCATTACTATTTATTAAAAAACCTTCCCTATAATAGGGTAATGTATGAAAAAGTGTAATAATTGGATTTATCTTAAGTTCCTTGAAACATTCCTCACATTAATTTGTCTAAAATAACATGGATCTCATTCAAGTTAACTAAGTGAGTGGATTGGGAAGCTGTAAAAAAAATATCCACAAACTGTCAATACTATTAATCCAAACCAAGGAAACTACAGATCTCAATAATCATGGATTATATAGTCTAATATTCAATAGATTCCATATTTTATGGATCTATAGATATACCCTTTATTAAGATCATATATCCCAAAATAAAACATTATGTAGCCAAAATTCACACTTTGTGAATTTCACATACAACTTCTCCTTCCTTAGGTTCTTCAGTATAATCCTAAAGTGATCTTCATTCTCTTCCTTACTTTTTTATTATATAAGAATATAATCTATAAATTCTACTATAAAATGATCAAGGTAATATTTAAAGACTCTATTAATTAAATCCATGAAGATAGTTTGGTCATTAATAAAACCAAAAGGCATCACTATATATTCTTAGTGTCTATACCTTGTTCGAAATTTCATCTTGGTTATATCCTCCTTCTTGACCCTTAATTTATGATATCCAGAATGAAGGTCAATCTTGGAAAAGCATTGATCTCTGTGTAGTTGATCAAACAATTCATCAATATGGGGTAGAAGATAAATTGTCCTGATAGTGATCTTGTAAAGTTCCCAATAATCAATTCAAAATTTCATTGATCCATATTTCTTCTAAAAAAGGATAGGTGCACCCTAAGGTGACATACTTGGCCGACCAAATCAATTTTCAAGATTATATAGAAGTGTCTTTTTCCATTCCTGCAACTTAATCATGACTATTCTATACGGATTCTTTGAAATACGAGTAGAACCTGACATGAGTTCTATTGAAATATCAACTTCATGATTTGGTATAATACCAGGAAACTCGTCCAAAAATACATTTAAAAACATCTTTATAATAGGAATATTTTATATGTTGAGTTTCTCCACAACCATATGAGATAAAAACCCCATTTAAATAGGAATGAAGACCCATATAATGGATATGATTTCTTTCATAAGTTCATATTTATCGACACACTAATAGAATATCATATGTTGGTTTATAATATCAAAAATGAGTTCCCTTACTTAGAAATTAATGTGGGATATCTATAAATAAATCCAATACATACCCAAAATAACATCGAACCCAACCAGAGGGAGGATCATAAGATTTTCAGGAAGCACATTCCCACTAACTTCAACTAGATAAGAATCGTAGAATTGAGATGTGATCATGGTACCAATAGAGGTTTTCATTGCTAATTCAACATATAATCATTGAGGTGGTATCATAATTTCCTTAGAAAATTACTCAAAAATAAAAGAGTGGGTAGATACAGAATTAAATAAGATATTAATAGTTTTAGAGTGGATGATAGGTATACCTTTCACTACATCTTCATTACACCCTTCATCATAAATAGTGATCACACGATATTTCCCTTAGTCTCTATAATTAAGAGGTTGATGATGATCATCATCATCATTAAACATTAGATTTTGGAAATGGTTAGCATAATTCTCATACTCCTTGCATTCGAAACACTAGAGTGTAGGTGGTGCATTATATGGATATTTCTCTTTATTCACATAATTATACAACTTATTCCCATCACTTCAGCATTCAGTTTCTTGATGACCTTCCTTTACACACTTAAAACATTTATTAGTCCCATTAAGATAGTTTTATCCATCTTTACTTACATTCTTTGTGCATAAAGTATGTCTCATCTTATTCATTTTATGGATTTTAGAATTTCCTTTGAATTCAGTATTTCTTTTCTTATCAAAATATGATATTTATGGGTAACTGCAATATCCATTTCCACCTTGGTATCACAAAAAATGATTTATTCTTAGCTACTAAAGTCTCTTATGGATAACACAATTTAGAGACTTAGTTTTTAGACACCGAATAATTGATCAATAGTACTTTTAGGTTAGATGAGAATACCATAAGTGTACCTTACAAGTCTTGTAAAATTTTCTTCATAGGTACTAATAAATTTATAATCCTTCTACTTTAACTCAATAATTTTTTCTTCATTTTTTAGAAAGATTAAAGGAAATTAATTTTTGATAAATACGATCTTAAATTCATCCCATTCTATGGAGTTAACTTTATATTGATCCCTGATATTCCAGATAAGATTCCACTATTGATTTGTTTCACCTTTCAAATGATAAACAACCAAAAATAACTTTTTAAGGATCCAAACATCAGAGAATACAAAATATATTTTCAATGGTACTAATCCATTGATAAAAAAATATTGGATTAGTGGGCTTACTAAAATAATATGGGCATTAACTCAGGAAGAACTCAATAGAACATTGTTCCCTCCTTTGATCTTTTGAAAACTCAGCCTAATTCATAGCTTGAGAAAGTATTGTGACCATATAAATTATATTTCTCATTCCAACTCCTATAAATTTTGGTTTATAAGGAGGTCAATAATTTCATTTTACATTTTAATTAGTGTTAACATGATTCCTTTAGGTTCTATCCATCAACTGAAACCAAAAATCATAGTGTGAGAAACTTTAATCATATAGGGAAACCACATAATAATGAAAAATCATTTAAAGGAAGTATAAATCATGGAACCTTATTTTCAATCTATGAAACCTTATGTTTAACCTAAGCCATTCATGTTTGTTATAATTTTTTTTATATTTTATCGTATACATAGAATTATCCTCAAAGTTCTCACAAAAGTTTTTTCATCCTAGTTTCCAATGTTTAACTAAAAATCACTCTAATTACAACTATAACAACCCATCCTTTTAATGCATAAATATAACATCTTATTACATGAATATTTTTTATATAAAATTTCTATTTATGCTATAATCGTACAGGTAAAGTGCCTTTAGAAAATTAGATACACAAACAAATGGTTTATAATTGAGCTACAACATCATCCACTTAGTTATTCATAACTATAAACCTTCTTAGACATATCATACAAAATACCATTATTTAGAACCTTAGAAAAGGAAACATAACAAAGGTTTATCACTAATGCATATTAAGGGTAAGAAAAGGAGGTATTTATGATCATATAAGCATATCATGGGAATAAGGGTATGTGAATATGAGTTTAACATTTTAAATCTATTTCCTAAATATCATAGATCATAATTCTGAGTCATGGAATAAATCCAAACAATTCACAAGACATGAATCATAAAGGAATCCAAGAACTTGAGATGTGATAGTATAACATTGGAATAATACATGGAATTTTGGAATACACATAAGCATAGAAAAAATTATGTCAAGGATACCCACCAAGAAATTCATAACATTGTTAGGAATGGGTTAGCCACCTATATAACATCTTTAGGATTGGGATAACCTCTCATTTACCCACTATTGGGCTTATGATAACCTCTAGTGTACCCTTTGAGATCATTAATCATTACCTAATGCATTAAAGGGAAATATAGATCTCATGTGTCAAAATAATGAAAATCATACTTATTCATTCCATAATATCATAAAACATTCTTTATATTAGAAAGCATAAATAAAATGGGTTTCATAAACATTTCATCTTATCATAACCCATAGAAAATAAATTAGTTTCATAAACATTTCACCATTTCATCACAATATAACCCATGAAGAAATGAATGAGTTTATTAAACACATTTCCATTATAAATATAAAAAATATAGTGAAATAATATGGATGGTATCATTAGATCATTAACCTATTAAGTCTTAAGTAACATCAAATTACATCATCATAGATGGATAATGATTTTGAAAATTTACTTGCAATATTTGTTGAGGAAAATAACCTTCTCATTTTGAAATCAATTAGTTAAAATCTAATAATTTATTCAATATTATGGAAATTTTTTTATTTAAAATAAATATAGAAAATATTAATAGAATACTTAAATAATTGAGTGTTCATGACCATATGAAATTTCATTCATGTCGTATAATTTAAAATAAAACATTATTTTTATAATTTTGTAAAAAAACATAAAGTACCTCATTCAAAAAATAATAAGATTCCTTTTGAACCATTTTTAAAAAAATATAGAATTGGTAAAAATTAATGTAAATAATCATAATATAATAGTATAAAACTTATTTAAAACATTTTTAGAAAACATGGATATGAAAGATAATTGGTTTTTGACTGAAGAGAGAAATACATTCGATTTGCCTTAAAAATATATTTTTCGGTATCTTAAGAGATTAAGGTGAGAAAAATAAAAGGAAAACATGAATTTTTAAGAAATAAATACAGTATTGTAACATTTAGGAGTTTATTAAGTGGTATATCATAAGTTTTAATCATCATAAATTTAATTATAAACAATCCTTATATGCAATGAGATTACAACATAAAACCTTTACCACTTTAGAAACCTTTGTATCATAAGCCCCATGAAATAAATAACCTTGTATAGATATGTATATCCAATAATTTTTCTAATAAAAATAACAAAATATATTAATGGGAAGTATATACACCACACAAAAGAAACAAATGGTGTATAAGGCATGTATCCCATAGAAATAAAAGTGAGATGAAAATCCTTTAACTTGAGTTCCACTTTCATTCAAATCATTATAACCTCCTATATAATAAATTTAAATTTATTATTATTATATACCATAATCACATACATGATTATTATAATATATATTTATTATATACATATATTTAGAGTTATTTATAATGGTATATATATAAACTTAATTACACCGTTCATAAAGATGATTGATCGTATATACACATGAACACTATTTTTCATTTTTAGACAGATGAAAAAAAGATAAGTAAATAATATTTCAACTTTAAAGAGTCATTATTATATAATATAAATAATATATATTCATCATTTCCATATTACTTATCTTTTTAGTAAAATATAAATGAAAAATGAATCAAATTGCTTCGTGAAGGTGGTAGTCCACACGTACGCATGGGCGACATTATCATTTTCTATCTGTTTGGAAGGTAAGAAGGTAGATATGATATTAAAATTAAATAATAATAATTATTTCATAAATATCATATATAAACTTTAAACCCACCATAATAACTATCCATGAAACATGGTGATGGAAAATGAATTGTACCACTATGTGGAGATGGTAAGCCGCACGTACACACGAGCAATACGTTCACTTCCCTTTTTATAGAAAAAGGGTGGATAATTGTAGTTTTATAATCATAATAAAATTTAAGAATATTTAATATACTTAATTTATTATTTAATGACAAATACCACATATTTATAGGAATTATAATATGAAATAAATTTAAAGAGGGTGGGTAAGACAACTATCTATCCTTCGAGAGACCACATTTAGATCATTTATTAAGGAACTCAGAGTTGGTATTTTGTGGATACTGATACCTAAAAAACTTATATAAGGAATTTTTGAAGAATAATTTATAGTGTATGGTCAGATATATGTATCTAAGTGTTGTAAATAATATAAATAATTGGTGTGCTTTTATAAGGGAGGGAGAGTACACACTTGTAATTTCTTAAAATATTAAATTACAATAAAGTCATTATCAATTAAAATGGTTCCAAATGGTCTATAAATGGATAGGTTATGACATTATAGACTATATATTATTCCCTTTGTGTTATTTTAAGTTTATTTTTATTTTTATGTAATTTAATAAAATATTATTTTTGATAAAATATCATCAATGTCAATTTTGATACTATTAATTTAATTTGACTTAAAATATTTTAAGAAAAAGTTTAAACTAAAATATAATTATTTAACATATAATTAATATTTCATATACATATATAAAATTCATGTAACACATTATCCATCAAAATATATTATTTTTATTATTTTTATAATCATTTATTAATTTTTTTATTAATTTGAGAAACACTGCATCAGTTTTGCATAAGAATTTAAGGTCATTAAATAATTAAGAAAAATTAGAAATAAATTTAATTCATGAATATAATTATATTAATCTAAAAATAAATATCAATATTCTTTCAGAACTAGTTTTTTGGGATTTTTAAATATATAAAAAATATTTTAAACTAGGAGAGTGACAATTTATAACTTTCATTATTTAAAATAATATAAATATAATTTTCCTGGAAAAATTCACACTAAACAATTAAGATCTGATCCTAAGAAGAAAAGGGTCAAATTATAGTGACCCAATAAGTCTTAAGATGAAACATTGCTGCTTTATAACTTATTTTTAACCTAGATTAACCCGGTTTACCCTTTATGAGGTGATAAATTTTACCCCAGTTACTATCCATATTGACAAAAATAAAAGGGGATTATTTACCAAATTCGAGAATATTGATTATAATATTGAATTAATTTTATAAAATTCATTAATTATAAGTGTCATAAATTAATTTTAATTTAAGTGTGAAAAACGGACAAAAACCACTTTTTAGAAAAATACAGTTTTTATGCATAAAACCTGATTTATTTTTATCTCATGCCAAGAAAATATTAGATGAATGTTTTAAAAATGAGATTGAATATATTATATATAAATTTAATTATAATAATTCAAATATAGTGATAAATTTAATTTATTAGAATAAAAATACATTCTGTGCGTAAGAAAAGTTTTTCAGAAAAACATCTCTTTTATTTTAAAATGTTTATTTATTTTAATTTCTAATTAATTAATAAACAATGAATTAATTTCAACAATTTTTAAGCCATAAATTTTCATAATTTAGTTATTAATATTCATACCCTCAAATCCAACATCTAGGTTATAACATATAATAATAATATTTTAATAGTATATCACAGTTCCTTTCGACTTGTTGTTGTGGGTATCACAAGCAATAAAAGAAATAAATTTTCTAAAAAACAATATTTATTAAGATCCTGGGGTGTTACATGAGTTCTTATATGAAAAAAAACTAATATATATATATATATGAGTTGATGCAAAATTTTCTGATGCTATGGACGAGTAGAGGAAGTGTATGGCATTTCTCGCATGCATGAGTTGTTGTATTATGATATAGAATCAAAATAGAAAGAAGGTGAATACACATAGAGGAATGAATATCATGGTGAAAAATAATTAATACATTGTTGGAATAGATGAATAAGTTGAACTGATGAATCCTATGAGGGATTGAACCATGTTAAAGTAGAAATTCCCTAGGTTGTGTGAATACAATAGGTGTGGTCAAACTTCTTAAAGAACAAGAACCTAGCGTGGGTGTCTGGAGGTTGAGTTGTAGAGATTATAACTTGGAGGTATCCATTAAGGTGGATATTTTATGTGCATTAATGATAAATATTAGTAATTTCTACATGTATGGAACCAAAATAGGGAGCAGGGATGCTACTGTTGCACTAAAGCAGGAACACACCAATAAAGGTGCGCGTAGAGGATGTTGTGGAGCTACACGATGGAGTAGAGTAGATAATGAATGATGTAATATATATATACTATATAAAATATATATGAGACTATATATATATTTAATTAAGATAAAAAAATATTTGAAAATTAAGAAATTAAGAACGGGTTAAAAAAACTAAAAAGATTAAGAAATAAAATATTTCAAAAATTGACACATGATATAATAATTTACTAGAAAATAGAAAATATTAAAGAAACACATTAATATAAAAACATTATTGTATCATATGTTAAAAAAACTTAAATCATTAACATATTATCACTAGTAGGAAATTATATTTTCACATTAATTTTTTTTTACTTTTTAACATCAACTTTTAACCAATGTTTATGGATGCGACATTATAAATAGTAGTTTCAAAATCTGTTTTAATAAAACTGATGTTTAAAATTTAAGTAAAAAATTATATTTGAGGGGTTTTTCAAAACTGTTTTATAAAAAATAGAAGTTGAAAATACTTTTCCACATCAGTATAACTTTAAAACTGACGTGGAAAAGATAATATGGAAATTTTAGTATTGGTTTTTAGTAAAGCCGACATTGAAATTAATATTATTTCAATATGAAAAAATCTCTAAAAACTTTCAAAATTAGTTATTACATAAAATGAACATTAAAATTTCACATTAAGAAATATCATATGACATTCAATGTTGGTTTTATGTAATAACTAATCTTCAAAATCACTTTTGAACTTAGTTATTACATAAAACCCACATTAAAAGTCCACCTCGAAAAGTCATTTATTTCTTTAAACATCAGTTTTATGCATTAAATAACATTTAAAGTTTTTTTTAACATGGGTTTTTACATAAAACTGATGTTGAAAGTCTCAGTTATTATATTCCATGTTGGTTTAAAAAAACCGATGTTGAAAGTTCAATATTTATGATTCAATGTCTGTTTATAAAAAAACCGATGTGTAATGTTTTATTTAAATAGAATAGATCACATGACCCAAAATATAAAAACATAAAAAACCATACATCAAAGATACAACATTTACAATAGAGTACATTTATAAAATAACATAATTTAGAAAATTAAATCAAAAAATATTATCTAAATAATAATTTATAGTGAAATAAAAAATTGATGTTAAAAAATACATGATATTGGTTTTAATAATCAATATAATCATGTTTAAAAATATGTGAAAAACATTAAAAATAATAGTGTTATATTATGTTCATAGACAGAGAATTATAATTATAATTTTTCAATTCATAATTTTCATTAAAAATATCATTCCATTAGGGAATACTTTTGTACCTGAGTAGATAAAATATGCATATTTTATTTTACCGAAGCATTGTTAGCAGTATTATTTTGAGAACATCCACTACTTCCATTCTCCTATAAATCATGGATAAAAAAATATTAAAATTTTTTAGTTACTTATTTATATATATGATTCATGATTTTTAAAACTATAGTACCTTGTTGTGTTCAAATGTGTTATCCTAGTTATTCTAAGGTGAAAATTATTTTGTAAGTGTTTTTTTAGATGAATGATGATGGTTCAAAATATTGAAATATGTTATTTAGATAGATAATAAAACCCTTTTAGACTTGAAAATATTTAACTCTTGAGGAAACACAAATTCATCATTTCCTGCATAGAAAATGAATAAAAATGATTCTTTATTTCAAGTGGAATTATATTTATATAATTTAAACAATTATATATTGATTTCTATATCAAATAATATCATAGATGTGTAGATATTTTTGTTATAAATCACAAAACATACTTATCAAAGACAAAAATTGAAATTGTATCTTTGTGAACAGTCACTAGTAGTTGTACTATCACGACCCGTCCCCTGGGGATCATACTGTGACTACCCCAAGCTTTCCTCTCGAAGGCCAGGGGCTGGATACTAGTACTGTAAGTGTCAACCTGTAAGTGGGAGGCATTTTTCGAAGTAACTGTATGCACACACACACGCCCAACCACGTCCCAACATATAGAAAGGTGAAAAACAAGAATAATGAAACAATACTGAGTACAACGTACAATTGAAAGCAAGTGGACCAGGATAAAAACCCAACAAAAATAAATGAAACAATAAAGTAAAAAATGGAGCTCTGATGGCCATCCCCAGAAATCTCAACCCGATCATAAGAGTAGTGAAGCTACTGGAAGTTGAAGTATCATGTCATGTTCACCTGGTCCTACTGGGCCCCACCTATTCCTAGGCCACCAATTCCACCGTTGAAGCATCAATCAGTCCTTTCTCACTGGGCTCCAATAAGTCCTGGTCCACCAAGGTCTCTATTTAAGCATCACTTATCTACACGGGACACAACCCACATGGGCAGGTCCCATGCAGGGGTGAGTAACATGAAACTCACTAGGGACCTAAAAAAAAGGAAAGACCACACAAAAATTATCAAATCAAAGCACTAAGCGTAAGATAACTCACACCATGTATACATTTAGGGTATTTATAGAAGAACCATTCGTCATATCATCGAACACCTTGGATGTTGTAGAAATACTCCTCTATCGAGTACAGTGGGCCTGCTGAGTCACACAAAAGCCTCTTCTTACTAACCTTAGATTGTTGTTGTACTCATCCTTGATGAGTACCATGGGTATGCTAGGTCACACAGAGCCGCTCCCCATCGTGGGCCTTCCAGGTCACACGGAGCCACTCCCCACCTTGGACCAACTGATGTACTCCTATAGAGTTCCATGGGTCTACCGGGTCACACAGACCCGCTTCCCACTAAGACATCGTTGAGTAGTCTTCATGTCTCAGCCAACTGCATGGTTCTGTATGGAGAATTATTAGGATAACCTATCCTCAAGACATTCATCGCATCTCAACTTCTCTGAAAATCACCACAAAGCATTCCAAAATATCAGCCTCATTAAGAGGGTCCCAACTCCACAAAAAACTCATCAATCAGACACACAGTTTGAAAGATACTGGCATTTTAGTAAATAAGAGACCAATTGTGATGGGCCCCAGTCCGACCCGGTCGGACCGACCCAACCAACCTAGCCCGAGGGACCCACATACCCCGGTTTAATTAGAAGAAATCAACATGACCTAGTTTGGGTCGAGGTCGGCCTGGTCTGGCCTGGCCAGTGGGCCAGGCCCAATTGGCCCGGATGGACCTGGCCGAGTTTGGCTGATGGTCTAGCTCGTCGGGTCACTAGGAAACCTGGTCTAGTCATGAATGACCTAAAGGGCATGGGTCCAGCCCGCCGGTGCTGGTCTTACCCGCTGGGCTAGGGGCACGACCCACTGTCTCACTGACTGGCTGCACAGTGCAATCGGTGGGAGCGCCTAGCTAGGACGCGGAAACCATCAGCATCTGGTCCCTTCTTCCCTACGTGACATCACATGGCCTCCTCCTCTAGCCGCGGTCTATGGACCACAGTGTCCAGCCAGTCCGGGTGGCCCAGACTCAGGCCACCCCCACCACATGGTTCCTACCTGGTGCCATATCACCCCACGGCTTCCTACCGCTACGACCCACCGATAGGCACACCGCCGTCCTTCACCCGCAGCCACCGCTAGCACCTGTGATATCTTTTATGGGTCACTAGAGTTGTTCTGGTGGTCCTTTCCCCAACTCGTCTGCGCCAAAGGGTCCCTCAGGTCATCGCCATCCCTGCTCAGGACCCAGAATCGAACTCTCACCACTTTGAGAATACGGCCACAAAGAATGCACATGCAGAGGCACTCGAGCCTTGTTTGTGTCGGCCCGATCCCTCCGCATTGGAGGTTTAAATCAAGAAGGAGGTTTGGGGATTTATGTTCAATCATTTCATGAAGGGTTTGAATCCTAGATAATAGATCCCCCAAAAAAGTTTCTCTCCCACATAAACACATGAATTTCAGATCAACTTGTTCATGGGTTGATCCGTGTTCGTTATTTCTTGAAAAAGAAGAGAAGTGAAGAAATTTGAAATTAAAATCAAACCCCTACCTTGCTGATCTTGGATTCCATAGAGTTCATCCTTGAGAGTTCAAGGCATCGACGTTGTCACTTCCGTCTCCATTCTTCGAGGTTCATCGATGTCGGTGAAGTCTCACCAGCATTTTTCATTCTTCATTGGGGAGGAAGTTTGTTAGAGGTTCATCAGAAAATCCTCCAAGTTTAATTCTCTGTCCACTAACGTGTTAGACAATAAAAATGAAATCACATCGAATCAATTCAGTTACATTGCGACATCGATTTGTTACACAATTTCATTTATAAAATAGCATCTTGTTATAATTCTATTATTGCATCTTTTCATTGCATGATATGATCCATTAATGAGCCTCATTAATGCACCCTGTCACTGCCTCATCGCCACACCACAGTGTCACCGTCTTCCGCTCAATGTATGGGAATGAATATAAAATAATTTTTTATGTTATTTTATTATTTTCTCTAACAGTTCAAAAATAATCTATTCTGTTCGGAACTTGCTAGCTAAAGTTATGTCCATTTTAGGTGAATCCCGGTGTTTTGAATCCAATGGTGCCCTTATATTTTTAATCTAAGAACTAGTTCAAAAGATATAAAATATCACTCGTACGTTTTCTTAAACTTACCAAAAAAAGTTTCAAAATTATGTTCTGGGCTCACCGGGCCTCGGAATCATGAGCCGTTAGAGCATGTGGTCTCATAAATAATTCCATATAATTTAAAAAAATTACACAAAAATTTAAAGACTTTGCATTCTCTCCACCTTGGGGCTTTACGTTCATAAAATCAAAATCAAAAACTAGACAAATAGATGGTGGTACTGAGCATGAATCTGAGCCACCCAATCCCATGTTCTCTCTTGGAGATTCCTATACTACCACCAAAAGTGCACCAGAGGAATCTACCATCCATGTAGGACCCACTCCCGTCAGTCCTCTATCTCCATCGGGAACTCTACAAACGCCGCCTCATCGTCAATGTCCAGCTCGTCCCAGTCAAGGATGTGCGATGGATCATGCATGTATCTCCTAAACATTGACACATGGAAAAAATCATGCACCTTGTTTATATATGGGGGGAGAGCTAGGCAGTACACCACCTCACCAACCTTGCTCAGGATAAAAAAGGGTTCGATGAACCTCATAGATTGCTTACCGCCCCAGCCTAATCTCTGTAACCCTCGTCAGGGTGAGACCTGAAGGAACACATGGTCTCCCTCCTCAAAATTCAAGGGTCTCTGTCTCTTGTCATTATAAGGCTTATTCTTACTCTGTTCAGTCCACATACACTCTTGGATGATCGAAACCTTCTTAATGGTAGCCCGTACCAACTCTGGACCCATGAGTGATGTCTCCCCTGGTTCTGTCCAGTATATGAGTGATCTACAAGGCCACCTGTACAAGGACTCAAACAGTGCCATGAAAATGGTGGAGTGGTAGTTGTTGTGGTGTGAAAAATCAACTAGTGGAAGGTGGTCCTCCCAACTACGACCAAAGTCAAGGACACAAGCACAAAGCATGTACTCTAGGGTTTGTATGGTCTACTTGGTTTGACCATCTGTTTGGGGATTAAAGGATTCACTCAAATGCAGTTGCATCCTGAATTCCTCCTATAATCCCTTCCACAACCAAGATGTATAGTGAATGTCATGATCTGAGATGATCATCAAAGTAACCCCATGAAGCTGCACTATCTTTTGGAATTTGAGGCATCCAAATCCCTCTAATGGTCTATGCTCCCAAATCGGTAGGAATTGAGATGACTTGGTGAGTCGGTCAAGGATCAACCAAATAGAATCATGGCCTCTAGACGTACGTGGTAACCCCATCATGAAGCCCATCAAGATACTATCCCATTTCCACTCTGATACCTCAAGGGATGGGTCAAGCCTACTAGAACATGATTCTCATCCATCACTTGCTAACAAGTGAGGCATCATGAAACAAACTTAGCCAATGCTCTCTTCATCCCCAACCACCAGTACTGAAGTCAAAGGTCCGGGTACATTTTTGACTCTTCAGGATGTACCACTAAAGGGGATGTCTGAGACTCCCTCAACACCTCCTCACACAATGTCACTGGTACTAAGGTGCACCCTCTAAAAAGGATGACATACTCTCCACCTATATAAAATCCATCAGGAGCCCGTATTAAGGATAACTGAGCATATCAGGTGTCATAGTCAACATCCACCAGTTGTGCCTCCCCGACTTGCTATAAGAGTAGGGGAGAAACAATCATCGACAGGAGGTAATTAGCTCCACCATTATCCACAAAGGATATCTGCATCATGGCTAACTTCTCTTCTTCCTCACTCCGCAACTGCAAAATGGTCCTCCTACTGAGCGCGTCTGCCACCACCTTCTCTTTCTCAGGAGTATAGACTATCTCAAAGTCATGGTCCTCGAAGAAATCTATCCATAGTTGATGTCTTAGGTTCAAGTCCTTCTGAGAGAAGTTGTTCTTGAGACTCTTGTGGTCGGAGTAAACTGTAAACTGCTCAACCACTAAGTAGTGCCTCCACATCTTCAAGTTAAATACCACTGTTGCTAACTCCAGGTCGTGGGTCATATAGTTCTATTCATGCCGCCTCAACTGTCATGAGCATTAGGTGATCACCACTCTCTCCAGCATCAGGACACAACCTAGTCAAGTCCCTAATGTGTCATAGTAAACTACATACCCAATTCCCTCCTTGAGTAGTCTCAAGATGGGTTCACTAGTTATTCTCTTACTCAGCTCTTGGAAACTCTTCTAAAATTTATCCATCCATATAAAGGTTTTTCATTTCTATGTCAAGGTTGATAAGGGTGCTGCTACTATGGAATAGTCGGGTATGAATCTCAGATAGTTACCAGCTAACCCCAAGAATCTCCACACCTTAGTCACTCTCCTAGGTGGCTCCCAAGAAAGAACTACCTCTATATTTGTTGGATATGCCAAAAATACAGCCTCTGAGATGACGTGTCCAAGAAAGTGGACCTCTTGTATCCAGAACTAACACTTAGAGATCATACCATAAATCCAGTGTTCTCGGAGTGTATCTAGGAATATCCAGAAGTGTGTAGCATGCTCCTCCTCTGATATCGAATACACCAAGATTTCATCAATGAATACCACCACGAACTAGTTAAGGTAAGGCTAAAAGTCCTTATTGATAAGGCCCATGAATACTGATGTGCCATTGGTTATACAAAAAGGCATCACCAGGAACTCATAGTGGAAAAACCTAAACCTGGACGCTATGTTTAGTACATCTTCGTCCCATACCCAAAGCTTGTGATAGCCTGATCTAAGGTTTATCTTTGAGAACCACTTTTCTCCCTTCAGCTGGTTGAAGAGGTCATCAATTCTCATCAGGGGATACTTCTTCTTCATGGTTACCTGATTCAGGAACCAGAAGTCCATACACAACCTAAAACTCCTGTATACCTTCTTGGAAAATAGAACCAGGGTTTCCCATGGTTAAACATTGGGATTTACTAACTCTTTATCCTACAAGTCCTCTAGCTATACACTCAGCTCGCGAAGCTCTATGGGAGCCATCTCATATGCCGGTGTGGATATCGGCATTTTCCTGAGGTACATGTCGATGTAATAGTATACCTCTCTGTGAGGAGGTAGTCCCAAAACATCCTTAGGAAAAACATCCTCACACTCATCCACCACTATTGTAAAGATTAGACATCTCTTATCCACTGCACTGAAGGTGAGGCTAGACAACTGGTGAGTGATCGACTGCACCCTCCTCTACGAAAGTACATCCTGCGCTGAAAGGGTTTCCTTCTCACCGGTGAAGGAAAACATTCCCCCATCTCCATGGACACACCACACTATATGCCTAAAATAGTTGATCTGAGCATGGACTACAAATAACCCGTCCATACCCAAGATGAAATTGTATGACCTCGATGTGCAACTAGAAGATCCTAGCTAAATCTCTCACCTCCTAGAGTAAAATCACACTGCGACTCCCATGTGTCATCATAGAATCATCTCCCGTAGGGGTCTCTAGCCATAAGTATCGAGCCAACAATTCCCCCAGAATCTCCGTACTTCAAACTAGAACCATAGAAAGAAAAGAGTTACTAGAACTTGTGTCTATAAGAATAACATCTAGGGTGTAAAAGACACATATTATACCTTAGATCATCTTTAGAGCACCTTGGTCATAATCCTCTTATGCCTGGAGCTGAGATCACCCCTGTCCACCTACTCCTTGAGGGTGGGGTGGAAAACTCAGGGATGGTGGAGGTAACACCTAAAACTGTAGCCCACCGCCTGCCACTCGGACAGCTCCCCTGCCACATCCGTCGCCCTGCAGACTTCCTCGCTCGAACTGCTTCCACTGCCTCGGTGGCCCCTCAAATGTCTGTTGGTTATCTATATGATGAGTCAGGTAGTCATGTTCCATGTGTCCCTACCCGCTACATGAGAAGCACTTCCTGGATTCCTACTGACTATCTTGGACTGGGATCCCCACACTACCGACCCTGATTCCTGGGGTTGTCCTTTTAAAGGCCTGGCCCACTTAGGCCCACGTGTCTACTTTCTGATTCCTGCCAAAGACTCTACTATCTGGGGTCTTCTGGAAGCTCTAGTTGATTGCGCCTGATATGATAAGAATCTCTCTACCATAAGTGATCACTCTAGCACCCTGACCTGGGTAGGGATGCTGAGAGACAACACTGATACCCTGATCGCGTTCTTGAGTCCCTGGTCAAAGGCTCAAGCCCTAAAGAAAGGGTCTCACAGCATGTCTGTGGAGAATTGAAATAGATTAGTGAAATTTGATGAGTACTTAGCTACCTTTATGCTACCCTAATGAAGGTGAAGTAGCTTTAGAATACACATAGAGTTCAAGGTTGCAGGAAAAATCTACACCCATAGAAGCCACCCAAATTCTTCCCAGGTAAGGGCTGCCTCACCGTGCATGGTAAAGATCCACTATCTCCCTGTCGATCCATACAGAAGGCTTGCTGCCAAGATCACCATCTGGTCAGGAGGTGTCCTCACTAAGAAGAAGACCCATCTCACAGCCTCTATCTAGTCCTCAGTGACCTAAGGATCCGTATCTCCCCTGAACTTAGGAAGTATCTATCTCTGAAACTCATGTAGGTCACTGAGCCTACGAACATTCTCTGCCAGAACCTCTGGAAGTAGATGCTGACCACTGGGTGGTGGTAGCACTGGTGCATCACCCGGTGGGGCCATCTCAAGCACTAGTCCCTGAACGAATGCCTTGTCACTAGGTGGGCTGTCCTCATGACCTCGTCTCAGGATCCTGACGAGTCATCCGTGTGGAGGCATCCTGAAATAGATCAAGATGTACCAAAGTCAGAAGGTTATACCTAGTGAGCTGACTTTTATTCAAAATAACATAAGGATACACTTATGAGACCAATGTTTTCATGTATTGAGCCCAAAAGCATAATTCATGGTCCTGGTGTCTGGATACATTGGCCACCGCATCAACATTGGACTCCCTGAATCTAAAAGTCAGACTCACAACACCTAAAATTATTTCCCCAAAACAAAACATAGACTCTTGGAATTTGTGGTAGGACTGACTGCCCTTAGATACCACTTTTTCATGACCCGTCACCCGGGGCCCATGACATGACTACCCCAAGCCCACCTTCCGATGGTCGGGGGTTGGCGACTAGAACTGAAGGCATTAACCTGTAAGTGGGAGGCATTATCTTGAGTACTTATACACACAAACACACACACACACGATCAACCGCATCTCAAAACACCGAAAGGGGAAAAATAAGTATTTTGAAACAAGAATGAGTACAAAGTAAATATGAAATCAAGTAGGCTAGAATACAAACCCAACAAAAAGAACTGGAATAACAGAGTTAAAAAAGGAGCTCTGATGGACATCCACATAGAACCCCACCTGATCATAATAGTAGTGATGCTACTGGAATCCAAAGTAGTATGTCTTTTCCACCTGGTCCTACTGGTCCCCACCTGGTCCTAGGACACCAAGTCCACCGTCGAAGTGTCGATCAGTCCTCTCTCACTGGGCTCCACCAGGTCCCGGTCCATCAAGGTCTCTATTGAAGCATCAGTCATCTGAATGCGACACGACACGCATGGGCGGGGCCTGTGCAGGGGTGAGTAACAAGAAACTCAGTATGGACCCAAAACAAAAAGGAAAGACCACACAAAAATCCTCAAAGTAAAGCACGAAGCACAAGACAGCTCAAATGGGTACACATTAAGGGTAGTTATAGAAGAATCATCTGTCACATCATCGAACACCACAGATGATGAAGAACTCATCCTCTATAAAGTTTTTTGGGCCTAAGAGGTCATACAGAATCTACTTCCCATTAAACTTTTACTTTTGTGGTACTCATCCCTGATGAGTACTGTGGGTATGTTAGGTCACACAGAGCCGCTCCCCACTGTGGGCCTACCGGGTCACATAGAGGGGATTCTCACCTTGGACAAATTGAGGTAATCCTCTTGTCGAGTACCGTAGGTATTCCGAGACACATATAGTCACTTCCCATTGGGCCATCGTCGAGAAATCTTCGGGTCTCAGCCAACCGCAGAGTTTCGTATGTAGGGTGCTTGGGAGAAACACTCCTCAATCCATTCATCGCATCTCAACTTCAATGAATGTCACCATAAATCATGCCAAAAGATCAGACTCATCAAGAGGGTAACAACCCCATAAACAGATCATCAATCGGACGCATGGTTTGTAAGATACAAGTATTTTAATAAATAGGGGACCAGTTGCGATGGGGTCCGATCCGACCCGGTCAGACTAACCCGACCAACTTGGCCCAGTGGTCCCTCATACCCCAATTTAATTAAACAAACTCGATCTAAACTAGTTCAAGTTAGGGTCAGTTTTATTCGACTTGGCCAGTGGGCCAAGACCAATAGGCATCGCTGGACCTGGCCCGGTTTGGCCAAGGGTCCAGCCCACCGGGTCACCCAACGACCCGGTATAGTTAGACCTAGGCCACTAGGTGTGGGTCCGACCAGCCAGCATGGGTGCAGAACACCGACGCAGGTCCAGACCACTTGTCGCGGGATCGACCCACTAGGCGCGAGTCCAACCCAACCCAGTTTCTTGTTGATCAGCCGCGCGGTGCGGTTGGTGGGAGCGCCTGGCCAGAATATAGCAATTGGCTGTATCCAGTCCCTTCTACCCTGCAGGATGCCATAGGGCCTCCTCCTCCAGAAGCGGTCAATGGACCATAGTGTCCAGCCAGTCTGGGTGGATCAGATGTAGGACAACCCCTCCACGCAGCGCCCAACAGGCGCTGTGGGCCACCAGAGTTTCTATTGTGATCTGTTCATTAACCCATCTACGCCAAAGGGTCCCTCAGGTTGCTGATATTCCTGCTCAAGCCAAAGAACCGAACTACCGCCACTTGGAGAATGTGGTCACCAAGAACACACAAGTAGAGGTCCTTAGGCCTTGTTCATGTCGGCCTGGGCCATTTGCAATAGAGGTTTAAATCTAGGGGAGGTTTGAGGATTTATGCTCAATCATTTCATGAAAGGTTTGAATCTCAGATAATAAATCCACAAGAAAAGTCACCCTCCTGCATAAACTCACAAATCACAGATCAACTTGTTCGTGGGTTGATATGTGTTCATTGTTTCTAGAAAATGAAGAGAGAGGAAGAACTTTGAAATTAATATTAAACCCCTACCTCAATGACGTTCGATGTTTTATAATTCATCTTTGAGAGTTCAATTCATTGACACTGTCACTTCTGGCTCCGTTCTTAGAGGTTCATTGAAGTCGGTGAAGTCTTGTCGGCATTCATCTTTCGTAGTTGGGGAGGAAGTTCATCGAAGGTTCATTAGAGAATCCTCTAAGTTTAATTCCCCATCCACCAATGTGTTAGATAATAAAAATGAAATCATGTCGTAGGGTTTTAGTTACGCTGCAATGTCACATCGTTACATTGTTTCATTTATGAAAAAAAATCACTGTTACACTTCATTTATTTTGTAACGACCCAAAATTTTGAATAAATCTTGTTTCCTAATTTTGTGTGTTATTTTATTTTTCATACTCAACAAAACTGTTTCATTTGATAACATGAGTTTAATTAAAATGAGACTGTTGGGTTTTGACTATTATATGACCGTTAGTCAGTATGACTGTTGAAAACTGAATGTTGCAAGTGACCTTGGTTAATTAATATAGATTCGATGTCCTCATCCAGTAGTCTCGGGCCAATCGAAGCCCATCTAATGGAACATGGGAAGGAGGTAGCACCACTGGGATTTTCTCTGGACCAAACCCAATCCAAACTTCATCATGTGAAGCTTGAACAAAATCGCCTTCACGAGAAGTTCAAACTGATAGAAATTACTACTTGTGCGATGTTGGCCGAGCCTCCCTCGGATTCTCTCACCTTAGCACACCTTACACTTAGGTCCTATGCTGGTGTGATAAGGGGCTATGTTAGGAGACCTTAACTGCCTTGTGTAATCCTTTGTTTTAAATAAAAATTTTGATTTCTTCTTATGATGAAGTTTATGAATTTTCAAATGTCCGGATAAATATAGTATGCATATTTTTGATGAATTTTAGAGAAAGGATATTTTAAAAATGTTTATGTAAACCTTAAATAATTAAAAATGTGTAATGATTTTAAAAAAATCGTCTTCTACAATTATGTTCAGTACTAAATTTAGAGTCTAATAAGATCAACTTAATTTTCGATGAATAGTAAATTATGAATAGTGATTTTATGCTTAGGATTAGTAATGTGACCAAATGGATTAGTAATCTCACTTAAAGAAAGTATTAATATAATCTAGGCACCTTGATTAAGTAATGTGATTCAATAAAATGGTTAAATAACGGTTTCATAAATTATTAGTCAGGTATTAGTTTTTTCGGGTGAATAATGTTTTTTAATTAAAAATTAAATTAAAAATATTTTGAAAAATATTTTTATAAAATGGATTTTGTAACGCCCCGACCCTAGATACCCAGAGTTGGTGCATTATTACATAACATTGGCATGATCACGAAGGATGAAGTCTCGAAAGACCGATTAGTTTTGTAGTGTTGGAAACACTAGATATATTCATAACTCATACAATACATCATAAGGTAAAAAAAGCTACAACAACATATTGTCTTCATATCCTCTCATACTATCCCTGCAGGTCATTCATAAATTACTTCGTCACATCCTGGGAAAAATAAAACATTGAAAGGGGTGAGCTCAGAAGCTCAGTAAGGATAACAATATAGCAGAAGCTTTCATAGATAAGCATAAACACATAAAGCAATTTATAACTAAAACAAAAAACCTTTTAAACTTGAACTTCAGCATAATATGGCAAAGATTAAATGAAATAATTCCATTTACTTATTAACATGGATATTATACTAGTTGAACAATCACATGCAATATCAACAACCACTTTCATAATGATGGAATACATAATGCCAGACTGTCATAACCACATAGCCAAAGCCTCGTTCCAAGACTACAAATAAGATTTTTCCAAGGCCTTGTGCCAAGACACTAGTTTGTCTCATGAGAAATACCGATGCAACGAGAAGCTATATCGGGCTCCACCCGTCACTTACTAAGTCCAATGCATTCCTCATATTAAAATTTTTAAACATAACATAAACATTCATATTAAAACTAGCATACGAAATGTCAATACTTTATCCACAAACCATGAATGGTATAAAAATAGCACATCCACAGTCAAACATAACTCATTCGATACAATATGGAAGATTGTATTGTATCATAATAACGTCAATCGATAATGATGAAGGATATTGACATAGATGAAAATAATCATCAAAATAGTTAGAGTGAAATATCCCCCTTTTTCTTGAAATCATTTAAAAGTCACACTATTTGTCAAGAATAAATTTAAAAAAGATTTTAGAATCAAAGTGTCCCATACCACTTTGAAACTTTTAAAAGGAATTTTGATTTGAAAACTTTAATGTCCATATAAATAAATACTTAAAACCATTTTTTAAAACATGGACATTAATGAGCAAGATTTAGAAGAATAATTATTTAAAACATTTAAAAATGGTATTTTAGTTAGAGTTTCTAACCAAAAGAGAGACACATGAATACAAATAATTGAGGTAATAAAACCATTGTAATATCATGAGAATAAAAGGATTCATGATATACTATGTCAAAGTACATTATATACACCACATAAAAGTGATTTGGTGTATAACAACAAAGAAGTCTCAATGGAATGTAAATTGAGATGAAATCTCTCATAAAGGTCGTATCCTTAGGTTAAGGATAAATCAACGACATAGTTATGTGTGAAAAATATAAATACACTAAATATGATAGGATATTCAGTGAAAAACAATCAAAGGACATTCACACATAATCTTGTAAAAACAACACCAATGAATTGGATGTTTAACTCAACAAATGGAGAATGAGTTAAAATCACTCTAATCAAATTCATATCGATGACTTGAGAAATTATCAATGGAGTGATTATGTGTATCAAAATTATATCCACAGAAAAGGGCAGTGGCAATTATGACATAAGAAAATGAATAGTGATTCCACACATAATCTTGGAGTAAAATAATCAATGAAATTTGCATAAAGCCGAATAAATGGAAATTGAAATTTCAAATTCCCTTATCGATTAGCTAACTTATGAAACATACACCCATGAAAGAAGGATCATAAAATGATGATATAAATACCCATAAATTAATGTATATTACACAATTAATACAATCATGGGCAGTACACATACACCACATGCAATAAATAAGTGGTGAATAATGGAATTATCACGAAATTAAGAGTGAGATAAGAAACCCATTTCTTTGTACTTTTTCCTTGGTCGACGGTAGGTTCACCTCCTGTATAATGGTTAAATTTTTTTTATTGAATTATACAAGGATCATTTACATTAATATGATATCATATATGATCTTTTAACATTGATTTGTTAATAATATCTTAGTACTATCGTCATTTCGGGTGTTAACTTACTCGTTTTCCTTTATATTCTTTGTTACATAAGCCGTGTTTGTTATGGATAGGTTGCATCTTATTCATATCCAGAATTATATCAAGTCCATAAACATTATTTTTAAATCATCCAATGATAATTACACTTGAATGGATATGATGGAGAATGAATCTCATCGCTTTCGTGGAGACGGTAGTCCGTACGTACGCACGAGCAACAATATCATTCTATTTATGTTAAAATAATATATAATTGGATGTTATATCATATAGAAATAATAATTATCATGTTATATTTATTATTTACATGAATTACACATCATTATTATACCCATCCAAATAATAATTTATTGAATAACAATTACACCACGACGTGGAGACGGTAAGCCGTACGTACGCACGTATGGTGACATGTTATTCAAAGGATGGATAGAATACTGAATATGGGTGTACCGTATTTATAATAACATCACAGTATATATAATATAATAGAGTTTTTATTTTATAATGGTAATAACAAAGAAAGAAGAAGTGGAAGAAGAAAGGAACTTGAAAAAGGGTGGTGAAATCATTACCTCTTATTCGGGTTCTTCATTTTGATTTGATCAAAAGGGATATTAGGTTGGCTTTATGATCAAACTAAAGCCACTAGGTTGTAGTTATGGATGTTGAGAGAGTATTTGGGCAGAGTTTGTCTGAACCAAAAGGCTTTGAAGGTGTGAGTTAATGAAAAGGGAGAGTGCCCTTTTATAAGAGGGTTGAGGGGCACCTTTGGAAAAGTTAGAAATATTATTTTATAATAAATTCATATTCAGTTTCTAATGGCTCCAAAGTGTATTATTTAAATGTTAAGGTGGGGATAGGTCGAAAAACACTCAACAAATAGAATTTAGACAGGTTTGGGTTACTATATTAACCTTATCATTATGTATTAACTCTTAGTTAATTAGTTTCACTTTTACAATGTCTCTTTGTATTTTTATATTATATGGTTAATAAACGTACTATATACATCCAAGAGACCCCCAAGTGGTCCATTAAGGATAAAAATATCATGATATAAGTCTCTTGTCCTAACCTTATATTTTTAGGAATTTAATATCAATTAATAATATAATATTTGTTTTAAAAACTCTTTTATGTCAATTTTGACACTATTCAATAGTTGATTTTTATAAAAATCATAAAAGACTGATTAATTCTAACAAGGTTAATTACATAATTTCTAACATGTCATATTAACCTAGAAAATTAGTGTAATTAATAAAAGTCTCAAATTATATTTATTTGGGTATCTACAATATCAATTATTTTAATTTTCCACTATTATGGTAATTACTGCATCACCATTGTGTCATATATAAAGTAAATTATTTAATGTCTAAAAATTATAAATAAAATACCATTATTTAGTAAATCATTTTATCTTTCTAATTAATATTTATAGTCTAAATTCCAACATATATAACCCTATGTAAAATTTTTTTTTCTAAAAGATATATGTTTATGTCATTTTTGTATTTATTTTAACTTAATTAATATAAAGTGTCCCTATCACCTACAAGTGGCTCCATGGGGTCCCAAAATCGACCCAAAGATGACCATGGTCGGACATGTATCCAGAAATTAGGTTAGGACACATTTTAGTATAATTTAGTATCATTATAATATTACTGTTTAACCCTTATTTACCGGATTTACCCTTTAACCATGGTAAATAAAATATTTACCGAAGTAATTATTCAAAATGTCTAAAAATAAAAATTACCTATTTAAAAAATTTGGACATCCTGATTCCAAAAATGGAATCCATTTTTCCAAATTCTAAACACAGAAGTGGCAGAAATTAATTTAAAATTAATTCCCGCTGTCAAAACAAAAAGCGTGTTTTTAAGATATAATAACTATCAAAAGATTGATACTTGTTTATGTCCAGTTATTTGTGAAATTATGTCCGATTACAAACATTGAATTAAATGGTAAAAATATATTCTAAATATACTTTAAAACCACTCAAATTCATAATTTATCAGTATTAATTATTTCGATTAAAAAATTTGCTTTTAATTAAAATTTAGTAATTTTCACTATTCATCAAAATATGAAAGTTATCCAAAAAGTACCAAAATTTCACCCTAGGGTAATTTCGATATTTGGAATCCAAAATTGAAGTCCACTTTGAGAGATATAATTTATAAAATTTCAAAAAGTAGGTATTACTATTCATAACTGCTACTTTGATTGGTCGAGGTTTGTTAGAACTCGAAGTTGCGTATAACACACGCTACTGTATTAATCAAAGAGATGCGTACCATGGAATATTGGGGTGTTACATTCTCCCCTACTTCAATAAATTTTATCCTTGCAATTTTCAAAATTGGGCATTGGAATATAATGGAATGTCCCACATCGGAAAAAGATTCAATACAACTATCACTTTAAAAGAAAGAAAGAGAAGTACAAAGGTTACCCGATATAACCTATACAAGTATTCCATGTAGAAAAACATGGATATAGATGATAAAATAAGTGTCATGTTATGATGGAGAGGGATAGAAAACATGATCAGGGGAAAGTTAACAATAAGAAAATCACAAACATGTGTTGGGAAAAACGGTCCTTAGTCTCCCAGTAGGAAAAGTAAACAGACAACAATTTTTTTGTTTTAAGTTACATTATATAAGGACGAGGAATTCATTTATGATATTGAATAAGAACATAAATAGATATACTTAATTTTTAAGTAGAGTTTCATTCTTTAATAAATTTTTACCACTAAATCATTTTTTGAACAATGAGTATTCAAGAAGACTTGGTCACAATGGAAGAGCTAGAATAAACTTCTATAGAAATACATGATCCACGTAGGATAAACTATATATTTACCTTGTATTTAGAGATTAATCAAAAACAAAATGGTTAGTATAATATCTGATGACCCCCCAAATGGATATTCCATTAGAGAAAAAAACACTAATATTAATTTCTAAAATTAAGCCATCAATACCCCAAAGTTAAATAAATACCATTCAATAAATAATTGTCCTTAAAATCATTTAATAAAATCAAAAATAATATTGAAACTCAAAACTTAGAAGAATTTGGTTATGTAGTCTTCCACGTTAAATGGTATCTCCAAATGACATCAATTACTCTTAAAGTCACATACTTAAAAGTAATTAACCTAATCACATATTCTCTATTATAGGTTAATCATTTCCATAAATAACCCAAATCACTATAAATCCACAATAAAAACATAGATAAAAATCCACCATTACTCCTCAAATGAAATCCCATAGTATTCTATTTTCCTTGGGCAATATAGTGTCCCCAACAGTGTGAACATATTCAAAAATAACATTTGTCACTTAACCACCAAATCATTTTCCTATACTAAGGGTATTCATTTGATAAGACATAAGATCCCAAATCAAATTATTAATTATCAATAAAATCATTTAACTAAAAATAATAGTCACACTAACCAGGGACTTCACATAGTCCATTGGTAGGCGATAAATCCCAATCGCACTTTGTTTGTGGGTTCGATTCCCACAGCTTTGTCCGACGTGACGGGTTGTCACACGGTCGGCATGTTGTCCTTTTTCAAAAACTATATTTTATAACATTACAAAAATGAGATAAATTCCTCAAAATAACCATAACAAATTTTAACCACAAATCTTATCTCGTACCTTTAATTTTCATCCCAAATTATAATAACTTATAATTTCCTAAAACCAAATGGTTATTTATAACTATATTCACAAGAGAAAAGATAATTCTTCCTCAAATATCATTCTCACTTGGAAAACTGCAGGGTTAAAAATACAAGAGAAAATTATTCCAAAGTAAACCCATGAAAAAGGAGCACTAATACTTTTTAAACATTTCTCCAACCATTAATTTCCACATAACTTCTTCTTTAACTAAGAAAATATCCTATAGAATAGGGCATTCACTCAGGTAATGGCCAGGTCCCCTACATTTACGGAAAATGACTGTAAATGGACTCTTGGGACCATTTTTATCTTCTTCCATAGTACTCCTCATTTTTCTTTGGCAATTCTTCACTTTATATCCTTCCTTCCCATACGTAAAGCATTTATTTGTCCCATTGAGACACTTTCCTAGGTGTCTCCTTCCACATTTCCTGCATGATGGAAATTTAGGATTCATTTCTCTATGGTCTCTACTGCTGGAGCTCTTATCATTCATCACCTTTCTCTTCTTTGTTGAGTCTAGGAATTGTTTAATATATATATTGTTGATCATATTTTGGGAAAATTGATTTGGCATAAAGATGATATCTTTTACGCCTATCAACATTCCATTTTGTTTCTCATTGCCACCACTGTTCCCACCTTGTACATCATTCTCAAAGACAATGTGACTTCCTTGGAATCCAGGCATTGACTAAAACCAGAAAGAATTGTGTGAGTAAGAGTAGTCAAAAAATCATTTAGAGATTTACATGTCACCATATTCTCAATTTGAAACACATTAGGATTAACCAAGGTCATTTAATCTCATCTTAATACTTCAAATCAGTTTGTAAAGAAAATGTAAATTATCCTAAGCATATACCCCGAGAGTGTCGTAACCAAGAGTGCAGCAAGGCCCGTTGTTGTGCACCAGTTCCCGTTCGAGTCTATCTCAAAGCGGTGTTTTCGGGTTTTACCCCTAGGTACATCTGTGCCAGAGCAGCCTCTACCTACTCGTATCCAGACAGGAATGTATTGATCAGAAAACTCACAAAATATCTACAATACCAATATTCTAGGAAGTTCTTCTATACTAATCCTCAAAGTTCATCTTAAGTCTATGTGCTCTAATCAGATATTATCTAAATCTAGCTTCCAAGGTTTGTACTAAACATTCTCTGATACCAACTATAATGCCCCGACCCTAGATACCCAGAGTCGGTGCATTATTACATAACATTGGCATGATCACAAAGGATCAAGTCTCGAAAGACCAATTAGTTTTGTAGTCTTGGAAACACTAGATATATTAATAACTATTACATTACATTATAAGGTAAAAAAACTACAACAACATCTTGTCTTCATATCCCCTCATACTATCCCAGCAGGTCATTCATAAATTACTTCTTCACATCCTGGGAAAAATAAAACATTGAAAGGGGTGAGCTCAGATGCTCAGTAAGGATAACAATATAGCAGAAGCTTTCATAGATAAGCATAAACACTTAATGCAATTTATAACTAAAACAAAAACCTTTTAAACTTGAACTTCAGCATAATATGGAAAATATAAAATGAAATAATTCCATTTACTTATTCACATGGATATTATACTAGTTGAACAATCACATGCAATATCAACAACCACTTTCATAATGATGGAATGCATAATGACAGTCTATCATAACCACATAACCAAGGCCTCGTGCCAAGACTACAAATATGATTTTTCCAAGGCCTTGTGCCAAGACACTAGTTTGTCTCATGAGACCTACCGATGCATCGAGGAACCATAGCAGGCTCCACCCATCACTTACTAAGTCCAATGCATTCCTCATATGAAAAGTTTAAAACATAACATAAACATTGGTATTAAAACTATCATACGAAATGTCAATACTTTATCCACAAACCATGAATGGTATAAAAATAGCACATCCACAGTCAAATATAACTCATTAGATACAATATGAAAGATTTTATTGTATCATAATAACCTCAATCAAGAATTATGAAGGATATTGACATAGATGAAAATAATCATCAAAATAGTTAGAGTGAAATATCCCCCTTTTTCTTGAAATCATTTAAAAGTCACACTATTTGTCAAGAATAAATTTAAAATATATTTTAGAATCAAAGTGTCCCATACCACTTTGAAACTTTTAAAAGGAATTTTGATTTGAAAACAATAATGTCTATATAAATAAATCCTTAAAACCATTTTTTAAAACATGGACATTAATGAGCAATATTTAGAAGAATAAGTCTTTAAAACATTTAAAAATGGTATTTTAGTTAGAGTTTCTAACCAAAAGAGAGACACATGAATACAAATAATTGAGGTAATTAAAACATTGTAATATCATGAGAATAAAGGGATTCATGATATACTATGTCAAAGTACATTATATACACCACATAAAAGGGATTTGGTGTATAACAACAAAGAAGTCTCAATGGAATGTAAATTGAGATAAAATCTCTCATAAAGGCCGTATCCTTAGGTTAAGGATAAATCAACAACATAGTTATGTGTGAAAAATATAAATACACTAAATATGATTGGATATTCAGTGAAAAACAATCAAAGGACATTCACACATAATCTTGTAAAAACAACACCAATGAATTGGATGTTTAACTCAACAAATGGAGAATGAGTTAAAATTACTCTTATCAAATTCATATCGATGACTTGAGAAATTATCAATGGAGTGATTATGTGTATCAAAAGTATATCCACAGAAAAGGGCAGTGGAAATTATGACATAAGAAAATGAATAGTGATTCCACACATAATCTCGGAGTAAAATAATCAATGAAATTTGCGTAAAGCTGAATAAATGGAAATTGAAATTTCAAATTCCCTTATCGATTAGTTAACTTATGAAACATACACCCATGAAATAAGGATCATACAATTATGATGTAAATAACCATAAATTAATTTATATTACCCAATTAATACAATCATGGGCAGTACACATACACCACATGCAATAAATAAGTGGTGAACAATGGAATTCTCACGAAATTAAGAGTGAGATAAGAAACCCCTTACTTTGTACTTTTTCCTTGGTCGACGGTAGGTTAACCTCATGTATAATGGTGAAATAATTGTTATTTAATTATAAAAGGATCATTTACATTAATATGATATCATATATGATCTTTTAACATTGATTTGTTAATAATATCTTAGTATTATCGTCATTTCGGGTGTTAACTTACTTGTTTTCCTTTATATTCGTTGTTACGTAACCCATGTTTTTTATGGATATGTTGCATCTTATTCATATCCAGAATTATATGAAGTCTTTAAACATTATTTTTAAATCATCAAATGATAATTATACTTGAATGGATACGATGGAGAATGAATCTCATCGCTTTCGTGGAGACGGTAGTCCGTACGTACGCACGAGCGACAATATCATTCTTTTGATGTTAAAATAATATATAATTTGATGGTATATCATATATACAGAATAATTATCATGTTATATTTATTATTTACATGAATTACACATCATTATTATACCCATCCATATAATAATTTATTGAATAACAATTACACCACGACGTGGAGACGGTAAGCCGTACGTACGCACGTATGGTGACATGTTATTCAAAGGATGGAAAGAATACTGAATATGGTTGTACCATATTTATAATAAAATCACAGTATATATAAGATACTGGAGTTATTATTTTATAATGGTAACAACAAAGAAAGAAGAAGTGGAAGAAGAAAGGAACTTGAAAAAGGGTGGTGAAATCATTACCTCTTCTTCGGGTTCTTCCTTTTGATTTGATCAAAAGGGATCTTAGGTTGGATTTATGATCAAACTAAGGCCACTAGGTTGTAGTTAGGGAAGTTTAGAGAGTATTTTGGCAGAGTTTTGCCGAACCAAAAGGCTTTGATGGTGTGATTTAATGAGAAGGGAGAGTGCCCTTTTATAAGAGGGGTGGGGGGAACCTTTGGAAAAGCTAGAAATATTATTTTATAATAAATTCATATTTGGTTTCTAATGGCTCAAAAGTGTATTATTTAAAATTTAAGGTGGGGATAGGTCGAAAACCACTCAACCAATAGAATTTAGACAGGTTTGGGTTACTATATTAACCTTATCATTAATTATTAACTCTTAGTTAATTAGTTTCACTTTTACAATGTCTCTTTGTATTTTTATATTATATGGTTAATAAACTTACAATATACATCCAAGAGACCCCCAAGTGGTCCATTAATGATACAACTATCATGACATAAGTCTCTTGGCCGAACCTTATATTTTTAAGAATTTAATATCAATTAATAATATAATATTTATTTTAAAAACTATTTTATGTCAATTTTGACACTATTCAATAGTTGATTTTTTTAAAAATCATAACAGAATGATTACTTCAAAAAAGGTAAATTACATAATTCGTAACATATCATATTAACCTATAAAATTAGTGTAATTCATAAAAAGTCTCATATTATATTTATTTGGGTATCTACAATATCAATTATTTTAATTTTTAATTGTTATGGTAATTACTGCATCACCATTGTGTCATATATAAATTAAATTATTTAAGGTCTAAATATTATAAATAAAATACCATTATGTAGTAAATATCTTTAGCTTTATAATGAATATTTATAGTTGAAAATCCAACATATATAACCCTATGTAAAAATTGTTTTTCTAAAAGATATATGCTTATGTCATTTTTGTATTTATTTTAACTTAATTTATATAAAGTTTCCCTATCACCTAAAAGTGGCTCCATGGGATCCCAAAATAGACCCAAAGATGTCAATGGTCGGACATGTATCCACCAATAAGGTTAGGACACATTTTAGGATAATTTAGTATCATTATAATATTATTTTGTAACCCTTATTTACCGGATTTACCCTTTAACCATGGTAAATAAAATTTTTACCGAAGTAATTATTCAAAATGTCTAAAAATAAATGTTAACTATTTACACAATTTGGATATCCTGATTCCAAAAATGGAATCCATTTTTCCAAATTCTAAACATAGAAGTGGCAGAAATTAATTTAAAATTAATTGCAGCTATCAAAACAAAAAGCGTGTTTTTAAGATATAATAACTATCAAATGATTGCTACTTGTTTATGTCCAGTTATTTGTGAAATTATGTCCAATGACAAACATTGAATTAAATGGTAAAAATATATTCTAAATATACTTTGAAACCACTCAAATTCATAATTTATCAATATTAATTATTTTGATTAAAAAATTTTCTTTTAATTAAAATTTATTAATTTTCACTATTCAACAAAATATGAAAGTTATCCAAAAAGTACTGAAATTTTACCCTAGGCTAATTTCGATATTCCGAATCCAAAAATGAAGTCCATTTTGAGAGATAGAATTTATAAAATTTCAAAAAGGAGGTATTACTATTCATAACGGCTACTTTGATTGGTCGAGGTTTGTTAGAGCTTGAAGTTGCGTACAACACACGCTACTGTATTAATCAAAGAGAAGCGTACCGTGGAAAATTGGGGTATTACAGATTTCATTTTTGAGCTTAGAGCATCGATATTATGTTAAGGTAATTTTTGGGGATTTTTCTGAGAAAAATGAATTTTTGGTTAATAGTGTATTTATTTAAAAATTAAAATAAAAATATTTAGAAAATTATTTTTATAAAATGGAGTTAATTTTTGAAATCAGAGCACCGATATTTGGTTAAGGTGAAATTTTGGGATTTTTCTGAGAAAGTTGAATTTTTGATGAATAGTGAAAATACAGTTTTAGGGTTTCGGTATGTTTAATGACATCATAACTGTTTCATGATGATGTCATGAGATATTTTAAGGGTTGGCCGACCAAAGGTGATGAATTATTGTATGAGGGGACCCATGTGGCCAATAACATGGGCAAATACCATGGCAAGCCCATGGTTTTTCCAAAACCACCAATGAGGTGTCCCTTGGCCATTAATGCCTTATCCCCTCACTTTCCCTATAAATACCAAGCCATCCTCTCATACATTCAACTCAAAAATCTCCCCCAACGAAGCTCTGGTCTCATTACCTCTCAAGGAGTCCTTCCAAGGTGCCCCCAATCCCTCAAGGTCCCAACCTTTTAGTTTTAAGAGTTAAGTTTTAAGGTAAGGGATCCAAACTCTCTCTTTCTTTTCCAATACTCTATTTTAAGTCATTTCTTTTATGATCCATGTTCTTATGTTGGAGGATGTTTATTTATATTCCTCTTACTTCCCTTTTCATGTTCATATGATGATAGATCCCCTATTACTCTCATCATTTCGTTTTATGAATGCTTAAGTGGCGCCGTTAGGCTGCTGAAATTTTTGTAACAGATTCTTTCACCCTTCTCATTTTCAAGTTCTATTTTCTTGTCAAGTCTTTAAAGTTCCTTTTTTATGTTGGGGTATGATCTATATATCTGTCATACTGATCTTCTATGTTCATATGATCAGAGACCCTATTTGATCTCTTTAATTTATTTTTTTGATGTATAAGTGACGCCGTTAGGCTGCCGAATTTTTAAGGGGTTCTTTCACCCTTCTCGTTTTGAAGATCTATTTTCAAGTAAAGTCTTTCATGTTCCTTTTTATTATGTTGTGGTATGATCTCTATATCTATCATACTGATCTTTTATGTTCATATTATTAGAGACCCTATTTGATCTCGTCAATTCATTTTTGTTTGAAGTTTAAGTGACGCCGTTAGGCTGCAGAATTTTCATAAGAGAAATCTAATTTTTTTCTTCCTTCCATGTTTTTCATTTCAAATGGTATTTCCTTAAAAATTCATTACCATGTTAATATATCCTTTATATTCGGTTACCATACTATTTTATGGGTCATTTATGAATGTTTGACCAATGTTCCCTCTCTTTTAAATGTTTTCTAAAACCTCAAAACATAGCTGTTATGCTGCAGAATTTCCGTCTCAAAATGTCTCTCTCTTTTTCTAAAGTTCTTTTATTTTATTAATTTAATACTCAAATCTCTCTCTTATATAGGGGTATTCACATATATACAAAGTTTTTCTATTATAAATTTTTGGATTTACATACATGAGACCCGCTTTCCCTATCTGTGGGTTTAAAGTGACATAATGATCATGTATTTAAAGAAGTTTTTAAAACATTATGATTATGAAATGAAACCCATTTATTTTATGCTATATGGGTAGTTTATGAAATGATTGATGATGTTATATGTGGCTCATATGATTATAAAGACATGTAAAGGGTGCGCCCTGATAGCGCTTCAATGCATTGGGTAAAGACTTAATCTCTAGAGATGACCATTTAGACTGATACCTTAGTGAATAACCTTGGTAATTATTATTGACACCTTGGGGATGGACCTTGGTGAAACGGAAATGATTGTATTTGTTAAATGTTGTAGCCACATCTTAAAGTTATGAAATACGTTATTTTTATTATGATATGCCTCATGATTTCATTCTCATTCCTTAAAGTTCTTTTCATGATTTTATTGATGTATCTCAAGTTCACATGTTAAATGTTTCCCTTATTTCCCTTACTGGGCCTTCTGCTCACCCTTTCTTTTGATATATGTACCTAGGTTATGATATTCAGTAATGAACATAGGATGAACATAAGTATAAGCCTCTCAAGTGTTTAAGAAGAATGTTTTTTTTGTTTCATTTATTAAGTTCCTGGTTTCCAAGACACTAAACCTTAAAGATCCTCAGTTATGTATAATGTAATGAAAGTTTATGGGACAAAAATGCTAGATTCTATAGTTGGTATCAAAGGATGGTTTAGTTATTTGTGGAAATTAGGATATGAAAACCTTAGGAAGAACCCTATAGAAAAGTATAAATAAAGGAAATCTTCCTGGTATTTTGGTGAGTATTGAGTAGGGGGTTGCCAAGAAAATACATCCCTGTCTGGATACGAGCAAGTAGAGGTGGCTCTGCCACAGATATACATAGGGGTAAAACCCGAAAACACCACTTTGAGCTAGACTCGAATGTGAACTGGTACACGACAACGGGCCTTGCTGCACTCTTGGTTACGACACTCCCGGGGGATATGCTTTGGTAAATTCATAAGCTTAGTATGAACCATTATTAAAGGAACAAACATAAAATAAAATAAAGATTCACATAAGAATATATGATCATCGATAACCTAGTTTGAAACCTAGGGGATCACAATTTAGGTTATACTTTTCTTCTACAAGTTATCCTTATATGCTTTAAGTTCCTTTTCATGATTATTGGCTAAGTATTTAAGACCCTAATTATACTTTCTTTTCATAGTTAATGGTGGGAAATGGAAGAACATGTCCCAACAACAAATGTGATAGGAAAAGCGATGATTGTCATATTAATATGAAAAACATAAATATGGTATTAAAAGATGATTATTATTTTGGAAGACGTTCACTATTTTGGGGACCCTATATGATCGAGGTAAATAGATTACTACGGTATTTTCGTTGAGGAGTAAAGGTTGACTTATATTTTGAAGAATCGTGGAATTTAAGGTGGACTTATAGTAATTTAGGTTACTTATGGAAATGATTAACCTATATTGGGTAAACTATGTTTAGGTTAGCTACTTTTTTATAAGATGTTAGGAGTGGTTGATTTTGTTTGGAGATGAACAATGAAGTTTATTTTGGAAGACTATGTTATCAAATCCTTCTTATATTTGGGTTTCAATTTTAGTTTGGTTTATTTTGAGGAATTTTAAGAATAGTTATTTATGGAATGGTCTATGATGAAATTTGGGTAGTATCATGGAACTTTGAAGATTTAAAGTAGTTTTCCTTCCTCTATGGTTCTTTCTTTTGGAAGAGTCGTTTTATCTTACCCTTTCTTTTTTTGGGATAATTTTTAAAGATATAAGAAATAGATAGTTAATCTTTTGTGGATTATGTGATTCTATATAAGATGATTCTTGTGCTTTGATGAGACCAAGTAGTTTTGAATGCTCATCGTTTGGAGAAAAGATTAGTTTTGGTAGAAACTTATTAAAGGATGAAACTCTACTAGAAGGTAGGTATATTTCCTTATGTTTTCATTCTATGTAGTAAATGAATTCCTCAAAATTATTAAAAGGAACGTAAAACAAAAATGTTGTTGGTTTAAGCTTCCTACTGGGTAATCAAAGACCGTTTACACACATCATAAGTCTGTGATTTTCTTGTGGTTAACTTTCTCCTAATCATGTTTTCTATCACTCTCCCTCAGAACTTGACCCTTTTTTTATTCCATATCCATGTTTTCCTACATGGATTCCTAGTATGGGTTAACTCGGGTGGCCTTTGAACTTCCTTTTCTTTCTTTTAAAGTAATAGTGTTACTAACTCTTTTTTCAATGTGGGACTTTCAATGAAAATTCAAAACCCAATTTTAAAAATTGCGAGGATGCAATTTCTTAAGGGGAAGATTGTAACGACCCAAAATTTTGAATAAATCTTGTTTCCTAATTTTGTGTGTTATTTTATTTTTCATACTCAACAAAACTGTTTAATTTGATATCATGAGTATAATTAAAATGAGACTGTTGTGTTTTGACTTTTATATGACCATTAGTCAGTATGACCGTTGAAAACTGAATGTTGCAAGTGACCTTGGTTAATTAATATAGATTCGATGGCCTCATCCAGTAGTCTCGGGCCAATCGAAGCCCATCTAACGGAACTCGGGAAGGAGGTAGCACCACTAGGATTTTCTCTAGACCAAACCCAAGCCGAACTTCATCTTGTGAAGCTAGAATGAAATCACCTTTATGAGAAGTTCAAACTAATAGAAATTATTACTCGTGCGATGTTGGCCAAGCCTCCCTCAGATTCTCTCACCTTAGGACACCTTACACTTAGGTCCTATGCTGGTGTGAGAATGGGATATGTAAGGAGACCTTAACTGCCTTGTGTAATCGTTTGTTTTAAATAAATTTTTTGATTTCTTCTTATGATTATGTTTATGAATTTTCAAATGGCTGGATAAATATAGTATGCATATTTTTGATGAATTTTAGAGAAAATATATTTTAAAAATGTTTATGTAAACCTTAAATAATTAAAAATGTGTAATGATTTTCTAAAAATGGTCTTCTACAATTATGTTCAGTACTAAATTTAGAGTCTAATAAGATCAACTTATTTTTTGATGAATAGTAAATTATGAATAGTTATTTTATGCTTAGGATTAGTAATGTGACGAAATGGATTAGTAATCTCACTTAAAGAAAGTATTAATATAATCTAGGCACCTTTATTAAGTAATGTCATTCAATAAAATGGTTAAATAACAGTTTCATAAATTATTATTCAAGTATTAGTTTTTTCAGGTGAATTGTGTTTTTTAATTAAAAATTAAATTAAAAATATTTAGAAAATTATTTTTATAAAATGGATTTCATTTTTGTACTTAGAGCATCGATATTATGTTAAGGTAATTTTTGGGGATTTTTCCGAGAAAAATGAATTTTCGGTGAATAGTGTATTTATTTAAAAATTAAATTAAAAATATTTAAAAAAATATTTTTATAAAATGGAGTTCATTTTTGAAATCAGAGCATCAAAATTTGGTTAAGGTGAAATTTTGGGATTTTTCTGAGAAAGTTCAATTTTCGATGAATAGTAAAAATACAGTTTCAGGGTTTCAGTATGCTTAATGAAATCATAACTGTGTCATGACGATTTCATGAGATATTTTAAGGGTTGGCCGACCAAAGGTGACGAATTATTGCATGAGGGGACCCATGTGGCCAATACCATGGGCAAGCCCATGGTTTTTCCAAAACCACCAATGAGGTGTCCCTTGGCCATTAATGCCTTGTCCCCTCACTTTCCCTATAAATACCAAGCCATCCTCTCATCCATTCGACTCCCAACTCTCCCCCAAAAAATATCTGGTCTCATTACATCCCATGGAGTCCTCCCAAGGTGCCCCCAATCCCTCAAGGTCCCAACCATTGAGTTTTAAGAGTTAAGTTTTAAGGTAAGGGATCCAAACTCTCTCTTTCTTTTCAAATACTCTCTTTTAAGTCATTTCTTTTATGCTCCATGTTCTTATCTTGGAGGATGTTTATTTATATTCCTATTACTGCCTTTTTCATGTTCATATGATGAGATATCCCCTCTTACTCTCATCATTTCGTTTTATGAATGCTTAAGTAGCGCCGTTAGGCTGCCGAAATTTTTGTAACAGATTCTTTCACCCTTCTCATTTTCAAGTTCTATTTTCTTTTCAAGTCTTTCAAGTTCGGTTTTTATGTTGGGGTATGATCTCTATGTCTATCATACTTATATTTTATGTTCATATGATGAGAGACCCTATTTGATCTCTTCAATTGATTTTTTTTATGTTTAAGTGATGTCGTTAGGCTGCCGAATTTTTAAGGGGTTCTTTCACCCTTCTCGTTTTCAAGATCTATTTTAATATCAAGTTTTCAAGTTCATTTTTATTAACTTGGGGTATGATATCTATATCTATCATACTTATATTTTTTGTTCATATTATGAGAGACCCTATTTGATCTCGTCAATTCATTTTTGTTTGAAGTTTAAGTGACACCGTTAGGCTGCCGAATTTTCAGAAGAGAAATCTAATTTTTGTCTTCCTTCCATGTTTTTCATTTCAAATGGTATGTCCTTCAAATTTCATTACCAAGTTCATATATCTTTCATATTCGGTCCCTCTACTGTATTATGGGTAATTTATTAATGTTTGACCCATGTACCCTCTCTTTTAATTGTTTTCTAAAACCCTGAAACATATCCGTTATACTGCAGAATTTCCATCTCAAAATGTCTCTCTCTTTTTCTAAAGTTCTTTTATTTTTTAAGTGAATACTCAATGCTCTCTCTTATATAGGAATATTCACATATATACCAATTTTTTCTATAATAAATTCTGGGATTTACATACATGAGACCCGCTTTCCTTTTCCGTGGGTTTAAAGTGACATAATGATCATGTCTTTAAAGCAATTTTTAAGACGTTATGATTATTAAATGAAACCCATTTCTTTTATTCTATATGGGTAGTTTATGAAATGATGAATGATGATATATGTGGCTCACATGATAATAAAGACATGTTAAGGGTGCGCCCTGATAGCGCTCCAATGCATTGGGTAAAGACTTAATCTCTAGAGATGACCATTTAGACTGATACCTTGGTGAATAACCTTGGTAATTTTTATTGACACCTTGGGGATGAAACTTGGTGAAATGGAAATGATTGTCCTTGTTAAATATTGTAGCCACATCTTCAAGTTATGAAATAAATTATTTTTATTATGATATGCCTCATGATTTCATTCTCATGCCTTAAAGTTCTTTTCATGACTTTATTGATGTATCTCAAGTTCACATGTTAAATGTTTCCCTTGTTTCCCTTACTGGGCCTTCTGCTCACCCTTTCTTTTGATGTATGTACCCAGGTTATGAGATGAAGTAATAAACCTAGGATGAACATAAGGATAATCCTTTCAAGTGTTTAAGAAGAATGTTTTTTTGTTTCATGTATTAAGTTTCTGGTTTCCAGGACACTAAACCTTAAAGATTCTCAGTTATGTATAATGTAGTGAAAGTTTATTTGACAAAAAGGCGGGATTCTATAGTTGGTATCAAAGGATGGTTTAGTTATTTGTGGAAATTAGGATATGAAAACTATAGGAAAAACCCTATAGAAAAGTTTAAATAAAGGAAATCATCCTGGTATTTTGGTGAGTATTGAGTAAGGGTTTGCCAAGCAAGTACATCCCTATCTGGATACGAGCAGGTAGAGGTGGCTCTGGCATAGATATACATAGGGGTAAAACCCGAAAACACCACTTTGAGCTAGACTCAAATGAGAATTGGTACATGAAAATGGGCCTTACTTCACTCTAGGTTACGACACTCCTGGGGGATATGATTTGGTAAATTCATAATCTTAGTACGAACCATTATTAAAGGAACAAACATAAAATAAAATAAAGATTCACATAAGAATATATGATCATGGATAACCTTGTTTGAAACCTAGGGGATCACAAGTTAGGGTATAATTTTATTCTACAAGTTATCCTTATATGAATTAAGTTCGTTTTCATGATTATTGGCTAAGTATTTAATCCCCTAATTATACTTTCTTTTCTTAGTTAATGGTGGGAAATGGAAGAACATGTCCCAACAACCAGTGTGATAGGAAATGCGATGATTGCCGTATTAATATGATAGAGATGATTAGAGGATTAAAAGATAATTATTATTTTGGAAGACGTTCACTATTTTGGGGACCCTATATGATCGAGGTAAATAAATTACTACGGTATTTTCATTGAGGAGTAAAGGTTGAATTATATTTTGAAGAATCGATGAATTTAAGGTGGACTTATAGTAATTTAGGTTACTTATGGAAATGATTAACCTATCTTGGGTAAAATATGTTTAGGTTATCTACTTTTGTTATAAGATGCTAGGAGTGGTTGATGTTGTTTGGAGATGAACAATGAAGTTTATTTTGGAAGACTATGTTATCAAATCCTTCTTGTATTTGGGTTTCAATATTAGTTTGGTTTATTTTGAAGAATTTTAAGAATAGTTATTTATGGAATGGTCTATGATGAACTTTGGGTAGTACCGTGGAACTTTGAAGATTTAAAGTAGTTTTCCTTCCTCTAGGGTTATTTCTTTTGGAAGAGTCGTTTTATCTAACCCTTTCTATTTTGGGATAATGTTTAATGATATAATAAATAGATAGTTAATCTTTGGTGGATTATGTGATTCTCTATAAAATGATTCTTGTGGTTTGATGAGACCAAGTAGTTTTGAATGCTCATTGTTTAGAGAAAAGATTAGTTTTGGTAGAAACTTATTAAAGGATGAAACTCTACTGGAAGGTAGGTATATTTCTTTATGTTTTCGTTCTATGTAGTAAATGAATTCCTCAAAATTATTAAAAGGAATTTAAAACAAAAACGTTTTTGGTTTAAGCTTCCTACTAGGTAATCAAAGACCGTTTACAGACATCATAAGTTTGTGATTTTCTTGTGGTTAACTTTTTTCTAATCATGTTTTCTATCACTCTCCATCAGAACTTGACCCTTTGTTTTTTCTTCCATATCCATGTTTTCCTACATGGAATCCTAGTATGGGTTAACTCGGGTGGCCTTTGAACTTTCTTTTCTTTCTTTTAAAGTAATTGTGTTACTGAATCTTTTTACGATGTGGGAATTTCAATGAAATTTCAAAACCCAATTTTAAAAATTGAATGAAGCAATTTCTTAAGGGGGGATGATTGTAACGACCCTAAATTTTGAATAAATCTTGTTTCCTAATTTTGTGTGTTATTTTTTTTTCATACTCAACAAAACTGTTTTATTTGATAACATGAGTATAATTGAAATGTGATTGTTGGGATTTGACTATTATATGACCGTTAGTCAGTATGACCGTTGAAAACTGAATGTTGCAAGTGACCATGGTTAATTAATATAGATTCGATGGCCTCATCCAGTAGTCTCGGGCCAATCAAAGCCCATCTGACAGAACTTGGGAAGGAGGTAGCACCATTGGGATTTGCTCTGGACCGAACCCAAGCCGAACTTAATCATGTGAAGCTAGAACGAAATCGCCTTCATGAGAAGTTCAAACTGATAGAAATTACTACTCGTGAGATGTTGGTCGAGCCTCTCTCAGATTCTCTCACCTTAGCACACCTAACACTTAGGTCCAATGCTGGTGTGATAAGGGGCTATGTAAGGAGACCTTAAGTGCCTTGTGTAATCCTTTGTTTTAAATAAAAAATTTTATTTCTTCTTATGATGAAGTTTATGAATTTTCAAATATCCGGATAAATATAGTATGCATATTTTTGATTAATTTTAGAGAAAAGATATTTTAAAAATGTTTATGTAAACCTTAAATAATTAAAAATGTGTAATGATTTTAAAAAAATGGTCTTCTACAATTATGTTCAGTACTAAATTTAGAGTCTAATAAGATCAACTTAATTTTTGATGAATAGTAAATTATGAATAGTGATTTTATGCTTAGGATTAGTAATGTGACCAAATGTATTAGTAATATCACTTAAAGAAATTATTAATATAATCTAGGCACCTTGATTAAGTAATGTGATACAATAAAATGGTTAAATAACGGTTTTATAAATTATTAGTCAAGTATTAGTTTTTTCAGGTGAATAGTGTTTTTTAATAAAAAATTAAATTAAAAATATTTAGAAAATTATTTTTATAATATGGATTTCATTTTTGAACTCAGAGCATCGATATTATGTTAAGGTAATTTTTGGGGATTTTTCTGATAAAAATGAATTTTCGGTGAATAGTGTATTTATTTAAAAATTAAATTACAGATATTTAGAAAATTATTTTTATAAAATGGATTTCATTTTTGAAATTAGAGCATCGATATTTGGTTAAGGTGAAATTTTGGGATTTTTCTGAGAAAGTTGAATTTTCGATGAATAGTGAAAATACGGTTTTAGGGTTCGGTATATTTAATGACATCATAACTGTGTCATGATGATTTCATGAGATATTTTAAGGGTTGGCCGACCAAAGGTGATGAATTATTGTATTAGGGGACTCATGTGGCCAATACCACGGGCAAATACCTTGGGCAAGCCCATGGTTTTGCCAAAACCACCAATGAGGTGTCCCTTGGCCATTAATGCCTTGTCCCCTCACTTTCCCTATAAATACCATGCCATCCTCTCATCCATTCGACTCCCAACTCTCCCCCAACCAATCTCTGGTCTCATTACCTCCCATGGAGTCCTCCCAAGGTGCCCCCAAGCCCTCAAGGTCCCAAACATTGAGTTTTAAGAGTTAAGTTTTAAGGTAAGGGATCCAAACTCTCTCTTTCTTTTCAAATACTCTCTCTTAAGTCATTTCTTTTATTCTCCATGTTCTTATGTTGGAGGATGTTTATTTATATTACTCTTACTGAACTTTTCATGTTCATATGATTAGATATCCCCTCTTACTCTCATCATTTCGTTTTATGAATGCTTAAGTGGCGCCGTTAGGCTGCTTAAATGTTTGTGACAGATTCTTTCACCCTTCTCATTTTCAAGTTCTATTTTCTTGAAACGTCTTTCAAGTCCCTTTTTTATGTTGGGGTATGATCTATATATCTATCATACTGATATTTTGTGTTCATACTATGAGAGACCCTATTTTATCTCTTCAATTGATTTTTTTTATGTTTAAGTGACGCCGTTAGGCTGCCGAATTTTTAAGGGGTTCTTTCACCCTTCTCGTTTCCAAGATCTATTTTCATGTCATGTCTTTCAAGTTCCATTTTATTATGTTGGGGGTATGATCTCTATATCTATCATACTTATCTTTTATGTTCATAAGATGAGATACCCTATTTGATCTCGTCAATTCATTTTTGTTTGAAGTTTAAGTGACGCCGTTAGGCTGCCGATTTTTCATAAGAGAAATCTAATTTTTGTCTTCCTTCCATGTTTTTCATTTCAAATGGTATGTCCTTCAAATTTCATTAACATGTTCATATATCCTTCATATTCGGTCCCTCTACTATTTTATGGGTCATTTATGAATGTTTGATCCATGTCCCCTCTCTTTTAAATGTTTTCTAAAACCCCGAAACATAGCCGTTATGCTGTAGAATTTCCGTCTCAAAATGTCTCTCTGTTTTTCTAAAGTTATTTTATGTTATTAAGTGAATACTAAAATCTCTCTATTCTATAGGGTTATTCACATATATACCAATTTGTTCTATTTTAAATTCTTGGATTTATATACAGGAGACCTGCTTTCCCTTTCCGTGGGTTTAAAGTGACATAATGATCATGTCTTTAAAGCAGTTTTTAAAACGTTATGATTATGAAATGAAACCCATTTATTTTATGCTATATGGGTAGTTTATGAAATGATTTATAATGATATATGTGTCCCACATGATAATAAAGACATGTCCAGGGTGCGCCCTGATAGCGCTCCAATGCATTGGGTAAAGACTTAATCTCTATAGATGACCATTTAGACTGATACCTTGGTGAATAACCTTGGTAATTTTTATTGACACCTTGGGGATGAAACTTGGTGAAACGAAAATGATTGTATTTTTTAAATGTTGTAGCCACATCTTCAAGTTATGAAATACGTTATTTTTATTATGATATGCCTCATGATTTCATTCTCATGCCTTAAAGTTCTTTTCATGACTTTATTGATGTATCTCAAGTTCACATGTTAAATGTTTCCCTTGTTTCCCTTACTGGGCCTTCTGATCACCCTTTATTTTGATGTATGTAACCAGGTTATGAGATGCAATAATGAACCTAGGATGAACATAATGAGAATCCTTTCAAGTGTTTAAGAAGATAGTTTTTTTGTTTCGTGTATTAAGTTCCTAGTTTCCAAGACACTAAACCTAAAAGATCCTCAGTTATGTAAAATGTAATGAAAGTTTATGTGACAAAAAGGCGGGATGCTATAGTTGGTATCAAAGGATGGATTAGTTATTTGTGGAAATTAGGATATGAAAACTTTAGGAAGAACCCTGTAGAAAAGTTTAAATAAAGGAAATATTCTTGGTATTTTGGTGAGTATTGAGTAAGGGGTTTCCAAGAAAATACATCCCTGTCTGGATATGAGTAGGTAGAGGTGGATATGGCACAGATGTACATATGAGTAAAACTCGAAAACACCTCTTTGAGCTAGACTCGAACGGGAACTGGTACACGACAACGGGCCTTGCTGCACTCTTGGTTACAACACTCCCGGGGGATATGCTTTGGTAAATTCATAAGCTTAGTATGAACCGTTATTAAAGGAACAAACATAAAATAAAATAATGATTCACATAAGAATATATGATCATGGATAACGTAGTTTGAAACCTAGGGGATCACAAGTTAGGGTATACTTTTCTTCTACAAGTTATCCTTATATGCTTTAAGTTCCTTTTCATGATTATTGGCTAATTATTTAAGCCCCTAATTATACTTTCTTTTCTTAGTTAATGGTGGGAAATGGAAGAACATGTCCCAACAAAGAATGTGATAAGAAATGTGACGATTTCCGTATTTATATGACAGAGATGATTAGGGTATTCAAATATGATAATTATTTTGCAAGACGTTCACTATTTTGGGGACCCTATATGATCGAGGTAAATAGACTACTACGGTATTTTCATTGAGGAGTAAAGGTTGACTTATATTTTGAAGAATCAATGAATTTAAGGTGGAATTATATTAATTTAGATTACTTATGAAAATTATTAACCAATCTTGGGTAAAATATGTTTAGGTTAGCTACTTTTGTTATAAGATGTTAGGAGTGGTTGATGTTGTTTGGAGATGAACAATGAAGTTTATTTTGGAGGACTATGTTATCAAATCCTTCTTTTATTTGGGTTTCAATCTTAGTTTGGTTTATTTTGAGGAATTTGAAGAACTCTTATTTATGGAATGGTCTATGATGAACTTTGGGTAGTACTGTGGAAGTTTGAAGATTTAAACTAGTTTTACTTCCTCTAGGGTTCTTTCTTTTGGAAGAGTCATTTTATCTTACCCTTTCTATTTTTGGGATAATGTTTAAAGATATAAGAAATAGATAGTTAATATTTTGTGGATTATGTGATTCTCTATAAGATGATTCTTGTGATTTGATGAGACCAAGTAGTTTTGAATGCTCATCGTTTGGAGAAAAGATTAGTTTTGGTAGAAACTTATTAAAGGATGAAACAATAAAGGAAGGTAGTTATATTTCCTTATGTTTTTGTTCTATGTATTAAATTAATTCCTCAAAATTATTAAAAGGAACGTAAAACAAAAATGTTGTTGGTTTAAGCTTCCTAATGGGTAATCAAAGACCGTTTACAAACATCATAAGTTTGTGATTTTCTTGTGGTTAACTTTCTCCTAATCATGTTTTCTATCACTCTCCCTTAGAACTTGAACCTTTGTTTTTTCTTCCATATCCATGTTTTCCTACATGGAATCCTAGTATGGGTTAACTCAGGCGGCCTTTGAACTTACTTTTCATTATTTTAAAGTAATAGTGTTACTGACTCTTTTTCTGATGTGGGACTTTTAATGAAATTTCAAAACCCAATTTTAAAAATAGCGAGGACACAATTTCTTAAGGGGGGAAGATTGTAACGACCTGAAATTTTGAATAAATCTTGTTTCCTAATTTTGTGTGTTATTTTATTTTTCATACTCAAACAAACTATTTCATTTGATAACATGAGTATAATTAAAATGAGACTATTGGGTTTTGATTATTATATGACCGTTAGTCAGTATGACCACTGAAACATGAATGTTGCAAGTGACCTTGGTTAATTAATATAGATTCGATGGCCTCATCCAGTAGTCTCGGGCCAATTGAAGCCCATCTAACGAAACTTGGGAAGGAGGTAGCACCACTGGGCTTTAATCTGGACAAAAACCCAAGCCGAACTTCATCGTGTGAAGCTATAATGAAATTTCCTTCATGAGAAGTTCAAACTGATAGAAATTACTACTCGTGTGATGTTGGCCGAGCCTCCCTCAGATTCTCTCACCTTAGCACACCTTACACTTAGGTCCTATGCTGGTGTGATAAGGGGATATGTAAGGAGACCTTAACTACCTTGTGTAATCATTTGTTTTAAATAAAAATATTGATTTCTTCTTATGATGAAGTTTATGAATTTTCAAATGTCCGGATAAATATAGTATGCATATTTTTGATGAATTTTAGAGAAAGGATATTTTAAAAATGTTTCTGTAAACCTTAAATAATTAAAAATGTGTAATGATTTCTAAAAAATGGTCTTCTACAGTTATGTTCAGTAATAAATTTAGAGTCTAATAAGATCAACTTAATTTTTGATGAATGGTAAATTATGAATAGTGATTTTATCCTTAGGATTAGTAATGTGACCAAATAGATTAGTAATCTCACTTAAAGAAAGTATTAATAAAATCTAGGCACCTTGATTAAGTAATGTGATTCAATAAAATGGTTAAATAACGGTTTCATAAATTATTAGTCAATTATTAGTTTTTTGGGTGAATAGTGTTTTTAATTAAAAATTAAATTAAAAATATTTAGAAAATTATTTTTATAAAATTGATTTCAGTTTTGAACTCAGAGCATTGATATTATGTTAAGGTAATGTTTGGGGATTTTTCTGAGAAAAATGAATTTTTGGTGAATAGTGTATTTATTTCAAAATTAAATTAAAAAAATTTAGAAAATTATTTTTATAAAATGGAGTTCATTTTTGAAATCAGATCATGGATATTTCATTAAGGTGAAATTTTGGAATTTTTCTGAGAAAGTTGAATTTTTGATTAATAGTGAAAATACAGTTTTAGGGTTTCGGTATGTTTAATGACATCATAACTGTGTCATGATGATGTCATGAGATATTTTAAGGGTTGTCTGAACAAAGGTGATGAATTGTTGTATGAGGGGACCCATGTCACCAATACCATGGGCAAATACCATGGGCAAGCCCATGGTTTTTCCAAAACCACCAATGAGGTGTCCCTTGGCCATTAATGCCTTGTCCCCTCATTTTCCCTATAAATACCAAGACATCCTCCCATCCATTCAACTCCCAACTATCCCCCAACGAAGATCTGGTCTCATTACCACCCAAGGAGTCCTCCCATGGTTCCCCCAAGACCTCAAGGTTCCAACCTTTGAGTTTTAAGAGTTAAGTTTTAAGGTAAGGGATCCAAACTCTCTCTTTCTTTTCAAATACTCTCTTTTAAGTCATTTCTTTTATGCTACATGTTCTTATGTTGGAGGATGTTTATTTATATTCCTCTTACTGCCCTTTTCATTTTCATGTGATGAGAGATCCCCTATTACTCTCATCATTTCGTTTTATGAATGCTTAAGTGGTGCCGTTAGGCTGCTGAAATTTTTGTAACAGATTCTTTCACCCTTCTCATTTTCAAGTTCTATTTTCTTGTCAAGTCTTTCAAGTTCCTTTTTTATGTTGGGGTATGATATCTATATCTATAATACTGATATTTTATGTTCATATTATGAGAGACCCTATTTTATCTCTTCAATTGATTTTTTTGATGTTTAAGTGACGACGTTTGGCTGCCGAATTTTTAAGGGGTTCTTTCACCCTTCTTGTTTTCAAGATCTATTTTCATGTCAAGTCTTTGAAGTTACTTTTTATTATGTTGGCTTATGATCTCTATATCTATCATACTTATCTTTTATGTTCATATTATGAGAGACCCTATTTGATCTCTTCAATTCATTTTTGTTTGAAGTTTAAGTGACGCCGTTAGGTTGCCGAATTTTTATAAGAGAAATCTAATTTTTGTCTTCCTTCCATGTTTTTTCATTTCAAATGGTAAGTCCTTAAAATTTCATTACCATGTTCATATATCCTTCATATTCGGTCCCTCTACTGTTTTATGGGTCATTTATGAATGTTTGACCCATGTCCTCTCTCTTTTAAATGTTTTCTAAAACCCTGAAACATAGCTGTTATGCTGCAGAATTTCCGTCTCAAAATGTCTCTCTCTGTTTTTAAAGTTCTTTTATTTTATTAATTGAATACTAAAATCTCTCTCTTTTATAGGGGTATTCACATATATACCAAGTTTTTATATTTTTAATTCTGGGATTTACATACATAATACCCGCTTTCCCTTTCCGTGGGTTTAAAGTGACATAATGATCATGTCTTTAAAGCAGTTTTTAAAACGTTGTGATTATGAAATGAAACCCATTTCTTTTATTCTATATGGTTTGTTTATGAAATGATTTATGATGACATATGTGGCTCACATGATAATAAAGACATGTCAAGGGTGCACCCTGATAGCGCTCCAATGCATTGGGTAAAGACTTAATCTATAGAGATGACCATTTAGACTGATACCTTGGTGAATAACCTTGGTAATTATTATAGACACCTTGGGGATGGACCTTGGTGAAACATAAATGATTTTATTTGTTAAATGTTGTAGCCACATCTTCAATTTAATAAATACGTTATTTTTATTATGATGTGCCTCATCATTTCATTCTCATTCCTTAATGTTCTTTTCATGACTTTATAGATGTATCTCAAGTTCACATGTTAAATGTTTCCCTTGTTTCTCGTACTGGGCCTTCTGCTCACCCTTTCTTTTGATGTATGTACCCAGGTTTTGAGATGCCTTAATTAACCTAGGATGAACATAATGAGAAGCCTTTCAAGTGTTAAAGAAGAATTTTTTTTGTTTCATGTATTATGTTCCTGGTTTCCAAGACACTAAACCTTAAAGATCCTCAGTCATGTATAATGTAATGAAAGTTTATGTGAAAAAAAGGTGGGATGATATATATTTCATCAATATGCTATGTGATATGGTACATTAATGAGCCTCATTAATGAACACCATCTCCACCTTGTCACCACACCGCAGCGTCACCATCCGCCGCTCAATGGATAAGAAGGAATATAAAAGAACTTTTTAAGCTATTTTATTATTTTTCTTGAAAATTCCAAAAATAAAATTTCCTATTCAGCCCTTTTTGGTCAAAGTCAAGTCCATTATAGGTGAATCCCGGTATTATGAATCCAATGGTTCCCTAATAATTTTAATCCAAACATCGGTTCAAAATATAGAAAATCATGCTCACACATTTACTTAAACATACCCAAAAAAAGTTTCAAAATTCCATTCTAGGATCACCGAGCCTCGAAATCACGTACTATTAGAGTGTGTGTTCTCAGAATAAATCCATATAATTAAAAAAAATTACCTAGAAATTCAAAGACATTACAAGTACTCTATATTTGTTATATTTCAAAATTGCATTAGAAAATCATATATGTCAAGTAAGAAATTCGAAAAATTTAAAATTAAATGGGAAATTAGTAATAGTCATGGAAAAGAAGAAATGAAAACCTTTTAGTGAAAGGTGACTAATTTAAATTGTGACAAAAAAATATTTCCATCATAATTGTTAACTTTATTCGTGCGTGTCACATGATTCATAATATCAACTTTAGGTTATTTGAATTTTCTGTATTATTGATATAGTTATTCACCTTGTAGGATAGAAAATAGTATGAGTAGTTATTTTTCTATTGTATTACATAACCAAAAATGATAGGGAAATTGTATAATATTTCACATGACAATTTAAAACATTAAAATATGTCACTTGTTGATAATTTTTGATATCATGAATTGTTTTTTGGGGAACAATATTGGTGTAGTAGAAACAGTAAAAGGTGTTGTTCTAGGACTAAGAATTTTTTAGGGCCTAAGAGATGTGAAGTAGATAATTTATAAATAAGGAACATTATCCATAAATAAACTTTTATGAGAACATACCTACACAATGTAACACAAACTGTATCAAACCATTAGATATTACATGTATTCTTGATGGTAAATGGTTAATTAAATATTGAAAGTATGAAAATTGGATATGATAGACTTATGAGCATAATTTTTTATTAAAAACATAATAAAACAAAGTCAACATTGAATATATGTCTAAATAAACTATTCTCTTAGAACTAAATTCTATATGTACACACCCGATTCAGCAGATGAAGTTAAATTGTCATTAACATTTTTAATAAAATGATTTCTTCTACAAGATAAAAGAATAACCAATATTTTTCATCAAATGAAAATTTCCAACATTTCATACAATTATAAAATATATGAAAGGTAAATAATTACTACCTCATTCAAATGGATAAACAACATTATATAATATCATTGGTAAGTGTTGATTCATGAAAAATATCCATATCATTCTTTAAACCTATTGTGACTAAGAAGATAACATTAAGTGAGTTAATAACTATAATTATAAACAAATACACACATTTTTAATAAATCTAGATCATTATATGAAATAATCAAGTACAGTGTTATACTAATTTCACCAATATTCATACCTTTTTACTATTAGAATATTTTTTCCTACATGAAAGAGAAATATATCTATAGATAAATTCATCCCACTACCATTAAATACTATAAATCAATGTAATTAACACATACCATTCACATTAGAGCACTGAGACTACCCTGTTTGAGTGGTATATTTGCAATGAAATTTGTGCAGAAAATTTTTATGCATTTAATAATTTATTTTTATATGATACAGGAATACACAGTGCAATGTAATTTAAATCCAAAATGATAAAATAAACTTTTCATATATGGATTCTACATAAAAAACATTTTCATAAAATGCCCAAAAATTATTAAAATAAACCATATATCACTTTTCTGAAGTGAGATAAAAAGTTTCAATCACATAGTTACATAATATATTAAAATGAAATAACTATTAACTAAATATAAATTTAAAATTTTATTTCTAAAATAATACATATATATATGTATTTTCTTTTTCTGGACACATTTCATGCTCTAACATATGTTAGATCACAATATTAGTTCTGAACTAATATATATGTTGATCAAAATAAATATGTTACCTTTATTATAATATATATTGATGAAAATAGAGACATGTTACAAATTAATATTAGTTCTCAACTAATATTTTGAACAAATCATATAGTCCACATTAATATAAATCAGTTCTGTATAGTACATATGAGTTTTGAACTAAAACACATACATTCAGTAAGTAATAATAGTTTAGAACTGATATGAATTTTTTTTATAAATGAAGTAAAATATTAGTTATGGTATATATATTGATCATGATATATATGTTTTTTTACTGTATAGACATTAAATCTCATATTTTTAGAAAATATAGGTCAAAAAAACAATCAAATAATAAAACCACCTAAATAAAAACTTTTTAGTTGATGAATATTTTATCCATTCCAAGTTAAGGAAATAGAGATTAAGTCAATATTATTTGTAACCGCTAATGTCTTGATTATGAGAAATGAAAAAAATGTTAAAAATGAATTATCAGAGAAGATTATAATGAAAATAAATAGGTAAAAGGTATTTTTATTACACTTTAAAGGAAATAACAGGAATAATAATTATAAATTTTTGTTGATTCATCATCATGAAATACTTGTAATAAAGTCCCTACAACACTCAGAGGGAAGAACCTTTGAATATATAAGAAGAATAAAACTAGGTACACAATATTAGGGTTACAAAATATGAAGTAATATTGAACTTTGAAGATAAATTAAATGAGGTTGATAAAATTAGGGTTTTAGTAATTGAAGTGAACTAGGACTAAAACCTATGACTGAATGTAGAAGAATCGTGGAATGAAGAACAAAAAAAAATAAGGTATGTAGAGATTTATAGAGAAGCAGTATATTAATATATTAATTATAAAAACATGTATAAACAATAATAATTAATAATAAATAGCTTATAATAATAAAATAAATCTTACTTCTTTAACGTTTTGTTAAAATATTTATATACTCCACCTAATACAGTAACTTAAGGAAAAGAATAGTCCTATAATATCAAAAACAATATACCTACAAAAAATAGTTTTTTTGTATAAATACTCAATTCCTTAACTTCAATTAAAAGATACATAACCGAAACATCTAAAATCTATAATAAATATAATATATACACTTCAATCAAAAAAGTATTATATAATTAGTCATTTCTTAAACTTTAACTAAATGATACATACGTAACATTTTAAAGGAATGCATAATGTGGATGTTGTTTTATAAATCCTTAACCCTTTATAAAGAAGATAACAACCCTATAAAAATAAACTAAATATTAAAACATAAATCATAAAATTATTATCTAAATACTCAATTTTTTTTAACTTTAATTAAAATACACATACTTGATAATTTAAATCACAATCATACATAACAAATAGATTACAAAAAAACTGTGAAGATGGGTAAGTTATTTATTCATATACGACTCAATATCATTGAAAATATACAATATTAATGAAGTTATAAGATTAAAAAATAGAATATTTTTATATAAAATATAAAATAACTAATATACCTAACCTTATCAAATTCATCTGTTGATCTAATTGTGATTATATCATATAAAAATATTAAAACATAATAATAAAATTATAAACTTCTTTTTTGATGATAGAACGATAGTTATAAAACATTAAATTGAAAATAAAAACCAATATATATATATATATAAACAATATCAAATATAAAATATATTTACCATTATTTCCATGTATTGGATTATATTTGGCTAATTTATCGACAAGTGATCCTTGTTAAAAATTTTCCATGACATGAATTTTCATATATATCAACTCAAAAACATGAATGAACAATAAGAATTAAAAATAAAGAACTTATTAAAAAGAATAAAATTGACTTTTCCAACAAGTTGCTAATTTATTTATGAACACCACCTAATAAAGATCAAAATTAATTTAATTTTCATTAATTTTGGTAGAATACACCTAACATCCAATGAACCCTACAATATAAAAAGTTCATAGTTAATAACATTATAATGAATATTACTTCATAATTATATTTTTACTATTACCCATTAAGGAATAGAAAAAACCAGAGCCCAATCTCTGTATTTGATAATCTCTCAAATATATATGCAACTCTAGTAGGATTTTTCACATACTGCACAGTTGTTGAAATGAATTATGGATCTAGAATACCATAAACCCTATTGGAGTCATTTTTAATAATAAGAGTGTGTATATACCTAATTAAATAAGTAATATAGTAAGTCACTTGAAATAATATTTATTTAAATATATAATAATCAAAATATAAATTTATTTACATGAAAAAAATGAAATATAGGCATGTTGAGCTCATAAAAAATAACCAGATCCATGATATATTTTTTAAATATTCTCAATGGATAATATCTTATATATATATTAGACATTATATGAAACTTATAAATATTATCTAAGGAAAAAGTAACCAAAGATAAATTTTTATCCCATTAGAAATCTTAGAAGTATCAAAAGTTGTTTGTTCCTGAACCTTCTGTTTCTTTTTTACTAATTCTATTTATATTACAAACTACTATATAAATTAAATGTTAGAAAAAATTATAAGTAATTTTTAATAAAATGTAAATAATATTAAAAAAACATTAAATATATCTTAGTTATATAATGAATAAGGATAACTATCTAATATAAAAAATGACTCATACAATCTCTAACTATGGTAAGATCTTTAGTAGGCAATGACAGTAGACTAGTTGAATCAATAATATCATGTATCAATATTCTTAGCTGACCAAACTGCAGAAGCTGGTGATGTACAGAATCCCCAAAAATATGTATAGCTCAAAATGATACAATACTTACATGAGGATATCCAACATACACCTCACAATATATGTCCAGGTTTGAATGAGGAGGTGGAGGATCTGAGTAGGTAGGCCAGGTAGGTTATGTAGGCTCTGCAGGCTATGCAAGCTACACATCCTGTAACTGTCTCGTCAATTTTTCAAACATAGCCTACATTGTTGATTGAATTTTATTATCCATATATAGCTACATGTCTTTCATATCATCTTATAAGGATTCTATTTATGGTTCTCTTTATTTATTACTTTGATGAAAAAACTTTCCTAACACTAACACCAACCTCATATCCTTCTATGTAGTTGGGCTGTTCTAGATTTCCTAGAGCAATAGCGAGGATGTCCATCCTACCCTCAAGGATAAAATTCACCTATTTTTCTTTCTCCTAAAGGTCATCCTGAGATGAAAATTTAAATTAGTAGATCTCTATTATTAATTTTAAAATTAAAAAAATTCATGTAAAATAAAAATTTATTTCTTACAATATTTTAGATACTCATTTAGATTTCTCTGTAAGATAGTTTTATTTTTTTATTCCCACTCTTTTCTATTTTTCTTGGAAAGTAGGGGTAGACAGATGACCAAACTGGACCTCTTTTGAACCACTAGATATTGAGCTCTTAATGCATCAAAATTTTCTACAACCATTTTATCCTCTAATAAATGATATCCTCCACATGATAAACAATGAGGGTATACGTTCTGCAATTAGAACTCTTGATGAGATCTTTTAGAGGTCTATTATATAAAAATAAACTACTAAGTAATTAGGTAATATATAATAAATTTTACAATATAAAAAAATTATCATATCATAAATGCTTCATCATTCTGGATGGAGACAAATTTCTTCCATGTATCTGTATCTAAAAACCCATACTTGAGGCATGAGTTTTCATTATGTAACATCCAAAAACCGTAATTTTTTGTATTTTGTTTAAATATCTCTATTTAATCGCAGGTAAAAATAGAAATATTTTCTTAATTTATTTATTTTCTTAAAAATTTTATTTCATATGTAATTGAATAAATTAAATATTTGTCATTCAAAATATATAATCTTTGAAAAACTAGATAAAAATAAATAAACTAATAAATTTTACCATTATGGACTCCCAAAAATTATCTTTCACCATATTTTCATTGGAGTTTCAATCAAGAAATAAAATATTAATACTAAAATGGCTCTGCATGGAGATATAACTTCTTAACCGTGTTGCATTTGGGTCCATTGGGTTATTATTATCATCAAAATTAATATGTTATCTATGGTCTCCTCGAGCAAGTGACGATTTTGGTAAACATGTAATCCCACATTTTCCAACACTAGAAATTGATTTCTCTATATAATAATGATAATACTCCTCTATAGGAGGTTCATTAGTAGTCTTAGAATTATTTTTTGTATATTAAACATTTTCTTTAATTAAATAATTATATTAATGAATATTTAATAATATAAAAACATTCTTCTACCTCAAAAATATTATTTTTTTCCTATGGGTCTATCATTGAATTAGAAAAATGTAATTAAACTCTATGTACATATATATTATTAAAAAATAGAATATTTAAAAAGAATGATTACAAAAGTATGTAAATAAAAAAATTGCGTCACACATGTGTACGTTAAAAAATGATGTCATGATTCCTAACCAAAAAATATGCAAGTAAAACTATTAAATATAAATTGTAATTCTAAAATGATAGAAAAAATTATAAAAATAAATATTACAACTGTAAAAAAGTGTTTTATATGAATAAATTTAACCAAAACATAATGATGTATATTAGTTTTTTCAATAAAAAAATGTTTAACCATAACTGTTGAATATTAAATTTTACAAACAAATATTATTAATAATCAATATATATAATAAAAAATACAATAACTAATAAAAATAGAGTTTTTACATATGTAAATTTCAAACAAAAGGAATAAAATATAAATATTTACCTAGATAATTAGGAGAGTAATATTGGGTTTTCCCATATCCCTTTATTATATTCATTTCATACAACATGGACAATTTATGCTTTATAATCATTTTTATCATCTAGAAATAACACAATAGATGAATAATCCTCATATAAATCCATAAAATCTTCGTCATCCCCATCACCCAAAATAATTCTTTTCCCTTGAAGAATTATGGACCACAGATCATTCAATGGATCAATGACATAAACTATCTTCTTTGAATGCATCTCCATGATAAATGGTTCTTCTTTGGAACTAAATATTATTAAATCATCCAGGGTAAACCCATAATCATCATGTTTCAAAACACTATTACTATCAACCCAATTATACATAAACACTATTACTTGAAACATAGTATAATTAATTTCCCATATATCCTCAATAACTCCAAAATATACTATAAATGAAAAAGTTGAGTTTTTATCTTTTTTACTCAAAAAAATGAATTTATTTAGAAATGAATATTAACCCACTATTTAGAATGGTACTCTTATCATCCTTATTGTATGTGTAAAATGTTTACCCATTAATATCAAACTAGACCATGTGATCACCTTAAGAGAAGGTCCCCCTAATAACTATTTCAATGTTTATGATGTGGATATATCATTGATGAACTTATCTTTAAAACATGAAACCAATATGTTTTTATGCTCAATCATCAACCAATTTTCATTTATTTTCAGATATCATACCATTAATTTATCAATATGTGATGATATATATGGTTGAACCTCATCTGCATTTTTCAAAATGTATTAATCTGTCTACATCACTTCATCATATGGAATGAACTTTACCTTTAAGACTTGAATCCACCTACCTTTACTATCAAATGTCATATATTGAGATATATGAAAACCAATATGCTCCACTTCATGAAAATAATTAATGCAGAACACAATCACCTCTTCTGATACATATTTTTTAGAAAATATAGGCATCAGGTCTATAGGGATTTTTAACACATCCCTTCAAAATTTTCATATATCTTCCAAAATTATACATCTAATATAAATAAATAGGCCCATATATTCTTATCTCATGCACCAGATGAGTCTCTACTTGAACCATTATATCAAAAAACATAGATGGGAAATAAATTTCTAGTTGAAAACGTATACTAGTAGCTTTATTCTTCAACACATATATCAAATTTGGATCAAAGAATTTACTACAAATGGATTTAGAAAAATTACATAACCTGATGATAGTCTTTATGACAGGTGTCGACAATATACCATACACTATGACTGGTAACATTTGTTGCATCAATACATCATAGTCATGTGGTTTCATAACTATTAATTTATAATCCTTCAATGACACCAAATTATTCACATTTGGAAAATATCCACTTGCTACATTATTACCATGAAAACATTGAAAAAAATCATCTTCTCACCCTTACTTAATGTGTGACCATATGGAGGTAAATATGTTTGGTTTCCTTTAATAATGGGAGATAACTCCAAATTTATTCCCATTGATATCAAGCCCAATATATCATGAAATCCATATTTTATATTTCCCTTTATGTCTAATAAATTTCCAATCAAACTGTCACATATGGTTTTATCAAAATTCATAATGTCAATGTTTTGTTTTATCTCTAAAAATCTCCAATAAGATCATTCGAAAAAGATAGGCAATTTCCTCTATATATTTTTAATGAAAAAAATCACTTTATTTACAAATGTGAAATCAATATTTTTTACCCCGTCGTAATATTCATTAACTTACAATAGTTATGGGGGAATATTATTTTCCCATAAACCATTAAATTATTTTTTCAATCCACAAAAATGACGATCAACTTGAAAAAATCTTCAATATACCATGTACATTATCATTATTCTATATGATAATTGATAATATTAATTATCTTATTCACAAATTGGACATGATTTATATCCCTTAACACTGTATAGAGATAAGTTTCTATATGGATGAAATTATGTTTTAGTGAACAATATCATAACATGAAAAATAAAATACTCTTTCTTGTATGCATAAAAAACCGCAACACATTTCTACCATGGAAGTTTCAAATCATCAATCAATGGTGAAAGATACACATCAATTTCGTTTTCTAGATTTTTCAGTCTAAAAATCATCTAGATCATCATAACATATTTTTTATTCATACATATCTGTGCGGGAAAGTTGTAAACTACCAATAAAATAGGCCATGAACTATGTTGGCTACTTAGGCTCTGATATGGATTCATTTCATCTGTGCACAGTTCCATTTTTTGATTTCTAAAATCAGTTAAAAAATTAGGAAATTATTAATAAAATATCTTCTAATGTGGTGAATCAGTAGGGAGACATAAGTTACCATAAAATATGTGATTGTTTGTATTCCATTATAACATTTTTGTATTAATTGAATTTGCAAACATACACTTCAAATGAGGAATTATTAGATGGTATAAAATTTATTTTGAAAGAGGTTTGATTTTGTTACCTAAGAATGAATCAAAGTTGAAATATTTAAATTATTTGAAGGAATTATTGGAAGAAATTATTGGAAGGTACCAAATTTATTTAGTAGGAGGTTAGATGGTAGTACCTATGAATGAATCAAAGTTGAATTTTCCTTTTATCAAATAACATGATGTAAAACATTTTAAAATTTTGGTAAATATCCATATTACATCCTATACAACAAACAATCATTGAGGAAAATAAATTTTTAATTACCCAATCCCATTGGTCATAATATTTTCTTTGCCTCATATTTGGAATATGGAAGCCAATTCCCTTCTAAAAGCACCACTTTTAAAAGTTCAAAAAACTCAGAAAATTGTTATCACCCCACCCATTTCTAGCATTCAATTTAACTAATCTAAAAATACCGACAACACTATATATTTAGTGTAACCTAATAATAATGGTTTCTCATAATATCTATAAAATTATTCAAGAGTTTCTATTTTTTAGATTCTTTCAATGCCTACATCATGAATTAATTATCCAATACGATCCTCTATCTGATTCTAAATATTTTCATAAATATTAGATATTTAATTTTTCATTATTTCACCATGCTTGATCCAACATGTATAATTATGGATAAAACCATATAAAATTATATGATCTTTGATTTCTCTAGAATTTAACTTTCACATATTCAAACAATTCACACATGGATTGAAAATGAAATCTATGTTTTGAAGATTTCATTTAGCAAATTCCAAGAAATCATCAACTCCTTTTTCATATTCATCATTGGTTCTTCATAAATTTATCCAATTACGATCCATAAAATATCCAATATTGCAATATAAAGTATTAATATATTAAAGCATATAAACATTTAAAAATATAAATAAATAAATAAATTTTGAATATCACACAAGACTGCTTCTTTTATGGATAGACCCTTCAAGATAGTCATCAATATTCCTTTTAGTTAACCTAGAATAGATAATGTTAAACAAAAATTCAAAATTTTTATTATCAATAACAAAGGTAATTTTTATAGTGTATAAAATCTAGGTTAAATGAATCATTAACAATAATAAGAAGAAAATAGAAATAAATCATTGATTGAAAACCCCAAACACAATATGGTAATATGGTAGGGAAATCAATTAAGAATTCATTTTCACAATAACATAATATGAAACCATTTAAAAAAAAGACTCTTTTAATATTTTAAACCCAAAAATTTTCCAACTTATTTTGCTTTATAATAATATATAGTAAAAAATTACTATATTGTAATATGCTTTTCACCAATTTTAAGATGCGATTAAAATAAGCATCATACATCTATTTTTTTTTGATTTAATATCCATAAATTTTGTGATTACATATTATTTACTAACAACATAAGTAGTGTAATGTGATTCATATAAATCATAATCATAAAATATAGTTATGAAAATTAAAAATGATATTGGATATCATTATCATCTAATATTAATTTTGGTTAAAATTAATGAAAAAATGTGATGTATTAAGTCATAAAATTGTATTGAATTGTAATAATTATATTATGACATATATGACTATATCTTTTTAATGTTTTTCATATTGATCCAAAAATAAATAATTTGGTTAGAATCAAAAATGAAAAAGTTCATGAATAATAGTTTCAACTAATATATATATATATATATATATATCATTTTTGAAAAAAATAATAATTTCATCAAATAATTTTTTTTAAAATTAAACAAACTCAAAAAAAAAATTTATAATTAACAATAAAATAAATACAAACAAATGAAATGATAAATAAAATTTATAACTAACATATAAAGAATTTATCATCATCATTAAAAAATAACTTACAAAATTCATATTTTGATAATAAAAAATTGATCATGAATATATATGTACTCCCTCAAAGCCGATGGCATGGTGAACATGGTAAAACTAAAGAAACATGGTTGAAAAAATTAATAGGAAAAAATAACAAAAAAAACCTTTAACCACAGTTGTTGGTTGACCTAAATAGGGGTTCTAAGAACTAAATATCTTCGTGGATCATAAAACAAGGATGAAGGATGATATATTTAGGATCAATGATCATGTAATGGTGATTAAAATGGACTAAAATTTCCATCTAAGATCTTTGGGTGGTTGATGGTTTCGTGATCAACTAGAATAGGGTTTCCTAGAAATATAAATTTCTATAGAAAATGAAAAAATGACAGAGTATGAGATATTGAGGATCAATGATCATGAAAAGATGATTAAAAATGATTTAAATAGAATAAAATTGATGTAAAAAATCAGTTCATAGGTCAAGATAAAATAAAATTCGAAAACATGGAATGAGTGGTTCTGGTTGTGTGTTATCTTAAAGGGCTTCAATGTAGGTTAATAATGAAACCAACATTGAAATATTTTTTTAATTAATATTCAATGCTAGTTTTCGAAAAAACAGATGCCAAAATATTATTTTCTTGACTTTTAATGTTCATTTCTTTCAAAACCAACATTAAAATAATTACTAATAATTTTTAACATCAGGATATTGGAAAATAATGTTATAACTTTGATTTTGAATCTAATATTTCTACTAGTGTAGCATGTTAAATAAAAAAACCTAAAAATAAAAAGTCTAGATAAATTAAGTTTAAAAATACGTGAGCACTTAAACTTTATTAATTAACATTACGAATATATAAATGTTAAAACAATTTGAATTTAAATAAATATGAGGAAATTTTAATTTATCAAAAAACAAATTTTAAATAATAAATGTTAAAACACTAATAATCCCTCATTTTTTAAATTACAAAACTGAACATTTAGTTAAATTTTTAAAAACATTCTCCCCCACTTTAAAATATATCAAAAATCCAAAAAATAGATTTAAATGAATTTTTCCCTTAAAAACCAGAATCAATTAACCAATAGTAATAAAGTAGAACATTTTCATAATGATTATGTTTAAATAAATTTGAGAACTTAACATTTATTAATTGTGATAACTTATCTTTCAATAATTACATTTACAATACCCTGAGGCACAACCCTGACTTCTTATAGAAGTTACAACCATGTCTTACCATGACATATTTTTGGGAGTGAAAACCTAAGAAACACTATTTCTGTTTTAGAATAACCAATACTTTCCTTATTTTTATTGAAAAAAGAATAAAATTATTATAATGATTACAAAAATAATAAAGAAACAAAAAAATGATGAAAACCAGTAGAGATAATAAAATAGTGAAGATGATATAACTTAATTATCTTTGATCACTACAGTAGCAATGAGTTGAACATTTAAATTATTTCATGATTACAGAAATGAAACAATAGTTTCATAAGAAATTCATTGAGTATCAAGAAACTTGTTCTTATCATCATGTAAAAAATTCATCCAGTATTCAAAAAGGTATTAAGAGTTTTTTTTCACTTCATCCCTTATTCTCTATTTATTGATTAATCAACAATTTTCATCTTTGAAATCTTCACATGGGAGTTTCCTAAACTTATCATCACCATATAACAGTTAGAAATATTTAAAATATTTTAACATTTCATTAACAGTTAATACCTCAAGCCTATTAAATAATAATATCGAGTCACCTTAATTCCTATATTAAACATATTAAAACAATTTCTAATATGAATGTTAGAATAAACGAGAGTAATTCAAATAAACAAAACTATTAAAATTACTACCATAAACTTTCAATAATTCAATAATTCAAAAAACAATAAAAACAGAGAATAAAATTAATAATATGAAAATTATTAATTTCATAAGTATTTACACATTGTTTTATATTCAATAGTTTATAAAAATTGTCATTATAATATATAAAGTTTTTACAAACCAATAAAACATTTAAAAATAATTTAATAAACACACACTTCATCAATTTATATAAATATCATTAAAATACAATATCCTCAAAATAATATATTGTTTTCAAAATAAAAAAGTAAAGTACTTACCGTGTGAGACAGAATCCTCATAGACACTATACTAACCTGTCATCTTCTGCGATCAGTATACTGATAATAGGACCAATATTTCTCATGTTGTCACTTAAAATTAATACTTGCATTCAATTAAAAATAATATATATCATGTGGTTAAAGTAAATACTCATGGTAGATAGTATACCTCATTGTAGGTATTCATATTAAGTACACATGGTTACTTTAGATACTCACAATCACTTAATTTTTACCTTTGTGGTAACCATAAAACATAACTTATAATAGGTTGAATATGATGCTTCATGGTAGGTAGTCTACCGTTTCATGGTAGTTTCCCAAACAACTCACATGTATAAAAATTGATTCATGGTAGGAATACCTTAATTTACAATATGTAATCCAAATGGTTCATTATAGGTACTAAAAAATTGAACTTACAGTCACTTATCCAAAATATTTATATTGAATTCTTATGGTAGGTATGGTTTCATAGGGGGTTCTGCGCTTGTTGCTTAGAACAAGATGTCCCCATGTGTTGGTAAGTAAAGTCGACATAGGTGGATGTCGATCTTCTATGATGTTTCATCCAAAAATTATATAGGGAACCAAGATTAAGGTACACTATCCAGGCATGAATGAAGGAGGAATCATAAGGCAACTTTCATACATGGATGAAGGAGATAGTTGCAGATTCTTTAAGGTGAGATAATGTGGTTAACACTGATGCTAAATAACTCTTCGGTGCATTCATTGAACCGAAATTGAGAGAGATATGGGGGATGACACTGAAACGACCAATACTACAGACGATCATAGGAAGTTCATGGAATTTGTCACATGTATGAGTTGTTGTACCACACTATATAATCAAAAAAATAAAGGTGGGAATGCTCACAGAGGGATGAATGGATTGGATGAAACAACAAGCACACATGTAAAAAATAGAAGAAGAAGATGAACAGTAGGTGGAAGAGAAGCAAGTTGATGGATAGATTCCATGCGTGAGGTACCGAGACGATGCAACAAAAGCCAGTGAGCCAGGAATTTAAAATTTTCAACATCACCGGAGTGACATAACACTATCAACTCTGATGATCTTGTACTGGTTTGGTCCAAGGATCTCACAAGGTTTAAAAAGAGCACAAAAATAAACTAAACATGTACCTAGTTCAGATTTGACACATGTAAGTCTGTTGTAGGGAACCGACGATCATTGCTTGAAGAATCCAACATTGAATCCCTCAAGATCATCCACACAAGCCTCTCGAATCTTCTTGCATGATATTCGTCGAGATCCGGGTGTTAGCGCGGATTTTCAATGCTCACTTTAGCGCAGTGACGATCACCATAAGGAAAGATCCTTCAATCCTAGATGGATGAACTTGAAGATCTTCCTTCACTTGAGAGACCCTCCCTCTAGATTCTAGGAGGAAAGAGAAGCTCTCAATCCCAACACATGAATAGTTAATATGGGAGAGCCTCTCTCTCACTTATATAGGGAGTGTTTAAAACACACCTTATGGATTCCCGACCCCAATATAATAGATGTCTGCTATATAAGTGTTATAAATAATTATTTATGACAAATAAAATTATGCCATAAATAATATTTATAATTCATCACTTACATGTAATATATAAATATATTACGTGATAAATTTCAGTCTTTAACTCGACTCACACCTCCTTCTAATAATAAAAAAACCTAGTATATTAAAATCCATTCGAATAATATTAATACCTGTATTTACTATATAACTTGTAAATAAATGTTATAAATAAATTCAACAAATTATTCTAAACATTTATAATTAATTAATTAATTTATTCTTTTGTGATCCATAGAACTTGGATACTGTTCGGACCCTTTGGTGGGGCCCACCAAGTTCAATATTTCTATTCCCAGAATACGGTAGATTCTTAAGGCACTATTGTGTGTGACCCTCTAGGCATTTACCACAATAGCAGTGAATAATATCCCCCAACCTAGAGCTGGTTCTAGCAACCCATGATGGACCCTATAGAGATAAGGCAAAGTCAAAGCAATAACTTCCTTCCTACGAACACAGTCCATGTAATATAATCTCTTCATCATCGATATCTCAACAAAGCAGATTGCATACTAGTGTCATAATTATTTATTTTTCTTTATTTTGTTTGTTGATTTGTCCAGACGGTCTTTCCTTCCACTTCCATGGCCATGGATTTAATGAAGGTGCAACCATCCTAATCAACTAGGCCTGAGATATGTCTTCCTGAACTCAGAAGTTACAAATCCTTTCTCGATCATTCAATTAATGCCATTACATTAATGACGTACCCAATAAAAACTACCTCACCACCACTTTGTCTCCATGGTTTTTGCCTTGCATAAAATGTACGCAATTAAATGACATCCATTGACAATGATCTCAAGTCTAAAGACCATTACACATGTATGTAGATAGTAATGACAAATGAAACCTAAAACATGCGGTTTTCCTATTTTGCAGGTCTTCCCTCATGATCTCAACTACTAGAGATCATCAAGTGCGAATTTCATGAGAAGAAGTCTCAATTCTTATGAGCCCTCAGCACCTGATGGTCACACATCATCTGTGTCCTTTAAGAATGATGTAACTAAACCATATGATGTTACTTTAAGATTACTATCATGAAATCTTAGGGTTCTCATTAGATCCTGGGATCTGCTATAACCCTTTGACACGACAACTAATCTAAGGAAATTTCCATAAACAAATTGGTTGCAGAAGTATCTACACTATTATAAAATGATAAACATATGTATTATAACAAACTGAATACATGTAGCGGTAATCAAAGTACAAAACAAGTTGGGTCTAGGGAACCCACTTTCAACAAACTAATCCAATGGTGACTCATCCAACAATGACTTAATCGACGATGACTCGTCTAATGGAGACAATGACTCATCCAACAGTGACTCATGAACAATGTTTCCAAACACCTACAGTTTCTCCCATATAACATTTTCTTTAATGTAAAAGGATTTTGAAGCCTTTTTTAAGGGATTTAATGCTGATTCAAAGCCTTTTACTCCTATGTAAATTTTCCTAAGGGTCCAAATGCCTTTACTCAGTCAAAACGTGTGATCTTGACCAGATCTGTCTTTAATGGAGAATCTAAACCATATCATAAATGGATAATCCATTTAGATTTTCCAAAGGTTGAACCTTGTTCTTTCTTCTATGTTTTCCCTTGGTAAGGGACATCTAGAGTTCTTCCTCCCATAGAAGATGTTCATTGGTGCTATAGGCCTTAGATCATGTTTTCCCTAGAGTTTCTTCCTCCTGCATGTGCACCCCCTATTTTGGTGCAAGTAGTAAGTGTTGACCCATCTTTGATATAAGTTATATTCTACTTTTATTATTATGGGTTCTTTAATATATTTATTCCTATTTCTCTGTACCATGTGATGGAATGTGATCTCTATCTTTCTAATGGATCTTTCTTGGATATTGGTTAATGTCAGTTTTCTCAAGTGGATGCAGTTGTTGTGGGAGAGGTGATCATGATCTATTGAGTTGGAATCTTCTTGTATAAAGAACGTTGAATATATTTTGAGGTAGGGGACTCAATACCTCTCTATTTACTTATGTGCAATTGTATAGTTATCATGTTTTACCACCAGATCACAATGAAATAGACATAATTTAATATTTGAACAAGATTAAATAATTTTTATAGTTTTCTTAATGATATTATTGCCTCATGAATGTCTAGATAGTGTGATATATTTTCCTTTCTATTAGCATGCTATTTTGATAGAAACTCGTAAATAATGTAAATCTATGAATAATTGATAATTAATTGGATAACTATTTTAAGGGGCATGTTGATGAATCCAATTGTTGTTGTTGTGATTTGATGATAATCAAAGAGATATAGTTATGCATGTTTAATTTAATCTGTTAACTCAATATGGAATGAGGAACCAGATGTGTTGTAATGTTAATGTCTTATATGGTTCTGAGTTTTTCTATTGATTTTAATGGCCAAGAACCTTATTCTTTGGATTTATGAGTTCTCATTGTGTGTGAAGGCTAAATTCCCTTTTTATGTCCTAGAGCCCAGTTGCTATATTGTTTGTTTCCTACTACTTATGTTATGGTGTGAGCCTAGGATAACTAATACTAGAGGGATATTGTGGAATTTGGGGGTAGGGAGGCCTACTGGTTGTGGTAGTAGTTGACACCTAGAGTGGCATGATGCATTGGTTTATAAATGTAGGTGCTGGGGAAGACATTGAGGATGATAGAACAGGTTGAAGTTGGGATTTACCATTGATGTGAAAGTGGTTGTTGTTGAATCTATTATTAGTTTATCTACTATACATTCCCCACTGCTTGAGGCAGATGGAATTTCTTACCCTTTTTTAAAAAGAGGCAATGATACATGGGGTATTCCACTTGCTTTCCATGTTTAGATTTTTGAGGATGGATGGTTCTACACACTTGTTATAGGTGGAAAAGACTTTACGAGTATTTAACATACTCAACGTGTTGAGCCCCTTGTGTTTGGTAGATTAGAATGCTTTTTAGGAATGCATGGGAATATAGAAAAGTGACAATGGTATTGAAAAATGATTGAATAAATGTTTAAACCATGGGGTTTGAGATACTGGGGAGAAATGTAGAGGTTATGATTCTGAGAAATCATGGACTCGATTTGGTTATGCCTAGAGAGTATGAAACTTAGTTGGAATGAAAATGGAATGTAATGTGGAATTGATAACGATTAATTAATGTTTAAAGAATTAACTAATGTAGAGTTAAACTAATGAAAAATGGATAAAGTAAATTAATAAAAATCTTTAAATGGTTTTATTATTATATGATATCTAGTCTTAGTAGTGGAAGTTGAGAGTGTAAGAGAGGTTAGATTCAATTGAGTATAAGACTAGGTTATTTTCGTAGTGTGGTTGTGAGATATATTATATCATATACTTTTTGAGTTTCTATATGATACCTCAACCTCTCAGTTAGGGTGACTGAAACCTTGAGTATTTTGAGACTTGGGGGGGGGGGGTCCCCAACTTCTGATGGGAGGATGGATGACTAACCACCTTCTTTGGCCCCACTCTCTTCTCTTGGCAGTTACTTGTGTTGGTATGCACGATGGATAGTTTTCCCCATATATGTGTGTAGAGGGCTGTAAGGGCTTGTTGTTATTTCACACACATGTATTCTGGATATAGTTTCCTATGGACTACTACATGTATGACATCTATTGGCTGTGATGGCTTGAGGATCCTTGGTGTATGAGCGATAATGGCTTGAGGTATAATACCTGACGTATGATACATGTTATACGAGATGTGGTGGCTACCGGAAACTACTTGGTTAATTTGTTTACATGGATGTGGTGGTGTGATGAACGAGGTTCATGTTGACACATGAGGTTCATGTTTTGGTTCTTCACCCAGGTGTCTACGAGCAATCCTTTTTGGAGAGAGATTCTCCTGACGTGTGACATTGGTGAAAAGTGGAAAACCAATGGGGAAGTGGTAATGGGGTACCCTTGATATTCTTTATTATATGATATACTCTCATATGAAATACATGGTGAGAGTATCCATGGTGAGTTTGGGAACTTAATATACATATTTAGGTGAAGATTTATTTTCACTTGTTGTTCACTGTGCTTTAGCATGCTTTCTTTACATTCGCACAAGAGTCTCTAGGTGGGATCATAATGAGTATACTGTTACACTCACCCTATATTATATAAACTATTTTAAAGTCACTTGGATTAGGTTGGAGATCAAGTTGGTTACTAATCTCTTGGGGGTCCTTCAGGAGCTGTTTGGGATTCATGGTCGCTGTCATTTTACTTTCTTTTGGTACTTATAGTTTTCCGCTTTCAGTTGTAGTTGTTTTTCAAGAAATTACTTATGTGTAGTTGGGTTTTCATTTATATTGTAGTCTGATAAAGAGTTGGTTGTTTTCCATCTTATCTCTCTCTTCCACATGTGTTCTCTTATAGGTTAATGCCTCATATTTGTGTATTTACTATACCCTCAGTGCTAGTCACTAAGGTGGGGCCTACTAAAGGTGGGAATCGGGGGACATTATCTCTCTTCTCACATTTACGACCCAATAGGGGTAGAATTTGTGGGGAGGGGGTCACGACAGTGTGGTATCAAAGCTCTGGTTGAGGGATAGGATGGATTTTGGAGTTAGGCATAGGTGAGGTTGCATGGGTTGGTAGGTGAATAGTGTCAGCTAAGTTTAGAAAGTTCTGTAGACATTGGAGACTAGCTAAGACCTAGGTATTTAGGGCCCCCAGTGATCTGATGCATAAACCTTTAAGTTTATAGTTTTTAATAAATTTAGTGATACTGGTTGTAGGGTGGAGACCTAGGAAAGGATCATGCATAATTATTCTTTGTGCCTTTGTTTGGATGGTTAGACCTTGGGATAGGTTAACCTAAATGAATAAAAGAAAAAATTTAATTAATGTTATGTCTTCCATATTCAATGTTTAAGAGCTCTAATTATTTGTTCTTTTTTAGGTATGGCTCTAGGTCAACTTCCTCATCAGGTTTGTGAAGAAGATATTTAGTAGGATGTGCCAGCCAGTCACCATAGAGTATAGGTTGACGATGACAACTATTGGAGGAGGATTATCTGAGAGTTTTAGTGCCAATGACTACTGAAGTACAAGGGATCTGTTTTATATGAAGTCATGGAAGAATGGGTATATGAGTTTGAGATAGTTTTTAGTTTGATCTGTGAATGAAAGGGGTATTGGGTGTTGTTGATTGTGACGGTGCTTCATGGAGCAGCAAATAAGTGGTGGTTTTTATTCCTTAGAGATCCCGAGGAGTTGTAAGTTTCATGGGAGGATTTATGAGACCAGTTTATAATTGAGTTTATTTATTTGATTGTAAAGGAAGCTGATCTATAAGAGCTGTATACCCTTCGACAGGGGAGCTCCAATGTTTGAGATTTTGGAATCCATTTTATAAACCTTTTGCAATATGTTTAGGACCTATTTCTATATGAGGAGGCTATGATGAGGCATTTCAAGGAGGCTTTGTATCTAGAGATCTAGTGTCAGGTCACCCCATTTATGCTAAAGACATATCTTGAGGTACCAGTGAGGGTAGAAGTCATTGAGAGGACATTATCCAGAATCATATCATAATGAGAGTGAATTCATCAGGATTCCTCATGAAGAAAAGTTGTGGTCTGAGGATCTTTGTTTTCAGGGTAGAATACTTTTTGTTCGAATGGAGGTAGGTCCCAAAAACCAGTATCTTATTTCTCTATGGGTGGTGGCTCTCAGACCTATGATAAGGGATCAAGCACTTGTTGTTCTTTTGGAGGCCAAGGTTATTAGAAGTGAGAGTGCCTGACCTTTCTGAGCCGTTAACTTGTGTTAGGTGTTCCTCTCTAGTTTCCTCCATTGAGGCAGTTTTAGCCGAGGCAACAGAAGAAGGTTGCAACAGTTTTCAATCAGTATAGAGCAGATGGGGTAGGTAGAGGATATCCACAGGACACTCCACATCCTTAGAGAGTAGATTGAGATTGTGGTGGCGGTCTTCATCAGGGTCATAGTGGTCGTGGATTATGTCATAGTTAGGTTCATGCTTTAGTGTTGCCAGTACCAGGTGAGCCAGTTGTCATTCAAGGTACCCTTTGATAGTTTTCTACTAGGGTGTATGCTTTGTTTTATTTAGGAGTGACACACTCCTTTATCTCACATACATTTTTCATTCATTGGTACTTGAGGTAGAGAGTCTTCCAGTTCCCTAGGTGTTGACAACACTAGTTGGAGGCCAAACTGACTTGGTTGAAGTATGTAGAGACTGTGAGCTAGTGCTGGGGAAGCGCCACTCTTGGGGATATTTCCTATGTTTATGAATATAACCATATTATTTCATCCTCAGAACAGATTGGATTTGTTCGGTGCAAGATTTCATGGATTAATTCAGGAGGTAGGTGGCGTTCATCAATGCTGATGGAGAGCCAGCAATGTTTGTTAGCAAGGGAGACCCTCATATGAGATAGAGGCATGTTTCTTACTTGTCATATTTGATGTCTAATAAAATGTTGAGTTCATTGGAGGTTCAGTAGTCAGCATTTCCTAGGGTCATGTAAGTGTACCTTGATGTCTTTACAAAAGAGGTTGTAGAATTACCCCCTTGACAGGATATTGAGTTTGGGATCGAGCTACAGCCAGGCATGTCTTCTATCTCAATGTCTCCATATCGGATGGATCATTCTGAATTGTGAGAGATACGTATACATCTTGATGGTCTGTTGCAATTTTTTTTCGTTCGGCCAAGTGTGTCACAATGGGGTGTACTAGTTTTATTCGTGAAAAAGGCTGACAGTATTTTGCAGTTGTGTGTTGATTGTCATCACTTGAATCGAGTGATAGTGAAGAAAGACTATTCTCTTCCACAGATTGATGTTTTATTCAATCAACTAAATGGTGAAAGTTGGTTCTAAAGATCGATTTGCGATCAGGATATCATCATATGCATGTAAAAGGTGAGGATATCCGGAAGACTGATTTCTAGTGTCATCATGGGAATTACGAGTTCTTGGTGATGACGTTTGATGTGATGAATGCTCCAGCTATGTTCATGGGGTTGATGAATGTTGTATTTCATGAGTTCCTAGATAAGTTCATGGTGGTTTTCATTGATGAAATCCATGTGCACTCCGCATATGAGGGGGATCATGTAGACCATCAATGAAGAATTTTAGTATTTCTTTATCGATAGTATCTATTTGAGAAGTTATAGAAGTGTGAGTTTTGGGCTCAAGAAGTTTTTTTCCTGTGGAAATTTGTATCCTAGCATGGATTAGTTGTGGATCCATAAAATATAGAAGTCATTATGTCTTCGGAAACCCCAAGACAGTGGTAGAGATGTGAATTTTCCTTGGTCTTGTAGGCTATTACAGGAGGTTCGTTACTGATTTCTCTCAGGTTGCAACTCCTCTAATAGTATTGACCAGAAAGGATCAGATGTTCATGTGGTCTGATTAGGGTTAGGTAGCTTTCCAGTATCTGAAGGAGAATTTTTTCAGTGCTCTAGTTCATTTTTTACTAATAGAAGGATCTTATTTTGATGTTTTCTATGATGCTTTGTGATGTTATTAATATTTTCAGAAATTTTTATATACCCCCTTTACTAATTTTATATGAAATGTGCATATTTTTTGTGAAATATTAATGTTTAAATATTAATTATAATTTTTGAGCACTATTATAATTCATCCAGATTCAAGTTAGTTAACTATTTTAATAATAAATATCACCATACAGTTCCCAATTATGTGGTTTTTGTTTTTTAGGATTCCTTATTCAATTTCTCACATATCATTAGAAGTAATCATTGGAAAATTCTTCTATTTGAAGGGTCATATATACCACACAAGAATGCCCACATAATCCATGAAAAAACTAGACCATCCATGAAGATTGAATTACTGGGTCCAATCCATAAGTGAAAATTAATTTATTCTCCTCCAACATTCATATAAAAATTCAGGGAGTCATGTATAAAACTTTCTAGGTCGAAATACAAAAATAAAGGGCCCAAATGAAGCTTTGGAGTCCAGCCCACCATTCTGTCCTGGAATTAACATCCTGAGACTATTCATGAAATTTCTCATGATCTATTCATCCAATCATGCTGATATTTTTTATTGTGAAATCTAAGATATAGGTGGCTGAATTTTTTGAAGAAATAATTTTGATTTGAAGGCATATTCCTATTAAAAAATCCATTCCCATTTTGTGTATTGAAAATGCATGTATAGAAATGGACAGTTTAACATTATTTATGAAAACCACCATAACTTTGGATACATAAGTACAAATAACTCCAACTTTTTATATTAGTCAGAAAAAATTATTATCCACAACTTTGAACAAGATTAAATCTTGATATTAGGCTGTCTGGATGGCCAAATTGGCGATTAAAGTGGAGGGGAATATTTGGAATGCAAATAGTCCACCTTCTTGGGTTATAAATACAACCCCCTCTTCTCCTTGCATGTGTTGGAATTTCAGAATATAGAAGAAAAAATTGGCACAACCAAATATTTTATAAAGGCTTGGTAGGACCTTCCATACTCAAGTTTTCACTTGAGAGACCTTTCCACCTCTCTTTGTTTTAATTTACTTTGGTCGTTTTCTTTGTTTATAATTTCACAAGTGTTGGTCTTTGTAATTCTATTTTAATGCAAGTTTCTTCATCAATATCTCTTATTCTCATCCACCTTATTCATTTTAATATTAATGTTCTTAAAATAGTTTAAATTAGTTTAAAACCATTTCCCTTATTTTTCTTCCTCATTCAATCAAAATACTTTTTTAACTTTCTTCTATGATTGTGTGTTCGATTAATGCACTACTATTTTCTTATCCCATTATTTTCACTTTATTTATAATTCATCACCTTAAAAATGTTTAACTATATTAATAATAATTTCAGTGGATGAGTAAATCTACCATTGGGGCGAGTCATTATTTAGATATGTTAAGTGATTAAGATCTTTTCCTCAATGGGTATTCTTTAATTTAACATTGTGTATGTTGGACTTAACATGTCATGGATTAATGACCAGTTTTGTTTAATGTATGAATTCCATGGATTATTTGAACCACAAATACACTACCACAATCAAGAACTGACAGAGATTTGAATCCTAGTTAAGTTAAGTTTGGATTAATGCCTTAACACTTAGGAATTCCAATCAACATAATCTTGTGAAGTGGGTGTTTATTTAATGCAATATGAAGCAAAGCTCAAATATATCACAAGGTTAACTCCCTAATAATTAACTAACCCCAATATTTTTTAAATTGTTAAATCAATCACTCATTTCAATTCAGATAAGTAAACAAATGACCCCAATCAAAATACAATCAACTAAAAAAAATCAACTATTAAAAAGTATCATCACCGAGGATTCGACCTGAGTGGTGTTATACACATTATAAGAGAATCAGAACCTTGAATGGTTGATAGGTGACAATTGGCCTCACTTTAAATTCTCTTCTAGGGTTAGGTGGTGTTTTGATGAAGTATAGATTGATCATTTATTATGGTTCTCAGTAGTTGCATACCCATGAACGTAACTATACCACCCATGATCTTGATTTGGCGGAAGTGGTTTTTTACCTGAAGTTATGGAGACATTAACTCATTGGGGACCGGTTTTCGGTCTTCACCAATCATAAGATCATGAGGTATGTTTTCTCATAGTGTGACTTGAACTGGCAACAATTTTAGTGGATGGAGTTATTATAGAATTATGACTTCGAAATCTCATATATACCTAGTAAGGGGAATGTTTTAGTGGTTTCACTGAGTAGGAAGTCGCGTAGTGATGCAATGTGTGAATCAGGTGATTACTAGAGAGTAATGGAAGAACTTTCAGCATGACATCTTAATGGTAACATTTGGGGGCCTAGGTTGTCTTTTTCAGATGATGGTGTAGCCATCTCTGGTGAAACAGGTAAAGAGTCCTAGTTGAGGGATCATGAGGTAGAGGTATGGAGAGACCGAGTTGTTTATGGTGTGGCCCCATGTGGCTGGTCTAAGGATGAACAACAACATATGTTGATTTAGGGAAGGATTTTTTTTCATTTGTGATGTGTGAGATAGTTCTCAGAGAGTTCCATAGTTTTCCCATAGCGGTACATTCTGGGGTGAAAAAAATGTACCAAGCGTTGAGGAATCGGTTTTGGTGGCCTACATTGAGGCCTTCAATTATAGAGTTTGTGTCTCGATGCTTGGTATGCCAGAAGGTGAAGGCCAAGCACTGTGTTCCCGGTGTTTTTCTCCAACCGTTTTATGTTTCTCAATAGAAGTGGGAGGAAATCATGATGGACTTTGTTACTTATTTACCTTGTTCTTAGGGAGGATATGATGATATATGGGTGGTATTGGATCATTTGACAGAGTCATCCCACATTATAATGATCAAGGAGTCGAGCTCAGTGGAGGTTTTTTCGAGGCAGTATCTGGAGGAGGTGGTGTGACTTCATGAAGTTCCAAGGATGATCATTTAGGATCAAGATCCTAGATTTACTTTAAGGGTGTGGAGAGGTCTCCAAAATGATTTTTGTTCTTAGTTATGCCTTATAAATACTTTTCATACACAGACGAATGATCAGACAGAGCGGACCATCCAGACTTATGAAGACATGTTGTGCTCTTGTGTCCTGGATTTTGGAGGTTCGTGGATGTGACACCATACCTTGGTAGACTCCACCCACAACAATAGTTTACACTAAACCATCAGTATGATGCTGTTTTAAGCCTTTTATGCATGAACTTTCCATTCTTCATTGTGTTGGAATGGGGTTAGAGAGTCATCAATTCTCAAGATAGAACTAGTATAGAATACGATGAAGATGGTTTAGGTGACTTGCGAGAGGATGAAAGTAGCGTAAGATCGTAAAAAGTCTTATATTGACCATAGGAGAATACATATGGAGTTTGGAATTAGTGATAATGTGTTTATAAAGGCGACTCCCCTTCTTGGGTAGTGAAGGTTTGGTCATGGGAGTAAGATTTCTCCCTAGTTTGTTGGTATTTTTGAGGTGTTGGCTCATGTCGGAGCTGTGGTGTATCGGGAAGCACTTCCCCCACAGATGAGCTAGATACATGATGTTTTCCATCTATTGAAGCTCCATCATTATCTTCATGAAGACTCTCACTTCATCGATTGGGGAGAGATTGATATTGACGATGATACAACATTTGAGGAGTGGCCTATAGAGATCCAGGACCGTAAGGAGAAGGTGTTGCGCGGGCATGCTATACCCTTAGTTTGTGTCTTGTAAAGGTATGATGGTGTGAAGGAGTGTACCTAGGAACATGATTCATAGATACAATGTCAGTATCCTGATCTATTTTATGTTTAACTCTTCTCTTGTAATATTATTTTTTTATGATTGTAGACCCTTCTGTTTATGAGATGGATTTATTTTGTTTCTTGTTGTGTATTTATCTATTTTGAGAGGTACCTATCTAAGGAGACTATTTTGGAGCTGGTTGTAGTTGTTTCATAGCTTTATCTTCATCCTCTAGTGAATTGGTTGAGCTCCTATAGTGGAGAGAGCCTTTAGAGGTATCTCGTGGGGTGGCTATTCAGAGAACCCCTTTTATGTTTTCTCTGAGGGTTGGTTTTGGATTCCTGAGGATGAGAATGCTTTGAGAGGTATCTGATGTAATGTCCCGGACCTCTTCGGTCCTTTCCTTTATTGAAAATTGGTGTTTGGGATGTTCTGGGAGGTCAAGTTGACTTATTTCAACACTTTTCTAATATTTCCAGTTTTGTGAATAGTGTTTCTAGGACGATATCTCATTCCAACAATAATGGTAGCTCGTTCTAATAGTAAGAGTTGTTCATTCCAACAATAATGGTACTCATTCTAATGGTAATGATAGCTCATTCCAATGGTAATAGTAGAAAAAAGACCAGGAACCGGTGGAAGCTGGACCTAAGAAATTAAATAAAAAAAGTTATGAGTGTCAGGCCTACAAGGGGTTATTACATAATCTAGTGTACAACACCCCATATCTTTCAGCCTCCACAAGTGGGGAACAATACTTAGGAATCGTGAAAGACCACATTACACCAAGATCAATAAGTTCCCACTTTTCCAGATCATCCGCCACCAGGTTGGCCTCCCGGTAGACATGTGAAACCACCAGACACATTTGCACATCCTGGTTAATACAATCAACCGATTGAGGTAGCACGCAACATGGAACATTACGTGTCTTGGTCATCAACATATGAACCACAGACTGGGAGTCAGATTCATGCCAAATACACATCCAATTAAACTGAATAGCGTACCTGACAGCATATATCATGGCCCGTATTTCAGCTTCGAATTCATTTCCAATTCCAATGGCGTGGTGGAAGCATCCCTTTACAAACCCCCAGTAGGTCCAAAACACTCCCCCGCACCCCGACGTACCCGGTGTCCAATGGTAATAGTAGCTCATTACAATTGTAATGGTAGTTCATTCTGACAGTAACAATATCTCATTCTTGCTGTAACGGTAGCTCATTTCAATAGTAACGGTATCTCGTTCCAATGGTAATGGTAGCTCGTTCCAACAGTAGCTCATCCCAAGGGTGACTCATCCAATAGTGACTCGTCCAATAGTGATGGTGACTTGTCCAAAGGTGACTCGTCCAATGGGGACTTTTCCAATGACGACTCATCAAACAACTACTCATTCAACGATGATGGTGACTTGTCCAATGATGATTCATCCATTGACGAATCCTTCAATATTAACTCGTCCAATAGTGATAGTGACTAATCCAATGGTGACTTGTGAACAATGTTTCCTGAATCTTATAGTTTTTCCCCTTTAACATTTTTTTGATGTAAAATGCTTTTGAAGCCTTGTTTTAAAGGATTTAAGGCCATTTCATAGCCCGTTACTTCTATACATTTTTTCTAAGGCTCTCGGTACCTTTACTCGGTCAAAACATGTGTGCTTGACCAGATCCGTGTTTAATGGAAAATCTAAATTGTATCTTGGACAACTTCTATGTTTAGATTTCCCAAAGGCCGACCCTTGTTCTCCCTTCTATGTTTTCCCATGGTATAGGATTTCTAGAGTTATTCCTCCCAAATGAGATGTTCATTTGTGCTCTAGAACTTGAATCGTGTTTTCCCTGGAGTTTCTTCTTTCTGTATGCGCTCACTATGTTTTGGTGTAGGCAGTAAGTGTTGATCCATCTTTGATATAAGTTGTATTATACCTCTATTATTATGGGTTATTTGATTTGTTTCCTCATGCTTCTCCTTTCCATGTGATGTCATTTGATCTCTATCTTTCTAATGGGGCTTTATTGGTTGTTGGTTGATGATGACATCCTTGGGTGGATACAGTTGTTGTAGGAGAGGTGATTGTGATCTATTGAGTTGGATCATTCTCATACAAAGAATTTTGGAAACCTTTTGAGGTAGAGGATTCACTACTTCTCTATTTACTTACTTGTAATTGTAGGGTTATCATGAATTATCCCTTGGATCACAATTAAATTTTCCTAATTAAATATTTTAACTGGATTAAAGAATTTTTATCTTTTTATTAACGATGTTATTACCTCTTGAATTGGTAGAGAGTGTGATATCTTTTCATTGTAATTAACATGTTGTTTTGATAGAAACTGGTGAAAAAATTAAATCTAGGATTAATTGACAATAAATTTGATAATTGTATAAAGATTCATTTTGATGAATATAATTGTTGTTGTTCTTGTGATTTGATGATAATCAAAGGGATGTAGTTATGCATGTTTAATTGAATTAGTTAATTCAAGATGGAATGAGGAACCTATTGTGTTATAAAGATAATGTATTATAGTTTTCTGAGTTAAATTATTTCTTTTAAAGGCCAATCACCTCATAATTTGGATTTGTGAGTGCTCATTGTGTGTGAAGGCCGAATGCCTTGTTTTCAGCCAAGATCCCAGTTGCTGTGTTGTTTGTTTCCTACTGCCTGTGTTATGGTGTGATCCTGAGATGGCTGAGCTTGGATGGATATTATGGTATGTAGGGGTGGGGAGTACTAGTGTTTGTGTCACCCGTTGATGCCTAGAGTGGTGAAATGCATCAATTTATGTATGTGGGTGTCATGGAGGACACCGAGGATGATTGAACAAGTTGAATCTGGGCTTTCCCATTGATGTGAAAGTGGTTTATATTGAATATATTTTTAGTTTATTTTCTTTACTTTCCCTACTTCTTAAGGCAGATGGTCTTTCTTACCATCATTCCAAAAGAGGAAAAGATGCACGGGGTATTCCACATGCTATCTGTGTCTATATTCTTAAGGATGGATGGGTCCACGATCTTATTATTGGGGGAAAAGACTCGATGGTTGGTTAACCTACTAAATGTGTTGATCCCCTTGTGTTTGGTATCTTATAATTATTTTCTAGAATGCTTGGGAATATGTAAAAGTGATAATGATGTTAATAAATGATTGAATAAATGTTTAACCCATGGGGTTGGAGCTTACTGGGGTGCAATGCTGAGGTTATGATTCTGAGAAACTATGGACTCGGTTTGGTTATGCCTAGAGGGCATAGAACTTGGTTGGAATGAAAATGGAATATAATATGGAATTAACAATGGTTAATTAATGATTAAATAATTAATTAATGTAGAGTGAAACTCATGAAATGGGGATAAAGTAACTTAATATATCTCTTTAAATGGTTGTATGCTTATAGTATATATAGTCTTTATCGTGGTAGCTGAGATTCTGAGAGACGTTAGCTGTAGTTGAGTCTAGGACTAGGTTATGCCCATAGTGTGGTTGTGAGCTATATTATATCATGTATTTTTGTGTTTCTATACGCTACCCCACCCTGTTGGTTCAGTCAACTGACACCCCAAGGATTCCGAGCCCTAGGGGGAGGTGTTTTCCCCAAAATTCTAGTGTTAGAATGGATGGATGGCTACCCCCTTTATCCCCAATCTATTATCTTGGTAGATACTTGTTTTAGTATGCACAATGGTTAGTTTTCCCCATATATGTGTGTGGTGAAATGTAATTGATTGTGGTTATTTCACAAACAAGTATTCTTGATATAGTTTCCTATGGACTACAATAGGTATGATGTGTATAGATTGTGATGGCTTAAGGATCTGGTAGGATCAAAATGTATATTTATATCGCTCAATTACAAGAGGGGGGGGGGGGTGAATTGTAGATTTAAAAACTTTTGTTTTTATCCATAATAAAATCTATGATTAATAAAGTTAAACAAGATGGATTCACAAACCCTCTTCAGTTCTTAATAAAGAAACTAAATTGCTTAGGATCCGATAATATGGATCTAATGAAGAAACATAAGGCAAGTATACTTCAGAAAATATTATACCTTAATGAAAATATAATCTTATTTTATTAGAATATACAAGAATAAGAATGTGAAAGAAATTCAGACTTTCTATCATTAAAAAACTGAATCGGAATTAACACTTGTAACAAAATAGGACAAGGATAAGAAATCTTGTAACCCAAAGAGAAGGGTATCCAACAACCTTGGATAAAGGTCCCTTGATTTATACTTTCTATAAAATCTATCTTACCTACACCATGGTAAGCCTTTGATATAATGATCAATATCTCTCTTGATATCCCCACAAGCCCTCGATCTATAAAGTTATCAACACCTCTGTCTTCCTATCCCTGGAAGCCCTAGATTTATAATAGAAACAATTAGATCCACAATAGGATGGTTGAATAAGTTTTTCACATATGAACTAGATGTTCACAACATTATCAGAAGGGATATTTGAGTAGATCTCTCATGGAGTGTCACTTCATTCCATAGATCAATAGATCTCTATGAAAACTCTAGTAGAAAAAACTCTTTATCTGAAATTCAGAACTAATCTCATTCAAATGGTTGGGTATTTATTGAAATGGATTCCAATAGTCGAATTCCTCCTCCAATGGTCATATTTTTCTTTAAATTTCATAGGAAACTTTACACATGGAACTCAAACAATGATTAAGTTAAAATAAATTGAACGAAATCATTTTATATAACAAAAAATGAGAGATGTTACTATGTTTAAGAAAGATTATCACATTTAAGGATCCAATAAAATAGAATATTACATTAAAAAAATATGATATCTGTAAGTAAAGAATTTAATCATATTCTTAGGATAATGAAAAATAGATTCTAAAAATATTGAAAGTTGGATTATAAAATAATAGAGAACTAGAATCTGATTTTTGAGGAAATCAGAGTCTAATTTAAGAGGAAATCAGAGTCTTATTTCAGAAGAAATTAGAGTCTGATTTCAGAATAAATCAAAGTTTGATTTTAGGAGAAATCAGAGTCTAATTTAAGGAGAAATTGGAGTCTGATTTCAGAAGAAACTAGAGTCAAATTTCAAAAGAAATTAGAGTTTAATTTCATAAAAAATCAGATTATAATTTCATGAGAAATCAAAGTATGATTTCATGAGAAAACAGAGTCTGATTTCAGGAGAAATAAGATTCACAATTCTTGGGAAATAGAATTCTAATAAACTATAAGGTTTTGGGTTTGATATGGATATTATTTTTTACTTAAGGTAAGATGGTTAAACATGGTTTAAGAAAAAATTATATAAATCATTTGAAACCATAGTTAAGGTTAAAAACATATATAGAGAAAGTAATTTTTCCTTAAGAAAATGTTTCTTAGAGAAAGATATTTTTCCTTAAGAAAATGTGTTTGTGATTTTCAAAACTTAAAGGAATGGAAAAGTCATAATGAAACTTATTGACTCAACAATATCCCCCCTTTTGTAAATGACAAAAAACTTTTCATAAAAGAATATAAAGTACTAAGGTTTTCATTTTTAAGATTAAAATAAATACTTATCTCCATTTTTTATAACTCATGAAGAATACGACTAACTCCCCCTTAGGTTATGGAATACCTAAGGATCATATTCTTTTATTTCATAGAGAAATAAATCTTTCTTATTTAAGAATTTTTTCTTCAAGTAATCTCTCCCTTACTTAGATATTTTCTTCGATTAACTTAATATTCATTTTGATCATTATTTTCTCCCTCTTTATGATTTTTAAAGAGGAATAAAGGGAAATAAAAAAAATTGTACCTAAAAGAATAGGAAATAAAAAGACTAAATAATAGAAAGATAAAAAATTTCATTAAGATAACGAATTTTATTACAATAATAGATCGGTTTTAAAAAGATTATTCATCCTTATTTTTATCCTTTATCATTATCCTTTTCAAGGTAGATTTTATCTTTTTAAACTCTTTATGAACATATTCAAACTTCTTGATAAATTTTTCATGATCTCGATTTTTTCTTTTAATATCTTTGATTTTGTCTTCCTGATACTTTAGAATTTTTCATTGAGACATTATCACTTTTTCCTAATCATTGAGTTTTTGGGACATCTCTTCCCTAATATCCATTTACCTTTTTATATTGAGAGCAACTAAATTCTATTTCCAATTGAGATCTTTATCTTCCTATTGACAGATAGCTTTCTTTTGATTCATTTTCTCTGAAAAACATTTTGAGAAATTATTGATCGTCTCATCGGAATTATCAAAATCATCATTGACTAAGTCAGTGAAATCATAAAAAAATTAAGATCATCAATGACTGACTTCAACCACTTTGTGATTTGTTTTTAGGATCTTCTATGAGCATCATAACTGATCTGAAAAGTATTGATCTCTGATTCAAGATTAATGAACTTTTCTATAAGAATACTTGTTCAATCTGCCTTCTAATTAACTGATTCTTGAATCTGTTGACATCTAGAATCAATGATTGGAAATAAAGGAATAGAAATCACAAGTTTATTCAATGAATAAACCACAAAATCATGTCCTATAGAAGATGAAGATTCCAAAACAAATTCTTTTGTTGATGAAGGAACTTATTTTTTCTAATAATCTTTCCTCTTAGATGTTCTAACAACATCCTCCTTTGCTTTCTCAACAGTAAGTTTCTTAGGAGAATCTACAAAAAATTACTTACCTTTATCATCCTTAGATATTTCCTTCTTAATATTCAGAGTCTCATGCTATCCATCAGAAACTTGTATTATTCTATCATCATCAATATCAAATTATTTGTCATCCCATTTATCATTAATTATTTTACCAGCCTTATTGCCATCAACTTCTTGAACAATATCATCATTAATTCTTTCATCATCTAAAGGGAATTTTTTTACCTCATCCAAAGCATTATCATCTCTTAGAATAGATTTTACTTCTAAAATAATTTTGGGGGATTAATCTTGGAAATTTCTTATAGAAAACATGTCAGAAGGGCTCTCCTTCTCTTGATATTATTCATCCATTTTTATGAAATCATCATTATCCTCCTCCTCCTCTTCTTAATATTCATCAAATATGGGTTATAGAATTGAAATATATTTATTTCCCTTAACTTATAATAGAGTCTTAGTTGGCACTAGTTCTTGTAAGAAAGATTTTGGAACATGAACTTGTTCAGTTGCCTTCTCGGTATCTCTATAGAGGTTCTGAATAATCTCAGCTTCGAAAAAATTCTTCTTCTACTTTTTCTCCTTAGGTTGCTTCTCTATCTCTTCAGTTGCTTGTATTTTTAAGGCCTTAGTCTTAGTAGGATCTAATCCAAAAAAATTCATCTCCTTCCTTCTTCTTCTTTTTGTGTTCTCTCTATTTGGAAATAACTTCACCAGAAAATGTGTTTTACTTCTTGGGGTTTTGTGGAGCAGATACTGGTTCAGTAGCTATTTCTTGTTCCTTCGGTTAGACCTATATGGATTTTATTTTCTTATAGGATAGCTTGGAACTTTCTCTAACTTCACCTTTATTACTGATAACTTGATCATCCTTATCAAGAACTTTAAATAATTTTCCAAACTTAACAATAAAGTAAATATTCATCCTTCTCAATGTATCATAACTTAATAACATTATATTGAAGGTTTTGGGATTTTAGTTTCATGGGATTTTGAATGATTATAAGAACAAGACAATGATATTAGATAAGATCTTAGGGTACATCCTGATTTGAGACTTGATGGTGTCATTCTTAATGTTTCTAATAGTCAAAAGAATGTACTTGGTGAGATATATCTTCCTTACATTTAGTAATAAGTCCATAATAAAGACATCACATATCTTAACGGAATCCTTATCTCCCTTACTCAGAATCAAAAATCCTTACATCCATAGGGCTAAAAAACTATGGTTTATTGAAATATGAGCTATCTTCGGTGTTTTCACTCCTTGAAGCCCAAGGGACTCAACAACCTTAACCTTCTCCAAGAAAACCTTCCTTATCAAGAAATCTATGTGAGAAAAAGATTTATTCTCCTTTTTAAGGTATATCCAAGATACTTGAAGCTTTATTATATGAAAATGAATAAGTATCTCCATTAATCTTGAAGGAAAACATTTCTTTTCCAACATGTTTATAAAATGAAACTTTATCATAGAATTATATTACCAATTTAGTATAAAATGGATCCTTATTATTTTCTTTTTATATGTAGAGGTTTTCCCAAATACTCTTTTTTATGATTTCTAAAATCAGAGAATCATGCTTGGTAAAGAGATTAGGTTCCACAAACCTTTCATTGAAGATTATCCAATCCTTGAGTTCCTTGTTGGATTCCATTAGAGGCTACGAGGAGACTTCAAGAGATATTAAAAGTTTAAGGAAAAATAGAAAACTGAATGGTGAACTTGAAGAGAAACAGGGATTCAGTGAAAAAACTATGAGAAAAATGATATTGGATGTAAATAGGGGCATCCCTTTATATATACTTTCTAGTTATGGTTCATATTTCTGGTTTAATCCAATATTTGAGATTTGGTTTATTTGATCTAACAGTTTATATTAATGCCGAAGAAGGATATATAGCTTCTGATATTTTGAGGTTTTCAGGAAAAATCATATTTAAGGATAGTGAATATGATAAGGTTTTCTTAAAAAAATATTAAAAATACCAACAAACAAAAATAAAATAAAATAATGATAATATAAGTAAAGAAACATAACTTTCAAAATGATTAAAAATATTGGTCAGTATTGATAAGATTTATCTTATAAAACATAGATTCTAGAATGTTTTTTTAGGAAAATAAAAACTTTTTTGGTTCCAAAAATTGTATTAGGAAAATAAAAAAATTTAGGTTTCGAGAAAAAATTAGAAAATGAAATATAAATGAGTAAACATATGTACTACCCATATGAAAAGGAGTATCTTAATATTATGAGATTATTTAAACAAAAAGTTAATATGAATGATTACCTTATGGTTATCATTCATAACTTTTTTTAATATATTCAAATCTATCATAGGATAATGGTTTTGTAAATATATCAAGAAGTTAATCTTTCCTTCTGATAAATTGAAGAATGATATATCCTTTAAGGGTTTTCTATCTAAGAAAGTGATTCATAATTTCTAAGTGTTTTTTATGAGTGTGATGTGCATGGTTTTTTCTAATTCCAATGACACTATTATTATAAAAAATTATCAATGTTTTGGTAAAAAAATTCCATAATCAATGAGTATGTGTTGAATCCACAAAACTTTGTCACAACAACTTCCAATTGCTACATATTCAACTTTAGTAATGTAATGTGATACTAAGTGTTTTTTTTGCATGAACAAGAAACTAATGAATATCCTAAGAAATGACATGTTCCAGATGCACTTTTCCTATCTATTCTATATCCACCAAAGTCAACATCAAAAAATCTATTTAAAACAAAATCATTTTCAGAAGAATAAAAAAGTCTTAAATCAATGGTTTCATTTAAATAGAGAAAAATTATTTTCACTGCTTTTAATGGGATTATTTTGGATTATATTGACATATTGTACATAATCATACCAAAAACATTATGTTTTGAATACTATTTGTTAAGAATTATATACTTCCCATCATACCACTAAAAGATGTTTGATATACTGGTTTCCCAACTTCATCAGGATCAAGATTATTTAAGGTACCAATTAAAGTACTTATACTTTTATTGTTTTAATATCCATAATTCTTAATAAGATCTTGAATATAATTATGTTGATATATAAAAGTTCCTTCTGGTTTATGAGAAATTTGAAAACCAATAAAAAATGTAAACTCACCCATCATACTCATTTCAATGTCAGATTTCATAATATTCACAAATGAATAAGTTAAGGATTTATGAGTTGATTATAATATAATTTTATAAACATAAATTTGAACAATTAAAACATTTTCCTTATCATTCTTTATAAAAATAGTTGGATCGGTTGTTCCCTTAAAAAACAATATTTGTAACAAAAATCTTGTAATTCTATCATACCAAGATCAAGGGGCTTGTTTAAGTCCATATAATGATTTGGTATGTTTGTAAACATGTTTAGGATGTTTTGTGTCTTCGAAAGTAGGAGGTTGTTCAACATAAACTTCTTATTTAACATATTCATTAAGGAAATCGTACTTCACATCCATTTGAAAAAGTTTGAAATTTAAAAATGTAGCAAAGGCTAAGAGAATTCAAATAGATTCAAGTCTAGCTACCAGAGCATAGGTTTCTTCATAGTTCATTCATTCTTATTTATTTTATCCTTTAGCAACTAATCTGGATTTATTTATTACAATGATTCCATTTTCATCAGATTTATTTTTGAAGACCCACTTTACTCTAATTACATAAGTTTCTTTTTTTTCATTCAACCAAGGTCCAGAATTTATTCCTTTTGAAATTATATAGTTCATATTGCATTGCTTTAATCCAATCATCATCACATAAAGATTCATCACTAATTTTAGGTTATAATTGGGAAATAAATGATAGATGCTCTACTTTATTTCTTAAAGAACTTATACTTCTTACAGGTTGATTTACATCACCAATGATACTATCACTGGGATGATTTTTAAGAATCCAATGATTTGGGTTTTTTAAAACTTGTTCATCAACCTAAGGTAAAAATTATTCTAGGTTAAATTCTTCAGAAAAATTTTCTTGATTATTTTCTGATCAGAGGAATTTTCCATCAAAGGTTGATAATCATTTTTTGAAAACACATCTGAATATATAGGTTAGGTTTATTTAAAAACAAAAGGATCAGTTTCATAAAATTTAACTTGCAATGTTTCTTCAACAGTACAAGAATTTTTTTTAAAAACTATATATTCCTTATAAGTTGTGGAATAGCCTAAAAAAAATTCCTTCATCGAATTTGGGTGTGAATTTATGTAATTTATCTTTATTATTCTAGATGAATACTTTTCATCCAAATAATTTTAAGTAAGAAACTTAAGGTTTTCGTCATGTCCATAACTCATAAGGTGTTTTATTAAGAAAAGGGACAATTAAAACTTGATTTATAGTATAGAAAGTAGTATTAATAACATCAGCCCAAAAGTATTTAGTAATAGAGTATTCACTCAGCATGGTTCTTGTTATCTCTTGAATAATACAATTACTTCTTTCAACAACACCAATCTGTAGAGGAGTTATTGGAGATGAAAAGTTTTGTGTAATGTATTTCTTACTAAAAAAGGTTTCAATATATGAATTTTTAAATTATCTCCCTTGATCACTATGAATAATAATCAATCGAAGGTTTTTCATAATTTTAAATTTGGATGAAAAAGATTTAAAATAAGTAAAAGCTTCAAATTTAATTGCTATAAAATAAACCCACGTAAATCTAGTGTAATCATCAACCAAAAAAATACCTAGTATTTTCCTCCTATATTTCTAGTTTTTGTTGGACTAAAAAGATCTATATGAACTAGATATAATGCATTAGAATTTGAGACTTCACTAATTGATTTAAATCTGGACTTATGTTTCTTTCCATATTGACAAGGATCACAAAATTTTGAAGAATAAAATCTATGATTCAGTAGATCCTTAACAACTATTTTCTTTGATAGTTTTAATAAGATCCTAAGGTTATAGTGTCTTCGTCTTCTATTCCATAACCAATGTTGATATTCCATTACACTAAGTAAAGGTAGGTCTAGGTTCCTAACACCTTCTAAGTTAAGTGTATAAACATTATCATGCCTATGGGAAGAGAGAATAGACTCTTACTTGGAATGGTGTATGAGGAATTTATCATTCCTAAAATTCACAAGGTAACCTTCATCACATAGTTGTATTATTCATATAAGTTTATTATTAAGACCCTTTACAAATAAAAACTTTGAAATTAAGGCATTTCCAAGAAGAATAATATTACTTATACCAACAATTTCCTTTTGAGCATTGTCTATAAAATTTACTTGTCCACCTTTCATCTTAATAATCTTTTCAAAGAATATTTTTTACTAGTCATGTGTTAAGAATATCCACTGTCTATGTACCATATATTGTTGTTGCAACTTCCTTTGTTTTCCTAAAAAAAATAATTAGCCTTTTATAATGCCAACATGTTTGGATCCAAAATTTTTATAAAGTAAAATATTAGGTATCCGATTTTGTTTTGAAAATTAATATTTATGAAAATCTAAGTATTGGATTTTATTTCAATATTATTTTTCCCCAATATTTATCACTTTGACACTTGTTGAAAAAAAGGATCGCTTTGGTGAACAAAATAGTTGTGAATTAAAATAGGTTTTGAGAAAGAATAACCAAACCCAGAACTATTCTTTAGAGGATGAAGTTTTCATTACATTTTATCAAATTATTTCCTTCTAGAAGATAAATTTGAAAAAATTTCTTTCAAGGAAAGTATTTTATATTTTAGTCTAATGACTAAATTTTTATCCTCGTATTCATTAGTCTTATAATTTGAGTTAGTCTCTAAAACATTTTTCATAGAAATAACATTTTCAAGATCCTTATAATGTTAACCCTTCTTAGAATTTACTTCCTCAAGATTTTTGGGAACATTTTCAAAATCAAGGATTTTGTGATCAAGATCTTTTGAATGATCTGATACTTCTTTTGTTAAAATAGAGATTCTTGAATTTTCCTTATCTTGTTTCTTATTGATATTTATGTTTTCTTTCTCAAGTAACTTTGACAACCTAGATACTTCTTAAAAAGAAGGTAAAGTATTATATTTTGATGATGAATATTTTTCATCCAAATATTCATATCACTTTTCATCATGGAAATTTGCATTTAAAGAAATATTGGTTAAAGATTCAAAAATGATTACCATATCTCTGAAACATTGATTTTTCAGTAGGAAATTTGGATATAAGACCAATATTATTCTTTCCAAAAGATTCAATATCTGAAGATTCATTAGAAGAGTATCCACCAATATAAATCCAGGAATAATTATCTTTTAGTACTTTCATATATTTATCCTTGTAGTACTTCTTCTTGTCCCTTTTTGAATATATATCCTTTATTTCCTTTTGAGCATATGAAAGTCTTGTCTGATATGACCATACCTATTTCATTCATAACAATTTACTTCTGAATCATTCTTATCCTTTTAGTATTTCTTCTTGTATCTATATTAGAACTATTTATTTCCCACAATCTTGATCATTATTCAAGAAATATTTTCATTTTCATTATCAAAATGACCACTATCACTTGATTCAGAAATAACAGTAGAATTATTGGATTTTGATCTTATAACTATTTCAAGAGTATTAGCTTTCATTTTATTAGATGTATTAATGAAATAAACACTTCAATTACCATTATTTGTCTTATTGGTCTCTACATCTATCTTCATTATAGTTTCATACTGTAGAAGAGTATAGAATAACTCATCAAGATTGATGTTTGAAACTTTCCTATTCTTATCAATCACTGTTCTTTTTTATCCCCACTTATTGGGAATAATATCTATTATCTTATCCATAATAATCTCATCATCAAGACATTTCTCACCCATAGACTGAAGAATGTTGACAATAGTCATAAACCTTTGTTTAACATTGCATACAGGTTCTTCCTAAGGAAACATAAAACCATGATATTCAACTCTATTCATAGATATTCCTGTTTCAATAACCTTATATGTTTCAAAATGTGTATCTTCTAATTTCATCCAAATTCTATTAGCAGCTTCAGAAGATTAAATATGGATATAGATATTTGAAGTCAATTAACACAATAAAGTATTTCATACCTTAAAGTTAAGTTGATACTCTTGATTTTCTTGATTGGTGAATTTTCTGATTTCCTTGACTGGAATCTTATAATCTCTAGTTAACACAACAAAGTTCTCCACACTGGTATTGAAAATAAAAGTCTTTATCCTATCTCCCGGGTATTCATAGTCATTTACATAAAAAATTGGTGGTCTAGTAGGATTTAGATTTTCTATTTATCCAATATTCATTCATGTCATCCTATAAAGAAATACAAAAAATCTTTTCCACAAAAAGGATTAGTAGTAAAAGTTTATAAACAAAGAGTTTATAAAGAAAAATGTGAACACGTAAATTTAAACAAGAAAAGTTGAGCAAGAAAACTTATATGCAGGTATAAATATTTTAGAGACCTCCTTTAATACCAGTTATTGGATCTAAATGTATATGTAGATTTCTTAATTACAATATAAGGGTGAATTGTAGGTTTAATTTTTTTTGTTTTTATCCTTAAGAAAATCTATGTTTAACAACATTAAAAAATATGGATTCACAAATCTTCTTCAGTTCTTAATAAAGAAACTAACCTACTTAGGATACGATAATATGGATCCAATAAAGAAACTTAAGACAAGTTTAATTAGGTAAAGATTATACCTTAAATCTTATATAATCTTATTTATATCAGAATATGAAAGGATAAGAAACTGTAAGAAAGTTACACTTCCTATATTTAACTAAATGTAGTGAAATTAAAACTTGTAACAGAACAAGACAAGTAAAATAAATATTTTAACCCAAAAAGAAGGGTATATAAAAACCTTGGATAAATGCCCCTTGATTTATACATTCAATAAAGTCGATATTACCCATACCATGGTAAGCCCTTGATACATTGATCAATATATGTCTTACTATCCTCGCAAGCCCTCAATCACTAGGGTGATCATCACCTCTGTCTCCTTATCCTTATAAGCCCTTGATTGATAACAGAAACAATTGGATTCATACTTAGAATGTTGAACATGTTGTTCATAGCATTCACACAAGGCAGATTTGAGCAGAGCTCTCGCAGAGTATCATTTCATTCTAGAGATCAACAACTCTATATGAAAACACTAGGAGCAAAAACTATATCTCTAAAATTTAACACTGGTCCCATTCAAATGGATGGGTATTTTAGGAATTGGCTCTAATGGTTGAATTCCTCCTCCAATGGTCATATTTTTCCTTAAATTTCAGAGATACCTATAAACATTTCACTTATACAATGGTTAATTTAAAAGATATTGAATGAAATTATTTTATATAACAAACTATGAGAAACATTCCTATGTTTAATAAACATTATCACATTTTGGATCTGATAAAATAAAATGTTACATTAAGGAAATATGATATATGTAAGTAAATCATTTTATTGGATTCATAAGATAATGAAAAACAGAGTCTAAAAATATTTACAGTCGTATTCTAAAATAATAGAGAATCATATTTTGATTTCTGAGGAAATAAGAGTATGATTTTAGAAGAAATAGAAGTATTATTTTAGAAGAAATCAGTGTCTGATTTCAAAAGAAATCAAACTCTGATTTTAGGAGAAATTGTAGTCGGATTTCATAATAAATTAGAGTTTGATTTAAAAATAATTCAGAGTCTGATTTCATGAGAAATCAGAGTCCAATTTTAGAAGAAATCATAGTTCGATTTCAGAAGAAATCAGAGTCTGATTTCATAAGAAATCATTGTCTAATTTTAGAAGAATTTGGAGTTTGATTTCAAGATAAATCAGATTCACAATTCTAGGGAAATTGGATAATATAAATCTATAAGGTTTTGGGTTTGATAAGGATCCAATTTTTTTACTTAAGGAAATATGGTTAAACATGGGTTAATAAATCATTAGATAAATCATTTGAAACCATATGTAAGGATAATTTTTTTTAGAGAAATTAATTTTTCTTTAGAAAATATTTCTTATAGAAAGTTAATTTTCTTTAAGAAAATTCTTCTATGATTTTAAAAACCAAAATGAATGGAAAAGTCATAAGGAAACTTATTGACTCAACATATCCTTACTCAGTGTATGGGATGTAATGGATTGAGGAATAATAAACAATGTATGATACATGTTATGCGAGCTGTGGGTGATGCTGGAAAAAACTTTTTTACTTTGGTTATGTGGAAATGGTGGTGTGATGTACGAGTTTTATATTGACGCATGAGGTGCATATTGTGGTGCTTCGCTCATGTGCTTGTGGGGAAGCCTTTTTGGAGAGATGCTTAGTACATGAAACATTGGTACAAAGTAGAAAACTAGTAGAGAAGTGGTAGTGGGGTAACCTAGATATTATTTATTATATTATAAACTCTTATATGTGATACAAGGTGAGAGTATCCATGGTAAGGCTAGGAACTTAGTACAATTTTTTAGGTGATGAGTTAGTTTCACTTGTTGTTTAGTATGCTTTCTTTAAATTCTCACAAGAGGCTTTGGGGATGATCCTACTGAGTATACTATTATCATCACCCTATGTCATATAAATAGTTTTTTAGGTCACTTGGATTAGGTTCGAGATCAGGCTGGTTACTATGAGCCTAGGGGTATTATAGGAGTTATTTGGGTTCTGTGGTTACTACCGTTTTAATTTTTTTGGTACTAGCAGTTTTACCATTTTAGTTTTAGTAGTTTTGCATGAAATTACTTATGTTTACTTGGGTTTTCATTTATATTGCAGTATAATAAAAAATTGGTTTTTGTCTATCTTATCTCTCTCTTTGGCATGTGTTCTCTTAGAGGGTAATGCTTCCCATTTGTGTGTTTTCTATACCCTTGGTTCTAGTCACCAAACAGGGCCTACTGGAGGTGGGACTCGGGGGCCATTATCTCTCTTATCACATTACCAGCCCAAGAGGGGTACACTTTGTGGGGAGGGGGTCATGACATATAATTTGATGATAATGGTGTTCTCAATATATCCTGATTCATCGAACCACATGACCCTCTGGTACGTCGCGTGAAACATACCTATACTGCATAGTGAGTAGTGTAGTATCCTCATTTTTTATATAAAAAATTGAAATATGTCTTAAGTGTAAAATGCAAATAAGAAGTTATGGTTAGTAGAATGTTATGACTAGTAGAATGTAAGACATGACTTGTCTATTCCCATTTTTTATGAGTTTTTTCCTACCAAAAAAGGACATGTATTTAGTTTTCTCAAAGCATATTTATAAAGTGTTTTTAGATATGTTTTTTACCTTGGAAATGGTGTTTTTTAAGATATGGTTATATATATATATACGTACATTTTTTATTCATTATCTAAAATTTTATTAAAAAATAAGTTATAGGATGTTTTGAAAACTGAGGTTAAAAGAAGGGAAAACATAAAATCAATTTATTTATGCATGATAAAATGGAAATTATGATCATATAAAGTGAAATTGACAATAAAAAACTCATTAAATAACACTTGAATGCTTTACAATAGACAATAAATACCTTGATATTTTTTAATAGAAAATAGTTTAGATGAGATGAGTCTGACTTTAAAATTGATGTAAAGTCTAGTTTATTTTAAAGTGGTATCTTATTAATATCTTCCAAAGTGATGCACATAAATTTTGAAGTTTCAAAATCTTCTAGCCTTCTAATGACATCGTCTCTGTATGGGGATGCATTTCATTAGAAGTTTGAAATATTTTAATAATTCAAAATTTAAGTAAATCTCTTTCAAATATGTTATTAATCTACCACTTGAAATTAAGATGGATTTTACTTCACTTCGGAAGTCAGGTACATCTCATACAAACTTTATTCTATTAAAAAATGTCAAGTTATTTCTTATCTACTGTAAATTATTCATTTGTTACTTAATGGGTTTGTTGTTGTGCATTTCACATTATATGATCAAAATTTTAATTTTATCATGGATAAATAAATTTATTTAATGTTTTCTCTTCTTTGTACCTCACTTTTCAAAACATTCTATGACTTATTTTCTAATACAATTTCAGATAATGAAGAAACTTTTTTTATAACCCAACACAACCTTAGTTTAATTATAACTAGTAAGTTAGATTTAAAATGTTGTGATTTATAATTTATTTATAATTTCTCAAATGATGGTATATTTCCTGATTATTTGCTGACATGATTGCTTTATGTTTTAGTCATGGATAACTTGATTATGATTTCATGTCACCTCACATGTACTTTTCATATCCCTTGTAATGTGAATATGAAAGACTTACTATTATATGATAATAAAAGAATTCATAAATGTCTGAGAATTATACAAAATGAAGGATTTTATATTAAAAATGTAATTAATAATATGAAAAGAACACATTAGAGATAATAAATCATTGTGGATGAGAGTGTGAAATCGATCCCATAATGTTATGTCATCGTTTACTTATGAAATTCTTGATGAAATATGTTATATCTCAAACGTTTCCCTTGTTCTTGAAGATATTCCATCACATTCCGCATCCTAATGGACTTTAGTTTCCCTCATTGACACAACCAGTAGATATAAGGTATCAATATCAACTGGTCTTCCGGCATTGGAAAATATTGAAAATCCCTAATAAGCATCCATGGTGCAATATAACAGTTATAAATGGTGTCTATATGGTACACTTGATCAACATATGATTCTCATGATCAGTTCATAGAGGCACATGATGTGATGGAATGTACATATGGAAACCGTTATGCCTGTATGTTTCCACATCATCATTTCCTTACTTCCATCAATACCACCATTTTCTACTCCTTCCATTTTTGATGGGGTTCATACACTTTTGAACATAAAATTGAGAGTCTTCTCAGCAGAAAAGGCACACTCGATAAATAGAAACTTCTTCAATGTTATTTTCAATCTCTCATTGAAAGTGTCTTCCATACCTTAGCCCCTTCTGAATCCCACCGAAGGATAGTTTTTTCTATTAAATAAGTACTTCACACAATGATAAAATATCTCTTTAACAAGAGTAGTTATATGTAACTTGCAAATCCCCTTGAAGATACCATTGATGTACTCCACAGTGTTTATGGTCATGTGTCCGTACCTCTTCCCCCAACCATTTTCCAATGTCCATTTTTATTTTATAAACCGCATAATATAATCATAAACTTCTTTATTAGTGACTGATTTTTCATGAAATTTCAAATTGATTAGGTTTTTAATATTGACTTATAGTCTAGGGAAGACCCTAGGTCATCTCGCAAGGATCATTTATAGGTTTAGAGTATGAATTTTTAATAAAAAGTACTAAAAATGGGGGTGATATTGAAACCAATTTTAAAAAAATAACTTGATTTAAAGAGATTAATAGTTGATAGATATAGGTTATTATTTAATGATTATGACAGAATGAGATCTTTTTAAGTTCACTAAAAATCTTGTATAGTTCATTATTTTTAAAATTTCACATGGTTTTGATTAATTATCCGGTTGTGGTTTGTCAAGATCTTGACTCCCCTTTTACCCATTTTAACGATGCACAAAGAAGAAAACCTTGACACAAAAATCATGTTGTCAAGGTTTGGTCATCAATCATAGAAAAAGGGATAACAAATCATACTAAAAACTTATATATGTGTGAGATAGAAATTATTCTTGTGTTGTCCAATTCGAGCAACCAAAGATTCCCACTTGAAATCTCAACTCAATCAGCGTTGAAATGAAATGTGTATCACTTAATTATATAAATAGAAATGAAATAAGTGGGGAAGAATGTAAATAAAAGAAATAAGTGAAATATTTAGCACAAAAATTACAAAAAACTAGTAGAAGAAAAAGTGCTAAAACTCCCTTCCAAGTGTGTGTAGCTCCCTTGAAATGATCTTCCACCATTTAGCTCGACATCAGAAGGAGTAGGAAGCTCGGGTAGAACTTCTCCTTCGTCCTTGATCCCCATATGAGGATAAGGGACTATATAACTTCTTGGATGATGACATGACACCTTTGGGTATCCAAAATACCAGATCTATGCCTCCTGTCCGAACGTGAAAATGAGTAGCCCAAGCTTCCATTTTATAGGCAAAGTGGAAGGTGGTTTTGAGCACACAGATTGTGTAAAACTACTTAGCCCATGGTTTGCAGCCACTAGACAGTAGAATATTTCTTTGAAAAAAACTAGAAACATTTTTTCCCACCTCTTTAATGCCTCCATTGAATGTGTGGTACCATTTGGACAACTAGATATAGAGATACAGATAGATAACATCACACCACTTTTGACTTCGTGTTTATTCAGTGTTTTGGACAGATCTGGTCGATTGGGCCACCAGATGGCCGAATGAGCCTTGGGTTACTTCAGATTAAATGTATCCTAATAAATTTTGTAGAATATCAAAAAATTTCACCCCATTTAGATGCATGTTTCAGTATCATTTTGCGGATGAGTCCACTAGTGTGCATGGATTCTGCGCAGTTTGGCCCATTTTTCTTAGACATCATCATGGGCCCTCCAAATCACATAAAACTTCAATGAAATTATAAAAACAAGTAACATTTAAATTTTTGAAAATGATAAAAGAAAAATAATGTAATCAATCAAGAAGTGAAATTTGTTATTTTTTTTATATTTTTCAAAAAAAAATAGTTTAACATAGTGGTGTAAGGGTGAAAATGAAATAGTGAATCATGGTGCGATCACACCCGCAAACCTAAATATTTTCCCTCTTGGGAAAATTCATATTTCCAAAAATTATGTATGTAAATATTTCCAAATTTATAATTATTTAAAATTCAATTAAAATTTAATTCCTGATAGAAATGTGATCAAAGAAAAAATCACACTGAGGAGTTATTCTCAGTGATCATGGAAAAAGGCGTCCCAAAAATTATACCCAATTGAAATTCCTAGAGATGTATGATACAAATCAATGAAGATAATCCAAAAGTAATAATTTCACTAATTCTCCACATGTGTGTGTGAAAACCATTGCAGGATATTTTTTGCACTTTCTATTGAGTAAATATAAGTTATTTGAATAATTTTCTACTTACAAGATCCTTTACACCAAACCTTCCCCACATCCTTTGTAATAAAATTTAAAGACCCACTAAATAAAGAATTCCCAGAAGTCAAACCATAATCTCATGACTAAGATATCCCCATATGCTTTACATTTCATCACTCCCCTCATTTATTAATTTTTTCAAGAGTTTCACTTGGAACAAATCTCACACTCTTCTCCCAACCCGTGTTTGATCTCCTTATGACACTAATTTTAATAGTTATAACAATATCAAAAGTATAGGAGGGGTGGTTTTTGAACTACCAAATATACAACTTTGTTTTTTGTTTTTTAAGGTGTACAATAGTCGGCTAACAGGTACACATGCATAGGTCAATATGCTACAGTAATAAAATAGATTGGATAAGGAATGAACAGATGGAAAAATTATTTTTGAAAGTAGAGAAAAATCAACCTAACTTATATTTACCTTCCATTAAGTAATAAAATTTCACACATCATGGTAGGGTGAAAAAATGTGCGGAGAGATTAAGTGAAATTTTTTCCCATAAAATAATATAAAAAAGGGTACTATTCTTCTCCATGGTTTTGAAATGATACATCCATTTATATCATCAATAATGAACTAAATTTATGAATAAAGTCACAACACAATATTGAATTCTTGCTGAAATTCAGATTTCATCAGAATTTTTTTTAATGATAAAAAAAATTAAATGTGGACATTCCACATGCATTTTCAATAAATTCAATGATTAAACGAGAATCATTTTCCATGATAAAGTGGCCCGAAAAAATGTTATATTCCTGCACAATGGTGAGTGAGAGGGAATGGGGGGAATGTAAAAATGTAATTCAACAAGATAAAAAGAGAAAAAGATGAAAGATGATGAAAATTCCTAACTAATCAAGGAATATACTAATCCCCCACACCTAAAAGGTGCATTTTCCTCACTATAATAAAAGAGAATCTGGGAAGGAAGTATAAAAAATAGTTCGTTTCATTCATAGATTTCTTCTCAACCATGGAGTTCCTCCATCGGAGACTCCAGAATGGATTCATGGAAGAAATTCAGCCACTTCCCATTAACGGTGAAGGTTTACTTGGTTTTTTCATTTTAAACCTAGACAACACCAAATGGAGAGATGTTAGTAATAGTGTATGGTTCAAACTACCAGGAATGAAGCTTGCATATATTCAACTTCATCCTTGCATTGTATAGGAGGAACTTCTACCCAATGTGGAACTAATGATGAAGGATGAGATGGTTGTGGGTAGCCTTGGTTCGCACCTTATAAATCATGGAGTTCTCATATGCATCTTTTCTCATTTTCTCCATCTCTTGAGTCTAAAACTTCCTTTGAGCACCTAAACCAGAAAGATTATAATTTCATTGTTTGATAGGCCAGTAGGCTTGGTGCCCCATCTCTATAGGGAGGTGACAACTCTTTCCAAATACTAGCCGATATAGTGACATGCCAATTAATGTTTTGAAAGTGGAACGATAAGCCCATAAGGAATCATCAAGTATAAGACTCCAATCATTTCTATCAGGTTGAAATTTTTATTCAAGAATCTATTTTACCTACCTATTTGACACCTCGACTTGACCATTGGATTCTGGTTGATATGTAATAGACACTCGATGACCGAACCTATACCGATTCAAAAGTGATTGCATTTTTTGGTTACAGAAATGAGACCCCTGGTCACTAATGATGAACCTAGGTAATCAAAAACTAGAAAAGATTTGGGTTCCTAAAAATTATACAGCTGCCATAGAATCATCAATCCTTGTAGCTCCTGCCTTTACCCATTTTCACATGTAATCAACTGCCATAAGAATGAATAAGTTGCCGAAGGAATTAGTAATTGGCCCCATAAAGTCAATACCCCAAACATAAAAAATGTCATTAAAGAGAAATGGTTGTTTTGGTATTTCATTTATTGTAGATACATTACCAATTCTTTGAAAACGAGGACAAGATTTAAAAAATCATGGGAATCCTAGAAAAGTGTTAGCCAAAAGAGACAAGAATCAAGGACTTTGCGAGCAGTCCATTGGGAGAAAAAGTGGCCCCCACAAGCAAGAGTGTGGAAGAATATAAGGACAGACTGAAAATCGCTATCGGGAACACAATTTATAAAGACTTGATCATTATATGTGTGCCAGAGGTAGGGGTCATCCCAAATGTACCATCGAGACTCATGTTTTAGATGACTGTCTTGGTTTTTGTTAAAAACAGTAGGAATTCAAGATCATACTAAATATTTTACAATTTTGGAATACCAAGGAATAAAATCTTGCACTCGATACAATTTCTCATCTGGAAACATATAATATATATGAATATAGGGGGACTATTCAATGTTTGAGGATGGTTGAATCCTATGGATATGGTCAGCCACCACATTATATTCTCTTTTTTATCTCTAATTTATAAATTGAATTTTTAAAGTAGGAACATCTAACAAATGAGATGTGTTCTGGATTTCGTTTTCCTAAGGAGATACCGGAGGGCTTCATGGTCTGAGAACACAATGACTTTGGACCCTAAATTATTTGACCTTAATTTATCTAAGGGAAACAAAATGGATCGAAATTATGTTTCCGTTGTGGTGTAATTTTCATGGGCAAGGTATAGTGTACGTGAGCATAAGAAATGACATGTGGATCACGATTGACCCTTTGTGATAAGACTGCCCCAACTGCATAGTTATAGGTGTCACACATGATCTCAAATGGTAAATCCCACCAAGGTGGCTGGATTACTAGGGGTGATGTGAGACTCCATTTTAACATATTAAAATCTTCCTCACATTAATTACCAAAAATAATCATTTTATTTTTGGAGAAATCAGGAGTGGGGAGTTCATTTTTACTAAATTCATGAATAAAACGATGGTAATATCCAACATGACCTAGGAAAGATTGCACATCCTGAATATTTTTGGGGAATGGTAAGGAAGAAATGAAATCCACTTTTGATTTATCTACTTGGATACCTTCCCCATAAATGACATGTCTCAAAACTATACCTTGTCACACCATGGAGTGACATTTCACATAATTTAATACAAGATTATTTTCAATACAGTGACGTAGGACTAAACCAAGTTTACTCAAACATTCATCAAAAGAGTATCCATAATTATTGAAATCATCCATGAATAATTCCATGAAATTCTACACATAATCTGAAAAAATAAAAATGATGCATCGTTGGAATATACCCAGATCATTCCACAAACCAAATGGAATCCTCTTATATGCAAATGTTCCAAAGGGGCAAGTGAAGTTCGTCTTTTTTTGATCCTTAGGGAAAATATGGATTTGAAAATATCCATAATATCCATAAGGAAAACAGTAATGGTACTTCCATACTATCCTCTCAAGAATTTGGTCAATGAATGGAAATGGGAAATGGTTGTTCCTAGTGTGTTGGTTTAGTCAACAATTGTATATGAAGACATGCCAACTATTCTGTACACGAGTTGAAATCAATTCACTATTTTTATTTTTTATTACAGTAAGATCAGTTTCTTAGGAACTAGTTTAATGGGACTGACCCATTGTCTATCAGGGATGGGTTAAATTATTCCAACAACCAATAATTTTGTTACCTCTTTTTTAACAACATCTAGGAGGTTTGGGTTTAGTCGATGTTATAACTGCCTCACTGGTTTATCCTCATAATTTAATAATATATTATTTGTGAAAATTGATGGGATAATACTAAAAATGTTTATAATTTTCCATCACAAAGTCTGTTTATACTCCCTCAAATGTTCAAGCAGTCACTATTTATGCTCAGGAGGGAGTGAACTAGTAATGATGACATGCAACTTTTTTTCATTCTCAAGATATAAATATTTTTAATCTTGAGGTAGTTGTTTTAGATAAAATTTAGATGGATTTTAGATTGATGAGAGTGTGTGTGAATGTTAGAGGTCACTAATCTCATCTAACTTCTCAATGGTATCATCCTCATATGAGTAATGAGCTTTTACAATCTTATCAGTATCATCGATGGTCAGTGGATCCTCAGTGTTCAAGAAATCATCAATTAATAAACATGCATGAAAATGTTTCTAGAACACTACAACAATCAATGCCGGATTCATTACCTAAAATTTCAATCAATGATGAAAACTCAAAAATTTGATTGAGGGAAAAAATGTTTTCTTAGGGTAAGGGATTATATCAATTGAATTAACAGAGAGAGAGTAATGTTCTTCTAAGGGTTGCTTTATGGAATAAAGGATGTTAAAGTAGACAATTTCACCACCAAACTCCATAGATAATGTACCATTGTGGACATTAAATATGGGTTTGGATGTTTTCAAGAAGGGCCTCCCCAATATAAGTGGGGGCATGTCCATTCATCCTATCATCTTTCATTTTAAGAACATAAAAATTAACAGGAAAAATTAAAATTTTCACCCTCACAGGAACATACTCTAACACACCAGAGGGGTGTGCGGTACTTTGGTTGGCTAGTTGATCAAAAAATAAAGTGGGATATAGTTCCATAACCTAAAATATATAGTAAATGGAGTGAGAAATCACATTTATAAAAGAACCTAAATCAAGAATAGAATTGGAAAATTAATACTCCCCTATGGTAAATGGAATCGAGAATGTCCCAGGATCGCTGCACTTCGTAAAAAGTGATGGCTCTATTAATGCTGATATATTCCTCCCCAAGCTCAAATTTTTATCTCTATTAAGTTTCTTCTAGGGTATACACATCTCCTTTAGAAACTTTTCAGATCATGGAATTTTCATCATGACATCAATCAAGGGGATGTGAACCTTCACTTTTTTGAATGTTTACAATATTTCATTATCAAGTTCTATTTCCTTTTTTTCTTGGTTGGTTTTCCATTTGGGTAAATGGAAGAGGAATGCTTGGTCGAGGTTACTCATCAAAAGAAACACTCTTTCATTTGGAAGGGATTCACTTATGACACTATTTTTCAACATTTGGACTAATTTAAATAGGTGGGATGGTATTTTCCTCAGGAGGGGATGACTCTAGTAGAGGGGTTATTTGGATTTTAAGTTTTGTTCCACTCTGAAGGGTGATGGCACTAACATTTCCCTTATCCCTAGGGTTAACTACTAGTTGAGAAGGTAATTTATCTAACCCATGACTTCGAATTTCACCCATTGAGTTAGCTAGTTGGCCTAATTGGATTTTGAGGTCTTATATGGTTACCTAAGTGGTTTTTTGGAATCAGAGATTGTTGGCATCCATTTTTTCATCATATCTTCTAGGATAGGCTCGGGTTTTGGAGGAGGTTTTTGGAAAGGCCTTTGGGGTGGTTGAGGATTTTTGGGTGGTGGTGGTGGATGACTAATATGAACATATTGGTTCCATTGTTGTTGAGATTGGTTTGAATATCCCATTTCCTATAATATAGGTTTTCTTTCCACCTAGGGTTGGATGGATAGTAAGGTTCTTGCCTAAAGTGTTGTTATATGGGTGGCATGGAATGATTGTCTCAAAACCCTCAGAAGTTTCTCTCAATTGATGACATTGGTCAGAGTAGTGGGTATTAGAAGAGAATATACATAAATGGATTGGAGGACAAGGTTGGGATTTTCCTTGGGAAAGAGCGAGTTATCGAAGAAGGGTAATTACCTCTTCAAACCTTGTGTCCACCTTCTTCTCAAATTTGGTAATTTTCACCTCATGGATACCTCAAATGGGCATACTGGACCATGAACCAAATTGTTGAGTGTTTTGTGCATTATTATTAATTAGGGTTCTTATAGCAATTGGGGACTTATCAACTAGTGCACCACCTTTAGCAGCATCAATCACGTTTCTATCAATAGGAATTAAAACTTCGTAAAAATATGTAATTTAAAGTTGATCATTTATTTGGTGGTGTGGGAAACTTGAACATAACCTTTTAAAGCATTACCAATATTCATGTAATGTTTCCCCTTGTGACTGCATTATACCAAAAATTTCTTTCCTTATAGTTGCAGTTAGAGAGGATGGGAAATAGTTTTCATGAAAATGATGTTTCATGTCCTCTCAACCTCTAATTGGTGAACTGACATCATAAATCAAATCTTTTTTAGTATCTTCTAATGAGAAAGGTAATTAACTTATATTTACTTTTTCTTCATCCAAATTTGTAGGTTTTAAAGTAGAGAAAGTAGCATAAAATTATTTTAAGGGCTTATGTGGATATTCTCCCATGAGTCCATGAAATCTTGGTAATAAATGAATTAAATCGGATTTCAGTTCAAAATTGGGTGCCTCACCTTGAATTTGAATATAAGTGGGCAAGATATCAACATCAGGTGAGGTTAGTTATTTTAACGTTTGGTTGTTTTCAGCTATATTATTTAAGTTTATTTTAGTTTTGATATTGGTACCAGAAGAAGAAGAGGAAGGATCAAGAAGAGTGTCTATGTTTTGTGTGTCCTCCTTCGAAGGGTTCTCTTGTGCGTATTGGTGTCGCTTATATAGGATCCTCTCCGATTTGGGTTCAAAAGTTGGTAAGTCTCCCAGAGTTAAATATGTCATTCACAAATCTTAGTAAATAAATAAATCATAATACAAATATATAGGTAAATTTATAAGATAAAACAAATGAATATTCAGAAAATTTACAAAAACTCTTATAAAAAACACACACTAAAAACCAAAGCGCTCCCTAAAAATGAAACCAAAATTTCACTACATTGTCATTAAAAGAAAAATTATTTATGTTTTAAGGTTGATTTATAGTATAGGGAAGAGCATAAGTCATCTATCAAGGATCTTTGATAGGTTTAGAGAATGAATATTTAATAAAAAGTCTAAAAATGGGGGTGATTTTGAAAACAATTTTAAGAAAATAACTTGATATAAAGAGCTTAATAGTTGATAGATAAAGGTGACGAATTAAAAATTATGAGATAAAGAGATCATTTAAAGTTCACTACACATCTTGGATAGTTTATTGTTCTGAAATTTTCACATGGTTTTTTTAATTATTTGGTTGATGGTTGTCAAGATCTTAACTCCCCTTTTACCCCCTTTAACGATGCACAAAGAAGAAACCCTTGACACAAAAATCATGTTTTCATGGTTTGGTCCTTAATAATAAAAAGGGATTACAAATAAAACTGAAATCTCATATATGAGTTATAGATAATGGATGCTTGTGTTTTCCAATCGAAACAACCCATGACTCCCACTTGAAATCTTGACTCAATTAGTGTTGAAATAAAAAGCCTTTCACTTAATTATATCAATAGAAATGAAATCCGTGGAAAATAATGTCAATATTAGAAATAAGTAAAATATTTATCACACAAATTAAAAAAAATCAGTAGAAGGAAATGTGCCGGAACTCTTTCACAAGTGTGTGTAGATTCATTAGAATGATCATCCACCATTCAGCTTGACATCTGAAGGAGAAGGAAGCTCGCGTGGAACTTCAACTTCATCATTGACCCACATATGAGGTTAGGGGAATCTAAAACTTCTAGTATAATGATATTAATCCTTTGGGTCTCTAAAATACCAAATATTTTCATCCTAGACAAACTTGCAAATGAGGAGTCCAAGCTTCCCTTTTATAGGCAAACCAGAAGGAGGTTTTGGGCACAAAAATTGTGTAAAACCAATTGTACCATGGTTTGCGACCACTATACAGTCGAATATTTCTTTGGAAAAAACTAGAAACATTTTTAAAAACCTCTTGAATGTATCCATAGAATGTTTGGAACTATTTGTACAACTGGAGCCCGAGATATGTATAGATCACATCACAACACTTTTGACTTCGTGCAGATTCAATGTTCTGGACAGATCAGGTTGGTTGGGCCACCAGATGGTCGAATGAGTCTTGGGTTTCATCAGATGAAATGTATCCCAATGAACTTTTCACAATCCCCAAAATTTTTATCCCATTTTGATTCATAGTTTAGTAGAGGAGTGCAGATGAGTCCACTAGTGTGCGTGGATCCTACATAGTTTGGCCCATTTTTCTTGAACATCATCATGGGCCCTTCAAATAACCACCAACTTTAATGAAATTATCAAAACAAGTAAAATTTTCCATTTTAATAGTGATAAAAACAAAATAATGGAATAAAATATTAAGTGAAATTTGTTATTATTTTTATAATTTTCAATAGAAAACTAGTTTAACGCAGTGGTGTACGGGTGACGATGAAACAGTGAATCACAATGCGATCAATTATCCATACAAATTTCTTCAAAAAACTGATCAAAAATTCATTTATACATATCATATTCTACACAGAGGTGATCATATTTCGCAAAAATTAATTTTATCTTTACGTTGAAATAGTAAAAAATAATAAAGATATTGTATACCAAGATTCATATTTCCTTATTCATGTGTTCATTAGGGAATGTTTTTCACACAATAATGTGTCTGATATAGTACCAATGATTTGTATTTAAGGGTATATATATATAAGGATACTCATTGATTGCCTCATTGATTTCTAGATATTGATCAAATATCAAACAGACACCTTGAATGTGAGTGAGATGGTTGCTGATACATACTAAAAACCAACTCCAAGATTTGTAGTTTTCCTTATCCACAATGGAAAAAGAAATTTGAAGAGGTGAACAGTTTCCATATTGGGTTTCCATAATAAACAATATTTCCTTGTATTTTCTATATAGAATCATTCCATCTATTTGTATAAACTATTTGCTAAAACAAAATGTGGAAATAAAGAGGAGGAATTCCCAAAACAATCAATGGAATGGAACATGAGATGGATCAAGTTGATTATCTTGAGACACATGTTTTTTTGTATGAATATTGAAGAAAACATGGTCATTGTGTCTGAGTATGGCTAGTAATTGTAGCAACACCTGATACAAGTCTTTCCAATCACCGACACAAACTCAACATCCAATGAAGTATGATCTTGTGTCGGGTTTGGATGAATTCATGTATGAGCTACCTCAATATTTGAAATTCTGTAACCTCAAAATGCAATGTCCTGAATTTTCATAAAGAATAATCTACAATCATACCCATATTTATCACACCATATAATGTATTTTCTTATAGATTGATTCCTGAACTAAATATCTATAGTGCCTCTCAATATGAAATATCTTTAGTATGTTTTTGAATTAATTTTACTTAGAAAATACCTTCCAAAATATAATGTTTTTTCCATCTCACTAAACCTATCCACTACAACTATAGAAATCATAATTGAGGGTGTGAGAACATTGCAGTCAAATTTGGGAAAACATTCCATTGCTTCTAACCAAGATACAAAGAGTGGTGGATTATTTATTATGGGTCGAGGTTGTTGTAAAACTTCAATATTTCTAGAAAATTTGTCCCAAAATTATTTTACTACATCCTCATCAGTACTATTATATCCTTTTGTTCCATCATAAAAAAATTCCTCATTATAATTCATATTTATATATATATCTGAGAGATTTTCTAGGTTTTCCTCTTCTACATCATAGAGAAAAACCTCAATTTCTTGGGATGGACCTTATTCAACCACTATTTTAAGATTGTATTAGTAAAACTAGAAATTTTTATTGTACAATATAAACCTAAATATTTAACTCTATCATGGAACTATCCAATCGTTGGAAAAATAAATTTATTCCTTAGATCCAGTTCTAATAAGTAGCCATTGGACAAGATAGATGTCATAGTGTAGTTGATAAATACAGATTTATATAGCTAATAGGATTGATCTCTTAATTAGGTCCCAGATTTATGAAACAATGCATTCTTTCTATAAGTTCACTTAGGGTTACACAACCATTTATCCTAACCATTTTTATTGGTTATGTACTATAAGAAGCTCCCTGCTGAGTTTGAATAACCTCCATGTAGTAGTAGACACAAGAAAACATGATTCTATATGTATAAAATGTTTTTTGATCATGATTTTGATAGTGTAAATACTATTTATAGTGAGGGTTGACCATACAATATTTATAATATCGAAATTTGAGAACGTCTTTATATATCCTAAAAGATTAAACTAAAGTTTTGTAGTATAATTTTTAATCTTCTTAAAGGTATGTTCAATATTTTATAAAGAAAATATGAATCATAAAAAGTATATACCCCAATATTTCCAAATACAATTTTCATCAAGGCCCATTTTCATGCACTAGTTCTCGAATGAGTCTAGCTCAATGCCTTATTTTCGAGTTTTACCCCTACGTACATATGTAGCAGAGCCACATCCACTTGTGGTATCCAAACATGGATTTTACTACTTAGATAACCACATAATCTTTATGATACTAAAATTTTAGAATGTTTTCTTATATCCCAAAATATAAAAATAATGTTTTGTAGTATAATTTTTAACTTTGTTAAGGTATGTTCAGTTGTTTATAAAGAGAATGTGATTCATCTAAAACATATTCATTGAGAGTAACAAACCAGGCACATAATAAAGTACAAATCATCTAAATCATGGGAGTAACAAATCATGTGTGTAGTTAACCCTATCTGTCATCAAGTTTTTCATCTTTCATCCAATGTTTATTCTATGTTAATCCTAACATAATCAATGGATAATCATTAATTAATCATTAATTAATAATTTGTTAATCATTAGTTAATAATTAGTTAATATGTAGTTAATCATTAGTTAATCATTATTGAATCATTCTTTAATCATTAATTAATCTATCTTTAATCATTAATTAATCATTCTTTAATCATTAGTTAATCAATCTTTAATCATTAGTTAATCATTAGTTAATTATTCTTTAATCATTAGTTAATCAATAGTCAATCAATCTAGAATCATTAGTTAATCATTAGTTAATAATTAATTAATCATTAGTTAATCATTAGTTAATAATTAGTTAATAATTAGTTAATCAATATTTAATCATTAGTCAATCAATCTTTAATAATTTGTTAATAATTATTTAATAATTATTTAATCATTCTTTTATCATTACTTAATCATTAATTAATAAATCTTTAATCATTAGTTAATCAATCTCAAATCATTATCAAATCATTATTCAATCATTATTTGATCAATCTTTAATAATTAGTTAATCATTCTTTAATCCTTAGTTAATCATTTGTTAATCAATCTTTCATAAATAGTTAATCAATCTTAAAATATTAATTAATCATTGGATATTCATTAGTTAATAATTACATAATCAATATTTAATTATTCGTTAATCAATATTAAATCATTATTTAATCATTAGTTAACATTAGTTAGTCCTTAATTAATCATTAGTTAATCAATATGTAATCATTAGTTAATAATTATTTAATCATTAGTTAATAACTAGTTAATCATTAATCATTAGCTAATCATTTTTTAATTATTATCTAACCATTTTTTAATAATTACTTAATCATTATTTAATCATTAATTATCCATTCTTTAATCATTCTTTAATCCTTATTTAATCATTCTCTATTAATTAGTTAATCATTAGTTAATCATTATTTAATACTTACTTAATCATTACTTAACCAATAGTTAATCAATATTTAAAAAATTGTAAATCATTCGTTAATCATTAGTTAATCATTATTTATTCATTCTTTAAACATTAGTTAATCATTATTTAATTATTAGTTTATTAATATTTAATCATTAGTCAATCATTATTTAATCATCAGAAAATCAATCTTTAATCATTAGTTAATAAATATTTAATCATTAGTAAACCATTATTCAATCATTCTAAATTCACTAGTAAATCATTATTTATTCATTAGCTAATAACTAGTTAAACAATATTTAATCCTTAATTAATTATGACTTAATCATTAGTTAATCATATGATATTCATTAGTTAATTATTATTAGCTAATCATTCTTTAATATTATGTTTTTCATTAGTTAATCTATACTTAATCATAACTAATAAAAACTATTATTTCAAAACTATATCTAACTAACTAAACTGGTAAATAAATAATATATTTAGAACTACCTAAAAAAATTAAAAAAATTAATAAATTTATAATAAATAAGAAAAAATACCTCTAAATGATGCTTCACGAAAATTACCACTCCTTTTAGGTCACCAAAACAACCTTGCACAAAGGAAGATAAACTAGACTTATTGTAGAGAGAGGGTGTATGTAAGAGAGATAAAGGGAATTTGAAGTGATGAGGGGGTTCCCTTTTATAGGCACTTCAAAGAAAAATGGAATAGTGAAAAACACCTTTCACTTTACTTTTGGAAAAAGGTAGAATCACCCATTCCTCCTTTTCCATGCCATTGATTCACATCAATTGCAGGGGAATGCGACGTTGGATATGACACCTTTTAATTTATAGCAAAGGTGATAATGACACTTCCACCTTTCTGTATATTTTTTCAGAAAAAATTCTAACATAGAATTTTTTATTCAAAAAACATAAAAAAAATCTTCTCCCATCCTATGGCTCTGTCTATGCACGAAAAAATTATATATATACAGATATATAAATATAATTTATGGAAAATAGAAAAAATATATTCAATTATCACTTATGCATGTTATTATTACTATTATAATAAATATAATTTGAAATAATTTTTAGGATAATGATGTTATCTTCATCCTTCCAAACAGCTAGAGAGTTGGGATATTAACTTTTTTTTGTTTTTAAATTTTTTAAGAATAATTTTTTTTGATATGGAACAATTGAATATTAGATGGTGTGGTGCCTGACAATTTGGGGCAAAAATGGGTTTAAATTAAATTTTTTGATTTTTTAAAAAATAAGCCTAGTTTATAATTTTTTTTGAAAACAAATACAGAAAGGAGACAAAGTACCTTCCACCTTTTTTATAAATTAAAATGTGGCATATCCAATTTCACCTTCACCTAACATTGACACTGATCGATGACATGGAAAAGGAGTCATGAGAATGGCTGGCTTTCACTTAAAGTGAAGTGAAAGACTGTTTTTGCTCTACCGCCATTCTCTGAAAGTGTATATAAAAGGGCACCACTCCTCACTTTAAATTTTATTCATTTATCTTACTTCCACTATCTCTCCCTCTATAATAAGATCGATGGTTCTTCCTTTGTGCATGGTGGTTTTGGTGGCCTAAAATGTGGAATTTTCTATGTCACCCTATAATTTATAGCAATGGAAGTATGGAATTTACCACCATTCCACATTTTTTTTCAAAAAATACCTAACCTAGAATTAATCATTTTTAAAATAAAATGTAATAAAAAAACTTGTCTCCCATCCCAATACTATGTCTTTACATGCACCAATTATATATATATAGGTATATAGATTTAATTTATTTTATATTATGATATAGACAATTTATATTTTATTCAATATAATTTATTTAAAATTAAAAAACAAAATTTATTTATCATTTATTCATATTATTATTACTATTATTACAAATAAATTTGAAATATATTTATTACGATAATGATGTTATATTCATCATGCTATCCAGCCACAGAGTTGGGATATGCACTATTTTTTGTTTTTTAAATTATTTAGGATGTGGTTTTTTATATGAAACTATTGAATGTTGGATGGTGTGGAATCTAAAAAATTGGGTCAAAATCATGTTTTATTTTATGTTTTTATATTTTTTTAAATAAGTCTAGATTAGAAATTTTTTGAAAGAAATATAGAAAGGTGGTAGAGGCCCTGTCACCTTTGCTATACATTAAAAGATGTCATAACCAATGCCTCCTTCACCTGCCATCAATACAGATCAATGAAAAGGAAAAAGAGGCATGGGTGGGGTCACCTTTCACCTAAAGTAAAGAAAAAGATGGTTTTTTCTATGTTGTCTTTCCCTAAAGTGCATATAAAAGAGAAACCCCCTCTTCATTTTAAATTCCATTCGTCTCTCTTACTTCCACTCGTTTTATATATAATAATCCTAGTGGTTATTACTTTGTACATAGTGGTTTTGGGGGCCTCAAAGGTGAGATTGGGTATGCCACCTTTTAATTTATAGAAAAGGAGGAATGTCCTCTACCACCTCTCCACATTTTCTTTCAAAAAATATCTAACTTAGACTTATTTAATTTTTTTCAAAAAATAGTAAAAAAACTCATCTCTTATCCTTCGACTCTATCTGTACAAGTACTAATTATATAAATACAAATATATAAATATAATTTATTCGATATTATGAAATAGAAAAGTTATATTTTATTTGATATAATTTATAGAAAATAGAAAAATAAAATTTAATTATTATTTATGCATGTTATTGTTGCTATTATAATAAATAAATAGAAAATACATTTATTAAAAGAATGATGTTATCTTCATCCCTCTATCCATCGAGAGAGTATGGATACATTATTTTTTGGTTTTTTTAATTTTTTTAGATCAGTTCTTTTTATATAGAACTTTTGAATTCTGGAAAGTGTGGAGCCTGAAAATTTGGGCCAAAATCGAGTATTTTTTTCATTTTTTTAATTTTTTTAAATAAGTCTAGGTTATAATTTTTTTGAAAACTATTAGAGAAAGTCGATAGAGGCCCTACCGAGTTTGAAATAAATTAAAAAGTTTCATAGCCAATTCTACCTTCACATCAATGATCAATGACAGGGAAAAGGAGGCATGGGCATGACTGGATTTCACCTAAATTAATGTGTAAGACGATTTTTGTTATGTCGCCTTTCCCTAAAGTGCCTATAAAAGGGAACCCCTCACTTCAATTTCCATTATCTCTCTTACTTGCACTCCCTCTCTCTATAATAAGTATGATGGATCTTCCTTTATGTGTGGTAGTTTCAGTGTCCTAAAATGTGGCATTGGCTATGTCCCCTTTTAATTTATAACAATGGTGGTATGGCCACTGCTAGAATTTTGAATGTGTTTTCGAAAAATATCTAACCAATATTTATATTTTTTTTTTCAAAAAATGAAACAAATCTGTCTCTTACCCTACGGATCTGTCTCTACATACACCAATTATATACATATAGATATATAGATAAAATTTATTAGATATCATGGAAAATATAAGTTATAATTTATTCAATATAATTTGTGGAAAATAGAAAAACAACATTTGATTTTCATTTGTTCATGTTATTATCATTATTATTATAATTTTTTTTATTTATATTTATTATGATAATGATGTTATTTTCATCCCTCCATCAAGCCAGAGAGTTGGGATATGAATTTTTTTTTGTTTTTTAAATTATTTAAGAATAAGTTTTTTTCAAAATGGAATAGTTGAAAGCTGGATGGTGTGGCACCTAACAATTTGGGCCAATATTAGGGTTTTTTACAATTGTTTATTTTTTTAAATAAGTCAAGGTTAGAAAGTTTTTGAAAAAATATACAGAAAGACGATAGAGTCCCTGTCATCTTTTCTATATATTAAAAGGTGACATAATTAATGTCACCTTCGCCTGTCATCGATGAAAATTGATGACATAGAAAAGAAGTCATGGGAGTGACTGCCTTTTTCTTAAAATAAAGAGAAAGACCATTTTCTCTATACTACTTTTCCCAGAAGTTTTCATAAAAGGGAACCCCACATCCTAACTTCATTTTCTCTTCATCTTTATTACTTCCACTTCCTCTCTCTATATACAATAAGTTCAGTGGTTCTTCCTTTGTGCGTTGTGGTTTTAGTGGCCTAAAAGTCAGCATTGGCTATGCCACCTTTTAATTTATAGCAAAGGTGGCTGAGCCTCTACCAACTTTTTGCATTTTATTTCAAAAAAATTATAACCTAGACTTATTTAATTTTTTTGAAAAAAACTTAACAATAAACTCATCTCCCATCCTACGGATCTTTCTGTACATGCACCAATTATAAACATACTGATATATAGATATAATTTATTCCATTTTATGACATAGATAAGTTATAATTTATTCAATATAATTTTTGTTAAACAACAAAAAAACATTTAATTATCAATTATGAATGTTATTATAACTATTATAATAAAGAAATTTGAAATATATATATTAATATAATTATGTAATCTTCATCCCACCATCCAGATAGAGAGTTAGGATATGCACTTTTTTTTGTTTTTTTAATTATTTAAAATTAGGTTTTATTTTATATAGAACTATTGAATGTTGGATGGTGTGACACTCGAAAATTTGGGCCAAAATCGATTTTTTTTCAAAAATTAATCTTTGTTAGAATTTTTTTGAAAACACATACATAAAGGGATCCCCTGCCACCTATGATATAAATTAAAATGTGCCTTCTCCTGTCATCAACGTGAATCAATTACATAGAAAAAGGCGGTATAGGTGCAACCACCTTTCACCTAAAGTAAAGTGAAAGGTAGTTTTTGGTATGCCACCTTTCTCGAAAGTGACTATAAAAGGGCACCCCCTCCTCACTTCAAATTCTCTTCATATCTCTTAATTCCACTCCCTCTCTCTCTATAATAAGATCAACGATTATTCCTTTGTATGTGGTGGTTTCAATAGCCTAAAATGAGTGCCGATGTGTGTGAAGCATCATTTAGAGATATATTTTTATTTATTTATTTATTTAATTTATTTTTTTGGTAGTTTTAAATTTTTTATTTATTTACTTGTTAAGTTAAATATAATTTATAAATAATACATATTATTAGTAATGATTAAGTGCAGTTTAAATAATTAATAACTTAGGATTAAAGAATGATTAGCTAATAATAATTAACTAACGAATATCGTAAGATTAACTAATGATTAACAAATAGTTAATTATAGGTTAAGTATTGTTTAACTAATTATTAGATAATGAATAAATAATGATTAAATAATGATTAAAGAATTATTAACTAATGATTAAATATTGATTAAATAATTATTAAAGATTGATGTATTGATGATTAAAGAATAATTAAATAATGATTAAATATTGATTAAAAAATAATTAAATAATGATTAACTAATGTGTAACTAATATTTAAAGATTGATTAATGAATGATTAACTAATTATTAATGAATGATTAACAAATGATTAAAGAATGATTAACAAATTATTAAAGATTGATTAAATACCGATTAAGTAATTAGTAAAGAATAATTAAAGAATGATTAACAAATAATTAAAGAATGGTTAACTAAGGATTAAAGAATGATTAATGAATTATTAAATAATATTAAATAAATATTAAATAATGATTAACTAATGATTAACTAATGATTAAGTAATAATTCAATATTGATCGACTAATGATTAACTAATGATTATAAAATGATTAACTAATAATTAAATAATGATTAACTAACGATTAAATATTGATTGAATAATGATTAACTAATGATTAACTAATAATTTAAGATTGATTAACTAATGATTAAAAATTGATTAAGTAACGATTAACTAATGATTAAATATGATTACTAATAATAAATTTATTTCAAAACTATATCTAACTAACTAAACTAGTAAATAAATAATAGATTTAGAACTACCTAAAAATCAATTAAATTAATTAATAACATTATAATAAATAAGAAAAAAATACCTCTAACTGATGCATCTCAAAAATTAATACTCCTTTTAGAGAACCACCTGGCTTATTGTAGAGAAATAGAGAGAGTGGAAGTAAGATAGATGAAGGAAATTTGAAGTGAGGAGGGGGGGGGGGGTTCCCTTTAATAGGCACTTCAAAGAAAAGTGACATAGAGAAAACCACCTTTAACTTTACTTTATCCTAAAAGAAGTTACACCCATGCTGGCTTTGCTATATAATTGATCCATGTCAATGGAAGGTGAAGCAATCCTTTGCTATGCCACATTTTAATTTATAGAAAATCTGAAAAGGCCTCTATCATCTTTCTGTATTTGTTTTCAAAAAATTCCAAACATAGACATTTTTTTTCAAAAAATGTAAAAAAAAATCATCTCCCATCATATGGATCTATCTTTACATAAACCTATTATATACATATATATATACAGATATAATTTATTCGATATTATGACATAGATAAGTTATAATTTATTAAATATAATTTTTAGAAAACATCACAAAAACATTTAATTATCATTTCTACATGTTATTATTACTATTACAATAAATAAATTTGAAATATATTTATTAAGATATTGATGTTATCTTTATCCCGCCATCCATCCAGAGAGTTGAGATATGTTTTTTTTTTGTTTTTTTGTTATTTAAGAATATGTTTTATATAGAATCGTTAAACGTTTGATGGTGTGGTTCCCAACAATTTCGGCCAAATTATGTTTTTTTTACATTTTTTGAATTTTTAAATAAGCTTAGGTTATGTTTTTTTTAAAACAAATAGAGAAAGATGTTAGATGACCTACTACCTTTATTATAAATTAAAAGGTGCATAGCCAATACCGTTTTCAACTTCTATTGATGCAGATCGATGACATAAAAAAGGAGGCTTGGGCGCGACAGCCTTTCGCCTAAAGTAAAGCGAAAGACAGTTTTTTCTATGTCGCCTTTCCCTGAAGTGCTTATAAAACGTACCCCTCACTTCAAATTCCTTTTATCTCTCTTACTTTCACTCTCACTATCTCTATAATAAGCCTGGTGGTTCTTCCTTTGTGTGTGGTGGTTTCAGTGGCCTAAAAGGTGGAATTTTCTATGTGTTTATTTAATTTATAGCAATGTTGGTAGGGAATTTACCACATTGTCATATTTTTTTTCAAGAAATATATAACCAAGACTTATTTTTTTCTTCAAAAAATGTAAGAGAAACTCATCTCCCATCTTACATCTCTATATGTAAATTCACCAATTATATACATACACATATACATATATAATTTATTCTATATTATGACATAGGTAAGTTATAATTGATTTGATATAATATGTTGCAAACATCAAAACTCTATTTAATTATCATTTAGTCATGTTATTATTACTATTATTATAAGTAAATTCGAAATATATTTGTCATGATAATGATGATATCTTCATCTCGGCATATAGCCAGAGATGGGATATGTAATTTTTTATTATTATTTAAGATTTGGGTTTTTTATATGGAACTGTTGAATGATGGATGGGGTGGTTCCCTACAGTTCGGGCCAATATCGAGTTTTTTTTACAATTATTATTTTTTGAATAAGTCTATGTTAGAAATTTTTTAAAAACAAATATGGAAAGGTGAAAAATTCCATATCGCCTTTGTTATACAAAAAAAGGCGACATAAACAATGTGACCTTCACCTGCCATCTATGTATATCAATGACATGGAAAATGAGGCATGGGTGCAGTCACCCTATCTATAAAAATCCCAGTGGTTCTTTCTTTGTCTGTGGTGGTTTCAGTTACCTAAAGGGCAACCTTGGTTATTCAACCTTTTAATTTATAGCAAAGGAAGCAAGGCCTCTATTGCCTTACCATATATGATTTCAAAAAAAAATCTAACATAGACTTATTTTTTTCAAAAAATGTAAAAAAAATTTATCTCATCCTACAGCTTTATCTGCACATGCACCAATTATATAAATACATATAGATAGATATAATTTATTTGATATTATGACCTAGATAAGTTATAATTTATTCGATATAATTTATGGAAACAACAAAACAATATATAATTATAATTTATACAGGTTATTATTACTATTATAATAAATAAATTTGAAATATATTTATTAAGATAATGATGCTTTCTTCATCCCATCATCCAGCCAGAGATTTGAGATATTCGCTTTTTTTGTTTTTTAATTATTTAAGATTAGTTTTTTATATGGAACTATTGAATGCTGGATGGTGTGGTGCTAGACAATTTGGGCCAAAATTGAGTTTTTTTTAATGTTTTTTTGACTTTTATAAAATTATTCTATGTTAGTTTTGTTTGAAAAAAATATATAAAGACAATAGAGGCCCTACAACCATTACTATAAATTAAAATGTGGCATAACCAATGCCACTTTTTGCTGACATCAATATGAATCAATGACATGGAAAATGAGGCATGAGTGCGATGAACTTTCACCTAAAGAAAAGAAAAAGATGTTTTTTTCTCTTTTCTGCCTTTTACATAAGTGACTATAAAAGGACATGCTCCTCACATCAAATTCCCTTCATCTTACTTACTTCCGCTCTCTCTCTCTGCAATAAGCCTGATGGTTATCCCTTTGTGCGTGGTGGTTTCGATAGCCTCAAAGGAGGTATTGGAAATGCCACCATTTAATTTATTGCAAAGGAGGAAGGGCCTATATCACCTTTTCACATTTGTTTTCAAAAAATATCTAGCCTAGAATTAATTAATTTTTTAAAAAAATGAAAAAAAATCATCTCTCATCCTACAGATCTTTCTGGACATGCATCAATTATATACATAAAAATATGTAGACATAATTTATTAAATATTATGACATAGATAAGTAATAATTTATTCTATATAATTTGAGTTAAACAACAAAAAAACATTTAATTATCATTTATGTATGTTATTTTTATTATTTCAAATAAATTGGAAATATATTTATTAAGATAATGATGTTATCTTTATCCCGTCATCCATCTAGAGAGTTGGGATATACACTTTTTTTTTGTTTTTTTAATTATATAATATTATTTTTTTATGGAACTCTTAAATTTTGGGTGGTGTGGAGCCTGAATATTTGGGCAAATATCCAATTTTTTCAAATTTTTTTATTTTTTTAAAATAAATATAGGTTATTTTTTTTGAAAAAAATATATGAAAAGGCACCAGAATCCCTGATAGATTTTATATACATTAAATGGAAGTATAACCAATATCAACTTTGACTTCCATCAATGCATATCGATGACATGGAAAACGAGGCATGAGCACGACCACCTTTCACCTAAAAAAAGTGAAAGACTGTTTTCTCTATGTTGCCTTTCCCTAAAGTTCCTATAAAAGGGAACCCCCATCCTCACTTCAAATTTCCTTTATCTCTCTTCCGTCCACTTCTTCTCTCTATATAATAATCCTACTGGTTCTTATGTTTTGAATGGTTGTTTCTATGGCCTAAAATGTGGCATTGGCTTTGCTGCCTTTAAATTTACAGTAAAGGTGGCAGGGCCTCTACCACTTTTCCACAATTACATTTAAAAAATTTCTAACCTAGACTTATTTAAGTTTTTTTTTTAAAATGTAAAAAACTCATCTCCCATCCAACAACTCTGTCTCTACATGCACCAATTAGATACATACAAATATATAGATATAATTTATTCAATATTATGACATATATAAGTTACAATTTATTCGATTAAATTTTGGAAAACAACAAAACAACATTTAATTATCATTTATTCATGTTATTATTGTAACACCCAGAGATTTTATGAAAAATATTATTTTATTTTCATTGATGTCTTCTATTATACAGCACACCAAGTTTAGCTAGTACTATACGCAACACCATATTATCTTGCAGTATACGCAATGCTATTCTTGGATCGTGTTACACACAATTTCATGTTCATTTTATAATAGTCATTCTACGCAACATTGAGTTTGTTTGTATATATATATATATTCAATGTATAAATGAAATATGGTTGGATTCTATTATATGAAACAATGAAGGATTCTTGTACAACACGCAACCCTGACTGGGCTTGCATTACACGCAATCGCGTCCTTCCTCGATAGCGTGTGTTGTACGCAATACCGGGTTTTACTAAACAATGATATATTATTATAATATTAATATGAACTAGCTGTTATGAATAGTATTAAGTAAATTTTGAATTTTATAACATTATTATTCATCGTACACATTTTCTAGAACATGGTATGAGACCAAAATAAATCTTTCGGGTAAAATAAGTATTTTAAAAAAAATGCAGTTTTGCCGCCTTTTGATTGTGCACCTACATTAAATCTTATTTTTCAAATTTTTATAAGTTCAATTTGACAAAATAAAATTCTTCTTTGGAATCAGGATATAAAAATTTACTTTGGATAAAATTTTCATATTATTCTGATAACTTTCATATTTTAATGAATAGTAAAACACGCTATATTTTAATTAAAAACAACTTTTTTCATCATAATAATTTATATGGTTAAATTATAATATTGAATGGTTTTAAAGTATAAATAAAATATATTTTTACCATTTAATATAATTTATGTCATAATCATTTATTTTACATTGAATTCATAGGTTAAATCAATTCAATCTTTCGCAATGTTTTAACTTTTAAAACCTATTCGCTTAACAATGGGATTAATTTTAAATTAATTACCGCAACTTAGGTGTTTTGAATTTTGAAGAATGGATTCCATATTTGGAATCAGTGGCTCCAAATTATGTTAATAGGTTACTTTTATTTTTTTATATTATGAATAGTAACTACGGTAATTTTTATTTACTGCGGTTAAAGGTAAATAGGGTAATTCAAGGTTAAAAGAATATTATAATACTTAGAAATTACCTTGAAACTTGTCCTAAACTTATTCTATGAGTAGTGTCCGACCATGGGCATCCTTGGGCCAATTTTGGGACCCCAATGAGCCACTTGGTAGTGAAAATGACAATTTGGATTAATTAATTTAATGTAAAGACAAAATCGACTTTAACAAAAATATTTTAGTAATTAATTTTTATAAGGGGTTATATAAGTTATATTTTCGACTATAAATATTATTTGGAAAACTAAAATGATTCCCTACATCATGGTAGTTTTTTAATAATTTTTAGACATCAAATAAATTAAATTATTTATGACACAATAATGATGTAGTGTTTACCTCATTAATAAATGATTTAAATAAATAAGATTATAATGATTAAAATATCATCCCAAACCTATAAAATTCCAATTGGATGATTTTATTTAGAATATGAGGCATCCTATCTTTGACATTAATGTGTTTTGGACCTCTTTAAACCGAAGATAAGTTTATAATAAAATAATATTTTCACACTTTCCTAAAGAGCCCCTCCTCTCCCTTATAAAAGGAGACCACTTATATAAAATTCCTCACACCTCTCAAGCCTTTTGGCTCGTCCAAAATCTGACAAACTAAGCTCCATACATCCCTCTACTCCCCCTTGAAGCCTTAAATTAGGCAGAAGACTCTCCAAGAAGTCCTTTTGGTTCAAACCAAAGGAAGTTACCAAAATTAAAGGTAACAATTTCTCTAAAGTTGTTTTCTTTTATTCTACTTCTCCAACCCCTAAAATATTTTTAACCCTTTATTTTGTAACAACAACAATATCCTAAATATACTAGGATGTTTTTATGATAAGGATTCGAACTACACTTACACAAACCTCTATCTAATGGATAAAGAACATAATGTTTATGTGATGGCAAACTAACGCCTCACGAAACGATGATTGTTCGATTTTCTCCTACCGCCTCTCATGGTGGACATTATTATGGAACTTTATTTATATATAATATATATTATGTTTATGATTTCCTTATGCTTCTTTAATTCCTAATTATATCAAGCCTTTACGATTTCCATAGTCGGTAAATACGATAATCTCATTTGAGGAAGTGCGGACTACCGCCCCCTCAAAGTGATGTGATTCGTTAATACCTTATGTGGGATGTATAAAGGATGTGGTTAATGATATTATATATGAAATTATACTGGAATTATAATATACCTCTGTATAATTATGTTTTAATTCCATTAAAATAATAAATAGAAATGAAAGTAGCGTTCATGCATACGTACGGCTTACCGTCTCCATGAACGATGCGTTTCATTTCTTACCTCCATATGTTATGTACTATTATAAATGCTTGTATATGCTAGATATATAATAAATTTAAATGATATATAAATCATGATTTAAATTTTTGAATTAAGTAAATCATGATATAAGTAATAATAACATCAAGAACAACAAGTCCAAACGCGTACGATAAATAAGATGATTTTACCCAAAACGCTACTTTAACATTAATTTACAAAAGAATGGGTAATATAAAGTCATAATTGAAACACATATGATATAATAACAATTAATATCATTATTTAAAATGTCATTGACATTATTTAAATTATTATATAGGAGGTTCAGAACCATATGAAGCATATCGGACCTAAGGTAAGGGATAATTTTTCAAATCTCATTTTTATCTGAGATTGCTTATTCGTAAGTATTTACTAGGGTTATTGCTATCATCTATGTCCATGTTTTATAAAAGTGTATTCATGTATGTTTAAATTCCTTTTTACCCATTCTGACTTTTACCCCATGGTATGGAAGGAATCTTTCTTTTATTTACCCTACAAGGTAATTTTTGACTTTTCCGACAAAAGTACGAGAAGAATGTTTTTTTAACGTATACGGCATGACAGGATTTGTATAGTTTCATAAAGCCTTATTTTCATGATGCATCATCAAAAATATTTCATGATTATTTAAAAAAAATCTCTTTCTTTTAAAATTTCTTGACGTTTTGTGAAATGAAATTGATTTTGAAGAAGAAAGGATATTTTCCTCAAGAATTCATTTCAAGTGTTTTATCAAAACCAGTTTTCCATCTAAGATGAAATTATTTTATATGTGTATGTTTCAAGTATAATGTACCTATGATTTACATGGTTTCACTTTTTTTTATTTTGATATATCCATTTGTTTTATATGGATTATGTGACGATGGGATGCTGTTTATGAAACCCATTTTATTCTTTGGGTTATGACGAATGTTTCAAGTTTATTTTTTGGCACAAGTAAGAATGATTTCATTATGAGATGGGTTGGACATATATCTCCCTTCAATGCATTGGGTAAAGATTTATATCTCATGAGATAGACATGGCTGGAACGGTAAGTTAAACCAGTTCAGTAATACAGGACTGGAACGAGGAGTGAACTCGATTCAGAAAGGGACTTTGTCCACTAAGATGGTCTTGGCAGCAATGCCTTGGCTACTATGGAAATCATGTCATGTGATTAATGGTTTCCACAATTACAAGTTTTATTCCCATGCTATTTTATCATGATTAATGTTTCTTTATGATCTATGCCTTACGTACTTCCATGTTTTATGCCATTGCTCAAGCTTTTGATGTTTAAACATTATGTTCATGTTTTTGAGCTCTAATGTATATGATTTGTCATATTTTATCCATGATTACCCTTACTGAGCATTTGAGATCACCCGTTATATGTTTTCTTTTCCCCAGGATATAAAGAATGGTTTTAGGTAAGAAAACAAAAGGGGAAGATCGATATGGGAGATGTTGAAGATCTTTCACCACGATTAGAAGATTATGTTCCGAGTTTCCAAAGACACTAAACTATTACGGTCCTTGTGTGTCTATTTTTGTTATGTATTAAGTATTCCGAAAAAGTAATGTGTTGTACATGTACTTCAGGCTTCGGGCCTCTACAATTATTACTATTATAATAAATAAACTCGAAATATATTTATTAAGATAATGATGTTATCTTAATCCCGCCATCCAGATAGAGAGTGGGGATATACACTTTTTTAATTTTTATTATTTTTTAATATTAGGTTTTCTTAGATATAGAACTATTGAATGTTGGATGGTGTGCTTCCTGATAATTTGGTCCAAAATCGAGTTTCTTTTATGTTTTTTGAATTTTTTTATAAAATAATCTATTATAATTTTTTTCAAAACAAATACGAAGAAATGTCAGAGGCCCTACCGCCTTTGTTATAAATTAAAATCTACCTTTTCCTGTCATCAACACAGATCAATGAAATGAAAAAGGCAGTATGGGTGTAAACATCTTTCACCTAAAGTAAAGAGAAAGGAAGTTTTTGTTTTTCCACCTTTCCCTAAAGTGCAAAAAAAGGGAACCCCACCTCACTTAAAATTTCCTTCATCTATATTACTTCCACTCCCTCCATCTCTATAATAATCATGGAGGTTCTTATTTTGTGTGTGGTGGTTTTGGTGGCCAAAAATGAGTGCCAATTTTTGCGAAGCATCATTTATAGGTTTTTTTCTCATCTATTTGAAAGATATTTATTCATTTATTTGATTTTTAGGTAGTTCTAAGTATGTTATTTATTTACTAGTTTAGTTAGTTAGATATAATATAGAAATAATAGTTATCATTAGTAATGATTAAGTATAGTTTAACTAATGAATAAATTATGATTAATGAATGATTAGATAATGATTATCTAATAATAATTAATTAATAAATACCATAAGATTAACCAATGATTAAAGAATAATTAATTAAAGATTAAGTAATGTTTTACTTATTATTAGACTTTGAATAAATAATGATTAACTATTGATTAAAGAATGATTAACTAATGATTAAATATTTATTAATTAATGATTAATGATTGATTTGAAAATGATTAAAGATTGATTTACTAATGATTGAATATTTATTAACTAATGATTAAAGATTTATTAACTAATAATTAAAGAATGATTAAGTAATGTTAAAAGAATTATTAAAGAATTATTAATTAAGGATTAAATAATGATTAACAAATGATTAAATATTGATTAACTAATGATTAAGCAATGAATAAAGAATGATTAAATAATGACTATCTAATGATTAAATAATGATTAATTATTGATTAACTAAGGATTATAGAATGACTATAGAATGATTAACTAATTATTAAATAATGATAAACTAATAATTAAATATTTATTAAGTAATGATTAAATAACGATTAACTAACGATTAACTAATGATTTAAGACTGATTAACTAATGATTTAAGATTGATTAAGTAATGATTAACTAATTATAAACTAAGGATTTACTAATGATTCACTAAAGATTAACTAAGGATTTTCTAATGATTTAAGATTGATTAACTAATGATTAAAGATTCATTAACTAATGGTTAAAGAATAATTAAAGAATAATTAAAGAATGATTTACTAATGAATTACTAATGATTAAATAATGATTGACTAATGATTAACTAATGATTAACTAATGATTAACTAATGATTAAAGAATGATTACCTAATTATTGAATAATGGTTAACTAAAGATTAACTAATGATTAAAGATTGATTAACTAATGATTAAATATTTATTAATTAATGATTAACTAATGATTAAGTAATTATTAAATAATTATTAGTGAATGATTAAATAATAATTAATAATTATTAACTAATGAATAAATAATTATTAAATAATGATTAACTAATGATTAAATATGGATTAAATAATGATTAAATAAAGATTAAGAAATTATTAAATAATGATTAACTAATAATTAAAGATTGATTAACTAATGATTAAAGACTAATTAACTAATGACTAACTAATTACTAACTAATGATTTACTAATGGTTAAATAATGATTTACTAATGATTAACTAATTATTATTTAATTATTAACAAATAATTACCTAATTATTAACTAATGTTTAAAGAATTATTAACTAATGGTTAATGATTGGTTAACTAATGATTTACTAATGATTAAAGAATAATTCCCTAATGATTAACTAATGATTAACTACTGATTAACTACTGATTAAATAATGATTAAAGAGTTATTAATTAATGATTAAGGAATTATTAAATAATGAGTAATTAATGATTATGTGATTATTATTTAATTATTAGTTATTGATTAACTTTAGATTAACATAGAATAAACATTGGATGAAAGATGAAAAACTAGATAATAGAGGCTTAATTGCACACATGATTTATTACTCCCATGATTTAGATGATTCATACCCTATTGCACACCTAGTTTGTTAATATCACTGGATATGTTTTTGATGAATCACATTAACTTTATAAATGACTGTACATACCTTTAGGAAAGTTAAAAATTGTAGTACAAAACATTTGTGTCATATTTTAAGATATAAGAAAACATTCTAAAATTTTGGTATCATATTGATTATGTGGTTATTTAAGAAAAAAAATATGTTTCTGGATACTACAACTAGTTGTGGCTCTGACGCATATGTTCCTAGGAGTAAAAATAAAAAACAATGCATTGAAATAGAATCAACTAGGAACTAGTTCACAACAACCAACCTTATTGCCCACCTGGTTTGACACTAAAAGTGGATATGCTTTAGATGATTCATATTTTCATTATGAACTATTGAGCATACATTTATTAATATTACAAATTGTCCTATGAAACATTTGTGTAATATTTTAGGATATAGAAAGACATTCTAAAGGTTCGGTATAATAATAATTATAAGGTCATCCCTTCTTATCAATAATATTTAAACTATCAGAATCTTAATCAATTTTTTTTTCACATAGTGAATCATGTTTTCCTATGTCTTCTGCTATAGGGAGATTATTCAAATAAAGAAAGAAGCTTATTATAGTACACAAAAAACAATAATGGTTTGGAAAACTGATTGTATAACCCTAAGTGAACTTTAAGAAAGAATTCATGGTTACTCAAATCTGGGACCAATTCAAGATATCAAATCTATTAACTACTAGAAAAAAAACCTATACCAATGGTTTGGAACCATTGGTATAGGCCCCAAAACTGTTGGTATAAGCTATACCAACTATTTGGGTAGTTGTTGGCTTGTCTTCTGTCTGTATAGACCTATACCAATGGTTTTGGGAAAATGTTGTTATATGTGGGATATACCCATGGTTTTCAAACCATTGGTACAGGTAATATGAAATTCCTATACCAAAGGTTTTAAAAATTGTTGTTATAGGTAATTAAAAAATTAACCCCTTTTTGTTTTCGAACCCCACACATATAATTTATAATTAGACGACCTAACCACTAAGCTACAACACTTTTTGGAAAAATAATATGATAAATATGTATATATAAATTAAAAATTAAAATAATTTTTTACGTAATAAATTTTATTTGATAAAATATTTTATTAAAAATATGGAAACCTATTACAACGGTTTTCCAAACCATTAGCATAGGTATTTTAAATCTTTAAACCTATACTAATGGTTGTGAAAAAACTGTTGGTATAGGTTATTTAAATGGATAATATACTAATAGTTTTATCCAAACCGTTGGTATAGCCCTCAAAATTACCAATGGGTTTGGAAATATCTTTCTTATAGGGTCATATTTTGGTTTCTATACAAATGGTTTATCCAAAACCATTGATATATGATCATTTTGTGGTACCTATACTAATGGTTTGTCTAAAACTGCCGGTATTGGTGCAGTTTCTTGTAGTGATTAGATATATACATCTAAAATTATCAGCTACACCATGGAATCTAGCTTGTCCATTAGATATTGATGATTAATGGGTCCATGTAATAAATTCAGTTTCCCAATGATCAAATGGTACCATGATGGAGTTATATGTTGAGGTTTTTATTGTACAACAACAACGTCCAACTGTATGAAGACATAAAATTAAAAGAGTGGTAGAAGAAGGTCCATCCCAATAAATTGAGGCTATTCCCTATGATGTGGAATATGAAAGACTATCTAATCTCTTAGATATACATATAAATCCAAATTCTGATGAAGAATTTTCTAATGATGGAATAGAAATAGAAAACTGTGTTGATGAGGAGGGAGCATAAGAATTTGGGGAGGAAGTTTCTAGAAATGAAGTAGTTATAAAACAATATTGAACCATAATAAATCATCCACTACTCTTAGAATATTGGCAGAAGCAATGACATGTTTTCCTAAATTCTACTGCAATGTTCTCACACCTATAACTAAGTATGCAGTGGATATGTTTAGTGAGTTAAAAAAAAATATTATATGTTGGATGGTATTTTACAAGTAAAGATTCATTGAAAAATATACTAAAAATATTTCAATTTGAGAGGCAACGTAGATATTTAGTATGGGGATAAATCTCTACAAAATACATCATATGGTGTGATAAACATGAGGATGACTGTAGATTACTCTTCAGGGTGATTCTAGACATTGCATTTGGAGGTTGGAGAATTATGAATGTTGAGGCAGCTCATAATTTCATCTAGCCAAACATAACACATGTTCATACTTCATTTTATATTGAATTGGTGTCATCGATTATCGTGAAGATGACTAGGACCTACCAATATGTTCCTATACCCCTTGTGAAAAAGAGGATACAAAAAACATTTGGTTATAAGATTTTCGATAATAAGGCATGAATGGAGAAATAGAAGGCAATTGTAAATATCTATAGTGATTGGGATGACTCATATTGAATGTTGTAGCAATTTCTATCCATACTGAGACACAATTACCAAGTTTTCTTCTATATCCATATGAAGTAACATGTGACTTAATATAACTGACTTGATCCATGAGGTGCTCAATTTTTATCGGTTGTTTTGGGAATTCATCCCTTGTATTTAAACATTTAGTTTCAAAAAATAGTTCAAACAGATTGATGGAACATTTCTATATGGAAAATACATGTCGTATTGTTGATTTCAGTAACCCAATATGGAAACTGTTCACCTCTCCCACTTTCATTTTCTATTATGGAGAAGGAAAATTATGAATCATAGAGTTGGATTTTGGAATGTATCAACTACCATTTCACCCACATTTGGGTTGTCTATTTCATATCTGATCTAAATAAAGTAATCAATGAGGCAATCAATATAGATCTTGATACGTGGAGACCCAAAAATTCACATCATTAGTACTACATCAGACACATTTCTGGAAATGTGAAAAAAACATTCGATAATGAACTTATGACGAAGGAAATCATGAGGCTTGGTATGAAATGTATTTATTATTTTATACTATTTCAACAAAAGGATAAAAATAATTTATGTGAAATATGATCACTTCTGAATAGAATATGAGCTGTATCAATGAATTTTTGAAAAATAATTTGAATAAATCTGCATGGATAATAAAAAAGTGTATGATTATATGATGCAAATTCGAAATGAAAAATGGAAATTGACCTATTATGGGGGGAAGAGGTATAGAAATATGACCACAAACGTTGTGGAGTACATAAATGGTGTCTTCAAGGGGTTCACAAGATACCTATGACTGACCTATTTATGGAGACATTGTAACATTGTGTGAAATAATTCACTAATAGACAAAAACTATCCTCAGATGGGATTCAGAAAGGGCGAAGGTACGAAAGACACATTCAATGAGAGTTTTAAAGGAACACTGAAGAAGATTGTGCTTATCGAGTGTGCCATTTCCATTGAGAAGACTCTCAATTTGAATTTCAAGAGTGTTTGGACCCCATTTCAAATAACATCAGTTAAAAATGGTGGTATTACTGGAAGCGAGACAATGTCGACGTGGAAACTTACAGGCATTACAATATCCATGTGCACACACTATCACAACATGTGCATCTGTGAATATATCATGTGAAGCATATATTGATTCAGTGTATTGGCTGGACACCATTGCTAACTATTATGCTGCACTATGGATACCGATTGGGGAGTTTTGATATTTCCTAATGCTCAAGGACTAGCCAATATTGATACCTCACATCATCAGGTCGCGTCAACGAGAGAGACTAAAATCTAGAAGAATGATGAATTAGATGTATTGGCCTCATGAATAAGGGAAACATTTCATATACGACATATTTCATCAAGAAGTTCATAACAGGAAAAAAATGCCCTAACATTGTCGGATCAAGTTCACACTCTCAGCCATAATGATGTATTGTCTCCAATGTGATCTTTTCATAATATTAACTAGATGGTTCTAATACAAAATCCTAGATTTTGTATAATTTCCTAAAATTTTTGAATACTTTTACTATCAAATAAAAATAAGACTTTCATATTCACATTATAAGGAATATGACAAGTATATGTGAGGTGATATGAATGAATAATAAAACTATACATGGATAAACCATAAAGAAATGATGTGAGAAAACAACCATGAAACATACCATCATATAAGAAATCATACATAAATTACAAAGCACACCATTTGAGATATAACTTATTAGTTAAAGTTAAACTAAGGTTGTGTTAGGTTATAAAAAACATTTTTTCTTCGTTATCTAAAAATTTATTAGAAAACAAGTCACAAATATTTTTGGAATGTGAGTTAAAAAGAAAAGAAAATTCCAAATCAATTACATATCCATGACAAAATGACAATTATGATTATATAATGTGAAATGTACAACAAAAAATCCATTAAATAACACATGAAATCTTTACAACAGACATGAAATAACTCAACATTTTTCAACATAACAGAGTTTGGATGAGATGAGATTGACTTCAGAAGTGAAGTAAAATCCAGCTTATTTTCAAGTGGTTGATTAATAACATATTCCAAAGGGATGCATTTAAATTTTGGATTTTCAAAAGATTTTCACTTTCTAAGGACGTGCCTCCCCATACGAAGATAATGTCATTAGAAGGCAGAATGCTTTTGAAAATTCAAAAGATAAGTAAACCCCTCTGGAATATTTTATTAAGTTACCACTTGAAAAAATGATAGATTTTACTTCACTTCTGAAGTCAGACTCATCTCAACCAAACTCTGTTCTGTTGAAAAATTTCAAGGTATTTCTTATCAACTATAAATCATTCATGTGTTATTTAATGAGTTTTTTGTTATCCATTTAACTTCATATGATCATAATTGTCATTTTATCATGGATAAATAAATTTATTTGATATTTTCTCTCCTATTTACCTCTCTTTCAAAAACATTCTGTGACTTATTTTTTAATAAACTTTTAGATAATGAAGATAAAATATTTATATATATTAATATATAAAACCAAATCTTACAAAACACCCTTTCCAAGATAAAAAAAATCTAAAACCACTTTAGAACTATGCTTTGAGAAACTGGAAGACACACCATTTTTTTGGTAAGAAAAGCATCATAAAATAATTGGAATAAACATGTCATGACTTACATTCTACCAGTCACATCATTCTTCTGACCATAACGTTATATTCACATTTTACACTTAAGAATTATTTCATCTCTTTATGTATAGATAGAGGATATTACGATACTCACTGAGCAGTATAGACATGTTTCATGTGACATTCTAGTGGGACGTGAGGTTCGATGGATCAAGGTACATCGAACACACCATTATTATCACATTCCACCTCCTACTACCATTTAATTTACCTACACAATCCTGGATTCTATGGAATTACAGTATCTGATTTTACATTTGTTGATCATCACATACTTGTTTCCCTCATTGAGAGATGGGGACCAGACACCCACACACATTCCACTTTCTTGAGGGGGAGAAGACCATCACACTATGAGAATTTCAGTTTTTTTGCGATGGGTTATTTGCGACGAGAATATGTTTCATTGTAAATAGTCTACATAAAGTGCGTATTTGTGACAGGGCTAACCCCCCATTAGAGACACCCTTCCCGAGTTTCTATTATTTGTGACATGGAACCACCCTTGTCGCAAATAATGTGCCGGCTTGTTAGTCTCTGTGATTGGTCCCGTTGAAAATACTATTTTTTTTTACCGACGCCTCAATTAGTAACTGCCTAACTATTTGCGACATGTGTCTCATTACAAATAACCTCGTCGCAAAAGATCTAACTTATATATACCATTTCTGAATTTTTTCCATTCACAACTTCTCTCAACATCTCTAACCATCTCTGCTTTGATATTTTTTTATTTTAAATTTTTTAGATTAGTTTTTTAGAGTTTTAAAAGTTACAGGGGATAAACTTTCAAGTATTATATCAGCTAAAAGTATCAATTTCCAGATATTTCTTTATTTTTTATTATTTTTTTATTTTATTTAATTTAATATTAGTATTAATTATTATTGATTAGTAGTAATTAGATTTAATTAAAATTAATTAGTTTTTTTGAATTAAATTTTTTAGAAATATTTCATTTTAATTTCCATTAATGCTTCTAATTAAAATTAAATAGTTTTAATTTTAAATAATTTCTTTTAATTTTCCATAATTAGTAATAATTAGTTGTAATTATTAATAATTAGATGTAATTAGTACTTATTTTAATAATTAGTGATAATTAGTAATAATTGGTGGTAATTAGTCATAATTGGTGGTAATTAGTAATAATTAGTAATATATTATATAAATTAGTAACAAATTATAATACATTAATAAATATTAATTTTAATTAGGGATAGTTAGTAATAATTAGTAAAAATTATTAAAAATTAGTTAAAATTAGTAAAAATTAGTAATAATTAGTGGTAATTAGAAAAAATTAAAGGTAATTAGTAATAATTAATGGTAATTAGTAATATTTACTTGTAATTAGTAATAATTAATAAAAATGAGTAATAATTAATAAAAATTAGTAATAAATGGAAATAAATAGTAATAAATAGTAATAAATAGTAATAAATACTATTAAATAGTAATAAATAGTAATAAATAGTAACAATTAGTAATAAATTGTAATAAATTGTATAAAATAGTATAAAATAGTACAAAATAGTAAACAATAGTAAAAAATTGTAAAAAATAGTAAACAATAGTCATAAATAATAATAATTAGTTATAAATAGTAATAATTAGTAGTAAATAGTAATAAACATTACTAAATAGTAATAAATAGTAATAATTTGTAATAAATAGTAATAAGTTTTAATAAATAGTAATAAATAGTAATAAATAACAATTATTAGTAATAAATAGTAATAAATAGTAATAAATTGTAATAAATTGTAATAAATATCAATAAATAGTAATCAATAGTAATAAATAGCAATAAATAGTAATAAATAGTAATAAATAGTAATAAATATTAATTAATATTAATAATTATTAACAATAATAGTAATTAGTAATAAATAGTAATAAATAGTAATAAATAGTAATAAATAGTAATAAATATTAATAAATAGCAATAAATACTATCAATTTGTAATAATTAGTAATAAATAGTAATAAATAGAAATAAATAGTAATAAATAGTAAATATAGTAAAAATAGTAATAAATAGAACTAAATAATAATAAATAGCAATAATTATTAATAATTATTAATAATTAGCAATAATTAGTAATAAATAGAAATAAATAGAAATAAATAGTAATAAATAGTAATAAATAGTAATAAATAGTAATAATTGGTAATAATTTGTAATAAATAGTAATAATTAGTGATAATTAATAATAAATTGTAAAAATTTGAAATAAATAGTTCTAAATAGTAATAAATATTAATAAATAGTAATAAATAGTAATAAATAGTAATAATTAATAATAATTAGTAAGAACAAGTAAGAATTAGTAATAAATAGCAATAGTCAGTAATAATTAGTAATAAATAGTAATAATTAGTTATAATTAGTAATAATTAAAAATAATTATTAATAAATTGGCGCGAATTTTTTTTTGAAATAGTTGACATAAATTGGTTTCATCATCTTGATGATTGTATAATCTATGATTTATATTATTTTAGCAAATCATTGAATTTTTAATCTTTTGGTGATTAGAAATGACCAATTTATGCCATCTATGTCGAATTTTGTCATTAGGTCGTCTGAATCGAGATAGATAGGATGAGACATGTCGATGGGAGTCATAAGAGTAGGGGGATATGAATCGATGATAAAGACACAATTGATATAAATCGGTGTAGTGAAAATTAGATAAAATTGTCAATATTTAAATTTAAGTTATGATTGTTTAATTTTTTCATTTTTTTGGATCACGTTTTTCTTAAATAAAATTAATCCTAAAAAAATTTAATTATTTTATATTTTTAAAGAAATAAAGAACAAGGAAGTTGAAAAGTGTCATTATTAAATGATCGTGCATGGATAAATCATTATAGGAATCCAAATGGTTCTTGTATAAATCCTGTATATACTGATGGTGGTGAAACTTTCTTATCATTTGCATCATCAAAACCATAATTTATTTTACAAGAGATAATGAAGTGTCCATGTAAGAAATGTGATCTGAGGAAGTTTTAAACATTTGAAAACATTAGGGGTCATCAATTTCATTTTAGTTTTCGAACATATTATGTTTTTTATCAAAATGGTGAACATATTTCCATAGAAGATATTAATAATTTGGTTCTAGACCCTTCACTGTTTAAAAATTTAGTACATGATGTGGTAGGTCGATCTTTTCAAAAAACTAAAACTCAAGATGATATTCATTTAACTCATGAGTTGGAACTATCTAAATTTTATGAGTTATTGAGGTCCGTTGACGATTCTTTATATCCTGTTTGTATGATAAGAAAATTTTAAGTGAATTCCAAATTTATAGTTATTAAATCAAATAATGGAATGTTAAATAATTGTTTTGATTAGATATTCTATATGGTTAAAACACTATTACCTGAAGAAAATATGTTTCCTATAAATTTCTATGAGAGAAAGAGGTTGGTTTGTAATATTGGTCTTGGTTATTAGAAGATTCATACATGTTCAAATGAATGAATCTTATATTATAGTGAAAATGAGTTATTGGATAGTTATCCTACATGTGGATAATAGAGGTATAAAGAGGATCAACTAGGAAAGTCTGGATTGATTCCCATAAAATAGTTGAAGTATTTCTCACTTATACCGATATTGCATCATTTATTTATGTCTCAGAACACGAAATTATTGATATCTTGGAACAAAACCAATATTTCAATCGATAAAAGCTTAAATAATCCCTATTATGGTGATTTATGGAAAAATTTAACCAAGATCATTATTTTTTTATCCAGAAGCTTGAAATGTGCGATTGAGTCTTTCTACAGATTGTTTCTGTGCATTTGGTTCTTATTGTAGTTAATATTCTTGTTGGCCTATCTTTATAACTCCGTACAATTTACCTCCTTATATGTTGATGAAAGAGCCATATATCCTTTGAACTTATTAATTCAAGGACATCTGAAAAACAATATTGATGTTTATCTGAAGCCATTGACTGATGAGTTAAATTTATTGTGAAGTAGTGTTATCAGTATATATGATGTTGCAGCGAAACAAAATTTTCTACTGAAAGTTTCATTGATGTGGACAATTAGTGACTTCCCAGTATATGACATGTTATCTAGATGGAGTAAACATGGTTTAAAATCATGTTCGTACTTTATGTGTTACAACAAAGAATTTATTCTCTTCGATGGAAGAAAACCTAATTTGTTTGACTATCATCACATATTTTTCCAACCAATCATCCTTTTTGGAGGAACAAATATCATTTCAGAAAAGAAACAACTGAAATAGATGGATCTACAATAGTGATCTCAGGTATAGAGTTAAAATCATTTGTCTCTTTATTACCTCCAATTATATTTAGACCAACAATAAACTAATAGAAAATTGGGTTAGGAAAATAACACAATTTGATAAAACAGAGCATTATTTGGGATATGAAATATTGGTCTGATTTGTTGGTCTGTCACATGTAGGATGTCATTTATATTGAGAAGAACTATTTTTATAATATATTTTATAAATTTTCGGATACACCAAGTAAGACTAATGATAATTTAAATACATGATTAGATTATATCCAAATTTACAGGCGACTGAAAGTTGAACTATTTGAAAATGTCAGATCACAAAAGTTAATGAATAGAAAAGGATATTATACAATTTCCAAATAAAATCAATTATAATTTTGTTAGTGGATTATAGATTTGAGACTTCTATATGTTTATGTTTCCAATTTGGCCATATGTGTCAAAAATGGTCATATCACCAGATTAGAAAGTCATGACTATCATGTTATAATGGAAAGACTTATACTGATTGGATTAAGTGGTTTATTGAATTCTATAATTTGGGATGTTCTAATAGACATATCATATTTTTTTTTAGAGAAATTTGTGAAAAAAAAGACTACGATGCACTAATTATACTGTAAGAAGATGTCGTTTTAATTTTATATAATATGGAAAAAATCTTCCCATCATCTTTCTTTGACTCAATGAAAAATTTGATATTAAATTTTCTACATGAAGAAAAATGTAGCGGTCTGGTATAGTTATGATGGATGTACTTATTCAAGAGATTCCTGAAAAAATTAATGAAAAATGTACTTAAAAAAGCATTAGTTGAAGGATTAATTACATTAGCTTATTTGTATGAGGAAATTTATTTTTTCTGATCTCATTATTTTTAATTTGAATATAACTCTAAACATAACCACATTGTCCGTAATGAGAGAAATGTTGATGATGAAATGAATAATCAATTATTAGTTTTTAATCAGCTTAAACTTGTCTTTGGTGGAGTTCATGAACAATGGATTTTAGATGATGGGCATCATAAAGATCATACAGATGTTCTACTCAACTGTGATGAAATGAAACAATTTGTACTATGAGTTATATTATCACTTATTCTATAATATTTTTTATAGTAAACTAATATCATTTTATTTTTTGATTAAATGAAAATTATATCAATAAACAATTTCCACAAATTACAGTATCTTCTCTTGAAAATCATTAGTGAAATAATTTTCCCTACCAGTTTCAAAAAATGGTAAAATAAACTGCTTATGGTTTAACATATAAAATGAATTTATTACTCGTTATATTGATAATTATTTTAAAAAATTTCAGGTATCTCAATATGATAATAAAATTTATAATCGATTATGCGTATTGAGTAACCCACCATCCAAAATGGTTAAATCATATAATTCATATGTGGCGAATGGTTTTTGATTTCATACACATGCATATTGGGAATCAAAAAAAAATAGTAATGATTTCATGAGATGATCTCATCATAGAGAAATTGATGTTGACTTTCACAACATGCTGGAGGAAATAATTGAATTGTGTTATCTGGTACACAATTATATAATGATGTTTAAATGTTAGTGGTTGGATATTGAGAGAGGCTTTCATGTTCATCTGATCCATGGAATCATTTATATTCAATATAAAATCCTTCTTATAGTAAATGAACCATTTGTATTGGATCATCAGGCACATAAAAGTTATTATGCAAATTATTGGAATACTTCAAGAGAGTTAACTGATTGGTGGAGCATAATAAAAATTAAATATTAGGAAAATTAGTTTATTCAAAGCGAATGTGATTCTGCAGAAGTGAATGGAATTGAAAATATTCAAGAGACTACTCCAAATACATCTTTTCTATGAAGAGACACAAATATCAGTGACGAAACCCCACAGTTAAGGGTCGATGGTGATAATGATTTTATTGATGTAACAAATGAATATAAAATGGAAAGAGATGATGAAACTACAACTCATTGGGAAATTGATGGTAACAAGGAGGAATATGAAGATTTTTCCACCATCACATATGAAGATAAAGATAGAGATAAATATTGACATAGTTAAATAGTGGTTATAATATATATATATATATATAATAGATATTTTTAACTATTTTTTAACAACAATCATTTCATGTTTCAGATTGACTCAGATCTATTTTTTGAGTTGGAGGAGGCTGATCTACCTGGTGACAAGAATGATGTTTTATGATCTGACCCTCAGACTGCTAGAAATTTAGGTTTGACTATATGGGGTCTTGGTCTTGAGAGAGTGATGATTCCTGACCTTATCCCCAAGCTATGTCCATGTATTTCCTTCAATCCACACATGCATAGGTATGATTGCTTGTGTTTTTTAATTAGTTTTAATTAATTAGTATAGATTTATTTATATACCAATTATTTGATTATTTTTTCTCTTTTTTACAGATTTTCACACATATTTGTTGGAAAGGGTGTGCTATATTATAGATTTTTTGGAGCGTGGGTTACATGGGATCAGATTCCCATTGATGTTCAACACAACATATTCGATCATTGAATTGTACATAAATAAAAAATATTTATTTTTAAATATATTTACATAATAACTTGATATTATTAAATATTTTTAGGGTTTATGGTATCTAATCAATGATATCATGTGTGACTCTATCTGGGAGGCATGAGAGGGCTGTATGCATCAGCATTACTATCATTTTTTACACAATTTGAGGATGAAAACAATGATGAAAACTAGAGTCATAGAGTTTGATCAGTCTTGTTTCACCAACCAACCTGATTAAATTTCATATCATGTTTGGGATGAATTATGTTCACACTATATGGGTGGCTATTTTTAGAGGTTATCATTAATAGGTTGACAGAATCGGGGGAGACAAGCCGTGACACATCAAGTTGGTAGTCGTACATTCAGTACGCATAGAGGACACATGATAAGTTTCTTTTTTGAAATAATGAACATAATTTTAAATGTAAACTATTTATTTTATATTCATATAGGTAGTCAAAAAACCCAATATTATGGAGTTTGACATATATAGAAGGATGTACAATGATCCTGTCACTAGAGATATTAATGGTGATTGGCAACGTCAGATTATGGTTAGTATACTTTTTTTTGAGTTTTAAAATTTACTTCAAATAATATTTTAACTATTTTAATTTTAAATTACAATTGAAGGAGTCATATGAGGATGTGATATATCAAAAGAAGAATGGGATTTAGGTTGATATCGAGGATCAGACCAGTGCAACAAGATTTGATGAGACAACATGGATACAGGTGATCCAATATGCCTTCGAGAATGACTGAGTTGTTGGTATCAACTCTCGATAGATGCCTGGGAGTTATTATGATACTACTCAGATGTCACCATGTAGATCGAGAGGATCTCATAGAGAGTCATCATCATCTACTAAATAGTATGAGGAGCAGCTGTGAGCTCAAGGTGAGCTAATAGAGAGTATATGAAGGGAGAAGGAAGAGCTTCATCAATAACAACAACAGTAGAATAAAGAGATGCGTTGATGGAAGCATGAACAACATGAAGAGATGATAGCGAACATGCGATGTATAACTCATGGTTTAGGGATGACGTTCCCTCCTCAAGTTCCTCCAGTTTGTCCATATGACCCTCCCCCTCAGTTACTTATTTACGTTTTATAAAAAACATTTGAATGTAAAACATTTTTGTAATATTTTTATTTTTCCATATATTTATACTTCTATATAGTGGATTTTTTATATTTTTTGCGAATATTGTGTATTTATTATTATATTATTATTACATTATTTATTTATTATTTTTATTATTATATTATCTTATATTATTTATTATTATTATCATTATATTATATTATATATTATTTTTTATATTATTGTAAATATTGTGTTTTTTATAGTTTTATTATTTTAATTATATTTTTTAATAATTTTATTAGTTATTATTATTATTATTATTCCATATATTATATTATTATTATTATTATTATTTTATTTTATTAAATTTTATTATTATTATTATAAATTCTTAGGACAAGCCTGTCAAAAATACTTATTTGCGAGTGGCCCGTGGCAAAAATTTATTTGCGATAGGCCCGTCGCAAAGTGGTTTTCTAAAAAACTCGGATAAAATATTTGAGATGGATCATTGTAAGAAAATTTATTTGCAACACCATTTTTAGCAACAGGGTAATTTCAATGGGACACCATCGCAAACAAACTTTTACGAAGGGCTCTTGTCACAATTACCCAATAGAAAATGGTTTAATTTCCAATTGTGTCACCCTATAGGATGTGGCCATCCAGATCAGTCATCTTTATCCTAGAGGATGCTATTATAAGACCCACTCGTGGAGACTGTCCTGAGCTTGTACAATGTCTGCTAGGCCTCGAAATTTTTGTGGATGAGGATGCTACAGATGGTGGGTCCATATCCATGATATGGTTGGAGAAGCATTTTCCACTACTACCCAATGACGCCGATGAGTAGATTGTCATGCGTTATACCTGTGCATATATCTTATAGATCATTAGAGAGACATTGTGCATTGAACACTCTTGTATGCTTCTAAACAAGATGTATTTTGGCCTAATTGAGGATTTTTATTAGTTTGAGGGACATGGCTGGGGATCTTCATGCTTGACACACACATAAAGAGCCTTATGCACAACATGCCGCTCAGATTACACAGATCTCAGGGGATGAACCATCCATCTTCAAAATGGTCATGGGAGAGAATCCCTCCCATATCCCCCTTTGTTATTGGTATAGAGATGTATATAGATGTGTTGTGTGAGGCTCCACGTGGCTGCTGGTATGATCATTAATCTCTATTGGTTTTTGATACTATCAAAAGTTTTTAAATTTAATTTATTATTATTTATCACTTTTAATGTTGTATTTTATAGGAGGATTTAGGAACACCACTTCATTAAGGATCCGAGACACAATTTGGGTGCATATTGCCTCATTTTGGACAGTCTAATACCCACCGATAAAAGTTTATAAAATAATTCCTTGACTAACCAATTTCATAATATCATCTTTTTTTGTTTTTAGAAACAATTTTTTTTTGGAAAATATCACATGTCATTTCTTATTACATGTATTCTATACTGGGATTTATTAGACCATTTTCATGCATACTTCACTATTGGACTTCATGATGCATTGGATGTAGTGCCTCTCATTCAATTTTATATTTTTGAGTGCCACCAACCTGATAGAGTCATGTGTCAGTTTGGATATGTTCATCATATTCCATTTCCTCCAAGACAGTCACTAATGATTCATTCTGTGAAGCTGATTGGGAGGCAGGATGTCGACTGGGACTGATGACATGCTGAGTATCATGATGTATGGGATATATGAGCGTTGTTTCATATTGAGGGTGTGTATACGATGAAATTCCCTATATCTGGTAAGTTAATAAATTTCTATTAGTTTTTTATTATACTATATTTTAATTCATTTTGAATCTCTATACAATATACTCATCTAGAATAGATTATTCACATGTCTAGTCTAGAGGAGGAGGAGGTTGCTATCCTGGAAGGGATCCATGCTGCAATAGAGGGGATGATTCTATATCTTCGATATTACACCCCATGGAGATGACATTCCTACTCAGGGAGTAGAATTTCTTACTCAGAAACCTCTTCCAGTAGCTACTGATGTCAAGGATCCCTGATGACGACAACATAGACCGCGTCATGTTGCACATGAGGCCTCACCAGTTCCATAGGTTGATCCTCTAGTAGTACAGTCTCAGTCAATTGTGTATGTACATAAGGAGGCATCAGATAAATTTGTGTTGTTATGATATCCATTTTTTCTCTAATCCCAACTGATATGAGCTTCTATCAGGGTGAATTTCCCATGAATCATACTTTTGTGCATGATCCTTCCAAGGATATATGGTTACACCATGTGATGACGGAAGGTCCTTCTACTAATGTAGTTGGATAATGATCAGGTTTACATGGAAAAATCCAGTTGAAACCTCCTCTTATTGAGATGCATGAAGAGCATCAGACATATGAGGTTCCTACTTCTGAGGATCAACCCTCTACAATAGAGGATACTCCACCCCTGCACAGTGGGAAAATATATTGATACAAGAATCCAATTCACACACCGAGTTGTGGGATGAGACATAATCATTGAGAGTGACTTTACTCATTCATGTATATGTTTTCTATTAACATAAAGGGTTTGAAAAAACAATGTATTTTGTTAAATTATATTTTACATTTCATTTGTATTTTACTTATATTTTTTTCCTTAAAAGCTTTCAAAGTGAACTACTAGAAACATAGGAAAACTAATTATTGACTAAAACCTAATATTTATATATAAACAATATATAAACCAAATTTAAAGGATGGTTTACTAAATTTTATATGAAATTTAAAACTTCCACTAAATGTAAATTTAGAGAAAAAACATATTATTGTGCCATAAAATGAATTTTCAATAATTTTTTTTTATGAAATAATTTTAATTTTCAATTATCTTTTATATATTTAATAAGTGTGTTAAATTTCAATTAGATTTTATTTCTACTTTATTATCTATATACTTTCAAAGTCACATACTTAAAACATTATTACGTTTCATGTAGGTGACATTGAAGGTGTATAAACTATAAAAATAATCTAAATAAAACATAAAACATAGCCTAAACATCTAAATGTTTGTTAAAATTAAAAATAATTTCATAAATATATTAAATAATTAAAAATTAATGTAATGTAATAAAAAATTATAAATAAAAATGCAATGGTTTAAAAAAACAATATATTAAGCCACAAAAATTACATTTCATTATTTTTTTATGAAATGTTAATTATTTTGAATTATTTTTATATATTTAGTAAGTGTTTTAAATTTCATTTAGATTGTATTTAAACTTTATTATTTATATACTTTTAAATCCACTAACATCAAACATTATTATGTTTCATATATGTGACTTTGAAAGAATATAACTTATAAAATATAAATACAATCTAAATGATATTTCACAAACTAACTCACCATATAAAAAATAACTGAAAATAAAAAGAAATCATAAATATAATAAGTATAATATAATTTACACATCACAAAATTTATTTCTTAATAACATAGTATTTTCACTTTAAAATTTCAAAGTACATAATTATAAACAATATAAAATAAACATAAAATATATAAATAAATAAACAAAAATTTATATTCAATTTTTTTGAACGGTGGAATCTGAGATGAAACCATTCCTTATTGGTTTTAAAAAAATTTAATCTAGCCTTATTTTAAAAAAATGTAAAAAAAACTCACCCAATATCATGCAGACTCTGTATGTGTGGTCAATATCTTTAAAGAAGACGAACATCAAGAGGGTGTCTAGAGGTCGAGATAGAGCACTGTTGACTTGGAGGTATATATTTCAATGGAGGTGTGATATGCATGCATGAGAAATATATAGAATTTCTGCTTGCATGGAATCAAAGTAGGTATTAGGGATGACACTGCTGCACTAAAGGAGGAACTCGTTGACAGATATGCGTGGTGAGGATGTTGTGGAGCTACATGCATGATGGATTGGAGATGAAAATGAATAGTGTAATATATATATATATACGGTATACAATATATACGAACCAATAAATTAATATAAATATATATAAATATATATATATAATGAATTAAGATAATAAAAATTTATTTCAAAATTAAGAAATTAAAAACTAATTAAAAAATAAAATAAAAAGCATGAGTAAGAAAATATTTCAAAAATTTACACATGATATAATATTTGAATAAAAAATATAAAAGATTAAATAAACATAAGAACATAAAAGCAATATTTTTTCATATGTTAAAGAAAATTAAAGCATTAATATATAAACATGTGAAATAATAAAATACGAAAAATAAAAAGATTAGGAAAATTAAGAATAAATAAATTTGAGC